>OX243926.1:3750000-5000000 GCA_945859725.1 Drepana falcataria
ATTATTATAAATCATTAGGACTGATAAGCACATTAATCATTAAGGTATTTTTATGTTTGTAATAAACTATCATGGAAATGTTTATGTATTTGAGTTTCAATGACACGTATTTAAAAAAAAAAAACGACTTGTCTGAGAGCAGGCTTTTGAGTCTTAAGTACATATTTTTAAGGTGTAAAATAGCTTACCTGTGAACTTTCGCGAGGGGGAAGTGTAAACATATCTTCTGGTATAGTTCAGTGAAGTGCTTGTAGGAGCGGTAGAGGACGAACGGTGTAGTCTGTCCTTGTCTGTAGATGCGGAGCGCGTAGACGTAGTGCTTTTCTGGGTCGTAGCGCTTCTCGTAACCGAGACACTCGACACTCACCAATCGGCCCTCTTGTGACATGCTAAGGAAAAACAGGTCTTATTATGTTCTAAACTGGAACAATTCGAGTCCATTATTGCTAAACAATAAAAATTTTCACTTACGTGTAAGTGCGGGGCATGAATGACAGCAGCTCAGATGTATTGCTACTTTGGTCACCGCTGGCTCTCAGCTGAGCCAAATTGTGCAGGAAGAAATTGATGGGCGTGAACCTGTAAGAAATGAAATAACTGATATTGGTAACTGCTGCTTGAATATTATTTTATCTGGAAGTATCTCAGCTTCATTAACCTCACCCCAACTATATAAAGCTTTTACTATAGGATTTAGTCCTTCGTAAGTGCATAGAATATCTAAAACTTCTATGTACAACGTAGCCGTTTGCCCGCGCGTTTAAATGACCACGTGTGTCGGGGCGAGCTCGCGCGTGTTTGTGTGTGTGTGTATGCGTGTGTGTGTGTGTGTGTGTAGTGAGCGTACGTACTTGCTCTTGAGCGAGGAGTGTATGAGGCGCGCGAAGGCCGCGGCGGCCTCGGCGTTGGTGGCTGCGGGCAGCAGCGCGGCTCGCACGTAGCCCACGGCCGCGCTCGTCAGCCCCGGCACGCCCGACGTCGCCATCTGACATGCGCGTGCGCACACATTACACAACCATCGCGTCACATTCAAATGATGTACGAGACATATCCATAGCACATGCACACCATTTAGATTTATGATACTAAACCTGTATACACTGAAAACCGATTCATACATTAAAATTCAATGACATTTGTGTCATTGAATTTTCATGTATGAAAACGATGTAAAAATTGGTACATACATTTATTTCACTACAAAATAAACCACGTCGCAGGTTTCGTCCGTTGAACATACAACGTTTTTGCCACAGGCTTCGTTCTACTACATCAACAATTTACTTAGATGCGTTTAGAAGATAAACATTTGTAGGAATTTTCATAAATTCTATACATCTATCCTATTATGCGACGTCAGTAAGACGATACAAAGTAGAGTCTGTATATACCAGTGCGAACAGGTCTAGGATGTGATCGTGGTGCGCTCGCACGATGTTGAAGGCCATGCAGCAGAGTTCCACAAAGTGCTGGAAGCGCTGCGTGGGCCGCTCGCCGCCGTTGATCACGTACACCATATCATGGGTCAACACGAACGGAGCGCGGTCTCTGTACAGCAATATCATGGGTGTAATAACCGCCCGTCCCGACTATGCGGTTTCTACGGCCTTGTGACCTATACTGATCTACCTATATCTTGTCATGAGAAGTGCCAGTAGATCGCCACTTGAAACTGGTGACTTAGAGTGAGAACTCCAACAGAATTTAACAGTGAGCATTTTGAGATAGGAAACATTGTTACTTAAACAAAAAGTTTTCTTTAAAAAATTCCTACAAATAAATATAGCTTTGTATGGCAAATATATATATATATATATCTTAATATATATATTTCTTGTGTGCGTGTGTATGTGACTGAACTCCTCCTAAACGACTGGACCGATTTTGATGAAATTTTTTGTGTGTGTTCAAGGGGATCTGGGAATGGTTTAGATTCACAATTGGACCCGATAGGTGGCGCCACCATCTTTTTTTTTCCACCCGAGCGAAGCTGGGCGGGACCACTAGTCTTAATATATATATTTCTTGTGTGCGTGTGTATGTGACTGAACTCCTCCTAAACGACTTGACCGATTTTGATGAAATTTTTTGTGTGTCTTCAGATGGATTTGAGAATGGTTTAGATTCACAATTGGACCCGATAGGTGGCGCTGTGATCGTGTTTTAGGGCATTTACTTTTTTCACCCAAGCGAAGCTGGGCGGGGCCACTAGTATATATATATATATATATATATATATATATATATATAATAATAAATAATGCAGTAAGACATGAATGAAAGGTAATTTATAAAAGGATATTTTCTACATCACACAGACACGAATTTCTACATACCTAGATATACCATTACGTGGAATCCCTAAACAATTGTTAGACTTTTATTTTATTATTACTTACATAAATTAAACTGCAGGGAGCGTAATTTCCACAGTATAAACTGACCTTTTAAAGTTGCCAAACATCTGCGCGTCTCCTAAGAACTTGCCGAAATCAATATGGAACAGATGTCCGGACGTCTTCAGCATTATATTGTCGTTGTGTCGGTCGCAGATGCCCAACAGATATGTCGCCACGCTGTAGCCGGCACACGAGGCTTTACGGTAACACAAAACTATTAATTGCATTTACTCTTCAACTCTTTAAAAAATAACACATTATTTTGGCATAACTTCTTCACATTTTATCTTCAGCAAATTTCATTACCATACAATGGATAGCTGAGTGTGAACACCAAGGGTCTTTGACTAGGGCGTAGTCAGACGTTCATCTATTTAGGATAGAATAGACACCTGCAATAAAAATATTGCAAGTTCGAACCCGGTGATTTGTACCAATGAGCTTTTACTGAATTCAAGTACACATGTATAACACTATAAGCTTTACGTTGAAGGAAAACATTTTTTAAATGCATGTTGCATACTTTTTGTGAAGTTCAAAGGCGTATTGAACTTCGTATTAAAGTTAACAATATCAGCCTCATAACGATGCCCAGGCGCAGCGATGCAAAAAAATATTGAACCGCACTGTGTAATACAATACAACACACGCAATACATCCTGTGTAATGAGTACAGATAGTGCCATGCACGAAGACGCGCCCCAGCAATTTCTAGTCGAGGGGGTCGGATGCGGTGAGTATGATCCGAGTCTATTAATTGTAGGGTGCGTGTGCACTCATATGTAATAAGTGTGTACCGATAATACTCAAACATTCAAGGTTGCACACTTACATAAGGAAGAATAGTGGAGCCTTAGTGAATGGCAATATCTATACATCAAGAGATGACTGAACAATATAAAGTGCTTACCAGTAAAATTGTCTCTAGCCCTCTGGTACTCCAGCTCTGAGGGGTTGTGTTTGGCGAGCCACTCAGCTATGGGCTTGTCCTTGAACGATCCTGTCAGACCCCACTCGGTCTGGATCGCGCGGAGTGTTTCAGCCTCTGATACTATCTCTATCATTCCTGGATTAAAGATAACACATTGGATCTCCTTTGAAATACCTAGATGGCGCTAGTAGTACCATAATTGGTAGACGTACTAGATATTTTTTATTTCTTATGTATCGCTTATATTTCCGGTAACTATACATCGCCTAGGTTAGCTAGGCTAGGTTGTTTGTATCATGACGAATTATGAGTCGATTAAGAACTTCAGGCTTGAATAAATAAGGTACACGACTCCATTCCTGAGTAACTTGAGTGAATCTGAGAAGCTCACACATTAGTACATAGTCCACATATAGTACACATTCCTGTTTAAATTTCGACACTTGATAATATATGTAGATATGAGTGAGCACGCAATATGATAATACTCATACGTTTCATACATACATACATATATATCATCACGCCGAGTGCCTAACGGGGTAAGCTCTATAGATAAATACTCTCTATAGAGCGCCAGTTCTCATACATTGCGTCAATACTAGCAAATTCTGGTTTTTTATGCTTACCTCTGTTATTACTAGTCGGCAACGCTTGGAACGTGACCATCCTCAGATCTAAACCAGCTTTAAGCCACAGACTGTCCATAACTTTGATTACTTGCAGCACTAACATGTCTTGACGCAGATCATCACCAACCTGCAAGGTGAACAGTGTGTTATCACTTTCACAATACGGTACATTTTCCAATGACACAAACTAGTGATAAATTTACCTTGAACATAGCAGGCACTACGGCATTGTCACTGCCGATAAAGTTGATTTTTAATGGCAGCGTGTTCGATGAGAAGAATGAACAAGATCTGGAAAAGATACATGCTGTATTATTATTAAAATAATATGTATTTACTTTTGAGCAAAACCAGTGTTGCCGGCATGAAAATAAACACTACAAGTTAGCCTAGGGCATCTTTACGCCTTCCCACAAGGGTCTTCGTAGCCATCATAATACTCCTCCTCTGTATATGTGTAGGTTTATATAGAGCTGGTACATATATACGATATAGTTCCTTAGGATTTATATTACTACATACACGACGAATATTGCATACTCACAAAACCGACGAGCATGTGTGTAGAGACTAATAAATGTGGACGAAGCGAAAGAGGTATGTAAGTCTAGAGAGAACTGGCGCTCTATACTCTCTAACTACCCCGTTTGGGACTCGGCGTGATGATATGTTTGTATGTACAAAACATTTAATTTGGTTTTGTGCCTTAAGGATTATCGCCTGCATTCACGGCAAAGAGGCTATCACCCGTAGTGTACTGTGTTGGTGTTACGTGTGGCAGTACAAATGCAGTTACTTGACATCGACGTCGTGCACGTATCGGTGTAGCGCCAGCGGCAGCGCGGCGGGCGCTTGACGCAACAAGGCGGCGACGCGCTCTGCGCCGGCGCATAGCGCTCGCCCACGCACGCCCTCTTTGGCTGCCTTCACGCCTAGCGCCGTCTCCGATAGCGTCTACAAGGTATATACAAGGTCTCGGATATGGAACTGCCTCCTAGAATCTTCAGGGATTAGCGAATAAATCCTTATGACGATGCAATAAAACAAACAGCTCCAAAGAGAATAAAATGTCAACATTATTATTAAAGGAAATATAACTCGGATATAATATTATATATATTAAATTATAATATCGATCGGACGCAAAAGGACGGGAATGTCAAGAGTACTCGAAACCGACGAGCATGTTTGAAGAAACTGAGGAATGTGGACGAAGCGAAAGAGGTATGTAAGTCTAGAGTGAACTGGCGTTCTATACTCTCTGCCTACCCCGTTAGGGACTCGGCGTGACGATATGTAGGTATGTATGTATAAAACTCAATGTGAAATATGATTTCGTTTTCAGAACTATTGTTCTGAAAAAAAGATGTTGATATTTTATTCTTCTTGGAGCTGTTTGAAATATGAAATTGAACTACTCAAACCATTCAGTAATCAGAGCTCCAATCCAATTAAATAAAACAGAAAAAAATATTTTGGTTACCTTGACGAGTAGCTGCTGCTGGAGCAGTGTCTTGTGGAGTTTGTCCCCGCAGAGCGCCAGCAACGCCCTCAAGAGCAGCCGGTATCGCCACGTGGCGGTCTGGCAGCCATCCGCTTCTACAACCTCCGAGCTGTTCTCCTCCAGAATAATGCCCAGGAACTCTTGACTAGGCGCCTGCACAAACCATAACGCGAAGTTTCATCACTTGTCTCAAAATCAAAAATCTTGTATTCAACGTTGGACACAGGGAACATTTATTAAACGTCTTATATACTAAATATAAAACTAGCTACCAACGTTTCCGAGAAAAATAATCTGTCAATAGAAAAAAGTGCGAAACAAACATGGCGGTTCTCTTTTCTAAAACCCTTTTTACGGAAAAGATTCTAGCAATTCGCATGAATGGTAATCATTTATATATTCTGATATTGTAAAAGTTATCGATATTGTGAAGCTTTTAGAATTAATTTACGTTTAATGACAGTCAACCTTTACGAAAAGGACTGTAAGAAAAAAGGAGGAAAATGACATTATTCGTCTCACGTATACGCAGATGCTACATAGTCAATTAAATATTACAAAACTAAAAATGACTAAGAACTAGCGTCCTACTCTCGTATGTATAAGGTTTCAAATCCATTGTAGTTACAACATTTGATCTCTGGTTACTCTTTCTGCCTACTCCGTGAGAGATTAGACATGGTGATGATAGTTATATAGAATCGTTACTCACCTGCGGCACATTTGGCAGAGAATGGACTAGAAGCCAAAATAACCGATGAGCTACGGCGGGCGACGACAAAGCTCGAGACAGTAACAGTTCTGAAACATCCTTTTTTTAGAACAAACGTCACTGTTCAACCTTGTTCATTAGAATATAAAGAACAAATTCAAGTACCTGCTAAAGGACTGACTTCATAAGTCTCGTGTCGTAATGCCTGAGTGAGTTGCGGCAACACGCGACAGAGTTCGTCGTCCGACATATCATCGACTAGACGAGTTGCGCACTTACGCACCGCTGCGTCGGGGAAACTGGACATAAGATAAAATTACTTCAATGGAAAAGTATTCTAATGTATCAGCCAAGTTATTCGCCATACCAGATACCCCTAGGCACTACTGTTGCAGTATGGGGCGTAGCACCCAGCATACACCGGAAATATTCGCTTCGCACACAAATAAACAAACATACAGAACAAAAACCTAAAGCTATGGATGATCTGTTGATACTAATACATAAATATACTTGCCCGCACTTAAATTGAGCTCTGTGCGATAGAGAGAGTAAACCGAATACCTTGCCGCATGTGATAGCGCCTGCTCTTTCGCACACTATTGTAAATGTTCGTCAATAATATATTACTGTTATACGAAACATTTTTATATGTAAACATTTTAAACATCTTACCAGGGCAGCAGTAGATGCATTGCGTTTAGCGGCGAAGGCTTCTCCCAAAGTTCGACAAGTGAAACGAGTTGCTCCCGATGTTCGCCATACCAGTTCGTAGCTGCCAGAAGGACTAGAGGCAAGGCACCCGGCAACTGTACTAGGTATTGCCGTTTCTCCCACATTACCTAGAATAGGGGAATTTAATGATGAGAGAGGTTTTTGAATAACGTACTCATGGAGTAGGCAAGATTAACGATACGAACGACTAGTGATTTTTGCTATTCATAGAATGTTCAGAAGTATTATCAAAACAATTTTCAACAAATTAAATGAATATAAAAAAATTTCTGCTAACCAGGATTTACCTACCTACCTAGCCCTACTGGCAAGAAGGTACACCTTAATTCATTAGTTTTAAAGTAAACTGTCACCTCTCTACACTCCGTGGGCATCCTTTGGTAAGCACCTTGCTCTATCAAGTGCAGCAGCTGCGACTGAGTGTGACCGTCTAAGCTGTCAAACTTGGGTAAATCTTCGCGAGTCACAGTCCTCTTGCTCTCCTCAGGCGGTGACCACTTCACTCCAGAGTGGACGTACAGGGGGATTTCTGCATGCGCATAAAATTTAAAGTACATTCAATTATACACTTTAATGCTCTGAATTTAAGTTAAAAAATAAGCTTTTGTAATGTACATTGATTGAATCAGGTGAGGTAACTGGCTGCATTTTGGTAATGCATTGGCGCAATACCATTAGGACTATCTTACTATCCTGCAAATAGTAGACAGCGACAAAAACGTGGTAGTCACCTTTCTGAAATATTTTTCAAAACTCAGTACTGACTGAGAATGTGAAACTGAGAATCAGTAAAGTGTTATTTTCACTACACGGATTGGGACACGGGGTAAAGTAAGGGAAACTTACCGATATTGATAAGCGGGTGAGGGTCGGAAGGCGCGTGTGAGATGGGAGGCGCGGGTCCAGTTCGACGCTCGCAATTGCGCGGCCACACGGGCACCACGTACTGACCTGACGCCAGCATGCTGACACACACAACCATTAGGCCAATCACATCCAGGATAAGTTACTATTATTGCGATTATATATTTTTATTTATTTTATTAACTAGCTGTCCCGCCCAGCTTCGCTCGGGTGAAAAAGTTAAATTGCCCGTAACACGATCGCAGCGCCACCTATTGGGTCCAATTGTAAATCTAAACCATTCTCGAATCTAGCTTAAGACACACAGAAACACACAGAAAGCTTCGCCCGGGTAAAAAGTTAAAATTCCTAAAACTCGATCGCAGCGCCACCTATCGGGTCCAATTTAATATAGCCTATGTTACTCGGGGATAATGTAGCTTTCCAAAGGTGAAAGAATTTTTGAAATCGGTCCAGTAGTTTCGGAGCCTATTCATTACAAACAAACAAACAAACAAACAAATCTTTCCTCTTTATAATATTAGTATAGAAGTATAGATAATAAAAAAAAGATTGTCACTAAATTCGACACTTGCTTGCACCAGTGCTATTATCCGTCATACTAACAAATGAAACGGAGTATTTCAAGAGAGGTAGGGCATAACGGGTTTCCCGTTCGAATTTGGAGCTGCCTGACTGGGGACCTCCACCTTATAGAAGTCCGTAGTCAAATAACACAATGATTTGTGCAGTGTTTCTACGCGGTGAATAAGGTTTCCAGTAATGAGCTCCTTAGGGAGGGGGAGGATTGTTATATTATGTTGGCAGCAGAGGGATTGGTCCCATTATGCAGCCAGCACAGTATAACTGTGTATAAATAAGAAGAGTGGCAAAACGCAAGTGATACTTCGATAAGCGTAAATAGGCTACGGTAACCGTTTTCCATCGGGTGTGCCATTCCATCGGTTCTCACGTTATTTATTTCACCGTATAATTTGTAGTATGACCAACATAAGTGCATACTAAAGGGGAAATTCTATTTAAAATATTTTTTTTGTATAAAGCCTACTCACCCATCAAAATCGAACAGCTGCAACGAAGCCCATCCAAGCTCGACTAGTTCGAATTGCACGTCCCCGTTGGCTTGTTCCCCTTCGCCATCCTGCTGGTTGTCCTCCGCGGTTTGCGCGGGTTGGTTGCTCTGGTTGTCGTCGGTGCGTTGCGTGCGCCCGTACAGGGTGATCACGAGCCGAGATTCGCGGGGAAGCTGGTTCACTGGCACGTCATCTAGATTCAACCTTGACGAGAGGATATTTGGCGCCGTTAGATTTGTATTATCCTGGTAATATGATGAGGGTACATGCCTTAGTGAGGGACCCGGAGTTTAAAACGTTTTTAAATCTGTAAAGTTGCCGTTTTGAGCCACCATCAAGCATCAACCCGTCACATAAACCATCACGCCGAGACCCACATATGTTATTTCATCATCATCATCATATCCTTACGCTTCCCTGAGAGTGCCAACTTGACAGAAGGCGAGTCCATCGCCTTCTGTCAAGCACGACTATACATACACCTTTGAATTGCTTCTCAGACGTATGCGGGTTACCTCTCGATGTTTTCCTTCACCGTAAAGCTCGTGATGTGCCTAATCACTGTACTTAAGTTCACAAAAACTTATTGTTACAGACGGGATTCGAAATTGTGTTGCAGGCAACTACTCGAACCGTACGGTCACCACAGCACTCCAAAATCAAATCCATCAAATATGATGCTGGGATAGAAGCCGCCGCTCTCGATCTTGGAGGTGTGCGTGAAGTTACAGACAAAACATTGTTACCATGTGTCAAATATGATCCTGGGATATAAGCCGCCGCTCTCGATCTTGGAGGTGTGCGTGAAGTTACAGACAAAACATTGTTACCATGTGTCAAATATGATCCTGGGATAGAAGCCGCCGCTCTCGATCTTGGAGGTGTGCGTGAAGTTACAGACAAAACATTGTTACCATGTGTCAAATATGATCCTGGGATAGAAGCCGCCGCTCTCGATCTTGGAGGTGTGCGTGAAGTTACAGACAAAACATTGTTACCATGTGTCAAATATGATCCTGGGATAGAAGCCGCCGCTCTCGATCTTGGAGGTGTGCGTGAAGTTACAGACAAAACATTGTTACCATGTGTCAAATATGATCCTGGGATAGAAGCCGCCGCTCTCGATCTTGGAGGTGTGCGTGAAGTTACAGACAAAACATTGTTACCATGTGTCAAATATGATCCTGGGATAGAAGCCGCCGCTCTCGATCTTGGAGGTGTGCGTGAAGTTACAGACAAAACATTGTTACCATGTGTCAAATATGATCCTGGGATAGAAGCCGCCGCTCTCGATCTTGGAGGTGTGCGTGAAGTTACAGACAAAACATTGTTACCATGTGTCAAATATGATCCTGGGATAGAAGCCGCCGCTCTCGATCTTGGAGGTGTGCGTGAAGTGCGTGGCCTTGACGGGCCGCGTGCCGTGGTACAGCTGCGCGTGGCAGAGGTACTCGTCGTGCGCCCAGCAGAGCGGCAGCCGGTGCACCGCCTCGATGCAGAACAGGGTCGACTCCGAGATCGCGTGCGACGCCGTCGCCACTGCATTCATACATACGCGACATATTATACACAAATAATTATTTATTCGCCTTCCCACAAGGGTTCGAAGGGGTAGGCAGAGGTGTATAGGTAGTACCCACACACTCAAATTCCGCCCGAAATATATCTTAGGTGCTAACGTGACAGATAGCGAGTCCATCGCCGCTACTCAAACACGACTATACATACGCCTTTGAATTGCTTCTCAAACGTATGTAGGTTTCCTCTCGATGTTGAACGATGTTGATGAAGACGGAAAGATATACTAGTTAGTCATAACTAAAACTTAAGTGAATAATAATTTTACAGCGTTACAACTGAAAAGATTCAAGGTAAATAGTAGTGTTAGAGAGAGCGTGACAGATGCAACTCACTGGCTAGGTTAGAGGGAGTGAGGTAGTGCGTGTCGGCGAGGTGGAAATCAGCCGTGCGCGCTCTCGTGTAGAGCGCCAGCAACGCTCGGACGGCATCCCGCAAGCGAGCCGCTTGTAAAGACACCGCCTCTCGCCGCGTGGCGCCCCGCAGCGACACCGAGCAGTACGGCCCGTTCTCAGACTGGATCTCAGGGGTCACGGCTGTGGTCGTGCCCTGCGAAAAGCAACTTATAGCTTAGGTATTTCAGTCATGTGACAAGTGAAAATGGGCTTGTAGGTAGAAGTGCGAGCGTCAGGTCAAATAACGTGCGAGTGTTACGACTTTCATGAAGTTTGACAAGCGGTGGAAAGTAAGTAAGTAAGTTCATGAGGGGCACCGTTCGACTCTTATGCGGCTAGCACAGTTCCACCCGGCATAGAGCGAGGCGACGCATGAGTTACAGTTCGTTAGGGAGAACGTACGACGAGTACCGTAACCGCTTACCAACAGGCGGGCAGTATGCTTATATGCCATCCAGCCATACTAATTTATAAAATATTTTTCATTTTATTCAGTAATTGATACAGGAATTGATAGGCTTGGTGCGTCATGTCTAAAATATCAAATAATAAAAACATATGTATTATTATTTAGTATAGCTAATGCCATCCACCAAGACGCGCCCCACTACTCTTCCCAATAGTTTATAGTATAGGTGTGCAACCTTCCAATAATGTTTGGGTATTTTGGTACACACTGACTATCTATGAGTGCACACGCACACTACATTTAAAACACTCAAGTCATACTCCCCGCATCCCGCTACCCCCTCGACTAGAAATTGTTGGGGCGCGTTTTCGTGGATGGAACTACCTTAACAAAATTTCTATCTATAAAAAAATTAAGGTTTCTAGTAATGGGCTCCTTGGGGAGAGGGAGGATTGTTATATTGTATTTTTTTTATTTAAAATATTTATTAATATTTAAAATATTTATGAATATTTAAAATATTTATGAATATTTAAAATATTTATTAATATTTAAAATATTTATTAATATTTAAAATATTTATTAATATTTAAAATATTATAAAATATATATTATTTAATTGTAAAAAATTGTTTTACCTGCGTGCACGCCTGAGCAAAAGCGTTGAGCGTGTGCGTGACGTGCAGCGTCTCCACGCCGCCGGCGAGGGCGCATATCGCCTTAACGGCCTGGAACACGGCCTTCGGCGAACAGCTACCTTCAGCGCCGGTCACGCCTATAGCCCTCGACAGCTCGCCCTCCAGGGTTTCTGCAACGTATATGGCGTAATTAGCAAAACTTGCCACTATTTTCGGTATATGTACAAACTCGCTTGAATGGGGATTCGTGTTTCCAAAGGCAGTTGGTATGTATATTTCGCGCAAATTGAGAACTGCTTTCAATTTGCTGATTGATTTGACAAATAATGTATGGTGAAATAAATCGACAGACAGTTCAGCCGGTCAAATAGCGAACGAAACGGTAATGAGCAAAGCCAAGGCGTGTCGTTAGTACATATCTTCACTTATTGCCTGCTCTTAAGCAGTAGTGAAGTGCTGACGTATACTTTCCCTTCCTAGAAAAGGCACGTTTTTTTTAAGGTTATTTAGTTAAAGTAGTATTTATTTAGGATTATGTTTTGCTTTATGTTAACTTTAAGTAATACCTCTTTAGATGTCACAACTAATTGCAAAGTAAGCTAAACTGCATCCTAATTCGATCGCCTTATAGTTTATATTTTTTTTATTTATATATATTTGCTTGCCAATTATCGATTGGCGTACAAATAGCCAAAATAAATTTGTAATAGTTTAAGCTACAGTGTTCAACTTACCTAACAATATAGAGATGTTATCAAAAGACAACATAGGCGTGGCACCCTGACTGGGCAACAGTTCGTCGAGCGTCAAGTGTGCGTGTCTAGTGTCGTCCCTCTCACTCCTGGCGAGTTCGCTATCTCTCCCTTCGTGTAGACATAGCCTTACGTCCTTTTCTAACCGCACACATTCGCGGATGTAATCGTATTCACTGAGGGAACTGCCGGGAGTTAGGTATTCCT
Source organism: Drepana falcataria (assembly GCA_945859725.1). NCBI lineage: Eukaryota > Metazoa > Arthropoda > Insecta > Lepidoptera > Drepanidae > Drepana > Drepana falcataria. The sequence continues at coordinate 3,762,830 of OX243926.1, forward strand.
TTGCACCCCATACCTGAATTTAGAGATAGAAAACTCCAATATCAAATAGTCAGTCGAGATGGCGCTATTGTACACGCCCCAAGAGCGAGCGAGATGCGCGCTAAAATGGATAGTATGATAGTATTTCGTCCTTCCCTTCCCCAGCGTAACTTTGAACGAACACATATTAAATATCCTTTACAACGCAAAGAAAATTTGCATTAAAAAATTATTACATTTTATTTCACTAAATCTTCCGAATAAGTTGCAAGAAGTATAAGGACAGATTTCTTCTTGCAGGAAGTACATACCATAAGAGTACATAACACAGATATACAAAGCGAAAGTGTGTGCAAGACGACGCAGAGGAAGACCATGCTCCAACTACCTAGATCGAATCGATCGGATACTAAAGGAAGTTCAAGGGTACTGCGACGGTACGGCGAGCATGTAAGAAGACTGATGAATGTGGACGAAGCGAAAGAGGTATGCAAGTCTAAAGAGAACTGGTGCTCTATCATCTCAGCCTACCCCGTTAGGGACACAGCGTGATGATATGTATAACAAAAATAATCGCCAAACTTACCCTTAACATAAATTCTGACATGTCTTCTCTAATGTCCTCCCCCATGGAACAAACTATAGTTAATATCACATGTTCTATGGTCGACTCCACTGCAAAAACGATCAATTTTATGCTTTATATTAGTGTACCTTAAGATTCATCTTCATATTCAAAAAATTACATATTATATCCTCTTTTTTCGAATATGTTTTAAGTGACACTATTTATTACAATTTTTACCTTAATTCCCTCGCATGTAAGTCTACTTTCTATTATGTGAAATTACAATATTAAGCCTAGCTATAAACGGAATATTTTAAAACTAATTAATAAAAATACAACACTGATTTACAAAAATAGTTGTAAAATATATTTACTTATTTGGTCAGGGATTAAATGCTAATGCGCATTTAAATTGAACCTTATGTTTCGTAGATGAAGTTAAAAATAGCTTACCATCGGATGTGAACGTAATGGGCTCGTCGGAGTGGGTGTGGTGGACTAGAATCTTAATGCTAGTATTCGGAGGATACTTCCCACCCGACCTCGCAGCTATCACGTGACCGGGGTTGGTTTTTTCATCACTAAATACGAATTTTTCTACAAAGAAATACGAAACAAAATTTAAGCAACCTTTTATACACCAGCCAGAGTTAAAAACTATGCTTTCCCAGTTCAATTGTTCCCGAAGGGGTAAGGGCTCTTTACACGGGATATGATTAATTAAAAAAAAGTTGTTCTTTAGTGTAGCATCACCCCGCAGTAAAACGGCAACACCGACGATCCTAAATCGGGCATAGATTCAGGATAACATTACTTCATATATATATTGGTTGTGGTTACCTGTAATTAGGTGGACACTTATGTATGTTTTATTATGGCATATTCTGTTAATATTAAGGTGCTCTTACCTGTTGGTGATCCAAATAAATAAATATCCAAAGCCTACCCTAGGCTAAAAGCCACCTTATACAGTATCTCACTTAGTTAAGTACTTTTTACTTACTTCTGACGTCTAGAACCATTTTCAAAAACGCCTTGTGCTCGTTATCGTAGTTCCTTGTCCTGGATTTCACTATACAGTCATAGAGTTTATTCTGAAAAGAAAAATGCTTCAAACATTACCTTGGTTGACCATTATTACGAAATCAGCTTTGATTACTCTGACATACCCTATTTTTAATCGCTTAGGTTTTAAACTGTTGTGCTGCCCCACCAAAGGTATAACTCGGTCAGTGGCGACAGTAATCTTTTCACACCCTTCTTAAATAACTCTATCATCATCGTCATGCTATACTCTCTTTGGGACCTCAATGAGGGAGTTTATTCCTCAACCAGAGCGTTCGGGGAAGAAAACTCTTTTGAATTAAATAATAATAACCCACCGTAGTAGACCGCAAAGCGACCGCAGGCACGCTCGGTATAGACTTTGGAGGTGGTGAGGGTAGGGTGCTCTCTTTCTTATTAATGGTGGCGTATATAGGCGCGTCTCGCATCTCTGTCTCGCCATAGAGAAAGTCCAATGGGTCGTACTCTTCATATACACTCGAGGACTCGCTAGGAACCATGTATTCTGGAATGGACCAAATGAAGATCGAAGATGGTTAAAATAGGCTTTATTAAAAATTACAGTGTTTTTCTTTTCTACCTTCTTTTCCGTCTTTTTAAAGTCATAAAATAATACATACATACATATCATCACGCTTAGTCCCTAACAGGGTAGGCAGAGAGTATAGAGCGCCAGTTTTCTCTAGACTTACCTCTTTCGCTTCGTCCACATTCATCAGTCTCTTCATACATGCTCGTCGGTTTCGAGTACTCATAAAATAATAATACTAAAAATACATATTTTTCACTAAAATCGTAGTTTTCGTCACTCCACGCTCTGGTACTCACGATCAACTGAATGTTTAACAAAAATGCAAGCACATTATGTTAAATCAGATATTGATTACCGTTTACCGACAGTGTAACACATAAAAGTAAACCTTACAATTATTGATATAAAACACAAAACAGTGAAGTCCCAAAAGCCAATCGTACCTTCAGATCAAAACCACATTTAAATATCACCAATCCCGTGCAAACCATATTGTGTTTAAAACCAGTTTATTTAAACATGTATTCCCAATATTACATGCGAGGAGCTAGCATATTACTTACAGATGCATTTTGAACCTTAATGCATATAATACACATTAATGTATAATACCCGTACAACATTAGGCACACAAAACATCAATAAAATCATTCCAGCATTGTATGGTTTAGTGAAATGATATTTGAAAATGAACCCTCGAATTATAAATATTTCAAGCAAATATAAACTTTTTCCTTTGGGCATAAGGTGTGTAATAATTCTGACAGAAACTATCTAAAGAAGATAGTTTGATTTATAAGTGAAAGAATTTAAGGCAGTTTTGAGAACCATTCGCCAAGATGAACATAAACACCAATGAGATATGACAGTGAACTAAATCATGAGTACATGAAGGTTTATTTTCAATTGATCTAACTGAAGGTCAAAACTGCATCATCAGTGTATTGCAGTAATATACTACACTATAACATTTCTATAGCTTATATACGTTCCTGGTAATTGGCACATACTATATAGTCTTCTGAACATAAATGAAACTGATGTAAATACAAGTGAATGTAGACATTACACTACAATAATAAGGTTTATTTTACTGCAACGAGCAAGTGTTTAGTACTCATGATTACGTCCACGTGTAATGCAACACAGCCACTCACCGTTACTTTGCTCAGTTAGTAGTGGGTCAAACGCTTGGAGCACACTGACTCTTACACTACCTTGGCTACTGCCAGAGTTCCTGCCACCGAAGTCTATCAGGTTCATGGACTTGGGCAGGCTGCCTATAGTGTCGTTTGATTCATTTGACTGAAAACAAAAACGAGAAAACATTTACATACATTTCATCATTCAATCATGTTGAAATTGAGCCTTGGTAGCCGAATGGTACGAGTACTAGTACTAGTCGCCTGCAACGCAATGAAGATATCAACTGTACTAATTAGTTATTGCTGAATTTATAGTGAATGAAAAGTGCACAAAAAGTTATTAATCACACCATGAGGTACAAGACCTGTGAAGAAAGAGAAGAAACATGCGAAATCTAGCGATTACCGTAGCCTTTCAACGTTAGTCATGAGGCGAATTGCAGATTCTTATGCGGAAATAATATTAACTTGGAAGCACAACACTATGCAGTTATAACACGTAATACGTATAAGTTAAGAGAGGTAGGGCATAACGGGTTTCCCGTTCGAATTCGGAGCTGCCCGACTGGGGCAGGACCTCCACCTTACAGAAGTCCGTAGCCAAATAACGCAATTTTTTGTGTTGTGTTCCTACGCGTTGAATAAGGTTTCCAGTAATGAGCTCCTTGGGGAGGGGGGAGGATTGTTACATTGTGTTGGAAGCAGAGGGATTAAACCCATTATGCTGCCATCACACTGTAACTCTCCGAACACAGAGTGGCAACGCGCAAGTGATACTTCGGTATCGTGAGCGTAAATAGGCTACGGTAACCGTTTCCCATCAGGGGGGCCGTACGCTTGTTTGCCACTCTTGTTGTATAAAAAAAAAAAAAAAAACACTTGTTTGGATCGTTGGGTAAGGTTTCTTAATTGATCATATTCCAAATCTGAACGGGTATACCCTTTATATAAACTAGTAACATACTCGCTCATAGTACTAACCTAGGAAGGTAATTCTTAACCGAGTATTATAAATTGCTGATAGTCAAACTAACCTCTGAAGACTTCCTCGACTGATTGCTCTCAACACTATCCCTGGAAGGTTCCGTCTTCACCACAGTCTGTGGGGTTGTCTGGACCACATTATTGGGCGCAGCGCACCCGGGCATCGGGTAGAGATGCATTTGATTAAGTTGAGGGTAAATAGTCATTGGCGGGCGTGGTATCATGTTCGTCGTATTGTAGTTATACGGGTTATGGACATTTGGGGTGTAGTACGGAGAGGGGGAAGCCATTCTTGTTTGACTGTAAGCGACTGTTGGCGCGTACATTGGCGGGTTGGTTTGTACGTATGTCTGAGGTGACTCGTGCGTACCGGGCATAGACTGTGCATAGTAGGGATAACTCGGCACTGGGGCGGGCATGCCGTAGGGGGTGGAGGGAGGGTAGGGCGGTGCGGAAGTGTAGGGGGTTCCTGGTGGGTAAGTGGTCGCGGAGGGATAGGGAGGCATGGTATTGTAAGACGGCGGGTAGTACCCATACTGATTCGCATACGGATACCCCGGCCTTTGGTTGTAGTGCTGGTTATTCATCGTCGAGTCCGTGGTATTCAAAGCTAGCTCGTCTGTCTGTCTGAAAAATATAACCACCATTGTTAGCAAATATATACAAGACAACATTTTTATCAGCAGTATTCTTTATCAAATACCTAAATGCGTTTATCAGTGTGATATCGCTACCCGAAAGAAAACACACTACATAGTTAATATTTAATATTTTGAATAAAACAAAATGTGCCTTTGGTGCCGGCGGTGAAGTAGTTCTACTCGAACCGAACTACAAGATTGCAAGTTTGAACCCCAACAGGCATTAAAATTTTGAGTGGTTAATTACACCACGACCCATATGGTGAAAGTAAAATTCGTGAGGCAATATGCATACAATTCTGAAGAATTTTCGAGCTTGATCAATGGCAATGAACTCACCGTCACGTGGGCGCCTAATTATATAAAAAATGGGAGAAAAGCTTGAGAATATTTAAAAGTCCAAATAGGAAGACATACTTATTGATCTGCTCAATATACTCCTTGAAGGAGGCATGAGGGTCCTTGGCCGTAGCCTTGGTAGTTGGACTGGCGAACGATATTAGGTCACTGCTCTCGTTTCTCGTTGGGCTGACGCCAGGAGACCTATAAACAGATCACAGTTGTAATGTTATAGAATAATCCAATTCAGAGTATCAATATAGGTTCAACATTAATCTTGCAGTCATAATATATCTCTAGTCATATATAGTCCATAAGGAAATAATCACAATTCTGATGAAATACCTACTATGAATTCGAATGAATCATATACATACATATCATTACGCCGAGCTTTACGTGATAAGCAGAGAGAGTAGAGCGCCAGTTATTTCTAGACATCTTTCGCTTCGTCCACATTCATCAGTCTCGTTTTGAGTACTTATGGCGTCCTTTACGATTCCCGTCCTTGAGTGATCGATCTGATCTAGGTAGTTGGAACGTGACCTTCGTTTGCGTCTTCTTCCACATACTTTCGTAATTAATATCTGTTTCGTCAATCTTTCTTCACTCATCCTTTCTATATGCCTTCCTTAATCTTTACAATCACGCCAGTTGCTTCTAATGAATCGAAATTGCTTTCACAACTGTCAACGAAACTAAAGATAGGCAAGGTTTTCCGTGGCAAGCCTTTTAAAGTTGTACATCAAAGATTAACAAACAGATTAATTATTAATAGGAACTCGGCGTGATGATATGTATAAATGCCAAGAGATTCAAAACAATTATGTTTGCTGCTGGCGGAATTCAAACCTGTGATCATTAAAGATACCTGAATAGACATTGAAATACGACAATTCAATGGCAATTTCACAATAGGGAGAATATTAATGGCTATCCTGTGAGTGAATAGATTTCTACAGGCAACGATTGTCGTGGTAAACAGTTACCAGAAAGAACAAACGCTAATTTGCCACCTTATTAAAAAAGCACTTATCATGAGTACTGTGATTCAAAACAATCTGACGTATTGGGATGTTCGTATGAACTAATCAGTACGTGGCTTCCCTCGTTGTATGGCAATGACATAACTTTTTCTGCAATTAATTTCAATACCATACAATGAATTTTGCCTAGGGGGCAGATAAGAATAGTTAGTTATTTGGTACGCTTTTCACTAATTAAAAGTCCCCTCAATGCATAAAGGAGGCTTCTATCGATTGCACTGTGACAATACCTCTTGGACATATCTATGTTTAGGCTGGCCTCCTATGGCTTTCATGTACCTTGGAGTCTCCGAGACGGATGTACGACCTCGAGGTGGCTTGCGAGGGGGCGGCGGCAGCGCGGGTGGCGGGCCGTCGTTCTCCTCACGTCGACGTAAACTGACGCCAGCGACATCTCGACCGCTATCTACAATATCGATATTAACATTCTGATAACCAATCGTATATTCTACTAGCTTATGCCCGCGGCTTCGCCCGCGTGGAGTTCGAAAAAGTAGCTTTGGAAATGTTCCTGCTAGGATCAGTTCAACCGCTATGCCGTGAAAGAGCATCATACATTATAATATAATAACTTTGAATTTATCAGGATTAAAAAAAAAAAGTTGCCCATGTCCTATTCCTAGGTATAAGCTATCACCATTTCGACTTTCAGCCAAATCAGTTAAGCCGTTTGGCCGTGAAAGAACCGCAAACATCCAAACTTACAAACTTTCACATCTATAATATTAAGTAGGATAAGATTAGTGAGATAAGAACGTTAATAAATATTGTAGTTTGGTAAAAAATTTCCATATGAGTAGACGTATTTACTTTGTTGCAAAAGCTGCTAGTGCCTAACGCTCGTTTACGTATAATTTGAATTGTTAGTTACATGAATATACATATTTTTGTGTTATTTATAGGTAGGTAGGTATGTCATGAAATTCAATCTCACAATGGTGTATTGTTATGTGGCATGAATAAACGATTTATTAAAGACCCATACATGCCTATCATTACTGGAATTACGCACGGTTTAAGTATCTGCGTATACTAAATCTATAATAATATTATAAACACGTAAAGTTTTGTATGTTTGTAGGAACTAATCCCTACTCAAGAGATTTGAAAAAAAAATTCATCAGATTTCCCTTTTACTAAGGCTATCCTACTAGTCCTACTAATATTATAAATGCGAAAGTTTGTGAGTACGTAAGAATGTTTGTAACTAGACAACGATACATTTACTTATATAGATAGATTTATACTTAAATACATAGGACATCCAAGACTAAGGTACGAATATTCATGTTCATCACACAAATATCTGCCCTCAGCGGGATTCGAACCCGCGACCTCAAGTTTCGCAGTCAGGAGCTCTAACCACTAGACCGGACGGTCGCCACAAATCAATAACCACATTAGTAACATTTAAATGTCATTTGATTGTTCGCTACACGCCTACCACAGTTCATGTCCCAAAATGTGTTTTCAGTGATAACAGTAATTCTTAATAGGTATACATCAATTCAAATAAATAAAATTGAAGTGTCTGTTTGTAATATTAAAATAACCGCTTTTTACTAAATGCATATGGATGTATACACGGTACATATAACAAAATCACATTTTAAATTTTTTTTGTCCGTTTGACTGTTTGTTCCTACTTATCTCTGAAACGGCTAGACCGATTTTGACGGGGCTTTCACTGGCAGATAGCTGATGTAATAAGGAGTAACTTAGGCTACCTTCATTGTAAGAAATTTAAAAATAACTTTATAGTTAAATTCCACGCGGCCGTAGTCGCGGGCTCAGCTAGTTTTGTATAAAGTATGTAGTTGGTTATAACAATTCGGTAACTGAAATGCCCCAAATGTTTGTGAATCGTTCAGTAATCTTCACTTCCTCCCAGTCTGGTGCGAACACGTTAACAGATTTGATGATGCCCGCTGCCTTTTGTTGTAACCACTCCAATTGAGCTTATAAATGTGATATATTGACACTGACTCATGCCATACAAGTACCCACATATAAGTAATATGAGAAAATGTTCATAGGAGTAATTTTGTTGGAATATGCTAATCATAGGAATTATTGATTTGAAAGGAAATATAACAAGAATAAATAATATATCCTCACGCCTTCCCACAAGGGTAGTATAAGGTAGTACCCACACACCCACTTTCTGCCAGATATATACTTTAGGGGCAGTGAAGTAATGTGATAGATGGCGAGTCCATCGCCTTTACTCAAGCACGACTATACATACGCCTTTGAATTGGTTCTCAGATGTATGCAGGTTTCTTCTCAATGTTTTCCTTCACTGTAAAGCTCATGGTGTGATGGAAAGGAAATATACATTAGAAAAATGATTTTGCGTCTGATAGCCGTTTATTGAGGAAGGCTATTATTGGCTATATTTATTTATATCATCATGTTACTACCCAAGGCAGAACAGCAGTATAAAAATTGTAGGAATAAATTTACCTAGGGTGAAATCACATTATGTATGTACTTGAAGCTATTATATATATATATTATATTATATTATTTTGCCCGTCTGTTTGTCCTGTACATTTTTACGATATTTAATAACATTTTTTATATATATTTTAATATGGATATATAAGTTTTAATTTTTACAAAATCCATCCCCTATGTTCATGGAAATTGAAAGTGTGTATGGTTGTATATTATATGTTTGTTTATACTCGAAACATTGAAGCTATCTTGATATCATGGTGGGTCATCTGGGGAGTGTAGTAAATTTAATAGGAAAGGCTAAATAATAATGCTCGAGATAGAATAGTATCTTTGTGTGAAACAATTAATTTAATACCATAATATTTACAATACAATTGGCTTGGAATTATTATGAAAACAAAATGTTGCATGCTATTAGTAATATAATCAAAATGCAAAGCAAGATGATATATATCCTTCCTCAATAAACACACTACCTAATCCAACAATTTTTTTTTACTTCAGATACTCAATTACTGATTCAGTACTTAATTACTGATTTTATTCTGCCTATATAAAAGAAATAATAACATTTAGAATTAATTGTTCTTCCAGGGATCTAATTTCTTTCTTCATAAAATATAACTGTTAAATTAAATATGTGTGGTGATGGGCTCGCCATCTATCATGTTGGCACCTAATATACCTCTGGCGGAAAGTGGGTGTGTGGGTATTAGCTATACACCTCTGCCTACCCCTTCAGGGACCCTTGTGGGAAGGCGTGAGGATATATAATACATACATATCATCACGCCGAGTCCCTAACGGGGTAGGCAGAGAGTATAGAGCGCCAGTTCTCTCTAGACTTACATACCTCTTTCGCTTCGTCCACATTCATCAGTCTCTTCATACATGCTCGTCGGTTTCGAGTACTCTTAACGTTCCCGTCCTTGAGAGTCAGAGCCAAGTAGTTGGAACGTGGCCTTCCTCTGCCTCTTCTTGCACACACTTTTGCTTTGTATATCTGTTTCGTCAATCTTTCTTCACTCATCCTTTCTATGTGTCCAAACCAACGTAACATGCCGTTCTTTATCTTTACAATCACGCCCTCCTTCACGCCAGTTGATTTGCGAATTTCTTCATTGCGGATTCGATCTAATATCGTTACGCCGCATTTTTCGAAGAGATCCCATCTCAACTGCATTCAAGCTATTTTCATACTTCCTCTGACATACCCAGGATTCGCTGCCATACAATAAGGTAGGTACCAATATTGCGTTGTGGACAGCAACTTGAGCATTCTTGCTCAGAATTTTACTGCCCATCAACGCCGACATGGCTCCATTCACCTTATTTCCGGCAGTTATCCTTCTTTCAATATCTTTTTCATACTTTCCATACTTTCCATCTCGTGTGAACATGCTTCTTAGATATACAAATTCATTCACTTGCTCTAGAATTTGCCCATTTACCGATATTGCACACTCGGTCACTTGTTCATCTCTTTCGAATACCAGAACCTTAGTCTTGCCAGCGTTTAGGCGCAGCCCCTTCTTTTCACATTCTTCTTTATATAATTATTATATAAATATGTAATGGATTAGGTGAAAGTGTCTAAGTCTATTGAGAACTGGCGTTTTACCGTTTGTGTCTCTGTGAATGATGTGAGAGACTGGCCGTGATGAAATATGTAACTTAAAGACATAGCTTGTTTTCCATGATAATATATATATGCCTGCCTGTGAAACATCCACAGACAGACATACAGACAAAAATTTTAATAACTTTATTTTGGTATAAGTACTGTGTATACATGTATATACATTTAGTAAAAAAGCTGTTATTTTAATATTACAAACAGACACTCTTTTTTTTTTATTTGTATATGTAAATTAATAAGTTAAATTTATTCCACAGACTAGATTGAATAAATTCTGACACCCCTTCGTGGTAAAATTCAAGAGTATGACTATTGTGGGTGTAACTGGCAAATGAAGTAGAACAAATGAAGAGTAATAAATTAAGTTAATATAAGAGATTTTGTGGGCTACTTTATAATTCTAAGCAAGAAAAACTAATAGTTTCCAACAAAACCTACAACACCAACAAAGTACTTCATAAGTCCAGAGATTCCTGTTCAGGAATGTTATCAAGAGAACAAACAATATACAGGAAATAATAGATATCACTCTGAATACTTCTCTGATTATTTATTTGAAAACTTAAAATTTTTTTGTGTGGGCACTTTTTACTGTGGTGTAATTGGAATAATTAAGAGTTTGCCATGAATATTTTGATTATGACCTTGGATCATGTGTCTGATGGAGTAAACAAAGTTACGTCAGTTACCTGCGCTAGATAGAAGCTTCTGCCTTCGAAACTGCTCTAATGCTAGACTTTCTAAACTCAGAGCCTGCGCTTTTTCTAAGTCTGCCTGGAATTGTAGATCGTATTCAGACATTATCGGTTCTTCTTCAATGCGATCTATAACATTCACAAAATGCGCGTGGGAATCAAACAATAATAGCACTGTTTAACGATGAGTACACAACACGAAACAAAAACTTTTTGTATTCCATTTTAAACATATCACTAGCGTAAAACGAGCACTTCCACTACACTTGAGACTCTAACCAAATTGGACTGCTCGATAGCAAACGATAACCAGAATATTCACGACATTGTAGATTTTGAAACAAATTTGTACAGTGTTATTTGTTTTACTGGGTCATCTCAATTTTGTGCATCATTCGATTCAATTCAAGATACGAAAGCAACATAACGTTTGTAAGTCAGATATAAACGTCAAAGTGACATTAAAGACAAACAGAAAAGGAGGTGACAAATGTGACAATTAAATACTGTTGAATATTTCAGTCTAAATTACTTTACTCTTTGGGTGGTCCTACATCTCGACGCCAAACCACATTATGACTATTACACGATATAATATCATCATATCATCACGCCCAAGTCCCTAACGGGGTACGCAGAGAGTATAGAGCACCAGTTCTCTCTAGACTTACATACCTTCGACCACATTCATCAGTCAATGACAAGATATAATATCGTGTCATTTTATTGTACTAAACATACATTGGCCGTCAATATAGTTAAGAATTTGCCTGAAATCATAGGGGAGTGTGGGGGGTAAGAAATCCATATTATTGAATGAACACTCAATGCGTTTTAGTAATCACTTAACTAAACAATTTAGCGTAACTATTATTTGCGTATATTAGTCAGATGACGGTGGCAATTTAGTCACATAACAAGAGTAGCAAATGCTAGGGCCCCACACATAGTTTACAAATAAAACAAAAGGATGCTTTGAGATAAATAATTTCGTATTTTCACTTATGTAAATATGTAATTTATATAAATTATTGAGATTTTTTGCGCCGATCCTGAGATCCTGAGATCAAATAGATATTTTATGCACCTGATAAGGTTGCTTAGTAGGTTTAATTGGAACACGTGCAACTATTGGACAATAGCTTTTGTAATTTTTCACGGTCGGATCTGAAAATTTATGTTAAGTATATTCGTTGAATACACATATCTTGAAATTCATTCCGTTGGCCAGCTTAAAATACCTGGAGGTTGCATTTGATTTGCAGATGGTTTTTTTCTCTTACTGCGCTTCTTTTTAACGACTTTACGACGATTAACGCTGGCGTCACCGGGCAACGTGTTACGCATTATCAAAGGTTTCATGTTTTTAGTACTTGGTTTAACTTTTGAAGCTCTTTTATCTGATAGCAATGTCGACCTTTCAACGACAATATTCCGCTTAAAAGTCCGTGGTGATTCGGGCTTTGTTTTCGGAGCCGTCTTTTCCTTTCTCTCTGAGGATGTAGCCTTTGGTTGAGGAGAACTACGTGCTGGCGTAAACATGCTTTTAGTTTTCCCGACCTTTTTCCGAGTTTTGAGCAATTTCGATTTCTTAGCATTCGACTCGTCCTTATTTGGAGGCAACGGAAGTTCGTGACCTTCAGCTGCCAACTAAAATTATATTACTTTTATTATTCACCAAGTTTCAGTGCTTGTTTGTACTTCAATATAAAACCCACCTATTGATAAGGGAGGGTTTAGACCAGCCCCCATTGGGCACTGTTATGCACGAGGTATGTTTAGCTATAGATGCAGCCAGAAATCATACCATAAAGCGCTATTGCAATCATAATGATATAATGCATAAGGAGTACATATTTACGAAGTAGGTATATAAATATGTCAGTTTCGCACTGTTTAATTACGATTGCAATTGCGAGTAATAGCACGGCTTGAAGTATAGATTTAGGTACATTATATATATTAATGTTCCTGGATTCCTACCTGTTCGTAAAACAAGTCGTCTGCATCTTGTCGATCACAGAAGTCCAAGATTTTATTGCAGACAGTCCTCAAGTTCTTGAGTCTTTGTTTTTTCTTCTTGCCCATCATGCACCGATCGACTTCGTCTAGTCTTAAAGTCCTATAATTATTAATGATATACCCTATCAACATAGTTTGCAGATATTCAGAAAAAGATCTTTGTTAAGTGTTACAATATAATGAATTTTATCTAAAAAGGTTTGGGCCATCTTTGGAATTTCAGACACGCACGACCTATTTATAGCCTACCTAACACTTATGCCCACATATCTATCCAGAACGGCTAAACTAAGGCTAATACCTATTTTAGACGATTTTGTGTCCCAAAATTAGGCAGAGAGTATATTAAAGGTTCATAAATTTTAATATATTCCAGTTTAAATATTGCTACCAGACATCTACTATCAAATACGTTTATCATATGGTATGTTGTGGGCGACTATCGACCAAGTGACTATTACCTCATAGGTCTTACCAAGAATGGCTCTTGCCATCGTTATTAGTGGGCGATAGAGACAGATGTTTAGATGTAAATATTTTATACATATATGTCTCGTTCGCTTTCTAGAATAACGATGGCATGAGCTATTTGACGGTAAGATCTCAGTGGCAGGGCCTGCTCCAGACTGATAGTATCAAACACATTCTGCCAGCCGACTGGTATTTTCCAGAGCAGTGGGTAATTCTAGTTAGTTACCATCTGCCTGTAGGATTCAAGTCAAAGAGGGATTTACTTAATAACTTTGGGTTTCTCCATAATGTCATTGTCTTTGTCTTTGATGTGCATAGCGGTCTCCCAAATGTTCTTGAAGAGCAATCTGCGTTCTGCATAGCTTTCCTCTTTTGTCATTGGCTGGTCCATTTTGTTATTGAGTTAACATGTTAAATAAGCTTATTTTATTTATTGTTTGGTCATTTCGTTCAACGGTTTCATAATTTATTTTTGTACATTTTATTAGATTTTAAACTGATGGTCTTGACGGATTACTGGTTGACAGATAATTTTCAATATTCTTATGTTCTGTGTTTTTTTTTTAAATACAATTACAAAATAGTTAAACTCCTTTATTGAGATAGATATATTTTTGTATACCTAATAAATACCCAAATAAATCTTTACACAGTGATTTATTGACTGATAATGTGTTGGTACTATTTATTTACGAGAAACGGTCACCCTTGTGAGAAGGCTGAATTTACCCAAGGCAGGAAATAAATTTAAAATAATATATAATAATAATACAAAGTTAAGTATATTTTTTTGTTGAAAATCCTTTCAAAAAGTTTTTAAATCTTAGTCCTTAGTACCCAACACAGATTCGATTGACCTGGTACTAATTTAACTTTCCGAAAGTCGGAGTGATAAGTTAGTATATTATAACTGAAAACGTCGTGTAGAGCAACAAGTAAGTTAAGCCTTTGTTGAATGCCGGCCGAGCCGAGTGGATACGTTGAGTTCAGTGGGCGGGCGGCAGTTAACGCAAGAGGTTTGGTCGCCCTACACGATCCTACACGATCGCGCTTTTTCAATATTTTCTTTACAATCTTTAGAATACAAACACAGCCACTTGCTTCAGAAATCAAATTTATAGAAGTGAAGTGAAAGTCTCTGTACCTAATGTAATGTTATGGCACCGAAATACGACCCCAATGCCTTGTGGGTGGCTCTCAGCGAACTCAATGAAGGGAATCTCTTTATTGTGTACCCGAAGCTACTGGCAGAATTACTCCGCCAAGAGGATGCTGCCAGGCAGGATGGGGACACCAGTGAGGCTGAACGACTGGTCCTCCCTAGCGACATGGAGTGGAGGATCAAGCAGTACTTCATCCTCGTTGAACTGCAGAAAACTTTGGATATGTATGGTCATACAACCTTTGATTTATAGTAAAATCCCAAACGTAGATGTGCAGTGCTCACACGCCCACTTTTCATCGGATATATTTTAGGTGCCAACGTGTCAGATGGCCAGTCCATCGCCGTTTCTCAAGCACGACTATCACTCACTTATATCACTGCACTTAAATTCTGAAAGTGATTTTTACGTTGGGATTCGAACGTTCACATAGAGAGAAAGACATTGGGATTTAATATCTCGATTCGTCGTCATACAAATAATGAAACGAGCTAAGTCGAAGTACTTAGGTACACTATACTGGCTCTCAGCACGACACAACTTTTTTCTAAAGAAAAAATGTAGGCGTCTCTAGGGGGTCAGGGTTCGGTTCGGTTCTACCTACAACGTGTCATCGTGATGTCGAAGCAAAAGATGACAATAAGTAAGTAAATTAATAATTGAAACATATACTTGAGATAATAAACGGTATCGTTTAACAAGGAAAACCACAATAAGTGGGTAATTGGTAATCATTTAAATTTATAGAAATTTTTAGAAATTTATTTCCCACAAGAATTATATACAAATTCACTTGCGTGAGATTATTACAAAAGTATACATTTTAGTCTAATGAGCGTGCAACAAAAACAAATAACATAACAATAATAAGGTAGAAAAATAAATTGGCCGGCCACGCGGTGACTTGTTGTTGGAATATGACACAAAGTCAGTTTGCTGGAAGTGGCCTAGTTCAGGTATGATGTATTAAGTTAGAATATATATTATTAGAATATAGAAGTCAAAAGATATATTGAGTAACGTAGTGTTTTAATATTTTTTTGAATATATACATAGATTTTACCTCCCTTATGTCTTTTGGGAGCTTATTATATAATTGTGCCCCTGCATAAACTATACTTTTCTTGCCATAGTTGGTTCTTGGTGATCGCAAGCATAAATCGTTTGCCCGTCTTAACATTATTTTCTGTACTTGGTGTTTTTTTGTGAATGTTATTTGTATGTGTATTTCTTTATTTATAATTTTACGTATGAGTATGCAAGTATAGTATATGTATGTCTGTTTTATATTCATAAGCCTAGTTTCCTTGTATATTTTCTCAGTTGGCGTTCGGTAATTGTAACTGAAGAGGGTTTTTACTATTTTATTTTGGGCTCTCTGTATAGTATCAAGATTTACTTTAGCCGATGTGCCCCAGACCTCTATGAGATAATCAATGTGTGGCTTGATCAGAGAGTTGTATATTGTGAACCGCACTTGTTGTGGTAGACAACTGACAATACCTCGGAGTGCTCCCGTTAGACACGTTAATTTGTTTTTAATATTATCAGTATGTACCTTCCATGTCAAATTACTATCTATTGTAAGGCCCAAATATGAGTTTTTTTTGTAATAATGTTGTTATTAATTTTTAGAGGTTGATGACTTTTAACTATTTTGTTTTTGGCAGAAAAAATTACATAATTTGTTTTGGCTACGTTAATTGTTAATAGGTTTGAAAGGAGCCACTTGTTAAGCAATATAAGATCAGCCTGTGCGTCATTGATCACAGTTTCAATAGACTCCCCGAAGTAAAAAAGGCTGGTATCATTCGCATACAAAGTGATGTCACCAGCTAGACCAATATGTTGTATACTATTTATATATATAAGAAAAAACAATGGCCCCAATATTGAACCCTGTGGAACGCCGTACGTTATAGGCATGCTATCACTTTGATGCTGACCGATTTTAACGACCTGAAAGCGGTTGGTGAGGTATGATTGAAAAATATTGTGAGCCTTCTGTGTTATTCCAATATTCTTTAACTTTTGCAGTAGAAGTTCATGACTAACCGTATCGAATGCTTTTTTCAAATCAATAAAAATCCCAAGTCCAATTTTTTTCTGATCGATATTAATATTGAGTTTTGTAACGAGATCGGTTGTTGCTGATAATGTATTAGATTTAGGTCTAAATCCGTACTGCTTTGGGTAGAGAAATTTGATTGAATCCAAGTATTTTTCTAGTCGCTTGTAAAGAATTCTTTCAAATACCTTTGACAGTACTGGCAGCACTGAGATTGGGCGGTAATTACCTGCGTCTAACTTGCATCCAGATTTATGAATCGGTGTAACTCTTGCAATTTTTAATGTATCTGGAAATTTTCCTAGCTCTAAGCACCTATTAATGCATTTCGTTAGTTCATGTAATATTAATGGCTTAATTCGTTTTAGTGACTTAGTATTTATACCATCTATACCTGAACTAGTATTAGAGTTTAGATCATCAATTATTTTACTCACTTCGTCAGCGGTGGCCGGTTCAATTTCAGTAAGCTTATGTATCGGAGGAGACGATTTCTTCCCAGTGTCTTGGTAGGTTTTGGGTATTGAATTTGCCAGACTTGGGCCGATCGTCGAGAAGAAGGCGTTGAAGCAATTACAGATATCCCTCGTGTCGGTTGTTGTTGTGCCTGTTTGGGTTTTTAATTTTGGTACTGTTACTACTTCTTTGTTCTTATTACAGGATAGGCGGTTGATTAAATTCCACATCTTTTTTGGTTTGCCTTTACAGCCCATGAACTCTTTATAATAGAATTGTTTCTTAGTCTTTCGAATTGCGTTCAATACTTCGTTTCTTTTCTTTTTATAATTATGTTCTATAGTCTTATCTTTAGGATTAGTCTTGTATTGGTGCCATAAAATATTTCTTTTATTTATATCTGCTATAATTTTTCTGTTGATCCAATCCTTATTTGGTGGGTTTAGTATTTTGGTTTTTATTTCCTTACTTTCGGATATACCTGCTATAATTTTTTTCTCTAGTATTTCATATATATATTTTTCATTAAGATGGCAGCCTCTCTCTTCTTTAACAGTTGTATAAAGTTTGTCGTAGTCTATCTTTTCGAATCTTTGTTTAATTAATGGGCTTTGTTCATATTTATTTACTTCTAGATATATTTGCTTATGATCCGACATTGCAGATTCTATTATTGCTAAATGGAAACGGTTATTTCTTAGGTTAGTACACACATGGTCTAAAATTGTTTTCGTAGACTCCGTTTGTCGAGTACAGTACTTGTCATCAATATTATTTAAAATTTTATAGCCGCATTCAGTCAAAGTATCCTTGTAATTATCAATATCTCGACCTGAGCTCAGTATATCTAACCGCACAATACGTAGTTGACGCAGGCTGTGTGTGAGGAAAACTAAACCAGTCACATACTGTGATATATACAGTAGGTATAATTGTATGTGCGACCCTGACATGGCTTGTTATCTTCATATTAGCATACGTCATGGGGTCTCTGTTCTGGGATGATATGACAAACGTAGGTAGGTAAGTGTTGTCAAATCGTTTGTAACATGCAACAATGATTGATCGCATAACCCCATCTGTGTTCAAGGAACAGCTAAAAAGAGAGTGCCTTTAGTTGTATTACTTAGCATTTAATAAGTGTCGGACTAGAGGCCTTTTGCTCTATTGATCGAGCAAAAGGAAACTCAAGCTTTGAAAGACAAGAAAAGAGAACAACGCATTTTCTCGTTCAAAATTGGTTTGCCTGGCAGCTTCTCCAGCTTACAGAAGAACGCAGCCATCAATCACTACTCATTTGTAGAGCTAGCAGATGGTGAAACAGCGGTTTTAGACAAAATCCTTTACTGTTAGCTATCATAAAGCTTGCACAGAGCTTTCGATGTAGGTAGGTTGATCACACACACAGCACACAGGTTGATCAGATTGAGCACGATTTCAGGTCATATGTGGCGTGTTACGTAAGACCACCGGCATTCCATTGCCTGCACGATTGCATCTGCATGGCATTTACCTATCACCTAACCTACTAAAGCAATTTAGTCCAAATACTAAACTCATTTTAGAACATCGAGTTTAAGAAGAAATTCAGAGGTTACTGGCTGTTATTTTCTGTATTTTTTTTTATATTTAATCCAACATGTGTGTCATGTGTCGCATATTTCTTTCAAACATCACACAGTTACTTTTCATGTCAAATCTATAAAAAAACATAAGGATCACTTAAAAAAAAATCTAGCCCAATATTATATCTAAATAGTTAAATATTGAAATCAAATAACATATTAATATGGGGACATTTTTTATTTTTTTATTACTTAAATTATTAGTGTTGTGTGCGTGAAAAGAAATGACTTAATAACGACAATTTCTAAACAATGGAGCCCTTACTAGCCGAGGAAACTAGGCCTCAAGTAAAGTACGTTTCCATATTAAATGTTTATTGTGGTCAAATGTGGTACAGAAATACACTTTAACGCTTTGTTGTATACATATATGTACATACCTTCGTAGCGTTCATTATTCGAATATTTTTATAGAAAGCGTCCACCACGAAGACGCGCCCCATATTGTCGGTACATACTGGTTATCTATGAGTGCACACGCACACTACGATTAATAGACTCGGCTCATACTCCCCGCATCCCTCGAGACCTCGACTAGAAATTGGTGGGTCGCGTTTTCGTGGATAGCACTATATATATATTTTAGAGGGAACTTAAATCATATCTCATCGGCATGGAGATGGATGGGTTAGGTATGTGAGATACTAGTCATTAAGGGCTCTGCTTATACCAAGGTTCAAAGACGACTTGAATCAAAGTAAAGTTTGAATAAAGTAACTAGCTATGACCATGCGGTTCCATCTGCATTTTCAGTTCCATCTCCCTTGGGTATTAGCAGGATAAAATATGGCATATACAATAAATAGGCTTGTATATTTTTCAAAAGGATTATATGCTCTTAAGATTTGCTCGTTCAAACAATCAAACAATCTGCCTTTAAATAGATAGTATAGATAGTAAAGAAAATAATTTTGACGAATTTTTTTTCTTAAGCATTTGTAAACCTCCTTTGTATTCAAATGTCAGAGATGAAGACACGGCTCAAGTGGTGAAGCCAGTTGAGGAGTCGCTTGACGAGTGGGCGCCTTGGAACCTGGTGGTGTCCACTAAGAACCCTAACGCACCACCCCCAGTAGCCGTAAAAACTGCCCCCGGGCCCGCTTGGGACATTGGACAGGTTACCATTGCTTAGCGTAACTATTTATATCAAATTTATCTATTTATCTCAAATTTATACATGGGCCATGTATTTACACACACACTAGGAACACTGTAACACCTCTTTCTAGATATGAATGTTAATGTCTGCGACACAGTTTTATAAGTTACTGCAGGCATTATCGCAAATTTGTTTGCAACTGTGTTTTTCTGTCCCATAATAAATAAATAAAAAACACTATTACCACGCCGAGTCCCTCATGACGTAAACAGAGAGAGTAGAGCGACAGGTTTCTCTAAGCTTACAGACCTTTTTCGTGCCATCCTTATTCATCAGTCTCTTTATACATACATTCCCGCCGGTTTCAAGTACTCTTCATGTTGTCATCCTTGGGTGTCTGATAAATTTAATCGATGTAGTTTATCCTAGTTAAAAAAATCGGTGAGCACTGAAGAGACTGATGTGGGTGACACGGAAGAGGTTTGTAAGTCTAGAGAAAACTGGCGCTCTACTCTTTCTGTTTACCACGGGAACGTGAACGGGAACCATCACGCTTGATGTATGTAAAAAAACAAGTCGCTGGTCTTTTCAAGTTACTCCTCTTTCGCTTCCTACAATTAATTAGGTAATTAATTATTTCTATATCATATATAGGTTCTGAAAGCCGCACGGCTGCTCTTCAAACCGCCGATGAAAGTGGACTTCGTAGATGAACAAGAAATGCGATGTGTCTACTCTCTTATTTACGATGTATTTCGATGTAAGTTTTATTTTTTAATGTTACTTTGCACAATCACTTTAACCTTCACATAAGGTACGTCATTACAGACATATGTTCTTTGGTCATCATATATATCCTCACGCCTTTCTACAAGGGTCTCCGAAGGGGTAGGCAGAGTTGTAGGTGTATGTGAAACTTTTTTTTTATCCGACTCGTGTATTAATTTTGGTCTTCCTCGTTCTCTCTGTCCCTCTACCTTCTTTTCTAAGATATTGTTCAAGAGGCTGTCGTGTTGGTGGCTTATCATCTTTTTGCTTCTTCTAATTTCGACTGTCTTTGGTAATCTTGTCGACATAACGACTCTATGGTATTTCATATCCATACTAAATCATGAAATAGCTTAAAAACAGAAATAAAAAGCCACAAAAACTTCTTCGAACACAATAAATTATAATGCGTAGACATGTTACGACTTCGAACTAAAAACTTACAAAATATGGATACCAAAGTGTTTAGCGAAAAACGAAAGTTGCTTTAAAAGTGGAGTGTCACGAAGGTGGCGAAGTCGTATCGTTGACGGCTTGTAAATTATCTCACGCCATCTATCGGCGAAACGTTACGACTAGTCTTGGGAGCTTTATTAACCTTTATCACATTGCTATCTATCGTGTTGATAGTGTCGCGTGCTAACTCACTAACTAGTTTCCTACACCATTAACGTGTAATACGATTTCGCTCCTTACCCCACGAGTATGGAATCATGATTCAAACTTAACAAGGTTTAGGCTTATTATTGCGTGAGCTCTAAAATGGTAATAAATATCACGCCTTTCGATAAGGTTAAGATAAGCCAAAGGTGTCCAAATACTCTCTTTTAGTCGGGCACGTAACAGCATCTGTCACATTGAATTTCTTCAGAAATGTTTCAGGTTTCCTCACGATGTATTGTATATTCCTTCACCGTTAAACTCGTGGTGTGATCAATCACTGCCGCTTAAGTTCGAACTAGGTTCGAACATACAACCTTGATTTCAAACAACAAAAACATCAGGCCACTATACATAAAAGCTACTTGACCATCACGGCTCAATCAAATAAATATATAACACCGATGAAGAAAACATCATACGATGATATGATGGTATATCATATGATGATACGATAATTGAGATCTACATCTGCATTCCACAATGACGAGAGAGAAGAAAGAGTACTTTAAGAAAGGGTACTTTAGTATGTGCCTACTGATTATTAGATAGATATTATTATTATTATTATTATTATTACATGGTTCCAAAGGAGTTTCCTTCCGCGGCTGTGGAATGAGCTCCCCGTTGAGGTTTTCCCTGGAGAGTACAGCATGGAGTTCTTCAAGAAGGGTGTGAAAAGATTCCTGCAGGGTCGGCAGCGCGCGATTGATACCCCTGGTGATGCAAGCATCCATAGGCGGCGGTAATCGCTTACCATCAGGCGGACCGCATGCTTGTTTGTCACCCATGTGGTATAAAAAAACAACTCGAAAAATATGTTGGCATGCACACTAGATACAATAAAGTTTCGACGATTTCTATGTCGTATGGTTCTTCTTTTTATAACAGCACAGCCACTCGATATCTTTTATCAATTCAATATTTTACCACTCTGTCACGCGATATATTGCTTTCCATATTATGCAACCATTTGTCTTTGGTAAAAGAAATAAAAACGTTATTTTTGCAGACAAAACCATATTGGACCAAGCAATCGAGGACATAAATTTTTTCATCGACTATTTACAAGTAAGTTTGGCTTTTTGAATATTAATAAATTCGACTGGATTTTCAGCAGTGAGCGGCAACGGTCGCCGAAATAAAATTTATAATTAATAGTCTGCTTGGGTATTTGCATAGAATTTTGATAACGGCTATTCATAAAATTAAAATAATTTGGTGTAAGTTAATAGATAAGAATATAAATAGAAACGGCAGTTACCTAAATACGATAGAATAGATTTTTTTTAATATTTATCTAGAAATGGGTAAATAATTATCCGGAAGTGTACCTAAACGTCCGCTTAACGTGTACCTAAACGTAGGGAGGCATGTATTAACGCCCTCTTTTCATATTTTTTTGGATGCACGGTCCAATATTCAATCTATACTAATATTATAAAGAGGAAAGATTTGTATGTATGTTTTTTTTTTTTATACCACTTGGGTGGCAAACAAGCATGCGGTCCGCCTGATGGTAAGCGGTTACCGCCGCCTATGGACGCTTGCAACACCAGGGGTATCACTCGCGCGTTGCCGACCCTGCAGGAATCTTAGGCTTATGTAAGGAATTGGCTCAAAAAGTACTGGACCGATTTTTAAATTTCTTTCCATTTGAATGCTACATTATCACTGAGTAATATAGGCTATTTTAATTGCAAGAAAACAATAATTTTATGCCAAAATGTTTAAAAAATAAGTGTCCACCCGTGCGAAGCCGGGACGGGCCGCTATTATTAATACTTGAACAATTAACTAAGACGAAAGCCACGTACGACGTAAGTAAGTATGACAAATAGATAAACAAACTCACTATCGCAATTGTTTTAATTAGGACTTAGAGGTCGGTAGATATAAAGTTGTACCTTGAAGTTTCACTTTACTTCAACCCTACAAACACCATCTATACAGCGAAAATAATTAACCCCGATGATAAATAGGTCCGTAGCGCGCCGATACGATCTACGTGGGCGGTATTCAAATACGAAAGTAGCCGGCTGTCCAAGTTCCAAGATGTCTTCGATTTTTCCATTGTTAATTCGTTCTTGAACTTCGGGTTCTTGTATTAGCTGATACCATTATCAAGGTTGCATATTTAAAAGTCGTTACATTGCCGAAAAGCAATAACTTTTAGTTAGGGTAGGTTTGACAAGACATTACATTGAAAAGTATTGGGCCCATCTGACTCGCTTTTTCCATTTTGTCGTGACTTCAGCTATTTCTTTTTCATACGTAAAGCTCGTTCAAGAAATTACGCATTCTGTTTCATATTCAAATGTGGGGTGGCTGAAAGAATCGACAGTTCGTTGATTTCTGCCATGATAACATGTATTATATTAGTTACAGTACGAACACATTTTTTTTAAGAAATCAATGTAGGTTAATTAGTTACACGAACTCCTTTATACACCACGGTGAGTAACAGGGGTAACACTCTTTTGTAAGAGTGAGGCTTGCTGAAACACACAATTATTATTCAAAACCTAATTTATATGTATTATTCTACCGACTTAATAATAATGATAATAAATAATAATGAATCATTTTATTTCTTTATTTTATTACTGATAAATTAATAATTACTTATCCATACCTATAATATTATTCAATGATCTGTTTGTCTATTTCTTAAGGCTTAACTAAAGAAGGCCTCTGTGGTGTTTTTTTGTCTTTTGCGCTATCTTAAGATTTGGAGGTGATTTTGAACCAGAGTAATTGTGGGGTACTTACCTTAATTTATTTATTTTGACGGCCGTCTGGTTTAGTGGTTAGAGCTCCTGACTGCGAAACTTGAGGTCGCGGGTTCGAATCCCTGAGATATTTGTGTGATGAACACGAGTATTTGTACCTGAGTCTTGGATGTCCTATGTATTTATGTATATATCTAACTATATAAGTAAATATATCGTTGTCTAGTTACCATAACACAAGCTTTGCTTAATTTGGGACTAGGTCAATTTGTGTGGAATTGTCCCAAGGTATTTATTTATTAGTACAAAGAACACCGGCATGCGGTATGGCTGTTCCTAATGGAGCTGGCTCGTCGGCGGTGGGTAGCGCGGCCTCGTAACGAGATCGAGCGGGCGACCACGCTGTTGGAGCAGGCAGGCTACCCCTTCAAACACATCGAGAACGACATCTGGGAGCAAAGAGTCCACTTCGCCGCTGCTATTGCCAGGATTCGGATTAAGAATAAAGCGTTTTCGTATGTCAATTAACTCTCGTTACTTTTGTTAAACTTTATCCTGTACAAAGTAAAAACCACTGTCAAAGTAGGTTAGTCACACAGTAGGTTAGTTATACAGCTTATTAGCATCTTCAACATCTAAGTCCACTAATATCGGATACATACTCCAAATAAAAGTTGACGGTACTTGATGGTCCGATAATTTTAATGGTAATTACAAATTACGATTAAGTGGTTTCCCTCGGCTTGTTTCAGGCAAATTTCCTATCTATTTTGTTAATCTTTAACACTTCAATCATAACACTGGTACAATTTTCAGATTGTCGGAATTACTGCCGCCTCACTTGCGCGAGGAACGTGTGTCAGCGTGTGTCCATAAGGATACTGTCACGGGTTGGGTCAACACCTTCAAATCGAAGTACAATTACACTACATAGTAGCCTAAGCTCACCCCGAGGGCAATACTGTTTAATGAAGTACCTTTTATTCCAGGAAAGTAGCGTTGCTGGTAAAACAATTGCACGAACTCGGTTACTCGTACAGTAACTCTCGACAGCTTTGCGCTGGGGAATACAGATTTGACCGCGTTTGTCCAAGGCAAGTTCAAAATCAAAATATGTATTTTTATTTCATGTAGGCCTAGATGGTCACTTATAAAATGTCGAAAAAGGTGCACGGTTCGGGTTGGTCGTTTCCATGGAGAAGAACCAGTAAGGACCACCATGATTCACGTTCACAACCTAAACACTGCTTGAATATAGGTATCTACAATTAGTTTATTTGTTAAATTAGTTTATTAGAGCCGTGGTGGCCGAGTGGTTCGAGCAGTTGCCTGCGACGCAAAGGTCGCAAGTTCGAATCCCGACTGTACCAATGAGTTTTTCTGAACTTAAGTACAGTGATTAGTCACACCACGAGCTGAACGGTGAAGGAAAACATCGAGAGGAAACCTGCATACATCTGAGAAGAAATTCAAAGGCGTATGTATAGTCAGTAGTGCTGGAGTAACGGCGATGGACTCGCCATCTGTCACGTTGGCACCTAATATACCTCTGGCGGAAAGTGGGTGTGTTGGTATTACCTATACACCTCTGCCTATCCCTTCGGGGAACCTTGTGGGAAGGCGTGAGGATATTATTTATTATTATTATAGTTTATTGTAATCAGCCGTCTACCACGCTTTCCGAGCTAATGGTCACCGGCTCAATCTTCACGAGCAAGTATTTACATAAGGATTATTATTATTATTTATTTGTGTTTCAGATTTATCACCCTACGACCACCTGAAAATGAAAGCATTGGTCAGTTGGATCTAGTGAAAAATGGGGTGATTGTTCTACAGGTACACCTTATACTATCAGGGCACAGTAATGCATTGTTATTATTTATTTATAAATATATGTATAATTAGAGCCCTGGTGGCTGAGTGGTTCGAGTAGTTGCCTACGACACAAAGATCGCAAGTTCGAATCCCGACTGTACCAATGAGTTTTTCGGAACTTAAGTACAGTGATAAGTCACACCACGAGCTTTACGGTTAAGAAAAACATCGAGAGGAAACTCTACGAGAAGAAATTCATAAGTGTATAATCGTGCTTGAGTAATGGCGATGTACCCGCCATCTGTCACGTTGGCACCTAAAATATATCTCTGGCGGAAAGGGTGTGTATGGGTACTACCTATACACCTCCGCCTACCCCTTCTGGGAGTCTTGTGGGAAGGCGTGAGGATATTTATTCTTATATGCCAATAATGTTAGGAGCGTGAATTTTGCGAGGGTGCATCCACACTGTGCCGTGCCCTCCGCGCCAACGCTCTCCGGGGCGTGGTGGCGCAAACACACGCGTCTTCGCCTCGGTGCTCTGCATACTTGGCAGCCCAACTGCGTGATCTAGCGGCTGTGCTGAAGGCCAAACAACCAGCGGCCGTAGCTAGCCCGGAACTTGGCAAGCTGGTTGTCTTTGGCGCTGGCGACAAGTAAGTTTTCACGCTTTGGTTTCTGGAAAACTTCCCGGTTAAAGTATAAATTTTCCTATTTTCCTTAACTTGGAACGTACAAACTAGTGTTGTATTTTAATATATTAAACGTATCTACCCGATTGTGTCTATTGGTTCCATTATCTGCGATTTTATTGTCGTTAGTCTGACTTTTATAAACAGACACTATGCAGGTTAGCCTCAAAATGTACGCAGATATATCTTTAGCTAGATTTCGTCTATAAAAATGACAATTGATTGAAAATTGATTAAAGGACAACATGCAATTAGCGCATGATATTGTTAACTATAATACGGCCATATCTCGCGAAGAACCGACAACCGCTGGGGTAAACGTGTTCTTCAGTGGAGACCTCGACTAGGCAAACGTAGTGTAGGACGCCCTCCGACCAGGTGGGATGACGATTTGCGAAGGACTGCTGGCAGATGCTGGATGCGGCAAGCTGAAGACAGGGCGCTATGGCGCTCATTAGGGGAGGCCTATGTCCAGCAGTGGACTAGAGTGGGCTGATGATGATTGTTAACTAAGATGTTGTCTTTGGGAGCAGAGTGGAGAGCTACGTAGATGCTCTCCGTGATCTGGGCATTGAAGCATCGGAGGCTCCTCAATCAGACGCTCCAGTGTGCGTGTTGAGCGACCCTGTTCACTGCGACACGCCCATAGTAGTCAACGCTCTGGATGGAGTGGTGGCAGCTCTTGCTACGCCGCCCAACTCTTACTCCGCCGTCACTGATCCTATAGATCTGGTCTGTGGACGCGGGGGGGACTTGGCAATGCTTGAGGTAACGTATTGATTAAGTAATTTTAAGTGCCATATTCTGGTCGATGCTTCGGGCAAATCCTCTAATTAAACTTTTATATGTAATTGATGTGAAATTTGATCGAAATTCCAGATGATAGATGACTGTAATATAACACTTTCATAGAAAGTTTTATTTTCAATAATTTATAGATTTGTCTGTGAAATCATTGTTTTACGCACCTTCATACGCAAATGACATATAATATCCAACTGGAAGTACGAGTATATAAGGTTTTAACTTGTAGGTAAATGAATATCTTTATCAGGTGATTAGCGTAATGACCAAAGTTACAGAGATTATTTAAAAAAATATTAACGGTTTTTTCATTGGGTGCAGATTCTCACTGAGTCCGAAATAGACGTGGAAGGCAAAGCGAGAGTGCAATCAATTCTTGAGGAACAAAAGAAGACATTGAAAACACTTTTATCAAAGCCCCAGGTGAGTTGAACTGAATCTTTAAACCAGCAGAAAGGTTATGAGGCTGGACTTATTGAATTTCCGTACATTTTAGATCCAGTTAATATTGTATGAAACTCATTCGGCGCTGGAAGCAGAAAATCAAGCTCAGGTGACGAGGGCGGTTGCTGAAGCCAATAGGCTAGCGCGGGAGAGACACGCGTTGTTAAAGAAGAAACACCGACATCACGTTAGTATTAAACATCATTATGAAGGTATTTGAAAGTGATACTTAGTCCATATTCACGTGACGTATGATATGATGCAGAGCAAACGTCATTTAGACGTAGTAAAAATAACCTTATGATAACGGCCGTGGTGGCCGATTTTAGGAGATATGGTAGGAAGAGAGAGTACTACTACCTACTTACCTACGCCAGTTTTCTCTAGACTTACAGACCTTTCACTTCATGCACATTTATGAATATAATTAGTTTTATATATATCAATTATTATATAAATGTATGAGTTGAAGTTACCATCCTAGGAGATTGGTGCTTCCTTTTGCCTAGGCGAAATACGCACCTAAGTATAACGAAAACACCTAAGTACACGAAAAGTGGATATTTCATATTATTTTGGATTTTGACTGTTTTTCAGAGTCCAGTAAAGCATATAGGCGAAGCTACATTAGCTGAATCGATGACAACGATAGACAACACTATATCTCATTCAGAGTTCGACAAAGAAGATCAGTTTGACGAAGAACTGACCAATCATTCGCCTAAAAGAGCCATGTCGTCTTCGCCTCCGAGCACGGCTCGCACGAGGCCACTCAGCGAAGACGCCATTCTCAAGAAAAGAGTCAATAGTTCTGACTTAGGGTCTCGCCCAGGAACCACAAGGGCGAGACCCATCCCAGAGATGCCGAGCGAGACTATGCCGAGGGATCCTGACAAAGATCACCCTGATATATTTGTATGTATAAACAAGGCCGTATTAACTTACGTAGAACGTACCTGAGTCATAAGGATTATGAGGACGCCCTGACCACGTGACGAGCGAGTACTATTTCGTTTGAATAGACAATGGAAGTAGATAAGCAAGGTTCTAGATTTATGATAAGCTCTTCAAGTAGACATTGTTTTTTTGGTAGTAAATAAACGGTTATTATTTACATACATACATACATACATATAATCACGCCTCTTTCCCGTAGGGGTAGGCAGAGACCACTTCTTTCCACTTGCTACGATCCTTGCATACTTCTTTCGCTTCGTCCACTTTCATTATTCTCTTCGTACATGCTCTTCGGTTTAGGGTACCGTTCGAATTTGGACGGACCTCCACTTTATAGAATCGGTATCGAGAGCGTAAATAGGCTACGGTAACCGTTTCCCATCAGGTGGACCGTATGATTGTTTGCCACTCTTGTTGTAAAAACAAAAATTATAGGTTAGATTTATATGCTGCTTGCTTAAAGCTTGGAATGAGGGACTAGCTCCATTTACTCAAATTTTGACTATTGATTGGCATCAGTAATGTTAAAGGACATTAAAGGATGGTAATGTTTGCAGGTGCCAAGTTGTGATTTGTTCGAAGTAAGGAACCTGCCAAATTTAGGAAACGGCTTGGATATCAACTACATTCTTGACAGAGACGGGTGCTACTTGGGCCTCATCCAGCGGAAGGTTAGTATTGTAAATCTTTTTCGAGTAGCTCCATATCTACGAAGTATTTTTATGGTCTTCTGAAGATATAAGTATTCTTTTACACCTTGTATTATTATAATTTAGAAGTCGAAAGGTGCTCTCTTATCAGCTTGTTTAAATTGCTATTAGTCCAAGCAATATAACATTAGTCCAAGAAGCAATGTTTCGGGTGTTATAGGAATATTGCACGTGTCTGTCATCTATTTCACGCCAAATCAACCCGCCGTTTGATGACTAACTCTGCTAGCAAAGAGATTTTGGACACTCCACGTTTTTATATACATATGGATATAATTTTTCTTTACCTGTGTTTATCACCTAACTCGTGTTAGTAAGAGTTACATGGAGCATGACCAACTGTAGGCTGACCGCAGGAGATCACGCGACTGGACGCCAAGTACATGATCCGCGTGGCGGGGGAGCGCGGGCTATTCGGCTCACACACCGCGCCACCCGCGCCGCGCCGCAAGCGCGACAACACCGCGCCGCGAAGCCGCCGTCGCAAGCAAGGCTTCGAGGTAACTAAATAATGCGAGCACTATGTACTATGTAGTTATTTTGTGTAGAAATAGCTGTAAATAAAGTGTAGTCCAGCCCTTAGCTTGCGAACCAACATCGCTTTAAGCCGCGGTCTGTACGCCACAAGAGGTGCCTGACTGGAGGCCTCGCAATTGTTCGGTTATGTAGCAAAAGCTCCCGGAACTCACGCTACAAAAGACGACTCAATAAAAATATGGGGAAAAACCATTACTCACGTTGTTTCCTGGTCAGTGTAGGCTCAGGTACTAGTACTAGAGGTACCTAAAAACGTAATGCGTCGTAAAAAGTTTTGTCGAAGTAATTTTCAATGAAAACCTACCTAAGCGGCTACGCCTAGGCGATGCAGTAGGTGCCGCATCCTTATTTGGCACCTTTGGATACTTGCAAATAAATAAAAAAAATGCGTGTGCCAATAAAACTTGCTGTGTTTTCAAAGGATACCTCTCCCACAGCGAGAAATGTCGTTACCGCCGCTTATGGACGCTTGCAACACCAAGGGAATCGCTCGCAGTGTGGTCTTTGGGTGGCGTAGCGAAACCACACATGGCGCTAAATGTGAAATGTATGTATAATGGAAACGTCAGTGTAGAGTAGAATTGTATGTGGTGAGGTGGAGCGCGTGTCGGCGCCGACGTACGCGTCGCTGGTGCGGTCCGCGCGCCGCTGTAGCGCGCCCGCCCCGCTCGGGCCCGAGGGCGGGCGGCCGCGCTGCGAGCGACACGCGCGCCGCCTGCAGGCCGCCGCGCAGATCGCCGCCGATGCCTGCACTTGCGACGCACGACACAGGTCTACTACACATTTATTACCTTATTTTCTAATAATAACAATAATAAATACCTGGGACAATTCCACACATATTGACCTAGTCCCAAATAAAGCAAAGCTTGTGTTATGGTTACTAGACAACGATATATTTACTTATAATACATAGGACATCCAAGACTAAGGTACAAATATTCGTGTTCATCACACAAATATCTGCCCTCAGGGGGATTCGAACCCGCGACCTCAAGTTTCGCAGTCAGGAGCTCTAACCACTAGACCAGATGGTCGTCTTTTCGCATAAAACTCTTCTGTATGTAACTAACGTTATACCTACATTGAAACTACGTTTTGATTCTACTTATCTTATTAAAAGCTAATCATGAAGTGGCAACGCTCGGGCGATGACTTCCTCGCTATGGTGAGCTTACGAGTACAGATAGTGCCATCCACGAGGACGCGCACCACTCAATGGGAATCTGTGTGTGCCGATAATACGAGTATTTGCACCTTAGTCTTGGATCCTATGTATTTATGTATATACCTATCTATATAAGTGGGTAAATATATCGTTGTCTAATTACCATAACACAAGCTTTGCTTAATTTGGGGCTAGGTCTATTTATGTGGAATTGTCCCAATATATTTTTATTATTATTAATTTATTATGTACCTTTGAATTGGTGAAGGTTATATTTTTTTTTCAGATACCAGCATAGGCGCGCATCGCTGGATGTGACCGCGGTGCCTCTGCCCCCCGTGCCCCCCTGCCGCCGCCCCTTCCCCCTCGTCGTGCACGACCTCCGCCTTAAAGCAATGTTACCACACCGCAAAATTGTCTCCTCATAGTAACCAACACCACTAGTAGGTATTATAGAGTAGTATAAAGATGTTGCCAGTATTAGATGAAAAAAAACTGCTAAATTTAGTAGTAAAGTCAAATTAATCGCCAAACAAATAAAAGCTACTTGCCAAAGTAGCCAGGCCTAAAGGATTACTATGTATAGTTTGCTATACTTATATAGTCTTGTTCATGCCTATCACCTGTAACTTCGGACTAATTGTAGCTCTTAGTTTCATGCTAACTATTGTTATAGGGAATATTTTTGCTGTGTATATTCGATGTCGACCAACTACGATGTCCAAACAGGCAAATTTATAACTATTTTATATGGTTTGGTATGGAAGGATAACATCAACACATAAGTGTCACACATACAACACAAGTCTTGTGGACGGAGGTCGTAACGAATGTTAAAAATAATGATTCGAAACAAGTACATACATTTGTATTACTTCAGTCAAACTAGTATTTATTAGGGGTAAAAGTTCCTAATTAGTATGTTTTGGTGTTATTGCTTCAATCCACATTTTATATTTAAATATTATATATACCTAGTCTTATTACAAATATATTTCTTCTGTCATTTTAATTCTGAATACAAACATACCGGTGAGATATGTAGTTTCATTTCTAACGTAAAAAATACAAATATATAGTTTCCTACCTCTTCTGGCACTACCGCTGTTTACGCTAGTTTCTTAATTAACAGCCTACTTGCCTACTTGGTAGCCTTTTTTCATGATTATATATTGACATCAACTGGCGAGTTTCATGTTTAAATTTTTTTACAAAAACACTTTGTAAACATTTTTATAGCTTTAATCGAAAATGCCTACCAGTTGGCTTTCCGATATAAACGGGAAATTTACAATCAAATGGTCTAAATTAAAGAAACAGGTTTACCTCAAGGTATGTGTAAAGAAACTAACGAAACAATTTATAAAAATAAAAACAACTTATAGATGTCCGTAGCCAAATAACACAATGTTTTTTGTTGTGTTCCTACGCGGTGAATAAGGTTTCCAGTAATGAGCTCCTTGGGGAGGGGGGAGGATTGTTACATTGTGTTGGAAACAGAGGGATTAAACCCATTATGCTGCCAACACACTATAACTCTCCGAACACAGAGTAGCAACGCGCAAGTGATACTTCGGTATCGTGAGCGTAAATAGGCTACGGTAACGGTTTCCCATCAGGTGGGCCGTATGCTTGTTTGCCACTCTTGTTGTATAAATAAAACAGCGTAATTAAAAGTACGTTTAATTGGTGTCAATAAACGAATGCTGATGCAGTTTTTCTGAACTTAAGTACAGTCATTAGTCACACCACGAGCTTTACGGTGAAGGAAAACATCGAGAGGAAACCTGCATACGTCTGAGAAGTAATTCAAAGGCGTATGTATAGTCGTGCTTGAGTAACGGCGATGGACTCGCCATCTGTCACGTTGGCACATAATAAACCTCTGGCGGAAAGTGGGTGTGTGGGTATTACCTATACACCTCTGCCTACCCCTTCGGGGACCCTTGTGGGAAGGCGTGAGGATATATTATATATATTATATTCTAATGTAGATGACCTTGAGTAGACGATCGCGAGGCATACAACCTAAAGTACCTATAGTAAAGGTATGTATGTAACCAGAGAAACACGGGAAAAGTAAAACAACGTTTAATTGTCGTATTGGTGTATTGGTGTATTGGCTAGATGGCGCTGGCGATTAGAGCATGCCGAACCCCTTGGAGTAGGAGATGGCCTTGAGCAGGCGGTCGCGCAGCTTGTCGAGCGAGGCGTACTCGGGCAGCAGCAGCACGTTGAAGCAGGTGTGCGCCGTGGGCAGCCGCTCGCAGTCGGGCCCGTGCCGCGCCAGCACCAGCCGCAGCCGCGCCAGCCCGCCCACGGGCACGCGGTCGGAGCCCGTGCAGAACTGCAGCAGCCGCCGCTTGTCCTCCACGCCCAGCTCGTGCACCACGCGCCAGAAGTCCTTGATCGTCTGCGACTCCGCCGTGTAGCCCCCGTCGTACTCCGTCGACTTCTCCAGCTCGTTGAAGTCCAAGTTCTGGCAAATGTATTGCCATTTCACACTTTGGCTTTGGCTACGTAGCTCTCGGCTTAAATACATATTATCCTCACGCCTTCCCACAATGGTCCCCAACATATTATTATGATATAAAAAATAATTATTAAAATGGACGCAGCATAATAGTTTAAACACGGCGCAAGAGATTTCAATTATGAATAAATAAATTGCTTTCAGCAACATAATTTCTGTCATGGGACGGTGGTTCAAATATGTGATATGGCTAATGTAAGAAAACAAACATGTAAATATAACTATTTGGAGCTATTCAAAATCAAAATATTTTATTTCACATAGGCCTAGATGGGCACTTATAAAACGTCGAAAAAGGGTGCACGGTTCGGGTTGGTCGTTTCCATAGAGAAGAATCGGCAAGAAACTAGTTAAATATTAGTTCTATAGTATCGTCATGAGGATATATTCAACAACTCCCTATAACTTCTATAACTTCTAGGGCAACAGTTTTATATCCCCATACACCCTGTATAATGATTATGAAGGAATTTACATACGGCAAGTAATTTAAACTAGCTTCGTCCATATCTGATTGGTCAAAAATTTAAAACGTTATTATACAAAGTTCGCCACGAGTCTCACCTTGCTCCCGCAGACCAGCATCTCGACCTCCTCAGGCCGGAACAATGCAGCGAGCGGACTCTCGTCCGTCACCATTAAGAAGCCGCGCCTAAATGCTTTGAACTGGGTCTCCACCGACTGGTTTAATAGGAAGTCTGCGTACATATCGACGAATTCCTGTGAAAAACACGTTTCATTATTAACAGTCTATTTCGGGAAAAAAAATTATATGTAATAATAACGAAGCCGTGGTGGCCGAGTGGTTCGAGCAGTTGCCTACGACACAAAGATCGCAAGTTCGAATCCCGACGGTACCAATGAGTTTTTCTGAACTTAAGTACAGTGATTAGTCACACCACGAGTTATGGTGAAGGAAAACATCGAGAGGAAACCTACATACGTCTGAGAAGCAATTCAAAGGCGTATGTATAGTCGCGCTTGAGTAACGGCGATTGACATGATCTGACACGCTGGCACCTAAAATACATCTTTGGCGCAAATTGGGTGTGTAGTACCTTACCTATACACCTCTGAGAAGGCGTGAGGAACTATATATATATATATATATATAATACAATATAGAGGCAGAGTGGAAAATACTGACAAGCCATGTGCTATAGCTGAATTTAATGGCAAAAAATAAATTTAAATTTACAAAAAAAAATATTTAACCTTTTTGTTGTCCTGTGTAACGAATATGTTGTCGCCATCTTCCTTGAGGTCGTGGAATATATTGTTGCCGAACACATCCTGGTAGCATATCCTGAACGTTTGGTAGTACACCTCTTCCAAGTCACTCCCCGTGTACTCGAGCATGTCTTTGAGGCCGTTGTAAAGGCTCTGTAATATACATTATTTTGATAGAATATGTTGGCTACATAAAGCCAATTTTAAGATTTTTCGATTTCATCCGCGTGAAATTAGATTTTACATACTTATATATATGTATTCAAGAATCAAAGAGCCATGGTGGCCGAGTGGTCAGGTCAAAATCGCAAGTTTGAATCCCGGCTGTACCTATGAGTTCTACTGAGATTAGTCACACGAGCTTTATGGTGAAGGAAAACATCGAGAGGAAACCTGCATACGTCTGAGAAGAAATTCAAAGACGTTAGTATAGTCGTACTTACACGTTAAAGTAACGGCGGTGGACTCGCCATCTGCCACGTTGGCACCTAAAATATATCTCTGGCGGAAAGTGGGTGTGTGGGTACTACCGATACACCTCTGCCTACCCCGTGGGGGACCGTTGTGGGAATGCGTGAGGATGTATTATTATTATTAATTTAGTTTTTATTTTAGTTTTTCACGGTTTCCACCGGTATTCTGATGGCACAGGCCTATGCCAAGTGTTCATCAGGTGTTGCGTCCTGTTAAGCTAATTAAGCGTGTGTTCGGATGTCTGTGCTGTGTACTTTGGTCCGATTCAGTCTGTAAAAATTTTCGTACTAGGCGACAAGTGTTCAGAATGGCTGCTTTTTGTAGAAGGTGATAGGAAGGTGGAAGGTGTTTTGATGGAGGTTCAGCGTGCTGAGATACTGGTGTAGTTGTTTGGGCACGACTCCTGTTGCAGATATGACTATGGGTACAATTATGACTTTTTGGAGGTGCCAGAGGCGGGTAATATTATTAACTTTTAGCCAGAACGAGTCTAACATACCTTTTCTCTACCCCATAGAGTATGAGTTACATACATGGATTTGAGGAAAACAAAGTATACTTTATGCTTGCCAACTTAATAAACCAATTTGTCACATTTAGCAGATCACATGGTGTGTAAAAATACATACGGGATTCCAGTCAGCGAGGTCTTCGAAGGAGCCCTTCTTGCCCATGAGCTTCCTGTACACCACCATGGGGAAGTTGACCGCCAGGATGATGTTGTTGTATATCGCCAGGCCGAGCACGATGCCTATGAGGGTGAACTGCGCTTCGGTCTCGAACGACGTGGGGTTAAACCTGCGAATACATACATAGATATCATCACGCAGTCCCTCGCGGGGTGGGCAAAGGGAGTAGAGCGCCAGTTCACTAATATATCTCGTAATAGTAAAGCTTTTTTTGCATATATCTTTTGGTTTATTTCGGATATGTTAAGTGAAGCTTACCACAATGTATTAGTGAAAACCACATATAAATCGGATAAGCCGTTTCTGAGATTAGCGTGCGCAAACGTACAGACAAACAGATAAACAGACAAAAAATCTAACAATCATTGTTTTGGGAGCAATTTGCGTTGATAAAGGTCCAAATAATATTTTTTTCTTATATATCTTCCATGTACAGATTGATCTGTAACATTTTTATTATATGTATTGATTGATATGATATTTACGGTGAAGGAAACCATCGAAAGGGAACCTGCATACGTATGTGTAGAGGAGTGCGAGATTAAGTAAATAGGGGAGAATAAGTATATATAGGGAGCATAGAATTTTAAGGGATTATCTCATCTTGGTTCAAAAGCTTGTCTAGTATCTATAAGGCTGCCTACCAGACTGTATGTGAATCCGTCTGGTGTGTGAACATCCCGTAGTCAGGATTGAAGATCTCCTCGACGATGAGCTGGAAGAACTCCTTGCTAACGCCGCCTTCGTCGACGCCCTGCTCGCCTTCAAACTCTACGACCAATTGTTTTTTAAGGTCGAGCGCTCGCTCCATCGCTACCATTTCCAGCTGTAATTAAGATACATATTAGGCTGGCCTATATACCATGCAGTTGAAGAGATAATTATGTTGCATGTGTACATAGCACGCAATGGTACTAGTACCCTATTACCCTATAAAGTACGTAGAGGCAATCTAGGCGATGTAATCTAATAAAATTTGAGTACGTTAAAGCACTTGATATATGTGTATATTCGACGCCACTTTCACACCCGAATAATTGGTAGGTACTCCTCACAGGGTAGGCAGGGTAGATAGTGCGGTAAACAAGCATGCGGTCCACCAGATGGTAAGCGGTTACCGCATCCTATGGACTCCACCCTTCTTGAAGAACTCAATGCTTGTACTCTCCAGGATGCTGTGAAAGGGGCCCTGTGTGCGTGTGTTTGCGTGAGAGCGTGTGCGTGAGTGTGTTTATGTTTGCGTGTGTGTATATGTGGTGTTTGTTTATGTGTGAGTGTGAGTGTGTGTGTCTCTGTGTCAGTCTGTTTATCTGTATCTGTGGGTGTGTGTGTGTGTATCTGTGTCTGTAAGTGGCTCTGTGTGTGTGTCTGTGTCTCTGTGTGCATGCCTGTGTGTGTGCGTGTGTGCGTGCAGACTGACCTCGACCAAGGCGTCGTCGATGATGTGCGTGCGGCGCACTTTGAGCCGCAGGAAGGGCATGGGCGGCGCGGCGCCCACCACGGCGTGCAGCAGCGACACGCGCCGCTCCGAGTACATGCGGATGCGGTTCTCGTAGTACAGGCCCAAGGACTTGCTCGCCGCCGTCAGGATGAACGGGTACTTCAGGAACGCGAACTTTTTACCTATATGGGAATAGTATTTTTTAAATTATACCTCATAAAATAAAAATTATACCGACACTGTATTAGCCGAGCTCAGTTGGTAAACATACATGTCATCACGCCGAGTCCCTAACAGGGTAGGCAGGGGAAATAGAGTGCCAGTGCTCAGTATAGACTTACATACCTCTTTCGCTTCATCCACATTCATTAGTTTCTTCATACATTCTCGTCGGTTTCGTTGGTAAACATCCCCCCGCCCCCCTATTAAGTTAATAAGTGACGTTAACCGAATTATCTTTTATGAGTCAATGAATTGGTAATATAAAATATATCTCCGACGAGACTTGGCGTTTTACATTTCTGCCTACCCCTTCGGGCGCCTTATGGGATGTTATATAGAAGGGAGAAACAGTAGTTTAATTAGGGATGCTCACCTTTACTTATCTCTGTCTTATAGTTACCGAAGTCTATATCCATTTCTATAGTATCACTCAGAAGTTCGTTGTAGAATTCCTCGAATGGCAGGTACGGCTTCCTAGCGTCTAATACATTTATATCTAATTCAATTGCTGAAACAAAGCAGTGCATATTAAAATATGTCTAGTTTTCATTATTCCTATAACATGCAATTATTATTGTAAGTGTATGTACCTACTTAATAATAAATAAGTGTATTCATGATAGGATGTAAAGAGCCGCGGTAGCCGAGTGGTTCGAGTAGTTATCTGCGAAACAAAGATTACAAGTTCGAATCCCGACTGTACTAATGCGTTTTTCTGAACTTCGTTGAAGTTTGCGAAAATGTTTATTACTCAAAAATGGCAAAACGGCTGGACGGAATTGGATGAAATTTGGCACAGTGACAGATTATGAGCTGGATTAACACAGTTTACATTATTCATCATATTTAATTAATTATTTTTAAAAAGTTTTTATATTTAATTTAAAGAGAAAAGAAAATATACACAGATTACGCGGGTGATATCTCGGGGCACAGATAGTTCGAAATATTGGGTATGTGTGCGTGTGTGTATGTGTGTTACCTAAGGGATCATCAGGCTGTGCGTGTTTGGATCCCTTCATGGAGGTGGGGGGGTACAGGTGTCCGAGCACATTGGCCAGAGGGTCTTGTTGGTTCGTGATCACTATGGGCTCCTCGCGCAATGTATTCGACTCCATCACGCCGGCCAGCATGTTCGCGTAGTATACTATCTGTAAATTAACTAAAGTTAGCCAATTTTGATCTCATGATGAAATCGAAACTTATACATTTGAATTTGAATGTTGGATGAGGATGGTCTGTTAGTCTCGATCTCTCTAGAGATGGTGTTCTCTCTCTGGCGCTTAACACAATCTACCTACCCGCGACGGGTTCGTGTTCGGTAAATGTAGTTAGGACCCCGATTTCATTAAAATAAGTGACAATGTGTATTTGGTTTTTATTTTTACACGCTTTTTATTAGCTTCACTTGTATGTCAGTATGTCAGTATGTCAGTATATCAGTATGTCAGTATGTAACTCTCCGTGGGTAATTAGCGCGCCTGCGGCCTTTCTTGGTTCTCGTAGCCGTTTCTCTGGCTCCCTTTTGAAAAATATCGAACTAAAAAGTTAATAATAAATATAGTTTAAAAAAAAACACGCTTTTTACAGAAAACTAAACTAAAAAATAAAAAATAAATTTTAATAAATTTGAATTAATAATAGTGTAAAAATTCTTAATAAATAATTTTAAAAAAGCGTGGGGTGCTTTTTAAGATATTGTCGAAATAATAAATCTTCTATTCTTATAGATATAAGTATTTTATTGACAGATATCAATAAAATATTTAGAACTATTGACACCATGCACCCCACGCTTTTTTAAAATTATTTATTAAGAATTTTTACACTATTATTATTATGGAGTCGATTGTAGTACGAAAAATCTGGAAATACGTCTAATTCGACTAACGACGAATACGGAACAAACGATTTTAAATAGTTGGGCCCTAGTTTATTTTTTGCCTCAAAGCCTTAAGTTACCTAGCTATGCCACTGCACATAGAACACTTATTGAACGTTGATATAGCCGAGTAAGAGAGTACAGCATGGAGTTCTTCAAGAAGGGTGTGAAAAGATTCCTGCAGGGTCGGCAACGCGCGAAAGAAACCCTTGGTGTTGCAAGCGTCCATAGGCGGCGGTAACCGCTTACCATCAGGCGGACCGCATGCTTGTCACCCATGTGGTATAAACAAAAGGACCAACCTTCATGAGCTTAGTGGCCATGGTGACATTCTGGTCGTCCTGCAGTTGGAAGTGCGCCGAGTAGTTGGTGGAGATGACCCGCAGAGTGACCAGCTGTTGCAGCGTCTCCAGGATGCGGCGCAGGCTGTCGGCACTCTGCGCGGCCCAAACACGCGCCAGCTTTGCTTGCCCTGACACGTGCAATATTTTTTTTTAAATTAGTTATAAAATTTGTTTATAACAAAACCTTTTAAAAAGTTAAGCGACAAGTAAACACAAGACGCTGATCTATACTATATCTATACAAATAAATAAAATTGGAGCGTCTGTTTGTAATATTAGCACATTAAACGCCGATTCAAATTTGGTGATGTTCCGTTTGGGCCATGAGGCTCACCGGTGAGCGACAGCAATACTACCCGTTCAGGCCGTGGGGCTCACCGGTGGCCGCGCGACGGGCTCGTGTTTGAACTCACTTTTCTCGCTGGAGGACGCAGTGCCGGTACAATACTATATTGAGCGTGCCCGGCGCGGCCCTGGAGAACAGTTTACGCATGCTAGCTCGTTTCGACACTAGGTATAAAAAAAGCCTTTGTTGATTTTTTGGCTAAGTACACAAGATGTGGTTTTAAAATAAAAGAAGGTTTAAAAAATATATGTTTTATCAGAAAATATTTAAAATAACCGCTTTTTACCAAATGCATATGGATGTATACACGATTCATAAACCTCATCCTCACGCCTTCCCACAAGGGTCCCCGAAGGGGTAGGCAGAGGTGTATAGGTAATACCCGCACACCCACTTTCCGCCAGAGGTATATTAGGTGCCAACGTGACAGATGGCGAGTCCATCGCCGTTACTCCAGCACGACTATACATACATACGCCTTTGAATTTCTTCTCAGACGTATGCAGGTTTCCTCTCGATGTTTTCCTTTACCGTAAAGCTCGTGGTGTGACTAATCATCGATTCATAAACCAAAATAACTTTTTCTTTATTTTTTGTCAGTCTGTCAGTCGGTCTCTGTCTGTTTGTTCCGGATAATGTCTGAAACGACTGGACCGATTTTAACGGGAATTTTACTGACAGATAGCTGATGGTAAAAGGAGTAACTTAGGCTACTTTTATTTGAAACTGAACAAAAACTTTTTGTTAAATTCCACGCGGACGAAATCGCGGGCACAGCTAGTTAAATTATAAAACTATTTAAAAAGTGTATCGGAAAGTAAACACAAGACTACCTTATATGTCGCCATTATACAACGCACTCTCAGAACCTCGTGCACTCCAACAATAGTTTCAAACATTAATCCGCAAACAGATCGCACTCGGGGTTGAATCAAGGGCCTGATGCAAAAAGCTGTGCTTAACACTTGACCTTGTGCTCCATATCGTGAGGTTTCTCTATTTGGAACGCTATCCAACGGTAGCATAGGAAATAATAATGACTTGCAAACAATTTGACCAAGGACAGGCCGGTCGGTCTTTTAAGTGTATAAAATCTCGCCCACCTGTATTACAATGACTCACCTTTCACGGGTAAATATTCGGCGGCGTGGCAGAGGGCAGGCAGCGCAATATCCAGGTAATCACTACACCCCAAGTCGGGCACTTCGAAGGCAATCACAAAACAATTGACAGCGTCATCCAAACTCAATTTCTTTGTTTTCCTCAAGGCTGTCTTCAGATTATCTGCTAACGCCTTGAGAGCTGTCACTAGTGCTGAACTGTAGTATTCTGATGGCACCTTTTTGGATAGGAATTTAGCTTAAAAACATGCTACATTAGTATATTAACATCATCATTGCCTTCCCACAAGGGTCCCCGAAGGGGTAAGCAGAGGTATATAGACAGTCGGGATTCGAACATGCGATCTATGTGTCGCAGGCAGCTACTCGTACCACTCGGCCACCACGGCTCCTATACTCCCACCTATATTAACATCTATCTATAAAAACAAAAATGTATGTTTGTCCTTGCGTTCCAGTTGGTCAGATATCTGATTCTTTGATATAATGCCCTGGGGACGCACACAAAGGTTCCTGGCCCAAAAGAAAACATTAGAAGAAACCAATCGCAAGGTATAGATAGTGCCGTGCCATCCAAGATGACGCGCCCCATTATAATTCCTACAGTTCATAGTGTAAGTGTGCAACCTTCCACTAATGTTGAGTTGATTTCCTTCCACTGATTACCTATGAAAACAATTAATAGAATCGAGTCATACTTCCCGCAACCCGCGACCACCTCGACTAGAAATTGGTGGGGCGCGTCTTCGTTGATGGCACTATCAATAATTTAGGTAACATGGCAGCGCGTCCCGGGTGCAGCTAGTTAGATATATATGTAGATGCCAATTACTACAGATGACTGGGTGATTGCCGTTCTCAAGTATAACTGACTTTTTCTCAAATATATGCAGGTTTCCTCACATCGTTTTATTTCAGTAAATCCCGTGGTTAAAAATTACTGAACTAACAGACCGCATAGGTTGGAGCCTAAAATCTTTACTTTTCAGATGACCATATACTGACGGACGGAGTTTTAATCTCATGAGTAGTAATTCATGAAATTCGCAACTCCGCAAAGCGTCAATGATGAGATTGCTAAAATCAACCTTAATACTGTTACAAAGAGTGCATACTCACTTTGGCGAGGTATTGGAAGGCCCTACGGCAGGAGGCCACGTCGAGCCCGGGGCCCGCCACGCAATCCACATCCTTATCAGGGTCACTTGACATTGACATTGCTTTGTATTCTTTATCTACAAAAATTTTAAGGTAAATAGTTTAACTGGTACTCTACCTGCCTACCCTCGGCGTGTACTACCACTTTGTGTGTGTGTGTTTTTTAAATAACTTGCTCTATTGTCTATAGACCAAAGGATGTATGCATTCTTAATACAAAAAAAAGAACATGTAACCTATTACAATTTTACAAGGATCTTGAGTTCTAAACTAATGATGTTTAGAACTCAACTCTTTCTTGTAATAAGTGAAAATCTTTATACATAAAATCTTCATCTAAAATATATTATTCAATATAAGGGAC
This sequence comes from Drepana falcataria, assembly GCA_945859725.1. Classification (NCBI taxonomy): domain Eukaryota; kingdom Metazoa; phylum Arthropoda; class Insecta; order Lepidoptera; family Drepanidae; genus Drepana; species Drepana falcataria. The sequence continues at coordinate 3,805,924 of OX243926.1, forward strand.
ACAGGGATCACTTATAATGTCACATAAAAACTACAGTTACCACAAGTAAAATCATAAAATATGAAATATTTATTGCAAATATAACATGATTGTAATTTACATAAAGAATAATTAATTAATGACTTTCTGAATTGGTTTTGGTTTATTTGATTTACCAATTCAGTCAACTTTTTACTTGTTTTTAAATAGATAGATATAATATTTATATTAAAAATATTTTCCTCAAAATAACTGTCAGTTGAAATAAAGAAAAAAAAATGACACTAACCTGTATTTTTCCTTCCATCACTGGTATCTGTGACTAACTTGCTTTGAAAACTCCTGGCTAATATAGCCGGCTGTGTGAACGCTTCTCCTAATGCAGTTATCAATGGCTGCCTTACTTTTGTCTGAAGGCACTCGTCGCACAGCTGATATATACGCTCCTCAGTCAGCGGCGTACCGTCTAGATTGACAAGGAACTCATCAAGCATATCTATCAATGTTAAGAATTTATTTAAATCCATTTTGTACTACAGACAACAGGTTCCTAGGAACTTGCAAAACCAACTGTCTGTTATGGTTTAATTGAAGTCAGGATATTTAAGTGTGCAGTTAACTAATCTTCTTGCATTTACATTAACTAATGATTTTCAAATTGTTTTCTTTTAAAGACCCTCTTATCTTTAAGTATAACTTATAAACTGTTAACTTAATTTAAGCAGGATTAAAAAAGTGTTTTGTGGTATGCACACATAATTTGGAGGAATGAGTAATTTTCAAAATTTGTTTTAAAAGCTTCCTTATGTCAAGTAAATTAAATTTTGTAATGGTTAGCATGTGGGAATTATTAGTGAATCCTGTGGTGTAAAAGGCACTGCGAGACAGTATTTTATCACATACATAGATATTAGCACTGTCCAGTGCTATATAATGACAACTGGCTATCACAAACATAAAACAAAAACATTTAATGCCCAGTAGAAGACAGAATCTCAGAACAAAAGCAGAACAGAATAATTAGTGTACAAATGGCTTTATAATCAGAATACTCACTATTACGTCTACGGGGTTTGGACTCCTCTCGGTGAGATATACTATGACTAGTTTCAGGTTTCTCTGCAGATGTACTTTCTCTCAGTAGTGTTGAGCTGGATGTAGGTAAGTCTGTCTGTTTGTTGTCTGCATTCACTTTAGCACTTGATGTGGTACATGTTGTGCTGAAATACACAAACAGTTTTACAGTAATTAAAAATCTCCTTGTTGTTGTTTTGGTGTTGGGTTTGTGGGTGGGTGGATTAACATTAGCCTCTTTTTGCGGTATATATTTTAGGCCAATGTGCCAGCACTCAGGCATAAGTATACATATGTCTAATAATTTATATTGAAAAAATGCATGTTTCTTTTTTTATATAGATGAAACTTATTATGTGATTAATTACTGAAGTAAGTTGAAGTTCAGATAAAACTCTTTTATGCAGTAGGGGTTCGACCTTGCAATATATGCATGGTAGGTTTGCAAGAATTTCTTCTCAAATGAATGAAGAAGAAATTCATTTGTATGTATTCGTGCTTGAGTAACAGCAATGGACTCGCATCTATCACATTGGCAACCAAAAATACATCTCTGCTGGAAAGCGAGTGTGTGGGTACTACCTATACACCTCTGCTGATCACTTCGAGGACCCTAGTGCAAGGTAAACCTACCTTGCATTTGAGTGACAGGCATCAGTGTCAGTGCGAGGAACTTTGTTGGGCTGTGCATCACACAGGCGTACCTCCCTGTAGAATAACTTAATGGCTTCGGCTGCTGCTTCATTTGGTGACAGATTGCGTGCCTGTATGTTGAACATAAAATTCTAGTAAGTAAATGAAAAAAACATTAATTTTAACATGCAAAAATGGTAAATTAAATATTTTCAAATGTATAAAAGGGGAGTTTATTTTGCCTATTACACATTCAATAAGTGTTCCTAGTGTCCTTTAATTTAGAATTTCGAAATTAATTATAAATAATGGATTATATTATGAGAAAAGGTTAACATTCACCTCTCCACTAGATGCACAGTATTTATTGTCACAGTTTGGGTTACCGCATCCATCCAGTAGCTGGTAAAAGTACCTCTCTATCAATTGCTTTGCAGCAGCTCTCTTCATAATGTCCTGTGTATGGTTTGAGACTGTGTCTGAACATAAACTCGATGTTGATTGTTCTTGAGGATCACTAGGGGCTGGTGTTTGTGACGATGATGCTTCGCTCCCCCTTCAAAATTCACCGCAAATATTCATATTCATCGAAGGCCTCGTTCTGAGCCAAAATTATATCAAAACAAAACTCAAAATAGCAAGTAATGTACATCATAACCTTTTATTCGAAATTACGCAGCAGATAAATATGGAAACATGCCCTTGTATTAAAAACTTCTAATTCCTTCAAAATTATACCAAATATCAGGATCACAACAGTTAATTTCACCAATTTGCTCTCCAAAATAACATTACCTTGAAGCTTCGTCAGTTTCGCTTTTTGAGTTCATAGAAATTAACTCGGTTCTGATCAAATCAATTCCTTTGTCGCAAGTTACTAAAATACTGTGATATTTAACTTCGCATGAGGCTTGTGATGTAATATCTTCAGAAGTGTTCTTTATAAAAATATCAATAGTGTAATCGTTTTACTCTTTTCCATTATATTCTTCTATAATCTGTCAAATAAGTCAAACCAAGTCAACCATTTTAGTTCGAACATGAACTTTTCTCTCTATGCATTTGGAAACGGAGGTATTTAATTCCATTACGCACATAAAATGTTTTGAAATCCTTTCAACTAAGAATATAAAAAAAAGAAGATTAAACAAATAAGTATTCATCACTACTGACAAGCTACCTAATCTTTTTTATTTAATTAAGTTTTGATTTCTTTGAAATAATGTATTGTTGTTAGTATATATGTTACAATATTGTTGTTGTTGATGTTATGCTAGTAGAATTAATCGATTGTTGTATTAGTAGACTTCCAGTTAATAAAAAAAAAACTTAAAATAAATTTACAAATATCACAATAATTAATTAATATCTAACCTGCGGGTATCCGCTTTACTTACATTCTTTCCAGAAATAGAAAACTTTGAAAATAACATTTTGTTCATCATTAACTCATACAATTATTTAGACTAACAGACTTTGACCTGTAGTCAACTATCTTCAATCTTACATAATCTGTCCCATTTGCTTTTCTATTGATTGATGATTGATTCAAGTTACATATTGTCAGTGATGTCTCTGTCAAATTGCTCAAATTGTTGTAAACTATTTTACGTACTGTGAATAGAAATGCTTCTATAAATTAACAAAAACACTAGAAGTTTCTGTATTTGGAAACAGCTACTCAGAATTATGACGGAAGTATTACCGATTTCTGAAGCGAGGCAAGATCGTGTGGATTGCATCCTAAGAGGCTTTCAAGTGTATCCTTTTATCATTAAAACTCTCGTAATATTTTCGTTTCATCTTCCATTTATGTAGTTTCTTTTAATACATTTAACAAAAATCTGTAACATAAGTAAGAATTTTAGGTTTCCCCGTTTCGATCACTACAGGTGGACCAACACCATTCAATAGACAATCTACAATAATATGTTGGGTTGGGAATAGAGAGATAGGTATGCGCTCCGCTCTAACTACTTACCTCGTGAGGAACATGGCCCAACGCTATATATGTTGTATATTTTACCTTGATTCCTAGAATTAATTCTTTAATCAAAACAACAGAAATTGGATGAATCTAAGGGATGCTGACACAGGTATGTAATTTTTCCATTAACAGTCGATTGAGCTTGTTTCCTTTGCCAATATGGTTCATTGTCTCACTGGAACAGATAGGATAGGGGATAGAGACGTTATGTTCGACATCACTTTCCATGTCCATAAGAGTTTAACTTTGAGAAAATAAAGGTTTTTTTTTGTTACTAAAGTTCAAGTTTCACAAGCTTAATTACCCAATTTGAACCAAAATTTTTTTGGAAATTGATACATACATACATATCATCACGCCAAGTCCCTAGCGGGGTAGGCAGAGAGTATAGAGCGCCAGTTCTCTCTAGACTTACATACCTCTTTCGCTTCGTCCACGTTCATCAGTCTCTTCATACATGCTCGTCGGTTTCGAGTACTCTTAACGTTCCCGTCCTTGAGAGTCCGATCGATTTGATCCAGGTAGTTGGAACGTGGCCTTCCTCTGCCTCTTCTTGCACACACTTTTGCTTTGTATATCTGTTTCGTCAATCTTTCTTCGCTCATCCTTTCTATGTGTCCAAACCAACGTAACATGCCTTTCTTCATCTTTACAATCACGCCAGTTGATTTGCGAATCTCTTCATTGCGGACTCGATCTAAAATCGTTACTCCGCACATTTTTCGAAGCGATCGCATCTCAACTGCATTCAAGCTATTTTCATACTTCCTCTGACATACCCAGGATTCGCTGCCATACAACAAGGTAGGTACCAATATCGCGTTGTGGACAGCAACTCGAGCATTCTTGCTCAGACTTTTACTGCCCATCAACGCCGACATGGCTCCATTCACCTTATTTCCGGCAGTTATCCTTCTTTCAATATCTTTTTCATACTTTCCATCTCGTGTGAACATGCTTCCAAGATATACAAATTCATTCACTTGCTCTAGAATTTGCCCATTTACCGATATAGCACACTCGGTCACTTGTTCATCTCTTTCGAATACCAGAACCTTAGTCTTGCCATCGTTTAGGCGCAGCCCCTTCTTTTCACATTCCTCTTTCATTATGGTAACTAGTGACTGCAGTTCGCCCTCTGATGACGCCAGTAAGACCGCGTCATCCGCGTATAATAGGCAGTTGACCACTAAGTTTCCCATTTTCACTCCACATCCGTTCGTTCTTAGTGCTCTCAGACAGTTATCTAGATATATAATGAACAGCCAGGCAGACATGATACACCCTTGTTTGACCCCCGACTTCACATCAAACCAGGGTGACATCTCACCGTTAACCCTAACGCACGCCTCGCTATCACTATAGAGTGATTTCACGGCATGCAGTAGGGAACTGCTCACTCCATATCCAGGCAACACGTCCCAGAGTTCCTTTCGTACGACTCTATCAAATGCCTTCTCTAAGTCGACGAAAGCGCAGAAAACCCTTTGGTTAATATCCAAAAACTTTTCCGCGATTCCGCGAAGCGAGAAGGTTTGATCCATACATCCTCTTCCTGGTCTAAATCCACCTTGGGATTCCCAGAGAAACCTTTCGGATCTGAAATTGATACATAAAAATATACTAAACACTCAAATATATACCCTTAGTTTAGATTATATTTATTTTAACATTTGCAGGTAAGATCTTGTGGCAGCATAATGAAGACATGTCCAACCCAGATATGGAGCATGAAGCTAGAGTTCCGAAACGCATCCTCAAGTGCCGTGTGGTCTCTCGTGAGATGAATTTCAGCTCTATCGAGTCCATGGACAGATTCCGTCTGGAACAGGTGATGTTAAAAACTATTGAAATATGATAATCCTCTGCCTACCAGTGAGTGTATGCTTTGTACTGCCACCTGTGGTACAAAAATGTTTCATTGATACACCTCTACCTATTATCATATTACATAAGATATTCATTTATCTTCATGCCTTGACATAAGGCATGAAGTGTCTGAAGCATTCAGTAGAGGTGTAACAACACCCTCTTGTTGCCAGGAATATAGTAAGGTGCTAACATGATAGATAGCAAGTGCATTGCCTTCTTTCAAGGGAGAATTATCGATATATCTTTCTTTTTAATATAACAGATTCTGTAAATTTGATCTGTTTTTTTTCATACAGACTTTTCTTTTTAATGAATGATCTGTTGTGCTCTACCTCTTGACATATTTTATGATAAAAAATGTTCTGCCCAGTCAATCAAACTGCCAACATCAAATCAACAGCACAAATTTGTAGATTTTATTCTAAATATGTTCTTGTTGTAATAAATTTTGATTATGGTCATCAACAGCATGAAAGAATAAATTGTACAATAAAAATTACTGAAATTATTCCAGAAAGTTCTGTTCAAAGGGCGCTGTCTGGAGGAATGGTTCTTTGAGTTTGGCTATGTGATCCCTAACTCTACCAACACTTGGCAATCTGTGATAGAATCTGCCCCTGAGTCGCAGATGATGCCTGCTAATGTTCTCAAGTGAGTATTCTGCTTTATATTAATGACTAGAAATCAGGCCTGCTTTGCACAAGTAGTAAGGCATATTTTGCCTATAAATTTGTGTTTGTAGGGTTGCACTAGCTCATTTCACAAAATTTTAACAAAACTTTAAAAAAGTATACTTTCTTCTAAAGCAACCTTCCTTATGAAGCACTCCCTCTCTGCCTATTGGTGAATACCGTATGAAAGTCCATTAAGTAATCGAGTCCAAAGAGTTTATCACTATTTTGCTTATTGAGCGAACTTGTCTACAAGAAGAGGCAGGTTATGTATGTTTTTGTTATGTAGCACTTAAGTATGGAAATGTTAAGGTTCCTCAAAGTGAAACTGTTGGGCATGATGATTCAAGTGAATATAGATAATCTCAGCAGCAGCTCCTTAGGCTTACATACCTCTTTCTCTTCATTCATGTGCTTAAGGAAATATGTATGAAAATTGGAGTTAAATCCCTATTTTTTATTTTGCTTTAATTAGGAACACAGATATAAAAAAAACAAAAACATAAATTAAAATTACATTAATACATAGACAAACAGTGTCTACAGAAAACAAAATAGTGTTTTAATCTTCCATTTGTTTTATTCCAGTGGAAATGTGGTAATTGAAACCAAGTTCTTCGATGCGGATCTCCTTATCACGACGTCTCGAGTGAGACTCTTCTATGTTTAAACTGCACACCAGGCAATGCGAACACATATTAGTCAACTATTGAAGTATTACCCTTGACTTTTTAATACATTATAAATGTATGTAATGTAAATTTTTTAACTTTAATTTTGATGAGTTGTTTCAATCACAAGTGCCCTTACACATTGCACTGTACGAATTATCTCATTATCATTGATACTTAGTTATTCCTAAAAACCTTAGGTAGTTGTAAAGGATATGTCCCTATTTTTTTTAGTGTAAGTTTAGTTTTGTATAATGTAAATATTAAACATTTCGAAAATTTTATTTGTCCCATATACCCCATAGGACTGTGTTCTATTTACAAACTTAAACAGTTCCATTAAAATAATTATTATAGTCTGTATTGTCAATAAGGCTATTAGCATCTGTAATGAACAAGTTTTACTAATCTGTGTCGTAGGTATATTCTGAGTCAGTCAGTTTTTCCAGTATGGTAAATAAACTTATAGTGCAAAATGATCCTTAAGTCCATGGAACTAGACTGCATTAACTACTACGCACGCTTTTTACCTGTGCAGACAATTTGACTCGGGCAATATATGTATGCAGTTTTTGTTGTTATAATTCACGTATTGTTTCAAATACAGTAATACATCTAGCCGTCATTACTTTGGGTTTCATTCTATTTCTATACCTTTGAAAGACCCTATCCTCGTAAATGTTGCAAAGTAAAGATTAAGGTGATTGGATGGTTCAAGCGTTCCAACAAGGTACTGTTTTTCCCACACCCCACAAGGCCGAGTCCCTGTGATGATTAAATATTTATATACATAGAAACATAAAATCACGCCCAGTTTCTCAAGGGGCAGGCAGAGAGAGTTGAAGTACAAATCTCATTCGTTTTGTTTAAGCTACATTTTTCAGTCTCTATATACATGCTCGCTGATTTTAAGTACTCTGACGTTCCTTCAGTGACATTTTCAAAAGGTAAGTGATTTTTTCCTTTCATTAACAAAGGTTAGGGCAATCCGAATCGGGTTCGATGTCGGATCCATAGATGGCGCCAGTTGTTTCAAATATGATACTCGCGCCCACCAAGCGGATATTTCGATACCTCAATGAATCACGTTAAATTATTTAATTAATCTTATGTTCAACTAAATACGTAATTAAATTGTGTCATAAAAATATTAGAATAGCTATCTTTGTTGTAAGTAGAGGCACACAAAGAACTAAAATATAGCTGGTAGTTGGAATAAAAAAAACACATTATGTATTTTCAAATGAGTATTTATATATGTTTAGCTGGTTTGTTGAACGCCCCATGCGTTTAAGAAAACAATTCTATTGTCTATTATTCAGATTAATTCATCTTAGCAATGTATTTCTCATCGTGATTTAATTTCAGTAAGTTTACTACATATTTGCAGTAGTGGCACGATAAAACAACAAACTTATTAACTACTAGCTGTCCCGCCCAGCTTCGCTCGGGTGAAAAAGTTAAATTGCCCGTAACACGATCGCAGCGCCACCTATTGGGTCCAATTGTAAATCTAAACCATTCTCGAATCTAGCTTAAGACACACAGAAACACACAGAAAGCTTCGCCCGGGTAAAAAGGTAAAATTCTTGAAACTCGATCGCAGCGCCACCTATCGGGTCCAATTTAATATAGCCTATGTTACTCGGGGATAATGTAGCTTTCCAAAGGTGAAAGAATTTTTGAAATCGGTCCAGTAGTTTCGGAGCCTATTCATTACAAACAAACAAACAAATCTTTCCTCTTTATAATATTAGTATAGATACTGATTATAGCTTAGACCAATTGTGCTGCGAATACATTACACATGTGTTTGGAGTACGGAACCATCGGTCAATTAATCTGACTTGCACTTGGCTGAATTTTGTCTTCATTGTATTTTACCGTCACTCGTCGCCCGGCATCGTCGTCACACTGGCATCTAAATATGTCCAGCGAAATGTTGTTGCTGCTACACCTTTGCTGCTTCTTCAATCCCCTTCCACCCCTCCACCCCCCTTTAAAATATGCTGCATTTAGGCATGACATCAATAGCTAATGATAATGCATTTAAATCATTTTAATATCGTATACGAGCATGTATGAAGAGACTGATGAATGTGGACGAAGCGAAAGAGGTATGTAAGTCTAGAGAGAACTGGCGCTCTATACTCTCTGCCTACCCCGTTAGGGACTTGGCGTGATGATATGTATATGTAATATCGTATCTACATGCATGACTGCAAAGTACCCACAACAACATATGTAATAGTAATCCATACTAATAAAATATAAACGCAAGTGGATGTCTGTCTGTTGCACTTTCACGTCTAAGCCGCTGATCAAATTTAGATGAATAGACATGGCTTGAACATGAAGAATAGACATGGGCTATTTTAAAAATTAAACCATTAAAGTTGTTTTAACATCGCAGGGAACACCGCGCGCTGCTGCTAGTGCATCAATAACGAATGCTATTTACAATTATGCATGTATTGTATTAGAAAATCGTGACCAGAATCCGTATCTCATTAGAACGATAACACGTTTATTGATATTTCCATAGAGGAAATGAAAAGCGATGTTCGCAGGCGTCACCTGCACAGCAAACGAAGTAAAATCACGATTGGAACGTTTTGTAAATGAAATGATCGGAGGCGGCGCGCGCGCACATCCTCTTTAGCGGGAACCCGCCGGCGGATTTCTTCGTACGCGGCGGAGGAAGCAGTGTCGTTACAATGCGACTCACACACGACACTTCGCATATAAATAATAGAAATTATCTAATTATGTGCCGTACTAGCCGCCTGTCGCATGAATTGTGATATCACCCGCGGATGGCCGGAAATTAAATAATTACGATGACACTTTGATAAATATTGAACGTTTTTTTTCGATAGGAAGGTCTATGTTATCGGTTACAGCCATTACACATTGTAATATTGCGATAAGCTACCTAAATATGTACGCACATAGACTTTGGTGGTCGGTTGGTTGGGTTATTTGATTGTTTATTTGTTCGCCAGTGCGGTTGAAATCGGAGCGCAGCGTTGATACATGGGTCGACAGTTCGTGTGTTGTTTGGCCATGTAATGCGTCTCCCTTTTAAACTGAACCCTTGAAATAAATTGTAGGCCTTGGAAAGAAACATATGCGTCTTCCAATAAAGGTCCCCAACCGGGTAGGCAGAGGTGTAACAAATGCAACAGCGGTACATATCTATATAGGTACCAGCGTGACCATTGCCCTTTCTCGAGCAACCATACGTACGCCTTTGATTTTTTGTTTTCGTCGCCAGTGTTTTGTTTTCCAGCACCTTAAAGCTCTTGGTGTAATAAATTACTGTAGGTAATTAATTTCTATACCTAATTATTTGTACAGGCCGCTGGGGTTCGAACTCGCAATCTTGAATTCGCAAGCGACTACTCCAGCAACGCAGCCACTATGGCTATGAAATAACCAGGCAATCAATGTAGGTCCTCCAAGAGGAACTTAATTGTTATTGTGTGATGTCTGATGTAGGACCTAACGATTTTTTTAATACTTTGTTTTTTTTTAACTACCCCTTCATGCGTCCGGCCCGCCTGATAAGCTACCTTAAAGCTAATCTTCGGCCACGAACACTGGTTCTGCATAAGTCAACCCGACGTCACATACCTCGTCTCAATCCAAGCGTCTAATCGCCTCGTCCACTGATACTCAATTGCCCATTGAGAAAGTGAAGCAGACATTTTATAGTTAATTAACCAATTTCCTTTTCCTCCAATAGCTAACATCTACTGGTTCCCTAGCTGTTAATAGAGATTACGTGATCCTCAGACGAGGTATTAGGTGTACAGTTGAGTGTGTAGTGAGCGACGCCGGAGTGGCGGCCGCGCCGGATGAGCACCAAATGTGTGATATTTTTAGGAATGTTGATTGCTCTCTTCCTGTTTCCGGCAAGCGCGCTCTGATCTGCCGCCCGATGCCGATTCAGAACTAATTAGTGATGAATAATTAATACTGGCCCTTGTTGGCAGAACCGCTTCCGTACCACTAGGTACTGTATGTAACGCCTGATGTTGCTTGAGAGACGACTATCGGCTTACTTACTTTATAACGGTAAAACTCACGAAGGCGGACTTCTAGTACCAATATTATAAGTGTTGAGTACGTGAAACTTAATATATGTACATGGTTACTTCAATTCATGACAATAAGGTACTTATAAGATAACTATAAAGTTATAAACCTACGTACTATGTACGATTGGTCGTTTGTAGAGATCCGTACCTCAATTGATTAAAATTATACTGTTATCACACTCTTAACCGTAGTAATCCTGTTTTTCCTGGTCTAGGAAGATGTAAATCTATGTGCCTATCCTGTTCGATTTATGGTACATGATGCGGAATTGAATGATGTATCAAAATATTGATGTCAAACGGTTAAATAATCTTATGCTTCTGTTCTGTTTACGATGCAGACTTTAGATTTAAATCTTTGACACAAGATGTCGCTTTATACAATTACCACGCGCTATCGTTTGGTTACGATTTTATTACTCTAAGCTTGTCTCAAAATAAAGAGGTGTACTACATTTATTGTCAATCTTCCCAATCTCTTCATTCGACCTGTCAAATATATTCGTGACATTTAATTGAAATTGGAGCGTTACGTAGGTACTTTTAGATAGGTTCATATTAAATAAATTGCGTGCTTCACTTCGTTACCTAGAATAGTGAAGGTTTCGTAGTAATTAGGATTAAAATTTGTATTTCTCATACAAACTTCGTACGGAACCCCGAGCCCGCTAGTCGTACGCGCACTCGGTTTTTTATTGTATTCGAGTACGCAGTGAGCCCGCCACAAGTAGCTGAGCCTATCTGGATCAAGTTTCCTGTAGATAATATCTTTAATCAAAGATACACAGTATTTAAACGCCCGTATGTATCTGTCTATAAGGGTTAAGGCTTTTATTTGTTACAACCTTTACATATGGACCGTCGAGTTTTAATTATGGACTTAGTTCCATGGAAACCAATTAAGTGTACCTACTGTTGAATGCAATAGCAAATATAATAAAAATACATACAATACAATAGTTACTCAGTATACTAATGGATCTAGGTTGTCTAAGGTAGGTTACCGATACGTTAAAAAGTTCGAACAGACTTAGGATCCGGGTTCGAAGGACCAATCAATATCTTAGTAGACTCACTACTACAACTTTAATTACCACATTGGCTATGTTCTAACAGTACGCAATATAAATGAACCTTACAATTTAATTGCATTTAGTTAAACAAACACATTGACGACAATACTTGATAGACGTAATGATAGTTTAACAAATTACTAGCAGTGCCCCTCGGTTCTGCCCGTGTTAAAATTGTATTTAATTGCGATATTTTTGCCAATCAACACGATATATTTATAAATTAGCTGTACCCGCGACTTCGCCCGCGTGGAATTTAACTAAAACGGTATTGTTCAATTTCTTACAATGAAAGTAGCCTAAGTTACTCCTCAGCTCAGCTCAGCTATCTGCCAGTGAAAGTCCCGTCAAAATCGGTCCAGCCGTTTCAGAGATTAGTCGGAACAAACAGACAGACAGAAAAATTTGATTTTACTATATGTACCATGTGCATTTGGTAAAAAGCGGTTATTTTAATATTACAAACAGACACTTCAATTTTATTTATTTGTAGTATATATAGATTATATAGGCCTAGCCTAGCCATATGTGTCATTCTGATAAATGAGCTTTTCTATTATGGCTTAAAAGGTACAAATACCCACACAAACTTACATATTTATTAAATTAGTAGGATATCTATCATACAGTAAGAAAGAAGTGGATTGAATATCGGTAGTGAGGAAAGCGCAGTGCGCGGGCGCAGCGTGTCCGGTCAGCGGCCCCAGAGACATCCCCCCTCTGCGACGTCACCATTACTGCGTCATACAATTGGATTACTTTATCTAATCCACACAAACTTCAAGTATGTACCTGGTTTTACACCCACCAATATTATAAATGCGACAAATTGGTGAAGAGTGTGAGAGAGGGGTTCCTCTTTCACGCAAAAACTATTAAATGGAACTGTATGAGATTCAACATAGAGTAGATTCTTAGCTGGATTAGCACACAGAACATGATATATTTCTTTTAAAAAATGTACTCTTAAAATCAAGATACGCGATTGAAAACACGGGGCACATGTACATTATAAAAAAAATCCCCCGCGTCTGCCTGATTGTTCGCAATAGGCTAACAAAATACTGCACATATTATTATGCGTTTTTCACAAGGTAGGTTAGGCATAACGGGTTCCCGTTCGAATTTGGAGCTGCTCGACTGGCAGGACCTCCACCTTATAGGAGTCCGTACCCGAATAACTCAATTTTGTATTGTGTTTCTGCGCGAATAATACGGTTTCGAATACTAAACCCCTTGGGGTAGGGGGAGGTTGTTATATTGTCTTTGCAACAGAGGGATTAATAATAGGACTCCATTATGCTGCCAACACACTATAACTCTCCGAACCCAGAGCAACGCGCAAGCGCGTTCGGTATCGTGAGTGTAAATAGGCTACGGTAACCACTTCCCATAAGATGGGACATTTTGCTGTGGTGGGCTTGTTTAGTAGTGCGTGTTCAAGTGGATTCGAGAGTGGTTTAAGTCCACAATTGGACCCGATAGGTGGCGCTGCGATCGTCTTTCAGGCACTTTTTTTTCACTCAAACGTAGTTGGGCGGGAGAGCTATACGGTAAATATATATATATAACTATAAAGATGATTACATATATGTATATGTGTAAGCCTAGCCTAGCATAGCCACTTATTCGCCGAAATTCACTTAAATACATAACATCTTCTGATTCGCAGACCATTGTGGGAAGGCGGCACGAAGAAGCTCTATAGTCAAGTTAGTTTGTTTATAAGAATGGTGTCAATGCTTTAAATCTGTAAAAGTTCTCATAAGTTAATGAGCGACGCAGTCGTGACATCTCCGGGAGCTCACTGGAGCGTTACAGAGGGTAGGTGCAAAAAACAGACGCATTCGACCACGACTACTGGAGCCATTCCACTTGGCGCTCTTCACAGATACTTTCTTTCAAGTGCTTTGATAGCCGGAACGATTATCTTAGTGTTGGAGTAAGCTCGTTTAAGCCTGCTCAGAATATTGGAATGCCAGTGACCGATGTGCTTCAATAAGTCATACGCAAAGTGTTTATAATATGTTGGAAAATACACAAATACCTAAGTTTACACCTGATGTCTTCATTAATACTGTGTACTATTCCCAAAAAAATAGCTATAGATGACCAGCCTCCACTAGCTGCAAATATTACAAGAACCTACAACGTAAATATTAACTATAGTTAGGTTAGCGTAAAGCTTCAAAATCAGCAGCTAGTTATGCGGAAAATTTTACAGGGGGAAACCTACAGGATAGTATTGTTTGGGACAACGAACGCCCTTTTAGCGGTCGGATTAGTTATATACATCCATTAATTATTACTTGTCCATTGTTACAAGACGCCTAAACATAAAGCTGATGCATAGGTACAAAGAGCAATTAAGAATTCGTAATAAAGAAGGTACTTGCCTTATATGACATCTGACTTAATAAAACAATAAACACACTTACGTACACATGTACAAACAACCGCCTATAGAACTAAACACAAACAAGTATTTAGTGATTCAAGTGATCAGTTTGTCGTGATCCATTTGGGTAGCTCAAGGATGTGAGACGCTGTGTATTCAAAGTGCGCTGTGACTTAGCCCTGTATGGTCCAGGTTACATCACATCTTGTTGAATAAGGCGCGATGGATTCGAAATATGAAATCGGTTATCGTGCTTAATTATCGATTCATCGTAAGTGCGCGGCCATCTTGGATGTAAGTGCGCGGCCATGTTCCCGCGCGCGGCTTCCGGCGTGCGCGTGATGGTGCATGCTAATGTTCGCGCATGTGCGTTCTACTTCCATTGCCCCGTCAGCGTGAGCTCCGAGTTTGTCGCCGACAGGGTTCCTGTCATCAGTCATAACTATCAGCTGCGCAATAAGTTCCGTAAAGCCTTGGTTAAAATGAGGGCTGATAAAAAAGGTGCTACACGTAAATTATGATGGTACAAGAAAAGTTTAACAAGATTGCAAGTTTGATGAGTATTTGTGTACTTAAATACAAAGGTAACCTGCATTCTTTTGAGGAGAAATTCAAAGACCTATGTACAGTCGTGCGAGGCGATGGACTCGCCATCTGTCACGTAAGCACTTAAAATATATCTTCGGCGAAGATTAGAACAGACAAAATAGAACATCCGAACACGTAGATAGCGTATTCCTATCACGATTAGGTAGTGATCAAGATGAGTGAGACAGCTCGGCGCAGGCGAATATTACATATAGTCACTACAAGCACATAACTCGACATCGATACCAGATAATGCTCATTCAGCCATTGTGATAATGCCGGGCATAGTCGAGTTTGCTCACATGAATGAGCACACTTCCGATACACCAAGTGCAATAAAGTACTGCAATAATATAAGTCTGCAATATAAGTCACTGCAATATGTGTAGGTAAACTTATAGCTGCAAGCTGATAATTTATGTGAAGCGCCTACATGCATGGTAAACGTAGATAAGTATTAATTCATATCATCACGCCGAGTCCCTAACGGGGTAGGCAGAGATAGTAAAGCGCCAGTTCTCTCTAGACTTACTTATACCTCTTTCGCTTCGTCCACATTCATCAGTCTCTTCATACATGCTCGTCGGTTTCGAGTACTCTTGACGTTTCCATCCTTGAGCGTCCGATCGATTTGAGCTAGGTAATTGGAACGTGGTCGTCCTCTGCCCCTTCTTGCACACACTTTTACTTTGTATATCTGTTCCGTCAATCTTTCTTCACTCATCCCTCGGCCCTCATTACGGAATTATAAAAACTCTGTTCTGTGGCCATCATTCACTCCTGTTGATTTGCGAATCTCTTCATTGGGGATTCGATCTAAGTTCATTACTCCGCACATTTTAAGAATAATAAATAATATCATCACGCCTTCCCACAAGGGTCCCCGAAGAGGTAGGCAGAGGTGTATAGGTAGTACCCACACACCCACATTCCGCCGGAGATATATTATAGGTGCCAAAGTGATAGATGGCGAGTCCATCGCCGTCACTCAAGCACATACATACGCCTTTGAATTGCTATTCAGAAGTATGCAGGTTTATTCTCGATGTTATCCTTCACCGTAAAACGTGTGACTAATCAGTTCAGAAAAACTCATTGGTAGAGTCGGATCGGGATTCGAACTTGCGATCTTTGTGTCGCAGGCAACTACTCGGGCCACTCAGCCACCACGGCCACCAATAATTACGTAGATAAGTAGGTGTATGTAAACATGATACTGATATACATATACGAGTATAGATATTTGCTGGTAAACTTGTTTATTAGGAGACACTCAGAGTTTATGGTAACGGTAGGAAAGAGTAACTAAACCTTATAATGCATGAAGGAAGGCTCAATTTTGTAGTTAAATTGATACCTTTACATCTTCGCGAGGGTCCTCGGGGGAAGAGCTCTAGTTGCAGGCGACTATTCGAACATAATATATATTCACACCTGCATACAAAGGGGCTCCCTGGAAAGGGTATGCAGAGGTGTGTAACACCCATTCGCCCACTTTTGCCGGTGATAGATTTTAGGTGCGAATGTGAAACATGGCGAGTCCATCGCTTTACTTAAGCATGACTATGTATAATAAAAGTCTTTGAGTTTCTAGTGGTCATATATTAACCGAGTAATAAGTATCGATTTTAAGGATTATTTCTGCATCCAAGTTGAACTATGAACTCTGCTTTTATAATTATAGTAAACTCAATTTCAATTAATAGGTATCAGTACGAAAAGCAATGACTCACGGCAATGAAGGTAAATTTGGCCGATAGTTTTTTGGCGAGCAACCCTTCGGTGAAGCGTGGTTTTTATAAACACCATCGCTCCACCCCGCATGTGGTCACAGAGGAAACGACATGTGCTTCCCGAAATCTGCTCGCATAAGATTTATATGGATAAGAAACATGAACCGAGAAGATTTCGATATTTGTATGAACTGTCTTAGTTTCTATGATACGTAGTACTTGCTTGTATTTATGTGATTCTTAGAATAACTACTTACTTACTTAACTCTTACTACAAGAGGATGACGAAAGGCTTAAAAACATTATACAAAAAAATTGGGATAAGGCTCATATTAGTTCGATACACACTGATCGGTAGCAATGGTTTCAATATTGCCAATCCTCATCAATTGGAACCGAATATAAAGAGTTGAACATGTTGATGAATGAATAAAAGCGTTCGTTACTCACAGCTTCACTCCAACATTCTAAATATGGAATTGGCGGTAAGTTTTCAAATACTTTTTTGGGTAATTTTTTTTTAACTACCTGTTAATAAAAAAAATTACCGTGTAAGTTTCATAATATTATCAGTTCTACCAAAAATTTAAAAATCACATACGCGCTCTACGCCGTTGATAAATTTTGGGTCTCAAGGACGACAAAATATGCCTCTTGAATTAATTCTCAAACGATTACAGGTTTCAACTCTTCTTTTTCCTTCACTGTTAACCGTCGTGGTGTGACCATTCTTACTTACTGTACTAAATTTCAGAAAACTTATTGGTACCTACAGTCGGGATTCGAACTTACAATTTTTGTATTGCAGACACCTACTCAAACCACTACTGCTCTTTAATCATAGAACTAACGAACATATTTTGTGAAACATTGCCTAATATGCCTATAATGGCGACATTATAGTCTTATTAGTCTATATATTTTCTAGCTGTAGCAAAAACTTTCTATCATTCATAGATATCAATACCTACGTAATATATAACCATATTATTGCGTTAATGTTTTTTTGGAATATCCACAGTGAGCCATCGATCGTCCTAAGTGCACACCTGCCGGCACATTCCGGCATCGGCAGGGATTCGGGCGTTGAGCACTCCGCCGAATATAGGAGACCCGACTCGATGTTATTACTGAGCACTTTTAGGCAGATTAATAATTGAATCATTCATCAATATAGTATTTCTAATACTTACAACCGACCGCCAAATAGTTCGGGAGCTTGCTTTCAAGTTCCATTAATTAAATTACTCGTGTTTCATACGCGACTGTGCTTAGGACGTCAAAGACTAATAACTCTACTTAAAAAAAAAATAAGTCGAATTAGCACGCTGTTTGCCTGTTGGTAAAGAGTTACAGTCGCCTATGAATGCAACACCAAGGGTATAAATCGCACGTCGCTGACTGCCAAAAACTATTCACACCAATTCTTAAGTTATTCCTAATTTAGGAAAAGCCAGGCAATTCGGTTGCTTGGGCTAAATTGCGAGAACGCAAGCTATAAGAAAGCGCAAAGCAGCATTATTTTTATTACTTAAAGGCAACACAGGGTTCCAGTGTTAAACCTAATAGCAAGTAAAACACAAAGAAGGTTTTGTGTCCCAAATGATGTGCGAGAGTCCATACGAACTACTCTGGCATGCACAGACTTCACGTTACATTTGACTTTGAGACTGAGAGGTTTACAAAATAAAACAAAATATGAGAGGAACAAAGTGTATTTGCTTATTATTTGTGTGGGGGAGGCGCGGTGCGAGCGGAGGCTTTGTTTGCGGGCACGCGCGCAGCCTTCGTGCTCCTGCGCAAGGCTGCTCAAACTTTACATTTCAATCCTGATATTTGTCTACGTGAAGGCATCTTTTCATTTGAACGAGACTTGGCCCAAGGCTCTTCACATTATTACTTTAATACAGTAACAGTTCTCATAACATTATCTTTTTGAAAAGGCAAATTGCATTTTTCCGTAGTTAGGGATTCTTCCTTACATACGCACCATCAATATACAAAGAAATCCCTAAATCCATCACACATCGACCTGCCTTATTACAAGCTAATTACTTGCTCACCGAAATATTCTTAGATGCAGGTACACAGCTCGGAATTTGCGCAGTTGTCCGCATGCAAATGATGCAATGGAAGCCATCAATAGAATAAGCGTTACTTGCATACAAATTCGGATGCAGTAGAAAAAATATTGTGCCAATGTTTCGCTATTGAAGGCCAGAAATAAGTACGTGAAGAAATATCTTCGACAAACTACGTCGTTACATGTGCATATTGTGCATATGTATGATATCATCACCAAAGGGCTAGCAGATATTTAAGAAAACACTTTTTTCTCGCCTTAGAGATTCAGTATCCGCCTTGCAGAAACCACTTTACATACGGATTTCAATTTCTCCCCTAACAGTGCATATAGTTTCTTCACGATGTTTTCCTTTGCCGAAAACGTCAAGATGTAATAAATTGCTAAAATCGTCTGTACAGACTGCTAAAGACTGAACCTTGTTTCTTCGGGTGACTACAGGTTATTACTCTACCAGTCGATCGCCTCTCTGTATATGAGGTATGTCTCATATAGTATATCATAGTAGAAACTATAGCAAAATCTTTTTTTATGCATATATCTATCAAGCATTTAAGGAGGATGGTATTATTTTTTATACCTCATGGGTGGCAAACAAGCATGCGGTCCGCCTGATGGTTGTCGTTATACTGCCTGCACAACTATAGTACTGGCCGCATCAACTGTCCTTACAGTTATTGAAAAATGAAGAAGAGATTGAATTGGAGGATATTATAAGAAGTTCGTTGGTTTGTTTGTTTGTTTGAACGTTCTAATCTCAGAATCTCATAATAAAAACAGCCCGTTTACTGTGGAAGATAGTATATCATCATGGTATTATTTAAGGGTATTAGAAATAGATATTAATTGATGTGTACCTACTTTAAATAGCACCATTATTTCTATAGGTGCTTGGCTTAGAATGGTATGTATTAGTCACAATCTCGGTGTCAAATTTTGATCCAAGTTAAGTTCTGCAGTACCTACTGATATGGTAATTCTAAAGTTTCAGTGCCAACGACCGTAAAGGCCATAAACATGGTACATGGTCTGGGCGCGTTAGTTTGCGTTTCATGTTATATAAGGAGTTACAGGTTCGACGGCCGCGCCGCAACCTTTAAGGTCGACCCGACGGCCTCAAGCCCATACTTACACGTATGCAGCCGAGACTCCGACCCCACTTTTGGTTACTGGAGCTTTACTGCTCTTGTTACAGGGACTTAAAAATCGGGGTCAGTTTGCTAAAAATCTTCTACCGAACCAAACAAAGTAAATTATGAGGTTTTTCATAGTTAAGCGGCGATTTTGTGCGAGGTGAAGACATATGCTAGTCCCAGAACTAACTAGAGTTAAAACTTCTTATCTTTAGCTTGCTAAAGATGCTCTCTAGGGCCCGAAATTAGGAGACGGAGTGGAGGCGGATATTCAGGGTATCGAAGCAAAGGAATGTTATTAAACAAGTCTGCGAAAACGAACAGCGTCAGACTTCAATAGTTAATTAGTTATATATGTGTAGTCTTATTGATGATTTATGAGAAATAATTAAATTAATATAAACATCACCATCGACCATCACCACGCCAAGTTCCTCGCGGGTAGGCAGAAAAATTTATAAATTAAAAGAAAAGGTGTTGAAGCGTTAATATATTTGTAAGTCTAGCTAGAGGACTTACTCACTATTATTTCTGCCTCACCCGCGAGGGACATGTCGTGATGATATGTAAGCAAGCACGTGTAAAAAGTTAATGTTAACTCGTATGAAAAACGTCTTTATGTTTTTCTATATATCCGAAACAGGGAGGGCGACGATTGCCTGTCACATCCTGTATTGCGTAGCCTATGATTGTAAAGTTTTAACCCAAAGGTTTAACTTTAAACAACGCTGAGACTATGTTATCTATCATTTTTTTGAAGTCAGGGCTGACCTCAGAAAATATGATTTCCTCCCATTGTGGGCCGAATAAAATGCAGTATTTTTTGTTACTACATACACATGACAACAACTATTGTATTTGGCAGGTAAAGCTATGTTAATACCACGTAATGAATAAGCGGAACCATTTTTTGCGTTACCGGAAAGGACGACGTATACAATGCCTTACGACGCAGGCTTACAAAGTTACTACTTACTACTTTTAAATATAACCGACTTCTTCCTTCCGGACGCTTAACAAAGATGTTTACCGTGTCAAATTAAGCTATTTACGTAACAAATGGAACCCGAAGCTACCCACACATACAATGTATCACACGATTGTAGTAAATATTGCCATCCGGATGCGCGCTATTTCTATGAACGTTTGGAAAGTACAAAACGGAAGGAACAGCAAATGAACCGTTAAAGGGAATGGCGGGTATCGTTTGAGCGTTGTATGAATAGACATTTCGCCATACGTGCCGGCAGCAGGGATTCGCAGCTGAATAACTAATAAGTGAATGAGGCAGTTTTGAATTTTGTTAGGGAGACGAGTGCGTGCGCGGCGGGCAGGCGCGGGGCTCAGGCCGCGATGAGGCAGCGGCGCGGGGCGCGGGAGGGGGAACGGTTTCCGGCAGCGCGGGCGCAGCGTGGGAACGCGGCGTCGCGCACCCACCTCCGAGCCTGCTCCACGGATTAAATGACGGTCACTAATTAATTTAAGTTTGCGGCAAGTAAAAATCGAGATCCGTGCTAGATACGGCTCGAGGGGAGAGAAGAGAGTAGCCACTTTCCGCCTCCGCGCTACGCAAGTTGGTCCATTCGGTCTACTGCACTTATCAAGTTTCACATTAGTCTTAATCTTAATGAGATTAGTATGAAACTTCGCTAAATAACCTAATAGTATATACTAAGATTGTGATGTCAATAAATATGCTTAATAAATAATCTATTAGCAGGTATAATTTTGCGGAAACAGTAACACGCAATAATTCTCCCACTTTTCTAAATGCCAACATTTAAAAAATAAAACTATTATCGTGTATGAATTTAGCGATCTCATGATTCGCAGGAGGGTATAAAACCCTTTGTGTGTAAGGCAAGCTGCAGCCGCACCTGGCACCAGATGGTAGCCATTCAGGCTGAATTTTATCAATCGCAACCCACGGCTCTCTGCGCCCATTCACTGCCGTTTTTATAGAGCCAACATGTGCGCGCGTATTACTACGTAGATAGGTATCTCTGCCTATCTACGTATATTCGTAAAGATTATTCAAAGGTTTTTTTGTACTATAGATTAAATTAGTGGAGTTATCTGTGCAATAATGATATATACCTGTGTGAACTGACTAGTTCTTTTAACCGCTTATGAACGCTTGCAACACCAGGGGTATTGCTCGCGCGCTGCGGGCCCTACGGGAATCTTTTTGAGGTTTGAGTCACCTAGCCATTTTTCTCACATCCCTTCTGCCAACCCCATGAGGGACTTCGTTTGTTGGTGTGGTGAATATTTAAGTATGCCGCTGTTATCCTAAGAAGATTGATTGCCCAGCTAAAAAGCGTTCATTAATGAAATCCAACATGTTTTAAGCGAGTACGGATCAGGCAAATATAGGAAGGAGCCAAGGTAACTAACTATCAGCTCACTTACCGTACACGCTCCGTCCACATTGCACCACAGCGGTTCATTCATAAACGCGTGATGAGATGGTAAATGTATAAGCATTATCTGTTCTCTAGCAATATTTACGGTGATTGAAAACTGCATCCGCCCACGCTGATGGAGCTCCCACGCCCGACACTATGTGATTACCAAACGTGAGTTGACAGACATCTGTCTTGAATTTTTAATTTTTATTTAACCATTATTCTAGAAAATGTTTGTGAATGCGTCTTCTTAGTTTAAATGTACAATAGTATGATAAATAATTATAAATGAATAGTATAATATGTTTAAATGTAGCAAGTTTCAATAGTTTCGTGCTGGAGTAACGGCGATGGACTCGCCATCTGCCACGTTGGCACCTAATATACCTCTGGCGGAACGTGGGTGTGTGGCTGGGAGATGTATACCTATACATCTCTGCCTACCCTTTCGGGGACCCTTGTGGGAAGGCGTGAGAATATATTATTATTTATAAAGTTTCAATAATAATTTCCCCATTAAAATCAGGTCATCAAGCAGAGTTAGGTAGGCAGAGAGACATACAGATCTCTTTCGCTGCATCCACTTGCATCTTCTCTAATAATAATAATAATTAATGAAAAATGTATCTAATCTCTTTTACATTCTTTTAGTAATTCCAGATTCGAATTAATATCTTACAATTAACTTATTCGATATCTCACACGTATCAGTCGTTACTCGAAGGGATAAAGTCAAGAAAGATGCCATGTGGAAATGGTTTCGTTATTCCCTGATACCATAGAACGAAGGTACGTATCAGAAAGTAACAATATTTCCAAAAAAAAAACAGTTGTATCACTAACTACTATAGATAAATATTTGACCCAACTCGGTACCACGAGGCAACGTGCCAAGAAGACTAGCAGCATTGCCACGATGGATAGCAATGCTGATTCTGAATAAGTTAATTACATATTTCTTTGCTACTAACTTCGCTGGTTCACATAGCGATTATTTAAGTGATCATTCACTCTTACATCGTATCGTAAGAAATATAAAGCCTACCTTAGCGTCAGAAGTAGGTATTCGTTACGCTTAAGACGGTCCAAAACTGAGAATTCGCTCTACATACTTCCAATACTCAAGCCAATTCATTAATGAAAGCACAGAGGTGGGAGCTCCACTGCAACGGATGACGGATCTTACATAATTATTGGTAAACGTTCACTGCGTACTATTTAAACCCTCGAAAGCCAAAGGAAGCCATTCGTAATTATACTCCAACAGAATGAATTTAAAGTGGTTTTTGCTGCGTATTGCCCATGGTGTTACGGCTTTTAACAACGATCGATAGTTTTTGAACTCAATGTAGCAGCTGTCGTTGGCAAGTCAACCTACACCACACTTTTATAGGCGCTTTGTATTTGGCAAAAGTTTGCCAATTTTGATTATGCTTTTGCATTGTATGCTGATTCATATGTATACTTGGATACTACAGTGGGTGCCTATCTACGTCTATTATATTAATGGATTTGTTTTTAGGTGTCGATAAATTAACATTACATCTGGCTAATAGTTCTAATAGTTATAGTGGAAAAATTTTACTGATATTACGGATAAACTGCGAAAGAAACAAATATGTGGAAGCCGCCATACGTTTCGTTACACGGGTGTTATTATATATCTGCCTACCGCTTAGGGTAGTCGGTGGACCTCTTAGGTAATAGACCTACTGGCAATATATATGTAATGCAATATATAAAAAGGAACTTGAATTTTTTATGTATACTATTAAAAAACTGGCATCCACGTCATGAATAAATTATAAACTTGGTATTTTGACAGGAACCTTCCCTAGCGTATTTTATACGCTTTATTATTTAATTAATATAATACTTTCCATGAGTCGTAACTATTAATGGCGATCTGTGCTACTACGATCTTCGGCCTGTGTTCTATGTGTCTATGACTTAATTTTTAAATCACACGAAGGTTATTTTAACGTGGGCCTCATGCACATGCAAGACACGTTCCCAGCCTTCCAGCGAGTTACAAAGTAGCGCCGTTCCTCGATGCAAGCGATGGTACCTAATTAAACTCACTGGAACTAGATTGACCACAATATACAATTAGATACAAGTAATTTATTAACTATGGACTTTATTATTAAAGGAATATCAACTGAACGTATTTAATATACATAAATGTGAATGTTTGTGTCTGTCTGTTATGTTATCGCGTTAAAGCGGATTTTCGTGATATTTGGTATAGGTATAACTTGATATTGGGTATAATAAAACTATTAAGTTATTAAAAAAAAAACTGCCTGAAAAATGAAACAAATTTAAATTGTAAAGCGCAGTTACTGAAGATAATTATAGTGAATATAAGATAACTATAAAACCATCAAAATTATAAACGAAATGCTATTAATTTATTGTTGTGATGCTAAAAAATATAACAGTTTTCCTTTTTTATTGAAATACCGAATGATTAAGTTAATTGTCACTCATTGGTTCTTGAATTAATTACGATTAGTTCCGGTCGGTGTCTCCCACGCTCGAATAGGCTGAGAGATGCGCTTGCGCACGACTCAAGGAGGGAAAGAAAGAAAGGGGCGCGTCACTTCCGGCGTGCAATGCGTATGGCGTTACTTCCGGTCGAATGCTGTCACCGGATGCGAGTGTTCCCTGTTCGCATCAATTATTATTTCCTTCTTAATTGTTTCCTCTTTTAAAGGGCGGTTAATTTTAAAGGTGCACATTAACTACTAATAATTATTATTCATTACTTCACATACTTTTTGTGTGTGGGTTGGCAGATACTGTATATTTAACAAATATTATTATTATGTTAATCATATCTATTCGTTGTGGTTGTTGATCAATGGCAAATGAAATAAATGAAAAATGAAAAAAAAAATGAAAGCAACTGAATAATTTCGAAAATTCGAAATTATATTTTGGCATTTTTAATTTAATTTAATTCAATAAAGTAATGCAGCTTGGTAAATACCAAATATCATTAATACTTAATACGAATAAGCCATAAAAATGTATAAATTGGTTAGTGTTGTATTCCTGCAGTGATTTGGATGTTTATGATTTATGGCTAAAAAATGATTAGTTAGATAATATTCCTCTAGTTATGGTACAAGCTCATCTAATTCACAGTATAAGATGACAACGCTTGAATGATATCGGAAATCTGGCGTTCAGCGTGCTTTATGCTTATTTCCCAATTTTGTTGTTTTAAAAAAATATTATTAAACTAGCTGTCCCGCCCAGCTTCGCTCGGGTGAAAAAGTTAAATTGCCCGTAACACGATCGCAGCGCCACCTATTGGGTCCAATTGTAAATCTGAACCATTCTCGAATCTCAAGATACACAGAAACACACAGAAAGCTTCGCCCGGGTAAAAAGGTAAAATTCTTGAAACTCGATCGCAGCGCCACCTATCGGGTCCAATTTAATATAGCCTATGTTACTCGGGGATAATGTAGCTTTCCAAAGGTGAAAGAATTTTTGAAATCGGTCCAGTAGTTTCGGAGCCTATTCATTACAAACAAACAAACAAATCTTTCCTCTTTATAATATTAGTATAGAAATTGGTTTCTGCTAAGACCCAATCCTTAACAATGATATAATCTTTATGAAATTGCAAAAACTATTTTATTCAAATGTTCTTCATTGAAAACAATTATTATATTTCCGTACAGCCTTGAGCTTATTTCTTTCCGAGTTCTAGATGGCTTTCGTGTCTGCGTCCTCAGCCAGTTCTAGCGACATCAACTTCACTTACATTATTTAAGGCCTCCTTGTAGGCCTATTCAATTCCATTTGTGCCGTTGGAACTGGTACTCAGGATTTCAAGGGGCTCCAGTCGAACTAACCTAAGCTACAAACATTATAAATAGGTTTTATGATCAATCGCAAGATTCCAAGATAATTATATTTTCGACAAACATTAGCTAACACACGCGTCGCCACTTTCACGGGTAATTGTTTTGATTGCAGACTGAGTAGGCAGCCAATATATTATCTCACTCACACGCCGCTAATAATATGACGTGCGATAAGGATAGATAGCGGAAGTGAAACAAGAATGACGTCGGATTCATTCATTAATGTTTCCTTCGACTTCAATGAATACAAACGACGGATTCTTTACAACATTATCTTTAAATATTTTATTATTTCTTTACGAAACTTATCTTTCTCTTTATCTTTGCGCATACGTTTTTATGATTACGGGTACAGCTTCAAATAAAGTATAGTTATGCTGTATATAATGGGGTATTCAGAAGGAGACTATTCTCTCTCTATATCTATAATACCTTAGTTTTAGAAAAATATGCGATTGAAAAGTATCATTTCAGCAATAAATTTAGTATATGAAATGTTTGTAAGTAAAAGAAATTATTTTAATCTACAGTATCCTATTCGGTAGCTCCACAATAAAGAAAAGTTATCAATGTATCTTTACCCAAGAACGAACTCTAAGAGACAATGCCATCACGCCACTTTAAGAAAACATAAAATCTAGAGTTCTAGTGTCTTGAGCTAGGATTTATATAAGCATGCCAAATTGAGTGACGTAAACCTCCCGATGTTCATTGAGTAGTCCGATCCCCACGCACCCCTCCTCCTGTTTTGCTAATCATACCCTCCCAGTGTTTCCGTGACGTCACAAGCAATTTGTCACCGTAATAAAATTACATGCTCCGGATTAATCTCCAGTTTTATGTGGTTTGAGGTGACACCGGCTTGAATCAGATTTATTTTATTTGAACTTTAAAAGGTCGCGTTTTATTAAACGGTTTTATTAGATGTTTAAATTTAATATGACGTCATCGCCCGTATACGTAAACGTACCATACAAATATTTAGACACAGGTAAAGGTCGTC
This sequence comes from Drepana falcataria, assembly GCA_945859725.1. NCBI lineage: Eukaryota > Metazoa > Arthropoda > Insecta > Lepidoptera > Drepanidae > Drepana > Drepana falcataria. The sequence continues at coordinate 3,833,217 of OX243926.1, forward strand.
TGAAATCAAACAGCTCGTGCTTTCATTACGATATTTAATTACAGACTGAATACAATCATAGCGCGTCATTTTATATTAGGTGATTTGAGATTTACTATAATAAGCAGCTAAATTTATTGTTTAATTAGAATAAACAAAAATTTACTTAGAAAAGTAGAATCATAATACTTTAAGAACAAAACTTATACGGGCTTCAATGTCTCGCGTTGGGCATTACACGTGTTTCCGGGCAAAGGATGGGCGTGTCTGTATGTAATTCAAAGCTCACGCTGCTACTAGCAACTAGATATTAGTTGAACAAAATATAAGTGTACAGTTGTGGACGTAGTGAATGAAACAGTGCGCGTCCGGCGAGCGAGCGGCGCGAATGGGAGCGGAAGCCCGCGGTTAGTCCACTTCCCGTTTCCTGCGGGGCCGAGCGCACCCGACCATGCCCGATAGAACCCGACTAGCAACGACGCACGCCGAACCCTACCGATAGCGTGGGGAAAATAGAAAACTTTGTTTTCATACAATGCGGTGGGATATTTAAGTATAACTAACACAAATTAATAAAAATAATAAACAATAAGAAATGGTAGTCACTAAGTGCAAAGTATAATTAAAAGTTTAATTAGTCTAACACATTTGCTACTGCTTATCTTCATCGCAAATAATGTAAGAATAGGATAAAAGTGGACATTACCTTAACCAGACTGCAAAGTTAAAAAAAACGAATACCTACTTCATTAATGACAGATGTCAAGGTTTTCTGGAAAAGTACGTAACGGCGTGTCATCGCATAACATAATATTATAGTTGCGTATAATATCGCCCACGCGTCTCCCACGCGCGCCCACGCTACACCCCCTCCTCACAGCTCACAGTTGGACGTAGTAGCGTAGGCCTACAGATAATTAAATACAGATATGGTAAACTGATATTATGTATATATACTATGGTAGCTTGTGTGGGGCCAGCAGAACTATAATTATCAAGAGCTCGTGGCCGGAGGCTTTTAGTAGTCCCCTGCAAGGTCAAGATCGCAGGTTCATACCTTGGCGTTACATGCCAACTTCGGAAATTAAGTACAGTAAATTATATCAAGTGTATGTTCCGTATGTGTAAGAGTCGTGGTGGCCGACTGGTTCAAGTAGTTGCCTGCAACAGGGTTGCAAGTTCGAATCCCAACTTTTTCTGCACTTAAGCACAGTGCTTAGTCCAACCACGAGCTTTACGGTGAAGGAAATCTTCGAGTGGGAACCTGCTTACGTTTAAGAAGGAATTCAAAAGCGTGCTTGAGTAACAGCAACGGTCTCGCCACCTGTCACGTTAGCACCTTAAATATATCTCTTGCGGAAAGTGGGTGTGTGGGTACTACCTATACACCTCTGCCTACCCCTTCTGGGGACCGTGTGGGAATGCACGATCATATACGTATGTACATACATAACATATACTCAACAAATCAATAAATTTGAATGAGAAATTATATGAAGTCTAATTTCTAACAACTCTTCTTAATGACCCCTGAAGAGTAATAAATTAATATAAACTTTTCCATAGATACTTACATTAAGAAGTATAATATCATTATTTTGAAATAACGCAGACAAAACGTCACAACTTGAGTTCCGTGTTTGAATATATCCCAAGCAAATGCCGTGTTCCTGTGTGTTTACAACTAATCTAAAATTAAGGGGTGGGTGCCAATGGGGTACCCCTCCCACCACTCCTACGCCACCCCTCCATTCACTATTCGAAGGCTGGCTACTACCCGATATAAACTGTTGTGTTACGTACGTAGGTACGTAAAGCTTACATAATAAAAGTACCTACTCAATTCATAAGTACTATAATATATCGTCAAAATGTATGACAAAATATCACTGGTATAGAAAATGTGCAACGTGAATTTGTTTGTTTGTTACTCTATCACATATTAATTAGTCATCTTGAAATTTTACATACATAGATATTGTCATTGAGATTGGGAACAGAAAAGGTAATATCGTTCTTTACAAACATTTACAACTGGCTTAATAACTCCGCCTACAGACATTAATATAATAATGAAAATGTTACAGATACCTGTGGTATTCCAGAAGAAAAACGAATTATTATTAGCCCGAACGAAGCCGAAAGGAAAAGCTAGTAAGACCATCAATCTAAAATCATGGAACAAAAAATTGCATGAATGACAGGTAGTATTCGTATCCACTTGATTTAAATCAGATGCTGATGTATGTGAATGTTCGTTTGACGTACATTGAATGAACCAATAGAATACATGCATCAAAATTCAAGAGCCAAGAAAAATATCTGATTCGTGATGCGACTTGGCTCTCGTAAGATAGGTTCGTTTTCATTTAGTCTTACCGTGATGTCTAACCGTGGCCTCACGATGACTTACTAAGTGTGAAATTAATGTTTTTCTTCACGCCTTCCTACAAGCGTCCTCGAAGGGGTAGGCAGAGGTGTAGGACCTTCGCCAAAGATATATTTAGGTGCCAACGCGATAGGTTTCGAGTCCATAGCCATTACGATGTACCCTGACTACTGACGATGACCCTTTACCGTAAAGCTTGTGGTGTGATTAATCAATGTACTTAAGGACAGAATAGTCCAGTCGGGTTCGATCTTGCAAGCGACTACTCGAAATTTCGATTGGCTTTGAAAAATGATGTTTTCTGTCTAGTTGTTCGGAAATCGTAAGAATGATTGCAAAGTGGAAGGCGGCTAGGTGGTGGGGTGTGGAGTTAGCACGCCGCGTGGGCGGCGAAGTATGAATGAACTCGGTCTCGAACACGTCATCAAACTGCCCTGCTTTAATGTTCGATTCATCATAGATTATCAGCACAAAACCTCTTCTCAACTGTACTGGGAACTTAAAAAAAGGCTATTTAATGGAATTATAAAGTGTATTCAAATAAATATATATGGATTTTATTCCTTGCAAGTAAAAAAATTAAAAGTACATTACTATTCCTCAATCCCTACCAGTGTAGTCTCTTGTGAGGAAGCGTTAAATATAAAATTTTCTTGAAGAGATGACATCCAACACATGATCACGCCCGGGTCACCTCGACATTGACCTGTCAAGTCACAGTCCGCCATCTTTGAAATTACAAAGTCATCCATAGACAAAACCGCTTAATCAATAGCAACCTACAATCAAATGCTCTACACTCTTTCATTGTAGTTACTATTACAACATAACAACGTATTTCCACGTCTCGTGTTACACAATAGCGACTCGTTTGTTACCACAAACAAGAGGCGTATTGTCGTTCGGCGGATGCGGGAACGGTGTACCTATCTTCACATCATGTCCGGCCGGACCAACCGGACGGACGTGCGTCCGGGTTGTACGGCACATCTGATTACAGAGGAATGTACTTCATGTACTTGCTCCAAAAATAACACTGAGCAGCTCACAGGACTAGGTTCACGGATCTCTCTCAGTGCGTTCATCACCAACATTGTGCCCACAATTGCTAAAAAATATATTATTAAAATTAGCGTGTTGTATTAGCGTGTACGTTATCTGTCAGGAAACCTGTATACCAAATATTTTTTAAATTAAAATATTGGTAAAAAACTTTAGCTTATATATTCATCCCACAAGGGTTCCCGAAGGGGCAGGCAGGGGTGTGTAGGTAATACCCACGCACCTACTTTTGGCCATAGATATTTTTTAAGTGCCAACGTGACAGATCTGTGTCCATCGCCGTTACTCCAGCACGACTATACATACGCCTTTAAATTTCTTCTCAAACGTATGCACGTTTCCTCTCGATGTTTTCCTTCACCGTAAAGCTCGTGGTGTGACTAATCACTGTACTTAAGTTCAGAAAAACTCATTGGTATAGACGGGATTCGAACTTGAGATCTTTGTCTCGCAGGCAACTACTCGAACCACTCGGCCACCACAGCTCTGGTAATAAAACTAATTGTGAAATACTTAGAAAACCTCATCCTCCACGTTACGTATTAGCTTAATGTATCTCCCACGAAAGCGGGATGCTGATAACCTCTTCCTACCTATTCTGTTCATATAATTGAACTTCTGTATTTCAATTATAAGAGTAGGTATCACAGTAACTAGTTATGTTACCCGAGCCTTCCTGTGCCGACACAATATATCGAGAGTAATTGAATACTCGCGGCGATACATTAACGTTGCAGAATCATTGTAATTACGGAGAACACGTATCGAATATCCACTTACATTGATATCTCTCGTATCTAATAATATTTATTACAAGAGCACTCATAGCAAACATTTAAACTGAGAATGGATTTCATTATAAAGGAAACAAGTATTAAAATATAGGAGCCGTGGTGGCCGAGTGGTTCGAGCAGTTGCATGCGACGCAAAGGTCGCAAGTTTGAATCCCGACTGTTCCAATGAGTTTTTCTGAACTTAAGTACAGTGATCAGTCACACCACGAGCTTTACGGTGAAGGAAAACATCGAGAGGAAACCTGCATACGTCTGAGAAGATATTCAAAGGCGTATGTATAGTCGTGCTTGAGTAACGGCGATGGACTCGCCATCTGTCACGTTGGCACCTAATATACCTCTGGCGGAAAGTGGGTGTGTGGGTATTACCTATACACATCTGCCTACCCCTTCGGGGACCCTTGTGGGAAGGCGTGAGGATATTATTATATTATTATTATAAGTATTAAAATCGTATTTAGCCTCCTGCGTTAGAACAAAAGACGCCCTCCAACCAGGTGGGATGACGATTTGCGAAGGACTGCTGGCAGTGGATGCGGCAAGCTGAAGACAGGGCGCTATGGCGCTCATTAGGGGAGGCCTATGTCCAGCAGTGGAGTAGAGTGGGATGATGTTAGAACAAAAGAGGTCTATTTCAAATTCGCCTTCCGCGAACTATCAGCCTGTGGAATGAACTCCCCGTTAAGGTTTCCCTTGAGACAGCATAGAGTTCTTCCCGCGTAGAACTTAGTTCACCTTTAAGAAAATTTACATTTAGTTTGGTATAATAATAATAATAATAATATTCTTTATTGTACACACACATACAAACAAATAGGATGACAAAAAGACAGAGAATAACATGTAATAGGCACAATAGGCGGCCTTATCGCAAAAGCGATCTCTTCCAGGCAACCAAGTGAAGAGAGAAAAGAAATAGAGAAAAAAAAGGTAGGTGTGATAGTTGAGCGGATGAGATATACATATTTACTATAATATACATATACTAAGCAATCTAAATAAATGACACCTCTGCCTACCCCTTCGGGGACCCTTGTGGGAAGGCGTGAGGATATATTATTTTATCTAAATAAATAAATACGAAACATATACCTATTTTATACACATACAATAACATATACATAAATAAACTTACATATGTATAAGTTACTAGCTGTCCCGCCCAGCTTTGCTCGGGTGAAAAAGTTAAATTGCCCGTAACACGATCGCAGCGCCACCTATCGGGTCCAATTGTAAATCTAAACCATTCTCGAATCCACCTTAAGACACACAGAAAGGGATAGCTTCGCACGGGTGAAAAAGTTAAAATTCCTAAAACTCGATCGCAGCGCCACCTATCGGGTCCAATTTAATGTAGCCTATGTTACTCGGGGATAATGTAGCTTTCCAAAGGTGAAAGAATTTTTGAAATCGGTCCAGTAGTTTCGGAGCCTATTCATTACAAACAAACAAATCTTTCCTCTTTATAATATTAGTATAGATAAAGAAAAATAGTATTCGTATAATTGTGTCATGTGGTTTTATTGTGCGTGTATAACTGTTGGTGACTCCAAGTAAAATATATATTGGTATAAATGCAATCTCTTGCAGTAAAAAACGTCTTTTTCCCACATGTCGATAATATAAAACTAATTGAAACATTGAAAGCCGATCAAGTCATTGCTAACTGGCGTCTTTTCCCTCAGAATGTTGACTAATCGCTACTTGTCTTTTTCTATTTCCTTCTTATAACGATTTCGAGATCCGTTCACTTCATGTCGTTATAGTGGTCATTAAATAACTGTCCGATATTTAGTACTTACTGGTATGACGTTGACCGTTCATTTGTCGCTAATCAATGATAAAACTATACATATAATAAAAAAATTACGGATCGCTGTACATGGAAGCCATATATATAGATATATATATGGGACAAAAATATCATTGGGCCCTTTATCAACGCAATAGCACCCAAAACACTGACTGTTTGAATTTTTGTCGTTTTGTATCTGTGTGTTTGTGCATGCTAATCTTAGAAACTGCTTATCTGCGATTTACATGTGGTTTTCACTAATATATTGTGGTAAGCTTCACTAAAACGTAGCCAAAATAAACCAAAAGATATATTTAAAAAATGCTGCCTAAAGTCAATATTCCACGCGGACGAAGTCACGGGCACAGCTAGTAATTGAATATGGATGATTGGCCGACTTACTTACTTAGAGAGCTCTCGATTTTACTAATTAGTTACTATTTATGATGAATAAAGGTTCAACGCTAGAACTACTACCTGTTTGAAATGAGTGAAGAGAAGAGGTGTATGGAGGAATCGTATCGGAAAAATGGAGTTACACTCCATTCACTGGGCCTACCCCGTGAGAGATTCGGTTTTAAAATAATGCATGTATAGGTACGTAGGTAATTTTCAAGATCGCATCTTACTAAGTTTAACATGCCGTTTGCATGAAGACTGTAGCATTGCCTTCTACCTTAACAGTCGCGGATTCAATACCCGCCCACACTCTATATATGGTCATCACGAGTTTGTGATGAGCATATCTGGATTTATTTTAACTAAGTACATACATACGTCTCTGCTTATTTTAGAATTCGTTGACGTTGAGTGAGATTTCCTGATTATTATTAGATAACGTTTGGGCTAAAAGCAGCAATTGTAAAGATATCATAATGAAACAAGAATATTGAAGCGACAGATGCATAAGAAGCTTTTAAGTCTGTCCCTTTCGCACTCTTGAATAATGATGGCAAAGTGTGGCATGGTACGGCCCTAAGTTAGCGTTAAGACGGCGGCATCAATGAAATAAGACACCAATGGCTCCCACGAGTCAACCCACACAAAAACTAGTTCGCACCAAGCCGATTCCACTGAGCGGCGACAACTTGCGTTCCACGATCTCGTTGCCCCTTTCGATTACTTCGAATCACTTATTGAGTATTGAATCTGAACATTTAATTGGAATCTTCTCAACATTTGAATTTTTTTTTATTTGAGATACACTTTAGAACGGCCAGTAGCCAAGTAGTGCATTAGAATACGAGGTCTACATATAGTTGTGGCTTCCCATTATGTAAACTACATACATATGTACATACCTAGTATGAAAAAGGGATTTGCAACTCGGATATAGGTATATGTAATTCGTTCTTGTCCAGATCAATGATGACGAAGGTCTAGTTTTAAGTTTATAGAAGTATCTTTAATACGAATAAGTATGAATAAGTTCACTATGTGAAGTTATTTTTGGGCTTTGTTTTCTTTTGGTGATGAAATCATGCTTTATGGTAGTTGCACTGAGGTTATTTTCAACGATCAGTTCAAGCTGTAAAAAAAAAAGAAAAAAAGCGGTTTAGTACTGCGATACTAAAGAACAACCCCAAAATAAGACGGAACCGGTGTGTTAAAGCCAGCATATTTATTTAACAAAATAATTTAAATATGACATACATCTTACCAACTTTTTTCGCATGGATTAGGTGACATAGATTTTAATTTTGATACACTATTAATATAGTGTCTCAAAATTTTGATAACCACATTATACTCCGAAAAATACTCAACGGATTTAATGCGCTTTTCAAAAGATCTAAGCGTACAGCTACAGACAACAGGAAGCGACTTTGTAGAGATTAAAATATCCATGTATTGGGTAATTAATGAAATCTTTTACATCGTTTTGCATAAAATTATCTGTTAGATACCAAGTATTCTGTAATATACGCTTACTAGGTAGGCAGGCAATGATGTTAATTAGTTAATTAAGTTAAAGACGTCTCAGATCACATTCCATGCTTATTAACACGTAGATTAATATTAAGTTGTGATGCATAACAGATACCAACTATGTAAAATACCAGCTATTGCTCGCGTTAAATTAGATATTCCGCTCCTGTCAAAAAGTTACTATATGATTACCAGATATAATTCTTAAAATTGTTTTTTTTTAAGTGCCTGAGATTGGCGCATTACAAACAAACAAACACTGACTCTTTATAATAGTATTTTTAATCTTAATAATATTATTGTTATTGGGTGATGAAATTGAACACACTTATTTTAATAGGTACGTAAAATATCATACAAACCCAATGCTAAGCGATTACCGTAGCAGGTAGGCTCATGTTGCACCGATACTATAATTCTGCGCAACATAAGCAACAAACCTTCTGAATCCAGCACGCCCATTCCCATTGTCCAGTCCTGGAATACTGCAGTGACTAACACAATAGCTAATAACATATCATCTAGCCTGTTACTTCTGAAAGATTAAGATACTGGAGACATGAAGTAAGGCGATTCGAGGAGGGCGGACGGTAATTGCAAGTAAGGGAAGGGTTTGACGAAGTAGCTATAGAGATATGCTTTCTGTTTACGATAAACTAACAGGGTTACCACGATTTTAAAGTCCTCCTAAAGGGATATTCAGGCACCGATAAAATTTCACCAATCGAAGACATTTTTATCTGGTTTGCGACGTCGCATGACCCTCTGACCGTAGTTTGCAGCGTCGCCAATTTGTACGAGATATCGGCCTCGACGTCAGATAAACTCGCTACCCACTCGCCAGACGCAATTTGACACTAAAAATCACATTATCGCACTAACAAACCAGAGTTTAGCGCGAGTAATCAAAAGGGGTGATCTCATGACTTAATTTCAGGGATTGTATACGATATATTGTCTAAATATAGTCGTGTTCTTATCACAAAAGCACGGTTTGAGGATTTAGATGCCGACTTAATTAATTATGTCTTCTAAAAATTTAGATATTAATACATATCGTATGTATCGTCTGTAACGTCTAGAGTAACTACCTACTTGATTCCGGCGGGCATTGATAACAAGATATGTATATGGATGTGGATCAAGCGAAAAAGGTCTGTATGTCTAGAACACGGGTCTAGAAGGAACTAGCGCTCCACTCTCTACTCCGCGAGGGACTCGGCGAGATGATACACATATATCTATACAAATAAATAAAATTGGAGTGTCTGTTTGTAATATTAAGAAAACCGCGTTTTACTAAATGCATATGGATGTATACACGGTACATATACAAAAATATGTATTTTTATCTGTCTGTTTGTTTGTTCCGGGTAATCTCTGAAATGGCTGGACCGATTTTAACGGGACTTTCACGGGCAGATAGCTAATGTAAAATAAAATAACTTAGACTACTTTTATTTTGGAAACTGAACAATATTTTTTTTGTTAAATTCCACGCGGACGAAGTCGCAGGCACAGCTAGTACATACATATGGATGTATGTATTAATAAGCAAGCAACAGTATTTTGAGAAATCCACGTTCTAATCTAAAGCCATGCTGAGCCAAGCCAAAGGTTAGGCATTCATTCAACTCAGAAAAATCTACATGTATTGTGTCAATCCACTAGGGATAAAAAAAATTTTTTCAAGTTCAATCGCAGTTCATACCTGCGTTTTTATGAAGATGAATTGAATAAAAATGTTCTGTACCATTGTGACTGACGTCAGTATTCGAAGTGGAAGTCGCTTCCCTCTTGCCTTTCCATCTTTTATTTATGTACATAGATTGATTGATGAAGCGAAACGTCGTATGAATGAATCGATTTATGGTTTCGTTGAGCGGACACTGTTTATGTGCTCACTTGACGTCAAGAATTTTAAATGTGGAAGAATAAACTCTTTTGAATTTATAAGAACGCAAAGCGCACGTGAGTCAGGTTGGGGACCTGTGACTTTTTAGATATACAAAAACACATTTGACGCATAGGTGACGTTCTTACTCAAATCGATTTACTTCCAAAATTTACGGCCGTGGTGGCCGCGTATCTAGTAGCCTGCAAAGCAATATTTGCGTAAGTATAAAATATAGTCCCGTGTTCTTAAGTTCATGTACATATGTACGTGCATCACATCACGAAATAAAGAAAGAGAAGAAATACGTATTTATAATAAAATTGTGATTGAGAAACAGCTATCGCTACGTTAACACCTAAATATATCTTAGGAGAAAAAAGGTGTTATATAACACCAGTGCTAATTTACTGCTGTTTTTTTGCAACGAGGTTTCAAACTGTCTCACAAAACACATAAGGCTGACAAACTACCTACCTACCTAAATTCCTTGGGAGGACAATTTCACACAAATTGACATAGCCCCAAATTAAGCAAAGCTTGTGTTATGGTAACTAGACAACGATATATTTACTTACAGATAGATATATTCATAAATACATAGGACATCCAAGACTAAGGTGCAAATACTTGTATTCATCAAATATCTGCCCTCAGCGGGAATCGACCCGCGACCTCAAGTTTAGCTGTCAGGAGCTCTAACAACATAACCAGACTGCAGTTTAAACTAAATCTAAAGTACATTATTACATTGTCAGGTCGGCGCTCTCAAATATCTGTTAAACTTAATTGTAATATTGTTACATTTGACGTGACATGAGATAGGTTAGCAACCGTCAGCGGTCTATAGATTACCCAATAACTGTTATCTGCTGTTCGGCAGAATATGGTCCGTTTGAAGCGCCGCCACTTCCTCCGCGATGACCTGCTGCGTTATCGCGTCGTATGCGCCTCAAAAACCTATGGACTACTGCATGTAATGCAATTTTAATATGCATGTTAACAGTTTTTAAACGGTCAACTCAATTATGGTTCCAATTAAAACGAGTCGGCAGCGTGAGCTATACATACCCCTGGTGGTGCAAGAGTAACGACAAATTTCAATTCAAAATTCACTCAAGTAACTCTTACAGTACATATATAAAACTACTAATAAAACGGCGATGGACTCGCCATCTGTCACGTTGGCACCTAATATACCTCTGGCGGAAAGTGGGTGTATTACCTATAGACCTCTGCCTACCCCTTCGGGGACCCTTGTGAGAAGGCGTGAGGATATATTATTATAATTCCTATAATAGTTAATAGGTTGTTCGTTTCATTTGAATAAAGAACTTAAGATGATCACAGTTACAACAATACCGCTTGCATGCAACATGCAAGGTGATGCACACACCCAACGTTAAAACAGAGAATAATTTCTTCATTGTTTGATAATCACGCATGTATAGGTAAGTATATAAAATAGTCAATTGTTAATTTCTATCGCTGCCGTTTATATGGAATATTTTAACGTATTAGAAATACAATAGTGTGTGTCACCCGTTTGGAATGTTCAGCCAGCGATCGAAAGCAGTCAAACGCGGACCATTGTACATACAAAGGGATCTTTTTAGGGCTCTGGAATTATAACGTTCCATAAGATATAAAGTATAAGTGCCTTTTAATAAACAGTTCTAACTACATACATAACACAAGCTTTGCTTAATTTGGGGCTATGTAAATTTGTGTGAAATTGTCCCAAGGAATTTAGGTAGGTAGGTAGTTTGTCAGACTTGTGTTTTGTGTAACAGTTTGAAACCTCGTTGCATACAGTATAAGAGCCTATTAATTAGCATGTCTAACTACATCCTTAACATTTTAAGAGCTAGTGGAGATAGGGCTCTTGCGTTACAAAATTGGACTGCTTAACTGGCGTTGTACCTCCCCTATACAGCCTGCAGTGAAATTGTGTTACCTACATAAATAAAGAATTATAAGATAATGGTTTCTTGCTAGCCAGAACAGGTAATACCAAGTTGCCAATACAACTACTTCTCCTAACTTAAATTTGGGTGGCTGTTACCCTTAGAATGAGGCGAGAGTCCTAGCTTGTTTGTCAATTTAGGTGTATGGAAATATTAAACGCACCAGTGTCTGAGGCCAGAGCATCTCCCTCACAATATGAATAGCATGTCTAAGGAAATCAAATGGCAGCGCATGATGTATTTCAGGGCATAGGTCACACAGTGTGCTCGATAACTGACCAGATTTGACAGTCAAATAGCGAGCACAAAGTGTGTACGAGGATGCCAACGAACGGCAGCCCTGGTTACAAATCACCTCACAATGGCACCCATGATCCATCTGTAACGCTACACAGGTCAACTGAGCCGAGGCTCGAGCGAAGCTAGCCGTTAATACGGTAAATGTTTTTCTATAAACCTTCGTTTACAGGGTTCAAACAGGTTTATTGCTAGTGCTTTCTTCAGGGATTACAAATACATATAGACCTAATTCACTGGTACTTCCTTCAGGGTTTAAATATATGCCTATATGAGGCATCTAATTTAAATTGGTACAAACCAAAATAAAGTGTGGATATTTAAATCACAGGAGATCGCAAAGCTGAGAATTTAAATGCTCAGCTTTGCGACGTGCTTACGTAGGCACCACACGAATACAGATCTAGGTATCTAGTATTCTATCTATACAACCGCTGAATACCTACATCTGTAGTTAGTGGAACCAAACATGTGGGTAAAATCAAGGTAAAACCAAGCAAGGCAAAAATATATATATCTAACATTAGTATTGATTATCAAATATAACGCGGGTGAAACCACGGGGTAAAGATAGTTCACAACAAAACAAAACACTATCATGGCTGCTTCGTGCAAGTTAAACTCTTGCGCGAGATGCAGTAAGCAGTAATATCCTTTTATCGCATCGCCTAGCCCCATCCGGCCATCAAACAATGCTGTCGACAGCTTGTCAACATCTGTTGTCCCAATTTAAAACGATCTTACATTAGACTACGTGTAATACGTTCCGTTGCTGGGGATCATGAAATGCACTAGTTAAGTGCTATTCGAACGTGTAATTAAGTATTATTTTATGTAATTTTAAACAAATAGATTCTGTTTAAAAAACTACAAAAGTTCGTGTTGTATAGAGCACAAAGGAGGTGTGCTCTAATTTGAAAAAATTACTTGTTATTTTTTTATTATCTACTGTAGTTTTAGATCCGCAGACTTTTTGCTCCTTAAAAGGTCAATGAAAAAAAAAACCTAGATAAGCCTCAAAGAAGCAAGTCAGTAAGCATGATTCCTCTTAATATTTCCCACTCTTATTCTTTTGCATCTACGTTCATCAGCCCACCGGCTATGAGTAGGTACAGTTGACAAAAAAGTTTACGTCCTGAAAGTATAGAAGAGCCTGGAAGGGCTGGCGCTCTATTGTATCTACGGAACTTGGCGTAGTATGTATGAATGTAAGCTGTCATCATAATACACACACCACTGAATGTTTTAAGTTCACATAACATATTAGTACAAATAGGGGTTTTATCCTGCGCTCTATGAAGATTACTGCTTAAACAAAGATATAATCATAATTCACTATCATAATAGGTACTATATCTTCACGCCTTCCCACAATATGGACGAAGCAAAAGAGGTATGTAAGTCTAGAACTGGCGCTCTATACTCTCCGCCTACTCCGTTAGGGACTCGGTGTGATGATATGTATATGTATGCCTTCTAACAAGGGTCCCGAAGGAGTAGGCTGAGGTGTGTGTGAGGTGTGTAGTCACACACCCACTTTCCGCCGGAGATATATTTTTGGTGCCAACGTGACAAATAAACTATAGATATTAGGTAGGTATGTCTTTGAATTTGTTCTCAAGCGTATGATTTCCTCTCGATGTTTTTTCCTTCACCGTATGGCTCGCAGTGTGACTAATCACTGTACTTAAATTCAGAAAAACTCATTGGTACAGTCGGGATTCGAACTTACAATCTTTGTGTAGCCGGCTATTCGCAACTACTCGAACCACTCAGCCACCACGGTTACTAAACATAATGATTAGATTAGAGTAACCATTGCAGAGTTAAACTGAATATGATAAAGCATTGCTTGTGAAAGATAAACGCCAGCGTTGCTTAGGCGGCGCTAGAAGGCGTGCTTCGTGCATCCCGGATGGTAAAAGGAAACGAGCGCGACATGCCGCCGCATGCCACTTCCTTCGCCTCTATAAATGTATAATTATATCTTATATCTATAAATGTGTACCTGTATCTATGATTTGTTCCATCTACTTATTATTTATTGTAGTGTTATTTATTATTTTATAAAATTGATATGTACACATTACCTTTTTATGTATTATATGTATACATTACTATGTTAAAAACTGTATCATGTTAGTGTAAATACAAGTTTATTTTTACATGTATGTTTTAAATGTACCGTGTAGACAAAATTTGGTAAAAGTAAAAGAAATATGTTATTCATACTGACAATATTACAAAAATATCTGAACACAAATGTCAGATTATCTTGTCTTGTCTATGATGTGTTGTGATATAATACATCATGATGTGTTTGCTATAAAAAATATATTTTAGGTTAGCTTCCCTAGGATCTCTCTGTCCTTTCAGTCAATTTATTCAATATTTCAAATTATTTATTCAATTATTACGTGTTCGGTGTTCTACGAGCTACCAAGAAATTGAGGTTGAACGAAAGGCGAAAAACAACCATTACAGTAAGTAGATACTTACCAATTAATATATCGTAGTTATCACAGACTTTAGTACCTAGATTTAGAGTTCATGTCATGATTGATAAATATTTATATTATCCTAGTTCAAAATAAAGAATGCACTGATTACGCTCATACATAAGAGGTAGGCAGGTCTGCGCCTACCCCCTATTTATGAGCACACATTTAATATCATAATAAACAATCTTGATAATATTTTATATCCCCACACCTTCCCACAAGGGTCCCCGAAGGCAGAGGTGTGTAGGTAGTACCCACACGCCCACTTTCCGCCAGAGATATATTTTTGGTTCTAACGTGACATAATATGGCAAGTCCATCGCCGTTACTCAAGCACAACTATACATACGCTTTTGAATTTCATGTCAAGGGTATGCAGGTTTCCTCTTGATGTATTCCTTCACCGTAAAGCTCGTGGTGTGACTAATGCTATACTTTTAAGCTCAGAAAATATCATTGGTACTTGGTACCTACTCATATATATAATATTTTCTGTAATCATGGCATTTACTTTGTAAGAAGGTTCATATTGGAATCTACCAACATGAAAACTTATAAAATGTATGCAAGAAGCATAATTTGCTTAGTGCTATAATTAGTTTAGTGCATCATCATTAATCATGTGTTTGTAAACATGGAATTGATTTTCATTGCGTGTACAAAATATCATAGTATTTTACATATCAACAGGTTATGCTAAACTCTGGAATTGGATATAAATACATAGGTGTAATAAAATTTGATTTGCAGAAAATGACAGACTTCTATGTAGTCCCTAATATAAAGTGGTGTTATTTAATTGTTTATGTTTTCTTATATGTATTGGAACTATTTACTCATTTATGCAGAGTAAACATTGTTAGCATACTGCTCATGAGTAATTAATTATTCTGCCATCTTTAAGTCTATTCACACTACTTGCTTTTTAATTTCTTTCTGTTAATTATGTATAAGGTGTGCTGTGGCGATGCTTGGAAATTATGTTTGATTATTAGTTAACCCTGCCGCTTGTGCTATTGTGTCTATCACAGCTGTATGTATATATCACACATGCTGTTTGAAGGAGGAACAGAAAAACCAAGCATAGTGTAGTAAACATTCGTATTTATAATATAATGTCGTCGTTTTATTTACAAATAAATACAAATTCAGTTAATAAATAAATGGTAAATTATCTACATCTTAATAAGTATGTTTTATATCTCATTTCTTAATCTTCTCTGGATTTGTGTGGAATCCAAAATACTAACGTTAACGTTTTCTTATGACACGTTACGGTCTCAAGAAAATTTGAGACTTTCGACGTTCGGGCGACACGTTCACGTACATTCACACTATACAACTATATTTACAAGGTACTCATAGACGATTCACTCAGTGAGCGCGGGGCACTCGTCCGACGGCCCCGCGCCACTCACACCACTCGGACCAAGCACAGCGATCACTGAGTCCACCCCCGCGCGGTCCGAAGCTCTCCGCTCGCCAATAAATATTTGTACAACGCGGCCGCGCCGCTCGACTCGGCGCTTCGGAGGGCGCGGGCGGCGCGCGGCGGGACTAGATAATACTGGAGAGCCGCGGCGGAGGCTCGGGGCAGCGGCAGCCCGAGCGGCGGCAGCGCGCGTACAGCGCTGCGCCCGCGGCTGCGCAGCCTCGCAGCGGCCAGTAAAGCCACAGGCACGGCAGCGGCAGCGCTAGCGCGCCCACGCATGCCAGCCGAGGCCCGCACGCACAAGGCTCGCCTGCCTCCTCCTCGCCGCTCCCGCAATGGTAGAAGAGCGCCTTCACACAGCACATGCACGAGGCGTAATCGACGCACGCTTCGGCACTGCACAGGCACGAGCCGCATAGCCAGCGCGACGGTAGCGGCCGTGGTCGCGCGCACTGCTCGCAGCGGCAGCGGCCGCAAGTTTCGCACACTATGGAGTCAGCCGGGAGAGCGCCGGCGCGCCGCTTGTCAGCTGCGGCGGCCGGCTGCGTCGTCACCGGCTTGAGCGGCTGGTGCGCGGCCGTGTGGCAGGGCGCGGGCGAGGCGTGAGCTCGCCGCGGGGCCTCCACGTATGCGTTGCGCTCGCGCTCCGCCTCGGGCCGCGGCCGTAGCAGCGACACGGTGGGCTGGCGCGCGCCCGCCGGCCGGTGGACGCGCGCCGCCGGCTTGGGCGGCCGGGGCGGCGCCGCCGGCCCGCCATACTCATCCATCGAGTCCGGCTAACGGCTCTCCGGGCCGTCGCCTTCCTGTTCCCTCATCGTCCCCACCTGCAGATCGAACAATATCCTCCGTTAAGTAAACGGATAACACAACTCGAGTACTTTCCGTTGTTGATACTCATCCACAATCATACAATGTACATTTATGGCAAACGATCGCGAACATCATCCATATATCTATCCCAGATAGGCAGCTTGTTCTATAAGTAAATAATTAGTGCGCGAGATTAGCTGTTAGGAATTAAAACCTGTTCAATCTAAAATTAATGTTTGCTTTAAGATATATTCTAAACTCATCCGAATACTTAAAGTAAACAACAACATTAACACTTAACTGTTCAATCTAGTTGGTAGGTTCTTTGGGACTAAGCCTTATAGATATTAATCCGGTCTCCGATGCAGTAACTTAATGCATCTAAATAAGAACTATGCTATGATTTACTTTATATTCTAGCAATATTTACAGGTAATAACCTCTATGCGCTGTATGTGCTTATTATCTTTACAACCTATTATAGCATTATTGCAGTATTATAACAAGTACATAGTAACTTAACTTTAGATGTATGTGTATGGAGCAGAGTCGATTTAGATAACGTAGTAGAGTAAGTATAGTGCATTTAAATAATTTTATTGAACTTAATTTATGCTCCTGCTAATTGGCCAGTTGTGTGCGATGAGTGCGATTGTTCAGTGTGGTACTAATTATCTCTGATACGCCGATCATAATACCAGACGTGACTATTGTTTAAACTCATCTCTTTCGTGTTATTTCTAATTTGTTATACTCAGATGGGTAGATTGATTTTAAGCTTGTTTTCTAGGACCTCTACGGATGACTGTCACAGGATTGATAATAATTTTAAATGGTTTTTATCATTTATTTAAAAACAACATACGAGTACCGATTGAATTTATTGGCCTATCTAACCTCTCGTATATGTATTCAGAATAAAGTATTTTCTTGTATGAAAAAAAAATTTTGGGAGGCTTTGTCAGTTTAATAAATAATTTTTTATTATTACTTAAATAGGAACGTCGCCTGTACGTTTTGATTTTTTTTTACGATGATTATTCTGTGTCTGTACCCTCCGTTTGAAATGTTTATTAAGCTCTAGTTTGTGGGCCGTGTCACGTACGACGAAACTTTTTATCATAGAGTTCAATGCTCGAAGTAGCTAACTGATTCTGATATGAAATATAGAGTACCACATACATACATGTCTATGTGGACTCCCTCACGGAATACGCTCTCGCCAGACTTACAAACCTCTTTCGCCTCATCCACATTCATCACTTTTTTCATACATGCGTTCTTCAATGCACTATAAGTCTGTGCATGTTCAATAACTATGATCCTTATTGTGTGATACCGTAGGAGATGGTTCTCCTTAATTGTGTTACAACATAATTTCCAACGAGAACGCGAAATGTTTTCTATTATCTCAACCGCATTTACTTCATCAACTTTAGCTTCAAATACTATTAAAAACATTTGCCAGCTCATATCAAGGATATTCATACGGTTTGAAAATAGTGGAATATCGTAGTGTGGTCTTAAGATAGCCTATCCATAGTAATATACCTTGGATAAAAAACTATCATAATATTAATATTTGTTTACTCTAAAGCTTTACTGTACTTTTACTTTACTCTAAACTGTAATTTTAGGCATTTAGTTAAACATTTATGAAAATACGCATAAAGTTGGTTATAGCATAATGGATCTTAAAAAAAACATAGTTACGTCGAAATGGATAGTTGTATCCTTAGGAAGATCTACGAAGAACCTATTTGGGCCAGAACTATTCATAATTCTATAAGCATGACATTGACTACCTTTACGGTAAAGGTTCGTGCCTATATTGGTATCCAATACTCTAGCTGTGCCTCCCAGCGTTACTTTCGGGTAAAAAGAACTAACCACGAGCCCTCACAAACTGTGTTTGTTTTCGGTGTTAAAAGCTCACGTGTTAATTCGGGAAATTTATTCCGATTCACGTCCGAATCTCCCCCAGCCGTTTTATGAATGAGCAATAAACATTAACTCGCGCACACAAATTTTCCGCGTTTATAATCGTTGTAATTAATCATGAAAACTCACGAAAGTAAAAGGCCCTGAGCAATAAAATCCGTTAAGTCACTAAAGTCAGTATTATTCTTGTGTTGTCAAAATATGTACACTTGTTATCTGCGGTCTTCGTTTCGAGATACCTATAATAAAACAGTTATGTATGTTGACATTGTTTACAATTATTTTTTATCTGCTTACGGTTATCAAGGTATCGTCGAAATTTGTCTCACTGTTGCTATAATAATATGAAGCCTTGTTGCTCGCTTGTAATAATACATTGACAATAATGTACTTACTAATGTATTCACTAAGAGAAACTTCGTTGTAGTGCTTTAGCCTTTATTAACGGAGTATTTCAATACACGTGTATAAGTAATGAACTTCATAATTTGCTTGGCTAGTATCATTTGGGCATACTCATAGTGCCTATATTTAAGTGGTATAATAGAGGAAAGCATTATTATTAACTCGTTAGTTGAGAACGTTCTCGCTGTGAGCGCTGATCGCTGCACGTGTGCCGGTCGCCAGGCGGCACGGCGAGGCGTCGCCTCGTCATTCATGTTTGATCGACTTCTTCGCAATCAATATATTTACTACCATCGCATCATTTAGCATCAACATCCCCATGAAAAACCTTAATAAGTGTGATGAGATCAGCTTTATCCGATTACCTACACAATTGGTTCGGTCGGTGGGCGACAAGTTCCACGTCAAAATGCCATAAGTACTTACAAAACAGACGTTCCACGGTCACACATCTCCTACACACACCTCATCACAAAGGCACTTGGACCTAGTGGCCCCACACACAACACTGAGCTCCTTGGGGCTCGGTGCTCGGGCGGCCGTTAATGCCTGACCGATACCGCGCCGGAAGATTCACTAGCACACAAAAATACGGTAGAACCACCGAATTTCGGTCGCGCAATTCCACGGGAAGGTTCATGAGACCGGCGCGGTCCGGAGCGGCACCTGGCGCGGGCGGGGGGCGGCCCACGCACCGGCCTCGATTCTCGTCCGCCCGCCGCGCGGTTATCACTGCAATATGGCCGCTACTCACTTCCTCGCTGAAGTTCTTCGTTGATTTCTACTCCTGATCTCGACGACGGCGTTTTTTTCAACCGTTCCGAACTCGTGCGGATTCACTGCACTTATTCTTATACACATTTTAATGGAAAACCGGGAGCGCTAGCGCTACGCTCCGACGAAACGACCGTTCCGTTCGTTGGCACATTCCGCACTGGCGTCGGCCGCGGGAGCGGGCCGGCGGGAGAGGACGCCCTCCCTCCGCCGCGCACCACGCCGCCCGCGCCTCGCCTTTTTATGAATGGAAGGCGGCCATACTGAATGAACCGCGTACACGGAGCGGTTGGCCGCTATTTTCGCGGGCGAGAGAGACGTTAGGGGTCCGGGGAGGGAGGCCGGAAGCGGGCTGTGAGCGCTCGCGGTGCCAAATTTTGCGGCGCGGGCGGCGGCAACGGATGTGCTCGTTTACCGAGCTTCCGGCGAGATCCCCCCGCGCAGCCGCATCCGGGAATTGGGTTTCCGGTTGACGAGTGTCGTACCACCGGGATACCGCCCACTTTCGTCCTGCAGCAACCACCTACCTTCTCTCCTATTTTATCTATGCTACAAATATTTTCAAATTCAGAGTAATTACCGTGTAGAGCTTAATACCTAATTGTTATATTCTCCGACCTAACATTTTTAAAGCTACGATAGTAACGTTGACTTCTCAATAGGGCAGTACTTTGAAATATAATACACCCAGTTTTATCTTGTTAGGATCTTGGTTAATGCGTGGTTGCAAGGAGCATTCCTGCAACAACGACAGCATCTGTTATCGCGGACGGTAATTTTCGCAAGGTTGCAGTGACAATAAGGCGTGTTGTGCACGCTTCGTCTCTGTGTCAAGGACGAGCGATAACGCAACGCCTCGAGGCGGTGGATGCCACACTAAAACCAATCACCACTTAAATTCTGGCCGAATTAACACTAATAGCCCTTTGTCAATACCTTACACAAAGTTGACGTTCAATTTGAAATTTTGGTGACTGTATTTGTTGCTGTTACATTCTTTTTATCGCATTCGAAAGACACTCATGACATGACTCAAGATAAACCAACATTTAACAATTCATTGTTTATTGTTTTATTTAAATTGTGTTAGTTCATAAGAATGACTTAAATATGTAGCTTAATTAATCATTGCCTTTTGGCTGCAGGTTGAATATTGAGAGGTATTCATAAATCGAAACAAGTCTCAAATAGTGTTCGCTGACTAAACCTAAATGTATTTAGATCGGTTTAAAAGGTTTTCCTGGATGATTAACCTATGGATACCTATATAGGTGTCTTCTCCATAAAATCCCTCGGTGGTAAAACTCTGGGTCATCTCAGAAGATCTAAGGAACGCACTGAAGCCCTGTTGCTTATGCCCAAGCATGTATGCCTTGCTGTTTGCAGCGTATGCAACTGACTCCGGGTTCGTTTCGGGGCAGCTCGAATGGCTTACAATCCATGATATCTCACAAAAGATTATACGAAGATGATGGGAATCTATGTAAAAAACAAAACCGGGAAGTTTGTTTCGACGTTACCTCTACTGACAGGTTTTTTTCTTAAAAGGGTTGACCGTAGTTTTATATTTAGTAGGTATGATACGATCAATAAGTGTTCCCTGTGTCCCTGACATTTAATAAAAGTGTTGTAATTTGATTAAGTTTCACACACACATTTAATTCAAAGAATATTAATGTTAAAGAATGTGTGTCTAGGAAGTACGAAATAATTTGACTGTTAATACAATTATAAAAGTTGTATTAAGTACCATACACTGTACAATCGTATAATCTTCCCCATGGGTCAGGCACTGCCTAGTGTGGGAGTCAGTTATTCAATTATACATTTTATGGAATAGTTTCATAAAATCGCTGGCAATGAAGCTCGAGAATATGAATGATACAGAGCAATGTTGGCCTATTAATAAATAATGCGGCAAGCTAAGACAATAACCCCTCCAGTCACCGTGATCTTGAATGAATGCGTCTGTAGAATGACTGCCATAACCAAAAAAAATATATATTTTCTACCTGAGCTTGCTCATTCGCCCAATTCTATTGTTAGAATTGAATATAGACCCACATACACCAGATGTTTGTGTTTTGTTGCTTACAGTTTGGACATCAATGGCGACAAATGTCGAGACTAAATCTAAAATGCCTGAATCGCTTTATGGTAATAATTCCAAGATTTAAAAATTATAATTTTTATACACTGAAAACTCGTTACGTACCTATATACTTCTTGCTACTAAGATATAAACGAAACCATACGGAATCTGAGAAAAATACGATTGCAATTGATTGTTGAATGTATTCGTTATGTACCTATTAAATTTCCGCTAACTGCACGCACAAAATGTATTGAATGCTTGTTTCGACATCTGACGCCAATTATGGAGGAACAATGGAAGTGACAATGGGTGGGCTAAATAGGTAGGTAATGAAAACGACACCATTGCCTTCTTCAGACGACGCATTATGACACTTCATGGAATAATTTTTTACTGCATTATCATCATCATCATATCATCACGCCGTGTCCCTAACGGGGTAGGCAGAGAGTATAGAACGCCATTTCTCTCTAGACTTAACTCTTTCGCTTTGTCCACATTCATCAGTCTCTTCATAAATGCTAGTCGGTTTCGAGTACTCTTTGACGTTCTCGTCCGTGTTGGAACGTTGGAACGTGGTCTTTCTCTGCCTCTTCTTGCACACACTATTGCTTTGTATATCTGTTTCGTCAATCTTTCTTCACTCATCCTTTCTATATGTCCAAACCAGCGTAAAATACCTTCTTCATCTTTACAATCACGCCTTCATTCACGCATGCATTACCATAAGTACTGAAACAGCCGTATTTTTCTTTATGAAATAAACTTACCTACTTTGTAACAATCGTTTAATCTATGCTAAAGATCATTTGATTGTATCTAACTATGATGTAGATCGCCAGTTCTCTCTAGACTTAAATGTCTCTTTCGCTTCATCCATATTCATCAGTCTTTTCATTCATGCTTGCCGGTTTCGAGTACTCTTGATGTTCCCGTCCTTAAGTGGGTACCACTCTTCCTCGGCCTTTTCTCGCACACATTTTCGCATTGTATATCTGTATCGTCAATCTTTCTTAATGAAATGATCCCCATATATCCCTTGAATGTTGAAGGTTGAGAGATATTGTTTATCGATATGCTTTGCCTACTCACTGTTCACTGCAGGAACCACACGAATAGATTTTGCAGCTCGCCCGAATATGATATCGTCAATGAATCGTGTTCATTAGCTCTTACCAAAAATAAAATAATTTCCTATGGTCTTTATGTTCTCGTGGTAAAGTAGGCGTTGTAATCGTGAGCCCACTCGATAGAAATCAGGTTTCGTTTGTTATTCTGGAGGCGGCGCGATTCGAGTCGAAGCGGAAGCCAACTGCCTCTGCCCGCACTTTCCATCCGCCTTCGCTTGCACCTATGCAGCTAAATTGGTTCCATCTGTTTTCTTCACGGTACGGTAATTTACATTGTACAAACGGAATTGAAACAAAAAAACCTTGTATACATACAAGGTCATATTCTTCTAACGAAACTTCTAACGAAACTAATTATTTTACAAAATTTATTAATTTATTAAATTTATAAAAATTATTGTACAAAACCGATTCATGTTTTTATTTTGTTTCCGTAAGTGTAATCTTTTGACTGATTTCAGAACGAATTAATGAAATTCCAGTCGGAGTCTTAAAAGAGTAGAAATTAATAGCAACAATTGATAAACTGCTTACTATATCTAGTCAGTATTACGATAAACAATAATAATTGAACGGGAGATTGTGTTTCACAAATTGATTCAATACCTAAATAGGTATTTTACTGAATAATTGGTTTATTTATGTAACCATGTTAATAATATAGAATTGTTTTGAACCCTCACTATCTTTTGCGAGTTAAAGAGCTGATAAACAGTTAATTTAAAGAGAGTTGTTTGTCTAAATTTATTATCGTATTGTGTACCCGAATCGTTTGATAATACTAGTACGAACGGCGCGGACATGTTGAAAATAATACCGGATGTTTGCCACAGATAAAAGAAACGTGAATGAGAGCGACTGGAGCGATCCGCGCATATTTTGCGTTCGTTTGATGCCAACTAGTGTAGTCAAATCCGGGAGCAAATGCGACTAATAAAACAAATGATACTTATAATATTTACTAGTTGTGCCCCTCAGTTTTACCCGCGTAAAATTTGATTTCAGTGGTATTTTTTTCGAAATGAAACGTAAACTAATGTGTTGATCCAGCTAAATATCCGTCTCTGTGCCAATTTCTATCCAATTTCGTTCTAGCGTGAAAGAGGAATAAACATTCGCATTTATAATATTAATAGGATGAATGAAGGAAGGAATCAATGAGCATTTTGGGTCTTATGTAGCTTAGTATTTATTGAATCGATAACGAGCTAAGATACAAGGCACCCACGCACCGAATAATACTGATTCTTATCCTCCATGCCATATTTTATTTGTCCAAATGTAATATACCTATTCAGTAATTTAAATACGTGAAACGCCTCCACCCACTGTGTACTTAAGTTATAGCTTCCGTCTTACTGCATTGACGTATGGAATATAAGCGTTTTTGTGCGCCCAGCTTAACATTACTTTGAGTCTTCCATATGTTATTCAATAACATGTATATAGCCACGTTTTAATTAATCTGTCGATATGAAGCTAGCTTACGTAATAAGTAATAACAACAGCTAGGCTGAAGGATCTCGTTGAATGGTCGAGTGTCGCGCACGACTCGGTCCATTCATGGCACACACTGACAGTCGTCGCGCCGGGCCGCGCCGCCGGTGACCTTAGCCGTGCCAAGCCCATGTGGTTGCTTATTCAGTGGAAACAGAGCCGGCGGATATGCGTAACAAGAATATTAGTTCACTGTTTACCTACTCAGGTAACTATCTACATAATTAGTATTATTAATCGTTCTGAAATAAATGAGTCAACATGAATATAGGACGACGCAGCTTTTATCGGTTATTATTATTCGTATTCTTATTTTAATTGATGGCAATTATATAAATTCCACGTAGCAGTGCAATGCGGGCGTGCGCGTGTGAGGTGCGGGCGCGGCGGTGAGGCGGTCGACCTTCCGTGAGGCCGTCAGTCCGGCCCTCCGCGGACCGCGCCACTCCGTTGCTTGCCGTGGTGGGTGACGGCTATTACTGCTTGCCTCATCCAGAAACAATCATCACCTCACATGCCCGGATATGACCAACCGGCACATTGTTAAGCGTCCAATAGAGAATTATCAACTATTATTCGAAGATGCATCCAAACAGTGCTGAATGGCCAAGTCAGCCCTGTTTTGTATGTAACTCGCTAGTCAGTAATGGTAGCTCCTTTGTTGCTAACAAATCACGGCTCTATGCTGTACGATTGACGAAGATTGTTATAAAGCTACCCAAAACAAATACCTATCACAACGAAAATGTGTATATGGTCTATCATAATTATATTTATGAATTAATTAGTAAATACATATCAATAATTCATACTTTGTAGGCATATTAGGAATGGTAAATAGCGCTGACGAATCTGTATAAATTTTTACATCGCAAACAGATAATTAAAATTCACTTACGCTTACTAAAGAGGATGTATATATACACATTTTAATTGCTTCTAGGAATTATTAATGTATAAAGTTTATAATAATTATATTGAAGCGATTTCTTTATTTTATTAAGTTTACCTCAACTAGTCGTTGAGTGATGCACAAGAATTATGGAACCCTTAAGTAACTCGCAGGACCTACTGTTTCACCGCGTCAGTTTTCTACATTCCAATGAAGTTCTTGTGATTACAAAATACCAAACTAATGACGTACCATCCAGGATACAATGTTCACTCAAAAAGCAAAAGTAGCTGTGACAGAGAGCGAGTGGAGCGTCCACTGCCGGGCCAATGACATCACTTAATACCTCCAATATGGCTTAACTGCGCCCACCCGGCGTTTGATATCACACTCTACAGCCATAACCATAGGCTCCAAATTCCCAGTTGGCTGAAGCCTTTTTCCATCGTTGCTAATGGTGGTACCATTGTTTCTATAGTGGATTCTATTAGGAAATTAAAAATCTCTACCTATTTACTCGTCATTCATCGATTGCGGGAACAGTGTCATGTATGTAGTTAGGCAATACACTTCATAGTGTTGTCTTTCACATTATAGTAACTAGACAATTGTGATAATTATCTTCTTTCTATAAAAATGTGAAAAAATTACTTGTAGGTACATAATCTATACGTAGAAAAAAAATTACATATAAACAATACTTTTTACGTTTGTATGATTTTGAATTTGGTGTGATGCTGATTGTACTAGAGGAAAGACCCTTCAACAAATCCGTTGAAGCTAAGTGACGAATAACTTGAAGAGGGAAGGGAGTGATGTGATCTCATGATCAAATCAGAGTATTCAGATTCATCTAACAAATACTCAGAACACATAGCAGAAAGGGAGACAAACTGAGCTCAGACCAAGGCGTTTCAGATTCATTGTAAGATCGGCGTCATCGTGACATATCAGACGAATCTAAGGGTCCATGATGAGTTATATATGTTCATATTATTTGATACGGTGATGACAGCAATATCCTATATAGAACTGCTTCGTCCTATTGACCGTTACCAAACACATGACGATGTACGAGGAAATAAAAACCATAGTAATAAATTTAAGACTGATCATTCCAGATTAACGATCGATGATCGAAATTTTAGATCGAAGTAATCCGATTACAACACCGACGATGAAATAGGAAGGTGTTAGTGCACTTTTTGATGTAGCAACGAGTACAATCCGACTTGGGCAACAGTTAGCTGGTGGCAACCAGCGACACGGTACGGAGGAGTAGTGATTTACACGTTTGGCGGCGTCGCGGCTAGGTGCGGCGTCGTGGGCGAACGGGCCAGTAGTCGCCCACGCGAGCCGCCCGCGTCTAACAAGCGTCGCCGCAAATTCCGAGCCCACCACTACTCTTCGTCCCACACCTGCGCTCTCTAACAGCCACCAGTCAAGATTTTCTGCCACCCGAATTTGGTCTGTCGCTCATCGCCATAACAACCCAACCGTTTTTGGAACCTGTATTGGTGTGCTGTGCAAAATTTTTGTCAAATTTCACCAAATCGATCATGCGCGTCGACTCTGCTGTATCCTTATTGTATCAGTGTGATGTTGGATAAACTGTTAGGTTAGGTTAGTTATATAGGTACTTATGTATAAGTCTAATAGCATTATTTTCGATCTTGTTTCTTGAATTTATGAGATGGATTCGGCGAAAAGACATTTCGTGTTATTATGCAGAAATGTTATTCAAGCAAGCAGGTATAAGAATGGGTGTGATTAACTCGGTCGCTGTCATTTTACCGCAAGTCACCGCAAGATTATTGTCTTCAATCAACATTCAAATTCAAACATTGTTTTAGAACAACTCAGATCTCTCGATTCACTTCACGAATATAGTTCCTTTTTGTATGGCTTATTGACCTACTTATAAGTTTTATGTAATTTGTGGTGCAGTCACTACGGAGTTTGGCGGTCCGACTATAACATCTAAGTTTTTGAGTATCACCGGTACCCCAAAACGATCTTTACCAAGCATATTTTGATTTTGCTTAGTCCACGTCCATTACAATTGATAAAAACGCGTAATCTGCATTCCTATAGCTCAATCTAGTATGATGATGAAAGACACTTCTTAGGTTATTTTGCGGTACGTGCATTAGATGGCTCGTTTTTTAGTATAATTACTAGTTTTGCGTATTTAAATACAAGGTGTTCGATTTTCAAGCCATTCTGTCAACCAATTGTACAGTTCTGTCTGCGAGAAATAACAGACGGTGTTTCGATGACGTTGTGTTATAGTGCCACTGAAGATAAGGTTAGTAATAATTGAAATATATATAAATAAATGTGAAGCATATTTGCATGTCTAGGCTTTGTTTTGCAACATCCCAAGAAAAAAAAAACATTTAGAATTTTTTACACGCTGTCCAAAATATTTTTTAAAAAGCTATTCAGGACAAAAAACTTTTAGAAAGCAACTCAAATTTGAAAAAAAAATTCAAACATCTCCTGAGTTCACATATTTATGACAAAGAGTATTTTTTGAAGACTGCGGTTATGACTACGATAAAATTTCAGATCGAAGACTGACCTTCCACTATAAAGGTACTTTCTCTCCAAAACAGGCTTGCATGAAGCACTCTGTATAAGTAGGTGCAACTACCAACTCATTGTCGACCGTAATTTGGATTCAATATTTGCATTTCCTCGAGTAATGTTTTATTGCATTTTAAATATATGAATTGCAAACTTCTTTTACGAGCAACCTATCTCCACTTGTTTTCAAAAATCTATGATCAGTATGTTTCTCCTTCCAAGTCGTAGTATACTCGTAATCAGGTCTGTATGCAGTATCTTGATATATATTTCTTCTATGATTTGGTGGCGTTAGGATCGTGTTCGTTTTATTCGCTATAGTATAGTATATTCGTGCGTATATTATCGTATAGTATTTTCCGCCGATTGAAGTTGCCCCTGCCCCCTCCAGATTTTAAATGGATTCAACTAGTGTTTTAGGGTCGGTAGCACGCGAGCGATACCCCTGATGTTTCAAGCGTCCATAGACGACGGTAACCACTTACCATCAGGCGGTCCGCATGCTTGTTTGTACCATTGTAGTATATAAAATATTAAATCGAACTCCGAAAAAGTTTCAGTTAGCTCAATAATGCATATCGTTTCACGATTCTGTGTAAATTGTCGTTTCGGCAAATATTCAAAAATTACTGAAATCCTCTTTATATGGACTCAAATGAATCATGTATCTCATTATCACCACGCCGAGTCCCTCAGTGGGTAGGCAGTGAGATTAGAGCGCCATTTCTCTAGAAATACTTCTTTCGATTCGTCCACATTCATTGGTCGTTTTATACATGCCCGCCGGCTCAGGCTATAGCAGTTAAAAAAATAAAGTTTGTTCAACTATTGCAATTTGGAAAATGGGTGGCTGGTACCAATTTTTCCTATTTAATTTCAACATACAAACTTTTTAAAAACACGTAGTTCCATAAGAGGCACTTAAAATTACTTTGTAAACATAAGTTTTCTTTTTGTTGGATAGCGCGCGTTATGAAGTCTAAAAGTGTCTGATATTTTATTTGTTTGTCTTCAAATTGCGTATTTTTAAGGTTCACGTGGGTAGTTATATTGTAATTAAAATAAATAATATGAATACATAATAAGAGGGAAGTAGTGAAGATAAATGATTTTATATTGTTATACACGTTTTACCGCCCTAACCACATCTACTAAAAATATGGTTAGATACCAAACTACCTACTTACTACTGAATTAGTGGGTGTCGAGTTAGAAACGTACTAAGTCTCTGCGTATGGATAGATTACAAGCGAGACTACTTCTGAATAGCTCAATCGGTTATAAAGTGCGCAAGGAAACGAATAGGTACGAAAATGTTATTTGAAATTAAATTATTCATCATGAATGAATAAACAATTCCACGTTCATAGCGTTAATCAATGAGTTGCATGCAGGCAGAGTCCGAGTCGATGTCGAGCTCATTGATCGATCGAGTCGATAGGTTTCACTACAGATGCAAACGGCGCGAGGCAGCGGTCGTCCGTACAGTGCGCACACGCAAACAGAACCGGATGGCGCACACAGGCTACCGCGCGCTTGTGTGCGTGCGTGCGCAAAGGATTTCCTACCGCCGCCGCGCCCCCGTCACCCCCCGTCCGCAGACCTGTTGCGCCGCTACCGGAGTTACGCCGCATAGTTACCAGACTTGATATGCCTGCTCTGCTCTGCGCCGCGTCCACACCGCGCCAGCTCCACGCACACCACAAAACCGCGTTCAAACACTTAATTATCATGGCGCAGCACTCGTGAAATTGCTGTGCATCTCGCATACTCCCATCGACATCTTTTACTTATCTGATATCATTAATTACCGGTTGCACTGAAGCAAACCATCATACCCGTCTCATTTGTAGCTAATCTAATGCATGTATGCAGCCGGATACGTGTCATCATGTGATGCTAATATACTCCGGCGGCGCTATCGTTTTGAATCACTAAAATACCTGCATTTTATATGAAATGACTACCTACTTTATTCTTTAGGTACCTAGGTATATGCAGGAAGATCATAAATAACTTTCAAATGTACTTGGTCCAGCTTGTATGCCAAATTTTAAACGATATAAACAAAATGTTCTTTATTAGTAGGTACGTAATATAAAAAAACGTTGGTATTCTCTTTTTTATCATGGACCGTGGTTTATAACCCTAATTTAAGTCATGATCAGTTATTTTAAATACGTGATCGAATTATCATTTTATCATCTGCCCTTTATGATAAAAACGTCATTACGGCGTTAAAAGGCATTATAAATATTGGTGCGCAGCCAAAGTCCCAATAGGCAGACAAGCGACCATCGCATTGGCTAAGCACGATGTAAAAACAGGTAGCGCCGTCCCACTGTATCGATCTTTATGTTATTTTTCTTATTTATCTTTTTTATCTGGGGCTTCGCTCCGAGACTCGGACCCGAACGGAAGTTGTAACGATTTTTAATCGTAGCAAGTATCTCGGCCGGCCGGTTCGTATGGCCGCTTTGGACAACGAGTTTATATTATATTTTTTATAAACAACCACCGGAAACAGCCGAGAGAACGTACTGCTCTGGAACACATATATTCCATTACGTCTGTCTCTCGGTTCTTGGTAATAATGATAAGAAATACAGATAAGGCCAAATGTTAAAGAAGATCTACGAGACAGTTTAAATTCATTTACGAATTAAGGGGGATATAAATACGGTATTTGGCTTGCTACTTACTCCGCGACAGATTCCAATAATGTAGGTATAAGTGGCACTGTTGAAGCTGAACTGGTGTTGAGCCTTCGATTAGGTATGAGTATTTAAAGAGATCGCTATATCAGACATTTCAAGTTGGTATCAATGTCACTAGCTGACCCCGTATAAGACAGACTGTAAATTGCGACGATGTATTTTCGTTACATTTTTCTGCCAATAGCGAGGCGTAGGCGCGTGATAATAGCCCGAAATATCTACGTTCTCGCCACCCAGACCATCGAGAATATTACTTTAGAGATAAATAATTTCTTATCCGAACCGATTGAAACTGGAATCACATCAATGTATCTACTATATCCTTGTGTGGTAATATTGAGATTCGCCTTTGATATCCTGTATCTAAGTCGTGGGGACGATAACGATTAACTAGGTACTCTTAGATGCGAACAAGTAAACCTTTGCGATACTACGCCAAATCGGAATATGCTTTTAGGTATGCATGTATTCCTGTTAATTTGATGGTGAGAGTCAAACAAGTATAAGTAGTAACTATAAGTTATTATGTGTCAGCTGAGCAAGGTATTTGCCTTTTCGAATAGAGCATTTGAAGTATTTTCAATAATGTATGATGTATTAGGAGCATGTATGTAGATGTATGCAAGTCTAGAGAGAACTGGCGCTCTATACTCTCTGCCTACCCCTTTAGGGACTTGGCGTGATGATATGTATGTATTAGGAGCATAAGACAACACGTGCGTAAAAGTGTGAAATGGACGTCTTTATACATATCTACGACTGTCCTTTGAACATTTTTGAATTATGATTGCAATAAGATCTCATTGTACAGCCTCAGTAGAGGTAAGCGTAGAATGTCTACACATCAACATCCCGGCGAAGTGGTCGTCCGAGAACAAGTTTCGTTTAATCATCATAATTGCGTCCTCCGTTAAGCCTATCCCGCGTGTACAGAATATATCTACGTAGTAGGTACCTACACGTACCTCGGCCCATGGCGTTTCTATTCAGTCGTCATTTAAAGCTATATAAAATATTCATTAAGCCGCTTATCAATGCATGTTGGCTGGTATCTTATTCTGTAATCTGATGATTAATTAAAACTTTCGTAACTTATATACTGCCTCAGCGTCAAATTTCGCATCGTCTTATGGTAACTAATATAATATTTCGTTTTCGTTTCGTCTTTGGTTTTTAAAATATGGTCATATCTTATTAACATTTCGTAAGTAATGGATATACTTATACGTTAATTATAGTGGATACAAATAATAATCTAAACTTACATTGGAGAAGTATGAAATAGGAATATCAGTGAAATTTACCATGAAGGGAGAATTAACTCTAAATAAATAAAAAAAACAATAATAAAATATTATATATACAAGCCGAAAACATTAAGCAGACTAAACATAAAAAAAAACATGTTTTTTTTTTCTTTTCATGGCCTAACCTATAAGTGTTTCTATAATTGGTGTTTGATCCAGCTTGACAGTGAAGGACATAACTATAATTCTTAGAGATTTCTTTACCTAAAATCGTTCTTAATAGTGCTGGTTTGTCACATTAGTGTGTTGTACTCTACACCACAACCTACCAACCCATGAAACCCAGTTATCCTGTGAGAAGGAGGGAGGATATAGAAATAAACTCAGTCTGACCTTTCAAAGTAGGAAATTAATACTTGATGTACATAGCTACTGTATGTTACAATATGGCGGTTTTGATAGAATTTCCAACAATAAAAGTTACCTTTAAGAATATAAAACTTGGTGATATATTCCAACAAGCAGTTGTTGATACTGGTTTCAAATCGTCATTGGCTACGTTGATAAGAACACAATGTGTTATCTGTCTACGCTACTCCAACACGAAAAAAAAATATTTGGTAAACATCCACCAAGGCCAAGCTTTACGCGGAAATTTCAACTCAACAATACGTTTTTTGAAGTGTACGTGTACCATGAGATCTAAGCAATGTCAAATGAGTTAAATCGGACGTTTAAAGGGCAAAAAGCAATAAATTCCTAAATTGGCGTCGGTAGTTTTAAAACTAGGTTGTTGGTAGCTATTTGATTAGTTTCTAAGCTCAATTCATTTCTCTCAACCGGAACTTGAATAGAATAAATCCTCCTTCGTGGAATTTAAAAGCGGGGTTCGTGAATAAGGAAACGACGGAAGCATTTGTAATGTTTCTTTGATGTGTGTGCGTGAAGTTTTTTGTTATTTTTTTTCTGATAGTAAATTATATTCGTGAAAGAAATAAAATGAATGAATGAATAGAAATTGAAATGACTGTCTTAACTTACATTTACATTAAAACTTACTGGTACTGTTTGTTGAAATAGCAAATAATGTGGTTCTTTTCAAATGTGGTCTGGTTATTTTAAATAGATGTACCATTAGAAGAACTTATGTTCATATACAGACAGATATTAGTTGAATTTCCTGCGACAAAATGCTATTTGCATTAACAATTACCTGTTTTCCTGAATTCTGATATTGATGCTTTATGTAGGTAAATTCAAGATTCCCTTCCATTTTGCTAGATTGAGAATACAGAGAGGTGTATTTTATTAGCTAGTAGTACCGTTATTAAAGCTAAATTAATTGTTTCAGTTTTTATTTGGTGTTTTTCTATATAGGTAGGACACAATCTTATGATGACGGGAGAAGTCAAGAAAAAAGCATTCGAATTGATTCAGTTACATCCCACAGCAAGTCACGACATAAAACGCTTCGTGATGAGGTCCCGCTGAGAAGTAGGTTTCTCATGCCTTTTTCTTCAATTCTTTTTTAAATGTATTTTCATTCTTCATTTACAAATCATATTTCAGCTAGGATTTGTACTAAGATGTAGTAAACATTCCACATATAGGTACAGTCGTGTCCAAATTCTACATTTGGCCCTTGCGTCACACTCGTATTTCTTTAACAGTCAAGTTCTAAGAACCTCGCTTACAGAATGGTACTCTTATCCCATATATTATTGCGTCAAATACCCCAATCAAAATATGCTTTAAGTAATTTTTTTTTTATACAACAAGAGTGGCAAACAAGCTTACGGCCCACCCGATGGAAAACGGTTACCGTAGCCTATTTACGCTTACAATAACGCCGAAGTATCACTTGCGCGTTGCCACTCTGTGTTCGAAGAGTTGTACTGTGAGCATAATGATACTAATCCCTTTGCTGCCAACACAATACAACAATCCTCCTCCAAGGAGCTCATTACTGGAAACCTTATTCACTGCGTAGGAACACAACACAATAAATTGTGTTTTTTGGCTACAGACCTATAAGGTGGATGTCCTGCCCCAGTCGGGCAGCTCCAAATTCGAACGGGAAACCCGTTATGCCCTACCTCTCTTAAATACCTAGTTGTAAAGACAAAAGCGCTTTTGAATCATGTTGCTTGCAGATGAGTGACGTAGAATGGCTTATGTCTGAGCGTCCTCGTGTACAGACGGCGCGGTAAACAGGAAGTGGTATCGGGTAAGCGAGCGTTGGCAACTCTTCAACTACCACGTGCTCCGGAACTGACGTTGTTCTAATCTAATTCGTTCTCGTGATGCAGACAGAAAAGGCAAACGTCGAATCAGTATTACCTATATGGATTTCAATTCTTCTTCATTGCCTTTAATGAAATTAATTTTATCTATCATATTTTACTTCGCTTTGCAAAGCGAATGTTTGTCAGTCCAAGAATGTTAATTACCTAATATTTTTATGTTAGGTTAGGTATCTGTTACTCGTGTGGAAATATTTCTGGTATTTGTTCTCCAAGGAACTTTTTTTTGTAACATGGATAAAAAAAAAAAAAAAAAGTAGCGCGTTCCGGCCTCGAGGCACATGGTCAGAGCTGGAACAAAAGGCGCGTCTGAATATGCGCTACAGATGTGCTATGTGGTCCACATATCAAGAACAATGCTCGCCTTCACTGGCCGCGACATATTGCTTGTTGGCAATACACTGATCATACCATATTTTTTATAGTTACATAAAATAGTCGTACACTGATAATACTCGGGGCGAAAACCGAAGTACCTACTGCTTTTTTATATATCAAATATACAGCAAATAAGCATGCGGTCGCTTGATGGTACGCGGTTACTGCCGCCTTCGGACGCTTGCAACATCAATGCAAGAATCTTTTCATGCCTTTCTTGAAGAACTCCATAGGCCTTGGAGCACATCAAAGAGTTCTTCAACTAGCCTTAGTCCAGTTGCCATTGAGAACTCCCTAGTCTGTGGAAAACTCAACGGGAATTTCAGTCAAAGTTCATTCCGCAGTTTTGTCATGACTTACTTTTGAGAAAACATTCAAAGATCAATGTGTAGTCGTATGTTATACGTTACACTGTTACACATAGAATAAGTTTTGTTTCAGAAAAAAAATCTTCCAACTTAACGCGGGTGAAACCGCGGG
Organism: Drepana falcataria; assembly: GCA_945859725.1. Taxonomy (NCBI): domain Eukaryota; kingdom Metazoa; phylum Arthropoda; class Insecta; order Lepidoptera; family Drepanidae; genus Drepana; species Drepana falcataria. Next base: position 3,868,514 of record OX243926.1, read on the forward strand.
GCATCTAGTCAGTTCTATAGAAGTATGTACCTAGTGTTTACAATGAGTAACCATATACTCAGTACAGCGGCTACTAACTAAACACAGATCGGTGGCTGAGCAGTTTAAAGGTGACCGCTCAAGTTGTTTACGCTAATTTTATAAATATACTTATTACTCGGCTTAAAATGTACAGTGCAGCTACGTTGTTTAATTATGGTCCTGAGATAATGAGTTCGAGTCACTTTGTCAAATACAATGATCGTTTATGAATGAATTAGTGAATGACAGTTCGGCCATGTTGTTTGTTTACGCGTGCGCGGCACATCGCGCGCTCGGGACCAGTCGGGCGCACTCGCCAACGTTCGCCGCCTCGAAATAGCACGACACCAACATCGAAGAGTGCGGTCGACGACCCTGCGCCCTGCCACACCAAAAATATTGGAACTCTATTCGGAGTCAATCCTTTCTTTGATTATGACATTATGGGACATGTCACTGCTGCTTATTTTATAGCTTGACTTCCGATTTTAATTCGGGTGTGATAAGTACATAATAATCTAACACCTACCTACGTAACGGGTCGGAACGAATTTACCCATTTTTACCTATTATATCGTCTTCAAATTCGTTTAGGTTAACTAGACGAAATAGTTTACTTGCATTTAACCTTAAAAATTGCAAGTGTAATAACGTTATTGCATGGGTGCAATAACGTAAGTTATAGGGACGTAAGAAGTGACTAGGTTGGGTAGATAAATCAATCGAAACCAACATTTAATTAGAATTCAAAAACTTCCTTTTTTAAACACATTGGCTTATGTAAATTCCACATCTATACGTATTGCCTGTAAAGAATTACTTTAAAACTGCATAGAACGTTATAAAGCAAAAGTTGCAATGCACGCCCTCTGCCGGCAACTCGCCGAACTAGTGTTTACATGCGATCTCATCTTGCGCGGAGCCATTAATGATCGTTGAAACAATAAACAAGTTTGTTCTGTTCTCATGAATTAATTTAGATATATTACTTACTAATTTCATTACACTTCAGTTCATCACCGGTGTGGAAATTTGAAGAAACTGAAATTTATTAGGTAGCTATGATGTAAATAAAGGCTATATTGATACTAAATCTATTCTACCGTTAAGCGTATGTAATAAATAAGTATTCGTGCAAACGAATATTTATTTACAAAATGAGCACTGCTAATGATGACTAGGTTACCACCATACAAAGATACATATTTTGTTTAATTTCTTTCACCGGCAGAGGGTTCTTCTCTCAAAAAGTGATAATCCCTTTTTGAGAGAGTGAGTTCAAATAGTTGAGTGCTGTCGATAGATTAGAGGCATCGATAAGCTAAAAGAGTCGGCGGTAGAAGGGTAAAGTGCAAAAGCAACCGAAGAAACTATTTACTAGAAACCATTTCTAGGTTGCCAGCGCTGGTAGCGCCACCCTTTCGAGTGCGGAGATAAAGTGAACCCTATAATGTCATGGTAGAACTTTTCGAGTTTCTGGGGATACCAGTAATAAACCTAGTTAGTAGTAACTAGGTATATTACTAAGTTTACTCATCTGCATTTTACACTCACAATCACTTGTTATCACTTGCCCGAGCTCTTAATTCTTATTAGAAGTTAAACGGCAACACCAATTATTTCACGGTGATTTTTCGGGATAAAAGTCTCCTTTCTAAATTTCAACCAAATCTTTTAACACGTTCATTGAGTAACAAACATCCAAACTCACATACTTTCGCGTCTTATTATTTGTAGGATTTATATGAGGAGGTAACTCCCTAACTTACAATCAAATCAATCGCTACGACATACATACATACCTATGAATTTTATATAAATAAAAAAAATAATAATAATAATATCCTCACGCCGAGTTCCTAACGGGATTGGTGGAGCGCCACTTTTCTCTAGACTTTCGCTTCTACCTCTATACCTCTTTCGCTTCGTCGACATTCATCAGTCTCTATACATTCTTCTTCTCTTCGCTATGACCTAGGATAAACATTGAGGATCAAAACTGTATCCTGGCGATTTTATTCCGTGTATCTATAATAACGATAAATGGATTGTTATTGGTGAATCGCGGGGGCGCACCTACACTAAAGTACCCACATTGTGTACTGTTAACTGTAGTATATTCCTATTCAGAGAATGTGGTCCCACCTACTGTCAAGTTGCACAAGAATAGATATTCAATTCACAGGTAATCATATGATAACTAGAATACAACATCATTGTGAGCCGGCTCTTCGATGCCATGAGTACTCCCACCTGTTTATACAACCACAAACTGTGTTCTGCAGCTTTATCCGTTTATTAGCAAATTAAGCGAAATTAATTGTCATTAGGCCACGTTCCAACTACCTGGATCAAATAGATCGGACTCTCAAGGACGGGAACGTTAAGAGTACTCGAAATCGACGAGCATGTATGAAGAGACTGATGAATGTGGACGAAGTGACAGAGGTATGTAAGTCTAGAGAGAACTGGCGCTCTATACTCTCTGCCTACCCCGTTAGGGACTTGGCGTGATGATATGTATGTATGTATAATTGTCATTTTTCTTTTTGAGACCAATGCGTGTCGTAGCTTCAAGCTGAGTGATACGTATTTGAAAACTTAATATACATTTTTTGTGAAACTTTTCGAGTTTTCAAAAGAGAGCGCGTTAAGCAAACTCTTCAAAGTTTTGGCTGTTTCACGTTTGGAATACCGAGCGTGTAAAGTCCCCAGATCTTTGGTGACTTATTACATAATTGCAAAAATTACTCGATGATTTGTGTAAAGAGAGCCTATATATAGGGAATTACAAATGAGTTTTCTTCAAGCATATTATTGAACATTACCAACGATTTAATACTAAATAACTCATAACCAAGATAGCATTTTATACCATCAACAAGGTGTAGCGTTAGCATCTTAACACTAAATGTACTATTATATCTATTCCAACTCCTCGGGGAACCTTTAGCCTTTAGGAACCAAAAGCTTGATCTTTGAACAATTCCAAGTGAGCACCTACCTACGTAGCTGGTACGAATGAAGCAATCCGTTTATTAAGGTATTTGCAATAAATACCAACTAATAATCTAGCTAATGCGATAATACCAGTCTCGATTATTAAGTCCAATCGTGGGTAGTGCCCACGTAGGTAGATACCTACTCATGTTCCGTCTGTTTTGTCGCGTTCGTTTCGCAACGCGATGCACTCTGTGGACTGCTCAACACCAAATTCTTAGCCCACAGAAAATTTTGCCGTGGGATGGTGGAAAGTGGACCAAGCTGGCACTTGGATAGTTACGCAACGCAACGTCGATATGGTCCGAAACCTATATGGGTGCGAAAGCTATTGCCGTCCTTCAAATTGCGATGACATTTAACGTCAGTCATGGCCATAAGGTTATAGAGTTCTCATTCTAGTTGTAGAGAATTGTTTATGGATTAGGTAGTATGAGGAAATATGATACTAAATATAAATAATAGATTTCGCCTTAAATAATGATTTATCACGCCGCGAGTATGTCTTTACGTAGTTAATTTAAATAAGTATAAAATGTACCCAAATTAAGGAAGAGCAGGAACTTCTGGTACAGGCATCATTATGATTAAAAGGAGACTCTGGTCACAGTCGTATAAGACACTGAATAAATATTTTTATTATTATCATGTCGTAGGAAAATATTGAGGAAATCTGCATAAATTCATACATAATGTAAGGCTCGTGGTTTGAACAGTTGCCTGCGACGCAAAGGTCGCAAGTTCGAATCCCGACTGTACCAATGAGTTTTTCTGAACTTATGCGATTAGTTACACCACGATCTTAACGGTGAAGGAAAACATCGAGAGGAAACCTGCATACGTCTGAGAAGAAATTTAAAAGGCGTATGTATAGTCGTGCTGGAGTAACGGCGATGGACTCGCCATCTGTCACGTTGGCACCTAATATACCTCTGGCGGAAAGTGGGTGTGTGGGTATTACCTACACACCTCTGCCTACCCCTTCGGGGACCCTTGTGGGAAGGCGTGAGGATATATTATATTATTATAATGTAAGGCTCGTGGTGTAGCTAATCATTGTTCTTAAGTTCAGGAAAATCTTTGGTGCACTTAAGATTAGAATTTGATATTTTTGTTTTGAAGATCACTCGGATCACTCCACCACTCTCTATCTCAATCTACTCTAAAATTATAAAGAAGAAAGGAGTTCATCATGTTTTGTATAATATTTTTAAAACATGTACATTTAACATAAAAATGATCACCTTGAATAATATACACACGTATTCACTAGTGATTGGTATTTGGTAGGTATTTGAAACTGATACCCTAGTTAAATAAATTAGTAATTTACTTACACGTCGTTGATTAAATAGACGACAGCAGATGAGGGTAATGATTTGGAATCCATTTACTTTGATATCTTTATATAGTATTAGTTTTGTATTATAAATGCCATCTTAGTTACGTATTAGGCTTTTTACTACAGCGGTTAAATTACATTATATTTTCTCAACTAGATAATTAAAGCTGTAGTAGTACTTTGATTAGTCACACTACGAGCTTTATGGTGAAGGAATACATCGAAAGGAGACCTGCATATGTTTGAGCAGAAATCCAAAGGCGTATGTATAGTCGTGCTTGAGTAGCGGCGATGGACTCGCCATCGCCATCCATTGTGGGAAGGCGTGATGATATATTATTTATTATTATATTTTAGGTTTAGGCAAGTGAAACAGCTCAATGCTCTACCTAGGTAAGTATTTATTATATGTAAGTTAATAGAAGTAGTTGTTGGTACCAGAGTATATACTATTTGTTTTGAAGGATATGGTTAAAAGGTGGGCATAAATATTTGTATTAAGTACCTACTGATAATTATATTATTATTAATATCATTGTTTTAAAAATTAAAATAATTATTAAAACAATGATAATTTGATATCACTTTGAATATAATAATTGTTATAAACTGATTGTTCTAGTCGTATCAAAAGGCTGTCAAATCACTCGGATACCTGCAATCTAATTAACATATTCTAAACCAAGCTGCAGAACCGATAAGATAACTATGTACTAAAATTGAATTATTCTTGTAATAATACATTCCTAGTTGATATTTAAATGGTGTTGACATTCGGTCATAACGCATAATGCACGCCACAGTCCACTTGCTGCCGCCTACGCGCTCAATTAATAGTCGCATGCGCAGATGTAATCCACAAAGCGAGAAGAATTATTTGTTTACACTATGTGCATTTTCGGTGGATAAAATATTGAAGCTGCGGTATATGGTCAGTGCAACTCACGACGAAGGTACTTTAGATGTCATTAGCAACCACAATAACAATATTAACCTACTTTCTGGGGCTGTGCCATGACGTGCTAATGTTACCGTTATTCAATAGTGCATAAGGGACAGATTTATACACTAAACATTCATCTGACACTTTTTTTTAAGAATGATCGCCTAATATACACCTTCTAAGGCACAGGTCCTTGTTAGTAATTCTTCAAACTTTTTTTTATTTCACTAAGTTAGCAAACAAGAAAGTGGCCTGCTTGATGGCAAGCGGCTACCACCGCTGCAAATACTAAGGGCTGCAATACTAAGGGTATCGCTCGCGCGGTGCCGTCCCTGCAGGAGTCACCCTTGAAGAACGTGTAATACTCTCTCTCATATTATACGGATGAGGAGACCAGGGTCTGTAAGTTAGAGCTGGCGCTCCACTCTCGCTGCCTACCACATGAAAAACTCAGTGTGATGATATACACCACGGAATAAAAAAATATTTTATCGAATTCTCGGAATCCCCTTGAATAATTAAATGTTTATTAGTACCTAAATTGATGACGATCAGTGGGACTCCTCATAATTCAAACCAATTAAAGGTCCTTGCCATTAATTTGTAAATGCTAATGTGGCTTTAAAACACGAAGTATAAAACTATGTCCTACATCGCACTAACCTCGGGCCGCCTCCGCCCGCATGGCGGAACTAACTCAGGGTGATATGCACTGTAGATACAACTAGTATTTAACATAGCGACCTAACTACCTAAGGGCACATTCGAAGCAGTGTATCAAATTAGGCGTTGGATGTCCGGCTACGATCTTGACAAAAAATGACTAGCTCGTCCGCTGTGCCCTCGGATGCACTCGTGTTAAATTGGACTAATCTGCCTGCGCCTTGCAAAAATGATAATATATAGCGCATTCTTCTTGAGTAATCGGATTATCTAATGCCAAATGTTCTTCTCCAAATAAGATTAGTAGGCCAACCAAACAAACAAACAAGCTGAAAAGCTTTATAATATTGGCCTTATACATTTTTGCTCACGGCTTTATTGAAAAGTGGAAATATATTCGAGGCTTTGTCGATATGTTCTTGAGTCTATTTGGCATATTATTTATTCTTATCCAATTACGTAATAATGTAAGTATGCAAAATACTACCAGAAATTTAATGTCTCGTCATAAGTGGACAATCCTGAACCACTTTAGTTTGGTAGACCAAAGCGTTAAGATGATAAATACCCTCTAATGAATTTCTGCAATCAACCGATTTGGATATTACCCAACAAACGCATACTTATTTTGTGATTTTATGTTAGATTTGTGAAGTTTATATCGTTAATTAATTACGTTCGTGTTGAAATGAAAAAAAAGATAAAAATCTTTAAATGTTATCAAAAAATACTTTCATTTGATAACTTTAACATGTAAAGAGAGAGCTGGCTCTACATAAAACTACTGACGTATAAAAAATATTTGAAAGATTCCACTGCTACCTATTATGAGAAACTTTAATTAACGTCTACTTTATAACTGGAAATCCTTTTTTTATAAAACTTTAGCGGCTACATAACTCATTACCTAGTCGTAGCCGTCTTTCATATTCACTCTTACTTATATCTGGTTTTAACCGCACATTTAATTGCACATTAAACGGAAACATTTGTTCGTGGTAACTTAATTTAAATACCTACACATTATACCTACGTGGTCTGATGGGCACTGGGACCTTACTATGAAGCTTTATAACAGTCATAATTGGGATTGACGTTGACGTCTATATATTTATACCTTTTTTCCGTCATATTATATAAAGGTGCGAATACATATATATATGTATATATATTTATACATACATACATATACGTCCTCATCATCACGCCTTCCCACGAGAGTTCCCGAACGGCACCTACTCGAATGGTATCAACGTGGCAGATGGCGATTCCCTCGCCGTTTCTATAGCGCGAGTATATTATTGTGCTCGATGCGCATTGGCCGGACGGCTGTTAGGGCCCCGAGGCGACGCGCACCAGTCCGTCCCCGCTGGTGCGAAAAATTCAGCACAGTGCGGCGATGGGGACCGCCACCCATCACGCGGAGTGCCTCGCGGCGGGAAGTGGTGTGTGGAGTGTAGGATGGGTGTATGGAATGTAAGAGGAGGTATGGCTGATAAGACACTGCCTACCCCGTTAGGGACTTGGCGTGATGATATGTATGTATTATTGTGTCTTTTAATTTCTGCTCAAACATGTGCAGGTTTCCTCTCGATGTTTTCTTCACCGTAAAGCTCGTGTTGTTCAAGTACCAACGGAACACAATGGCGGCTTGAAGGAGTACGTTCCTTTCACAAACCGATGTCTTCTGATGGTCAGAGGATATCGTGGCTGAAAGGCAACAGTTGCAATTGGCACTGACTGACACACCAGTTAAATGCTTTGTTGACTTCATGTGCATTTAAACGAAAATATTGTAACCTATAACAGGCGATAGGTACGGTAGGTTCAGAGTGCAGGAGGCGAGTTGGGGCACTTCCTGTGGTTGCGTGACACGCGCTGCCCTTATCGCGTTCATTGATGGATTTATCTAGACGAGGTCGCGCTGTCCGCTCGCCGATCCAAGCCGGTCACGCCGCGCTAACTAAACATTTACATTATATAGTCGTGTATACAGTGTGTCAGAGGAAAGAGATGTCCTCTAAAAGCTATAGGTTATTGCAGTATATCCTCATGACGATGCAAAAAAGAAATAGTTCCAATGACAACTAAATGCCAACATTATTCTTCTTCTCGAGTTTGTTTCCTTAATTCCTAATTGGTAAAGAAATCTCGTTGGCCGCAACACAAAAATTCGACCTTGCAATATTCTTGTTGCAGGCGAACTCTGTATCACTCTGCCACCATGGCTCTTTTAAAATAAATATATAAATGTGGGTGGTAGTGGGTGTATTCGTAGTTTCGTACCTTTATTTGTATCAAGAAGCGGTCGGTAGATAATATATTAAACTGCCGTTTTGTCGTACTGGCCGCTTTAAACTGAAAGTTAGGCACATTTCGATTTTGGAATATTAAATTAAAATAAATGTAACTTGTGTTCTCTCCTCAGGTAAATCAAATCGTGACAGATGGCGAGTTCATAGAGTTGTTTTCCATCACCGTAAAGCTCACGGTGTGACTAATCACTGTACCTACTTAAGTTCAGACAAACTCATTGGTACAGTGGGGATTCGAACTTGAATTCTTAGTGTTGCAGGCAACTACTCGAGCCGCTCACCACGGCGCGGCGTCAGTCAGTATATTAATATGAATAAGGTGAATCAGTCGTCTGCGAAGACAACGCAAGTACGCTATCAATGTCGTTCCACGAAGCGGGTTTCCGCTAACATGATAGCCGCATTTGGTGTCCGAGAAAGATCCACGAAATCCCGGCGCTTGTGACTCGCTTATTTACAATTACTTTACTTTTTTTTTTTTTATACAACAAGAGTGGCAAACAAGCATACGGCCCACCTGATGGGAAACGGTTACCGTAGCCTATTTACGCTCAAGATACCAAAGTATCACTTGCGCGTTGCCACTCTGTGTTCGGAGAGTTATAGTGTGTTGGCAGCATAAGGTTTAATCCCTCTGCTTCCAACACAATGTAACAATCCTCCCCTTTCCCCAAGGAGCTCATTACTGGAAACCTTATTCACCGCGTAGGAACACAACACAATAACTTGTGTTATTTGGCTACGGACTTCTATAAGGTGGAGGTCCTGCCCCAGTCGGGCAGCTCCAAATTCGAACGGGAAACCCGTTATGCCCTACCTCTCTTAAACACTTACATTCAATCTTTTCCCCATCCATCCTATTAACCCTGCTAATATTTTTTATATAATAATATATAATATATCCTCACGCCTTCCCACAAGCGTCCGCGAAGGGGTAGGCAGAGGTGTTTAGGTAATACCCACACACCCACTTTCCGCCAGAGGTATATTAGGTGCCAACGTGACAGATGGCGAGTCCATCGCCGTTACTCAAGCACGACTATACATACGCCTTTGAATTTCTTCTCAGACGTATGTAGGTTTCCTCTCGATGTTTTCCTTCAACGTAAAGCTCGTGGTGTGACTAATCACTGTAGGTACTTAAGTTCAGAAAAACTCATTGGTACATTCGGGATTCGAACTTGCGACCTTTGCGTCGCAGGTAACTGCTCGAACCACTCGGCCACCACGGCTATTAATATATTTTAGTGTAGCTTTTTAGTAGTTAGTGAGGTAGTAGATATTTGTTATACCATCACGCCAGAACGGTTGAACTTAATGGCATGCAATTTAGTACAGATAAATATTAGCTGGGCTTAACACATTCGATATGCTTTATTTCAGAATAAATCTACCAATGAAATACAATAGTATGCTGGTGAATCCGCGAGGTCCCCGAACGGGTAGACAGAGGCGTACCGTGTCCGTGGAGTACGGCGATACAAATTTTTTGAAGTTTTCCTTCATCGTAGAGATGTACTTAAATTCGTATATGTACTTAAATTCAGAAACCCTCAGAGGAACAATCTCAATTCTGCAAGCGACTAATCTAGCCACTCAACGACCACTCTTTGCTTATCTAGAATCTCCTTATACAAAAAATTTAACCCTTCGTTTAGTCTCATATCAGCTCGTCTAGTCTGCCTTTCCCTAAAACTAAAACATTATCGTAGCAAAAAATACTGGCGCCAGCGGCCCTGTCATAATGTGCTCGGGCTTTTAAAACGCTTGGTATTGGCTCTTGTAGAGATAACGGATTTAAAATCTATTTCGAAGAGCGCTATCTCACTGGAAGCCCTTCTAGTGCCTCTTATCGGTGAAACAAATCAACATCCGGAGCGCAAAGATATATCTACCGCGCTTATTTGGCACGCGTTTTGTATTATCATGTAAAGTTATTTCGATGGCGGTAGGTAGACGGTCGAGTGTCTGGTAATAAATGCATTACGAGCGATGAAAGTGGAGACCGCTTCCTGTATATACCGAGTGTAGGGTATCGGCGAATAGCCGGCTCTGGGTAGCGGTTAGTTGTAAGTACCTATACAAAACTGTATGCAACGGGACACTGTCATTGCTCAACAACACTATCAATGAATTGTCGGCGTACGCTGAATTTGTAGGTAGATTACGAACAGGGCATTGGGTAAGCAATGAAGTAAGTATATATATATTTACTCATAAGTAACGATAACGAGTCACATAGGAACATTACTGAAGTCAACTGGACAAATTGAGTGCTAGTCACCCAATTAATAGCATCTTGACGACGGCTATGGATCTAATAAATTATCTTCAATTAGCGAATCGTCCGTCATCGTATGCTAAGACATAGCATTGTGCGGCAGATTATTTTAATGAATGAAACCACAGCACACTTTGTTCAAGGTCGGTGTTTTAGTTGGGAGATCGTGTTTTTTAAAGAGCGGTATAATAGATGACGCACCGAGAGAGGATCCGGTGTGATGCGGTGGAGTGGAGTGGCCGGTGGCCGGTGCGCCAACAGTGCGGCGTATCACTCGCGGCGATGCGCAAGTAGCGCGACGTGCGCGCGGCCCAGCGCCGCTCGACAGCACTGTTTCAGCCGGCACCCATTCATCGCACGCATGAATGAACGACGCACACCACGTGCCCAAATATTATACTGAAACCAACTATCAGTCTAGCTAGCAGCTGTATGATAGGCGATGTGATGAATGATGTAACGACCTTGCCACTGCGACATCATCTTTACTGATTTAACATTCTTTATTTTTACGCCAACCGTGCTAACGTAGGCTGATTACAATTAAAGTTTGTATTTTAATTGAATCGCTCGCATCAATATCTATGTTCAGTGGTCATAGATATTAATTAATTTATTGTTATTATAACAATATTATTATAATAATCTTATTGTAAATAATTATGATTTTTCTTGTAAATACACTATTAAAATAGTTTTTTTTATGGCAAGTATCTATGCATGACAACAAAAGCCTTGTACATAAGTATGCAATGATAGAAAGGCATTATGCTTGTTTACTTTCCCGACTGTACCAATGAGTTTTTCTGAACTTAAGTACAGTGATTAGTCACACCACGAGCTTTACGGTGAAGGAAAACATCGAGAGGAAACCTGCAAACGTCTGAGAAGAAATTCAAAGGCGTATGTATAGTCGTGCTTGAGTAACGGCGATGGACTCGCCATCTGTCACGTTGGCACCTAATATACCTCTGGCGGAAAGTGGGTGTGTGGGTATTACCTATACACCTCTGCCTACCCCTTCGGGGACCCTTGTGGGAAGGCGTGAGGATATATATATATATATATATATATATATATAATTACCTAAATAGTCACAATGAACATAACGAATTTGTGAATCGACTTTTATGACAACTACCTACATATGCAGGCAATTGGTTGCGTTTTATTGTTTGTTCTGTGTTGTTCGTTACCCACGGTTACTTAGCTATGAGCCCTCAAGAACAGTTCGCTTTCAGATAACTATGTGCTAATTCAAGAGATAATCTATTTGCATTCCGAATTTGATCAAATACAGTCCAGCCGTCTCCACAGAAAAAAAAAAAATCGCGTTTCGAAAAAGTTTGTAATATCATTCAAGATTCAATACTTGATTGATACTACCTTATCTAAGGCCGAATAAGGGTAATGCAATTAATAATCTGTGGTTAATGTTTGGGAATCATTAAGTTTTTAATCTAGGGCAATACAGTGGTTAGGTATACGGAACTTCCTGTTTGTATAGTAGGTATTACTTTTGATACGTATGATTAGGTGGTTAGTAGTTTCTTCGTGGTATATGTTTGGCTAGCTGTGCCAGCGACTTCGTCCGCGAGGAATTAAAAAAAAAAATTCAGTTAAAAAAAAAAGTAGCCTAAGTTACTCCTTTTTACATCAGCTATCAGGCAGCCATCTGTCAGTGAAGGTCTGGTCAAAATCGGTTCAGCCGTTTCAGAGATTAGCCGGAACAAACAGACGAGAGAAAAGTCGTTAAAAATGCTATTTTGGAATATGTACCATGTATACATTATTATGTATTTAGTAAAACAGGTTATTTTAATATTACAAACAGACTCCAATTTTATTTATTTGCATAGATATAATAATAACTGGCGCTCTATTCTCACTGCCTACCCCGTTGGTTTTTGAATTTTGCGTTGAAGCATAAAATCTAAATGTGTTCCTTCATAAAGGTAGGTAAATGAAATTAATATAAAACTGAATGTCTTCAATTCAATTTCCAATTCATTAATTTTTGCACCAAAAATTACAAAATATTAGAGCAGTATGTGTTATTTACATTTTAATATTGTTTTAAATGAAGCCAAGCATTTTGCTCTGTTATTCAAATATTAACTGTGTTTATTTAGGTACCTAACTTAGAACCGTATTTTATATGTATATTCATTTAAATCTTTACTTATAATATAGACCGTGTTAGATACCAATTAAATAGAAATCTGCATACGTCTGAGAAGCAATTCAAAGGCGTATATATAGTCGTGCTTGAGTAACGGCGATGTCGATTCACGATGTCACGCTGGCACCTAAAATATATCTCTGGCGGAAAGTGGGCGTGTTCGTACTACCTATACACCTCTGCCTACCACTTCGAGGACCTTGTGGGAAGGCGTGAGGATACATAAATATAAAATTTTCCAGCGAAAATGTTCTAAAAATTTGGCGGTACATACATACCTATTTTTCTCCTGCATCAAATTATCTTGGCCATAACAAGCAATCCTGCATAATGTACACTTCACACACAACTGTGGAACAACCACTTCACTTTGGTAGGTCTTTATTAGTCCAAGGGACCAGCCACTTGGGACTAACATGAGGAGCACCTTCCGCGAGGAAGTGGCGGAGGCTTTGAAGCACCGGGCCCGGTTGTCAGTCCGCGCCTGCGCCTCGTAGCTCGGGGCGTGACCTAGACCCTGAAACGCCACCCCCTCGCCCACGCTCAACCGGTCGTCATGGTTACCGCTTCTAAATGCAGGCAAAAATATTATATGGAGCATAGAAAATTACTTCCGCATACGCCCCTTCATTTGAACAACGTAATATAGAATTTGCTAGATCAAATAGGTATTATAAATATAGGACGATGTGTTGAGAGTCGCCGAAGCGCATCAATATTAAAGCGTTGCCTATAACAGACAACTCCACCCAAAGCGGGATGATGCCCTGCCAGCATTGGTCTGCGCGTTCCTCATTTTGCAATGGAATAAGAACGATGTTCTTCTTAGACCTATATCGGTAATTATTCCCTAAATATTAAACCCGGATCGTAGGCACATATCTCCAAACCGGGGTTAATAAAATCGTGGCATCATCGCTCAAGAGGATCAGAGAGACAATCTTATAGACTTCATACATTGTATAACGTGCTCATTTGCTCTTGAATTATAATGGCTCACAGACAGATCACAAATTTTACAGACTCTCTCAATGTCCATACGTCTTCAGTTTTCATCTCGCAACTATTTTAGGTTTATTTACCATGTTTTCCTGTCCTATAACTTTTTGTGTGATAAACCACTGTAATTTACGGAATTGTAAAGTTCAATTAGTTACCTTCCTGCATAGTCAAAATTACGAATATAAATTATAAATATCTTGAAGAAACCTGCATTTGTGTTGCCAGCGCCCATAGGCGGCGCATGCTTGTTTGCCACCCATGTGGTATAAAATATATATATATATATATATATGTTTGAATTTGAATACAATGACAGCTGAATATACCTATTTCTGACGAAAGACCAATCCACCCTCTCGGGCTTCCTTGATGTTAGGAAAAAATTAACCAAATAAGGGAACTGGCCGAAGTATGAACCTTCACATCTACCACGTGTTATAGACTACTTCTGTGTAAATACATATCATCACGCCGAGTCCCTAAAGGGGTAGGCAGAGAGTATAGAGCGCCAGTTCTCTCTAGACGTACATACCTCTTTCGCTTCGTCCACATTCATCAGTCTCTTCATACATGCTCGAGTTTCGGGTTACGAGGAGTTTTCGAGTACTCTTAACGTTCCCGTCCTTGAGAGTCCGATCGATTTAATCTACATAGTTGGAACGTGCCCTTCCTCTGCCTCTTCTTGCACACACTTTTGTTTTCTTTATTCTGTCTAAATAACTGTCAAGTATTGTTTTTTTTCAATGTTTCCGGCACTACCATAAGGTTTTCTTACCATAGTTCTTCACTGAAACGCTCATGGTTGGACCATCACTCGCCAGTAAAACCCAACTCGAATATACAGGTCTCTGTTTAGTTTTAAATTCCATTTTGTCAACTTAGTAGGTGTCACAGTGTGGGCCGAAGTCGTTATGATTCACATCTTTTTTATTGTATTTTATTAGGCGAATCCAAAAATGTTGGTCGTGGCGCCAAAATTCTGCAGCTTCTATTTTTAGCTCACCTTACCCCTGACCGCGTTGCCAAGTGTAATAATACACATAGCATCTAGACAGTAAAGTCGGCATCAATTCAATGATCGGCCACCACTGGATACAAAATTTTTAAATATTGTATCATTAATACTGTAATTTAGGCACCTACTCAAAATAATATTGAGTAAAGAAACAAAAATTTAAAATAACAATAACAATGTATATATACATATATGTATATATACTTACATAAATACATATCATCACGCCGAGTCCCTAACGGGGTATGCAGAGAGTATAGAGCGCCAGTTCTCTCTAAAGCTGCATACCTCTTTCGCTTCGTCCACATTCATCAGTCTCTTCGTAGATGCTCGTCGGTTTCGAGTCATCTCGACGTTCCCGTCCTTAATTATATATATATATATATACTTACTTAGTGAAAAAAATTAAGATATTCAATGTATTGCACATATTACAGTGGTGGCAAACAGACAGCCCGCCATGGTAAGCGATTACCGTTTGCAATATCACTTGCGCGTTGCTGGCCTTATATTGGGTAGAATTGTGCTAAGGTATGGGTTACTCCATTACATGTGGACTTCTGGAATATTCACCGCAGGAACGTATTATATACCTACCACACTGCACTATATTTTGGACATACTACCTTTCAAGTTGCTGCACAATTTTTAAAAAAATTACAGCGAAGAAGATACATCGTAGACACACTAGTGAGACGAATTATGTAGCCTCGTACTCCGTATTGTTCTGCTTTTACTAGACCTCGGTAGGGTGTATTAAGTAGATGCAATAAGAAGTCGTTAGTTCCAAATCTACTTATAGGGCCAACATTATTCAGTCACTAGTTTACAATACATTGCAGATTTCTCTCGATAGACAAACAAACATCTTCGCAAACTTTTGCATTGAAATATTAATGGGGTATTTTTAAGAATAGGGTAAATCTGATACTCCTGGCTGTAACATCTCTGCCTACTCTATCTGGGACCTCATGAGGGATGGCGTCAAGATATATAATATTATAAAAACATGATGCGCCTAACTATTAATCAGGAAGGCAGGAGAGTGGGGTTTCGTGTGACAAAAAAGTACTGTATTACTTCGTAAATTTATTAAAACTTCTTCAATATAAGAATATGTCCGATTCCATCTTCATAATACAAAGCGTTTCAAAAAGGGAAAATACCTACTTATAAAATACAACCTCCGCAACTTTCCGACGGCTCGCGTCATACGAGTTCCCTGTACGCACAATTTTTACGGACTCTATAACGGTGTTGCCTTCATCGAATATATAGTATCCCGTACAATAAACGACCTCCTTTAACATCCCCAATATGCATGCTGAGCCCCTAAGACAAAACCCTTTTCTGATTAACCTCGAACTATCAATTTGTATACCAACGACATTAGGTGCGAAAAAAGTTATGTCATTGCCATACAATGGATGGCGTGCCCGTGAACACAAAGAGGTTTTATCTAGGGAACAGGTCCGATGCAACCAATGGCGCTAAAAAAGATTAATAAATAACATCAAGTCATTAAGGAGTCGCATCTACAGACACATTTACCTACCATTGAGATCGTATATTGCACTCGCAACTTCGCTTGGCATTTTATTATATCAAGAGGTGAAAAGATTTTACTTTTATTTACATAAAACTACACAATTTTATTGTAAATAACTCGTATTAATATATACAAACGATACTCAGTTATAAGAAACATTTCTTCAATAAGGTGCCAATGAAACATCGATGCCGGTGTGTTACCCATTCAGTTCGAACAGAATTTTGAGGCGAGCCAAATACTTGAACACAAA
This sequence comes from Drepana falcataria, assembly GCA_945859725.1. Taxonomy (NCBI): domain Eukaryota; kingdom Metazoa; phylum Arthropoda; class Insecta; order Lepidoptera; family Drepanidae; genus Drepana; species Drepana falcataria. Next base: position 3,885,080 of record OX243926.1, read on the forward strand.
CAACACTAACAGTTTCAGTTCCAAGTATGTAAATATATTGCAATGGGTCAAAATAAATAATTTGTATAATCATGCATCTAGTATTTACAACGAATCTCGAACATCTCCATTAATTTCATTATAGGTACGATATATATTTAAAAAGAGTGACGTAAACATAATGAATGGCATGCCAGTACGAAATAGTTTGGCTAAGATATCGTTGGCCCGATCTGTTAAAATAAGGACATTTTCTCACAAATATTAATTAACACAGCTCCAGTTCTTAGAAATAGCTGATATACTACGACAGGACACAAATATCGTGAGATTCTATGATACATTGGAAAAGAGGCTACGGTTAGATGAGATGGAACAGACAGACGAAGGTGATTGGTCTATTTCGTTAGCGAAGTGAGAGCTTTCACGGAACAATAATTCCGACAGCGACAGATCTAGAGGATCTGGAACATTTTCTTCAACTCGACCATGAGCTGCCAATCTGTCTTGATAAGGTCGTCGCGGAAGTAGTCCTTGCACGCATCGATACTCGCACGTGATATCTGTAACCAAAACACAGAACATGTTAGATTATCTTATACCATAACGAAGCCTACCCCACAAAGATCCCAGAAGAAAGTAAGTAACAAAACTTTTTTTCGCTGGAGATATATTATAATAATAATATAATAAATACCTGGGACAATTCCACACAAATTGACCTAGTCCCAAGTTAAGCAGAGCTTGTGTTATGGTAACTAGTCAACGATATATTTACTTATATAAATAGATATATACATAAATACATAGGACACCCAAGACTAAGGTACAAATACTCGTGTTCATCACACAAATATCTGCCCTCAGCGGGATTCGAACCCGCGACCTCAAGTTTCGCAGTCAGGAGCTCTAACCACTAGACCAGACGGTCGTCATATATGTGCCAAACCCATCGCCAATTCTCAAGCACGACATTATTACATCTTTTTTATCAAAATTTCCACCGTAAAGCCCGTCGAGTAATGTAATTATTATTATGATTATTCAGTTACTTATATTTAGAAAAACTCAATAATACAGTCGGGATCCTAATCTGCTATCATGATTTTGCTGTGGACTACTTGATCCACTCGGTCACTATGGGTCACTATTGATACTGTGAAAGTCGTGCATTTCCACGAAAAGTTGATATTCGAAAACAAATGACATGCCTCGTCGAATAGTTGTGGGCTGCAGAATTTAATTGCGACCGGGCCTATAAGGACATCGGCACAAACAGGTTACAGAGCATGAGACCGATTCGAGACACCTTCCACGCTAAAAATAGATGCTCATGTTGAACGTACCAGTGGCCCATTCAGGTCGACCCAGTTTTGGCCGCATCGATTCAACTTTACGGGGTGAATGGAGGATTGACGTCATACGGAAAGTAGACCAGGTTGTGCAAGTGAGAAACTGGGTCACGAGCACCCCTCCCCTATGACCCGGTGCAGCCGGGCTACGACGCCGGGCCGGGAGAACCGCTAACGACATTGAAACAGCCATAGCCCCATAGCTCCACGTAGTATTGGAAGTTAAATTGAGTTTTATATTGGACCGAAGGACGTTATGGGATACAAGGCAAACGAGAAGGTTGAATCTTTAAGGCTTCCAAAAAACGGGCGTGAAATGTTAATAGCTTTGGGGCAAATAGAGGTAGGTATAATAAAAATCGGACCAACAAAATCGATTATGACGCTTGTTCTTTAAGAGAAGTAATAACTGTTAATTGGTTTGCCCATTTGCATTGCATTAACTTCGTAGATATATTTGTACCTGACGACCACACAAAGAAGGTATACATTTTTAAATATAATTCAATCAATTCTGAGCTATTTCATAATACATTATCGCAACAATATAGAATGCAACGGATCTGTGCATTGTCGTTCAAATGGTACCAATCAGCAATTCAAGTCATATTTTCCAATAAAAAGATCATTTGTATAACTAAAGGCCTTTTTATGAGCGTTCCGTGACTTCATGTATGAACGAAGTAGTTTCATCAATGAAACCGCACTGCGAAATATCAATGGAGCTTCTAGAATGGGTTTGACCCGGTCGCCGTGTCGGTGTGGGGCCGGAGCCAACCAACAGCGAGCGAGTCGGCCATTCATGAAAAACAAGGAAATTTGTCCTTTGTACTCTACGGTATAAGTTTCAAACATAGCTTAAAATGTAAACGTTGCATGAAAATAAATAACGCGTTTTATTACGTTACGTTGTATTTTGTGTCAAATGTGGTCAAACGGAATCTACTTCTTCAATTTCTATTCGATCGATTCGAAAATATTTGAGATTTTAACGAAATTTTCGGGCACTTGAGCTTATGGTGAGTGAAAGCCAATCAAAATGGTCGACTCGAATGTGGACAAATCTAGATTACGCATGGAAAGCTATGACGTCACGTGACATCCGAAAATAGCACGGCCTTCGAACTGGTGACGGAAAACCGGGTACATAGATCGCTCTTCGATACTGAGAGCAAGATTAATGTCTTCCAGTGATCGAGTGAGTAGAAAACAGACTTTATGTTTTTTTGAGTAAAGGCATGCACCTACTGGGAATATTTAGTATTTTTATTAAGTTGTCATTGAAATAGCATTGTATTTTTTAAAGCATCACTCCCATTTAAAATTTTAAAACGAACGAATAAAGTTAGAAATATGGCTTTTAACAGATTCTAATAATTTTAAACAACGCAGAATTATAGCAAAAACTGCCCGCGTTATTACTCAAGCTGTTATATTGAATCTCACCTAATAATTTATACGGAGCAGCGTTTCCAAAAAGCTGTGTTTCATGTCACACAACGTTTTCTGACACGTTGTTTAATTTAATTCTTAGAAAAAGTAAAGAGGTGAGAACAATGTTATCATAAACATACTCCTAATTTCTGGCGTCAGCGGGCGAGCTTGGTAACCGAGCGGGGTTATAATGTATGAAATGATATTACCTACATTTATCACATGAATGCACTGCCGAGCCCCCTCCCTACAACGAATTTCCCCTCGACCTAGTGACCTGCGCCCGCCCCCCGCGCCGCCGACCCCCGCTGCACACGATCAATGGGTCCTTGGTTCACGGGGGGGACCATTGATGCCAAAATACACCTTGCGTCCATAGAATACTTTCAAAGTGAATGAAGACGACTATTTGTTATTTAAATATAGAACTGAGGTTGCCGAGTGGTCTGGGTAGTCGCCTGCAACCCAAAAATTACAAGCTCGAATCCCGACCGTATCAATGAGTTCTTCTGAACTTAAGGAAAATATAGAGAGGAAACCTGCATACGTTTTAGAAGACACTCAAAGGCGTTATGTCGACGTTGTTTTTGAGAAACGGCGATATACTCGCCATCTGTCGGATTGACACCTATAAGTAATGTATCTTTAGCTAAAAGCGGGTGAGGGTACTACCCACCTATGGCTACCCCTTTGGTGACCCTTGTGGGAAGGTGTAAATATATAAAAAAATCCAACCTGAACGGTTCACGAAGGTCGTTTCTTTAAACATTCATGAAGATTATTTGAATTTAATATTATACATTTTTCACCTAGATACGTTTGAGGAAAGTATTTTATCTTTTACAAGATATCAACTACAGTAATACCCCGCTTAGCGCGACCCCGTTACACGCGGTTTCACTATAACGCGAATTTCCCAAAAATTCCCGAGGCCTCGCCCCTGTCGCGTAGACGGATAAATTCTTGCAACTCTGACTTTCAAACTGAAACCTTTACTAGTGTACCACTCAGAAACACCCCGTGCAATGCGAGGCACAGACAAGACAAGTCTACAAGTTGTGTGGCGATCAAACAGAAAGGCGTGGGTTACACGGGAAATTTTTCAAGAATGGTATTCTAATAGTTTTTGCCCATCAGTCAAATCGTCAGACAGAAATCAGGGCTTGAACCTAAAGTTATATTACTCTTAGACAATGCCCCAGGACATCCAATCTCACTTGATACGCCCAGAGACTTAAAAGTGTACGTAAAGTTCCTTCCACCAAACACTACGTCAATATTACAATTATTAAATATTACAACCTATGGACCAGGGAGCAATAGCAAACTTCAAAGCTTATTATCATCGCCGCACTTGTATTTTTTTGTATTAAATTTTGACTATGTTTAATCATAAACCTCGATATACGCGAATTTCAGTTAACGCGATTTTTTTCGGAACGTATCCCTCGCGTAAAGCGGGGTATTACTGTATTGAAAACGTATAGTGTATTATATATTTTATTAATTTAATATAGAAAATCCTTCTTTAACAACTTATTATGTGTAAATACAGGGTGCCTCAGAAAATACGACAGTTGCTCAAATATATGATGATTGGAAACTAATAGAAACAGAACAGAAAACCAACATTTTATAAGATTTTTTTTTAACCTTATTTTCGAACTTAAATCTGCTGTAAAATAAAGTTATCCATACCTATAGCACCTAACTGCATTTTTTTTATAACTTTAATAGTTACTGAAAAAACCCATCACAACCATGTTTCAGAGTGAATATTACTTACATACCCTTTAATAATGTTGTCGTTCTGTTATTTTTGGAGCAATTTTTAGCAATTTATGTTATTTCTTCGTATTGAGGGTACATTCACAATACCCGACAACTTCTAGTAGACAACTGAACTACCTGAGACACCCTGTGTGTAAATTCGCTTCCGCGTTCCACGGAGGGCGTTGCTTAGCAACGCTGTAGAGCGAAATTTGTAAGCGAGTTGTGCTGCAGTAGAATGATGTAACGAAATACACGTCACTAAGGAATAATGGTAAATACTATTTGTGGTATTATATTCAAATGAGTGACGAGGGAAGAAAGATTGACTAAATATATATACAATGCGTTTTTGTTACAAATGCGTCACAAATGCGTCACAAAACAAAAGTTTGTGAATGAAGAGGCAGAGGGTCTTCCTCTGCCTCTTCTTTACGCCTCACGCTCCAAATACCTAGATCGATACCTAAATCGATCGGACACTCTTTAGTGTCCTTGGATGGAAACGTCAGCAGTACTCGGATTAGGCGAGCATGTATGAAGAGATCAGTGTGGACGAAGCGAAAGAGGTGTGTAAGCCTAGAGAGAACTGGCGCTCTACTCTCTCTGCCTACGCCGTTAGGCACTCGGCGTGATGGCTAATGCGTATGTGTGTACCTTCGCATCGATCATATTTTTATGGTTTGTCGAGAGAATGTATTCAGCATACGGTAATACAAGCTCATACAACGCACTCCGTTTGAGTTTGTAATATATTATAATATAATATATATATAATAATATATCCTCACGCCTTCCCACAAGGGTCCCCGAAGGGGTATGCAGAGGTGTATAGGTAATACCCACACACCCACTTTCCGCCAGAGGTATATTAGGTGCCAACGTGACAGATGGCGAGTCCATCGCCGTTATTTAACGTTTTACGTTACGTTAACGTTACGTAACGTTTTTTTCAATAAACAAATCAACAAAATCTAATCCTTCCAATTATAGCCTATGTTACTCGGCTAACATGCAGCTTCCTAATATTGAAAGATTTTTTAAATTGGTCGACCTATTTTAATGGAATCGTAATAAACAATCAAAACATCAAATCATTCCAAATTCAAATCTTATATTTTAGGGTGACAACCACGCAACCGACCCTACTGATGGAAATTTTGTAACTTCCACAACGTAGATACTATTAATATGTTTCGCTTTCATCTTTCGATGGGATATTTGGTTTATTTTTGCCATTAGGTTTTGGTTTGATGTTATTTTTCGGTTTGGATTTATCATCTTATGCAATATTATTATTTTTATACTGCTACCATACGTGATCATTCTCATGCTTTCGTGCAACATCGAGATAGTTACGATGAGCCACTAGTCCGCAAAACTATTTTCGAGGTAAGGGATTTCTCCGAGAGTAGAGACTATTAGTGAGTGTAACAGCAACAAAAAAAATCTTACATAATTCTATCGTCCAATTATCAGAAAAAAAAACGATTGGCAATACAATATTGTAAACATAAATTTGGCATCGATAAAGCGCAGTTAAGGTAATCGCTACGAGATAATAAAGAGTGATTCATGAGAAAGGTTTAGATATAAATTATTAAGGTTTTCTGTAAATTGGTTAAATTGATATGAGTTTAATTGTTTAAAATTTCGGCAAAAGCCAAGCCTTGCAGCACTCACCGTAATATTAATCGCAACAAGCTGACGCTACCTTACTACAGTCGTGAGAAATCGATGCTAAATATAACTCAAAAAAAATATAACTAAACCAAACCAAACTAAACATGAGTTATATATATAATATATATAATTGTGTTTGGGAAACGGTAAATGACTCTCGCGAAAAATGTTTGTAAGTCTAGAGAGGCTCTAGGCTCGCCACTCTCTCTGTCTACTCATGAGGGACACGGCGTGATGATATATATGTCAGATATACTTATCATCAGAAAAAACTAAACACCTTTCAAGTTTATAATAATAATATATTTTCACGCCTTCCCACAAGGGTCCCCGAAGGGGTAGGCAGAGGTGTATAGGTAATACCCACACACCCACTTTCCGCCAGTAGGTGAGGTATATTAGGTGCCAACGTGACAGATGGCGAGTCCATCGCCGTTACTCAAGCACGACTATACATACGCCTTTGAATTTCTTCTCAGACGTATGCAGGTTTCCTCTCGATGTTTTCCTTCACCGTAAAGCTCGTGGTGTGACTAATCACTGCACTTAAGTTCAGAAAAACTCATTGGTACAGTCGGGATTCGAACTTGAGATCTTTGTGTCGCAGGCAACTGCTCGAACCACTCGGCCACCACGGCAAGTTGCCAGAATAAAAAAGTCAATTGTCATTAATCCTTACAAAACATAACTTGCAAGGTGTTTCCATTTTTCTGATGAGAAGTGTAAATGTACATTACCTTGCTGACTAGCATATCAGTCTCGTCGAAGTGTCGTCCGAACATCTTGGGGGCCTCTCCGGGGATGGGCTCGATCTTGATGCACACCTCCTGGCCCTTGCGCGCGGTCTCCACCTGCTTGTGGTTCACCTCGATGGACGTCACTAGCCCCAGCTCTATGAACTGAAACATAACGTACACTTGATACTCTGCCTTAATAACTGCGGGATAACGTTGAAAATTGATGAATGATTATAAAAATAATTTTTATGTGCGTGTGTACGTGATTGAACTCCTCCGAATCGGGTCTCACCCACGTAAAATTACATAGGTACTTGTTTTTTAAGAATAGTTTTTTCTGTAAAAATTCATACTATTGTGTAAATCCAGCAAACAATCTAGATGGACGTCACCAGCCCCAGCTCTATGAACTGAAATATTACATACAATTGATACTCTGCCTTAATAACTGCGGGATAACGTTGAAAATTAAGGAACTATTATTGATATCACTACTTAAATCGTTGTTGCATGTAATTATGTATTCCTTGTTGGAAATCCAAGTTCATAAATAAATAAATAAATCATTATAAAAATAATTACTCTGTGGGTGTGTATGTTATTGAACTCCTCCTAAACAGGTTTCACCCAAGTAAAATTACATAGGTAGTTGTTATACATATAATAAAAATAAAAATGTTATAATTAATAATTTTAAAAATATAATAATATATCCTCACGCCTTCCCACAGGGGTCCCCGAAGGGGTAGGCAGAGGTGTATAGGTAATACACACACACCCACTTTCCGCCAGAGGTATATTAGGTGTCAACGTGACAGATGTTTTTTAAGAATGTTTTTTTCTGTAAAAATACATACTATTGTGTTAATCCAGCAAATAATCTATTTATATACTAAATTTCATCCAATTCCATCGAATACTTTTTGTGTGGAAGAGGAACGAACATCCTCAGAAACTTTTGCATTTATAGTATTGCTAGGATGTAATGAGCATTACCTCTTGACTGGGAACACAAATGGGGGTGCCTTCCTTCACGATGCCCGCTTCCACCATCACTCCCGCCACGATGGGGTCTCGAGAGTTGAATACGAACTGCGGCAGGATCTGTGACAAAAAGCATTCTTTGAATATCACTACACATTATAGAACAAAGCCCACAGCCGCATCTGACTGCCTAAGCACTATAAACTAAAATAAATATTAGTTTAAAAAAACTAAAAAACAAGCTGTTTATAGAAAACCGATCTAAAAAATAGAAAATAAATTTCGATATCTTAAAAAGCGTGGGGTGGGGTGGGGACCCACTTTAAATCGGTTTAAAGTGGGTCACAATCGCGCCCAAAGAAGTCGGATACAAACATACAGGTGAAGCTAATATAAAGAGTGTAAAAACCTACTATTGGCGGATTTTGATACAATTTCGCCGCAAAGTATCTACATTTTATGAGTTTTACATAAAAAAATATTATTACAGGATAGATTCAAAAATTTCCAAGATGATTCCATATTTAGATGATTCTATTGAGACAAGAACTGTCATTATTGTTAGAATTTCGAATTCAGTCACGTTTCTAAGTTTAGTAATTCCAGCTATGACTTATCGTTCTCCTTATTCCATAGTTATAGATAAGAAGATGGCTATCTTTCTGCGTATGCCACACCCATTCAAAATCACCTTCCATTCACCTGACAGCACATCACATTCAGCAGTTGCACTTGAGTCCAGGAAGGCATTGTGCTTTGCTAACTGTAGAAAAGAATCTCAAGCACGACTATACATCGTCAATGTCACCATGTACCGTGTACCATCACTTCAATGTTTTCCTTCTACGTTAAGCTCGTGATGTGGCAAATCACACAATTCGAACCTGAACTCTGTGTTGCAGGCAGCTAGTCAAACCACTCGGCCACCATGTCTCTTCCATCGAAAACTTAAAGCTGTCTAGCTATTGATCGACACTGAGCGTTGTAGCTCCACCATATGAGGTAATGCGCGAGAGTTCCTTCAAGTATTGCTTATGCCGATAGACTACTAAGTCGTATGCTTGTGTGCATCCTTATTAGTCTTACACTTAAAGTGAAAGTACATACCTTCAGCTTGCAGGGGAACACGGCGATGTGTTTGAACTCCTCCCGCTTGCGCTGCTTAAGTTCCTCGCGGTAGGCGGTGAACTTGTCGAACAGGTGGTAAATGATATCCGCCGCGAAGATCTTCACGCCAAGCTGGTCTGCCAGCTCTTGGGCGTCGCGCTCGATCTGACATACCACAGACAATTAATTAATTACTTGTGAAACATTGACTAGTATAACAACATTGTTATTACTGTTCTGAAAAATAAAACTTAAACTTAATGTCCTGATTACTCATAAAGGGTTCGAAAATATTAGCCGCTGTGGTCTGTACTACACATTTTCACAACCTATGTCAGCATTGTATAAGTATAGGCTGTTAGTACATAATAATATAACATCAATCGACCGAAGTCAGACCACGATTGTAAGGTCTAATTCCACACACAATTCCGATATATAAATTTCCAAACTACATCTTCAAAAATCTGTTACGCCCTGTATACACATACCAGTGAGAACCCATACAAAGTTTGTTATTTAACCACTTTCCATCACTATAAAGCTACCATACAATATTGCAGACAATAATAGCTAGAAATAAAAAATACATTTGTATACACACCTTAACATCGAAAGCCAGTATAGTGGCGTACTGCGAGTCGTGTTCCAACATGGCGGAGGCTTTCATGACGTCACGCTTCACCACGGGTCCTATCCTGATCGCCGAGTACTAAAACAAAGTCATAGCATGTATCCTGCGGACAGGTGCAATTATGAAGAAAAACAACGACATCATAGACAAACACGCTATTTCTATTTATCATTCGATATTAATAAATAAAAGAAATTAGATCAGACATCTGAAACTTACGACATAGCATTTAGATGGATTGAACCGCATTTCCTATTCCCATATTATTATGGAGAGACTGATGAATGTGTACAAAGCGAAAGAGGTATGTAAGTCACACAAAGAAAACTATTTTTTTATTTTATTTTGACGGTTGCAGTCAAGCACACTTAGCGTAGAATATGGCTTGAGGAGTGTCCAGTTACCGGAATGGCGCTGGTCCGGAGGAACTCGAGCAAAGCTTCGAGCGAGCCCAGCGTGGAGGCCTGCACGTACACGCCGCGCTCCGTCAGCTTGATGGACGACAGGGCAGACTTCAGCTCGCGGGCAACCTCCTCCCTGCGTGCAATCACACCGTGACATGCTTTGGGGTTGCACATATCCTCAAGACACAGACAAAACAAATAGCTTCAAAAATAATTTAAAAAATCCGTAAATTTGAGAGGATTTTTTTTCCTCCTTCACGCAAAAACTACTGAACGAACTTGGGTGTAATTTGGCTTCGCAATGGATTTATTATTAGCTGGATTAACACATAGAATATGCGTTTTTGTATCTGATAAAAATATGCTGGAATTCAAATTTAAGGCGGATTATATCGCAGTAATACGCGTCACTATGTTTTACTGTGTACCTAACACAGTAAACCAGTTACAACTGGATTCGTAATTACATCATGATACAGGTGATATCAGATCAAAAGAGCTCACTTCATAATTTCAACTTCGTCAGGTTTCTGTGCGACGAGCAGGTTCAGGCCAGCGATGGCCTTCTCCAACTCCTTAGCCGCTATCTTCACACCTTGCGCGCCGACTACTTCCTTGTGCTCGATGTATGCATTCTGTACACGTCGTAAAACACAATTATTCTCCATATATCCCATATATTATATATTCAAACAGAATATATAGTTGTTATATGATAAACCGAGAATGGAAGATCCCGTGATGCTTCTAGAGAAGGGATAGGGCAGCACGGGATCTTCCATTAAAAATAACCCTTACCAATCTTACAAAAGGTCACAGGACAATTGAACTGATTCCAGGCATTGTGCTCCAAGTGTTTTTAGTATTTTCAAAAGCGGGATCACTTCGCCTCAATACTAGCCTGTACAAGCGGGTTGGAGCCACTATGCATTGCCTTGTATTAATAATATGAATATCAAAATATTGTAATCTGTGCCTATATGCTACAAGTAGCGACATCTGTGTTGTATAGCATATGTGAGATCAATAAAGTCAGTCTGTCGTTCAAACGGTCGTTTTATTAATACCTTGCCTTCGCCTTCCTGCTTGTATAACAGAGTAAGAATTGTTCGATATGATATCCACAGCCAATTTCTTTTGAAAATGGATGATTTCATCCTGACACATTACATCTTGTATTATTAAGCAATCTCAGAGGAGCTTCCTACTACTGACCCTCAAGCTGGTCAATTAACTCCGCTGACCATCAGACCATATGCCAGTTCCACATTTTGTAGTTTATCTTATATTCCTATGGTGTCAAAGCATGGGGCCCACCCACGAATGATAAGCGGTTACGGTACCGTAATATAATAATCGTGCCTGACCTTGACCCTGAGCTCCTTCATGGGCTGCGGCATGAGCAGCGAGCGTATCTGCGTGACGATGGGTCCGTCCGTGCCGGCCAGGATCATGGTGTCGCCCTCGTGCAGAGTGCCGTTGATTAGAATCGTGTCTATGGTCGTGCCCAGCCCGGGGATGGCTTTCACCTATAAAGGTTTATTCAGAATTAAAGACTTCGGACTGGATCCAGAACAAGCGATAAGATTCGCAAACAGTAGAAGGGGACTCTGCTGAAGGTATACACTACTCATCAGAAAAATCTAAACACCTCACAAGTTTATGTTTTGTAACGATTGTCGGAAAAATAATATGAGGTAGAGTTCACTATTAAACGCTATCTGACATAAATTCCTAAATATCTATATACATTTTTCTGATAATCCTTACAAATAAAATCTAAGAATATATTAGATTAGTGTTCGGTTTGCCTTTTGTAAAATTCAATTTCATATTAACCCAATTACATCGCTAAAGTTTTCCATTCAGCCTTCTAGATACCTTTCTATTAACATAAGGGTTAAATTACAAAGAGAAAATGTGACTGGCTGAAAGTGACTGACACTCATTTATAAAAGTACTAGCTGTGCCCTGTGGTTTTAACCGCCTAAAATATTGTATACTTGGTACATTTCTCCTGGAATAAAACTTATCCTCTGTATGAACAATCCAGCCAATAATTTATTTCTTTGCAAAATTTCATCCAATTCCGTTTAGTAGTTCTTGCTTGAAAATAGAACAAGCATTCTCATTACTTACAAATTTATAATACTAGTAGTAAGTAATAATAATAAATCATAGTAGTAAGTATGAATTCAAAGTTACCTCAAGCACGGTAGCGAGCAGCTGTTGAGAGAACACCAACCGTTTGTGTAGGGGGCCCTCGCAAGCTTGCACAATCATGGCCAACAAGTTGCCCATGCCTTCCCCGGTGACCGCCGATGTCGGTACTAGTGACACGTAAGTACGAGGGTCCGGGTTCTCGAAGAACAGGGCCGCGTTCAAACCCTGATGAGACATTGAATTGTAGAATTCACACATTGTTTTGTTGACTGGCAGCCTTCATTGAAGGTCATAAAATCCTTCCATACATAATTGTAGCTCTACATATAGATAGTGTCATCCACGACGATGCGCCCCATCAATTTGTAATCGAGGGGGTGGCGGGAGTATTAATTGTAGTGTGCCTCTGCACTCATAGGTAATTAGTGTGTAGCGACAATACTCAAATATTAGTGGAAGGTTGCACACTTACACTATAAACTATAGGGAAGAATAGTGGGGCGCGTCTTCGTGGATCGTCGTCTTCTCATACAGGGTATGAAGAGAGAGAAGTATGCTAGTTCTATGGAACATATTTATTGTATAAATATGTGTTTGTCAACTCCTGCGAAATGAGGGTGTTGATACCCCTTCGTGGACCCTTGTGGGACGGCGTGAAGATAGAAGACATTTAATTGTGGTCTTGAGGCGGTTACCTGCTCAGCAAACTGCAGCATGACATCTTTGCTTCTCTTCTCGAACTCCAGCTGCGTGTTGGGTTGTTGCAGCTTGAGTATGTCCCGCACGTCTTTGCGCTGTACGCTCTGCCAGTCATACAGCCGGTCGATCTTGTTCAGGGCTACCAGGAATGGGGTCTTCTTCTGCTTCAGCATGTTGATAGACTCGATCGTCTGGGGCTCTAGTCCGTGCATTATGTCTACCACCTACAAATAGACAGTTTTAAAATACCATTCACAGAAAAGCAGTTCCTATGTATCAAATTTATACTTTGCTTGTAGTATGGGAACTAGACAACGACATAAATTTTAATATAGATAGAAGAATACACCAATATAGAACATCCTCATGGGTCCAGACGGAATTCGAACTGGCGATCTGTGTCGCAGGCAAGTACTGGAACCACTCGGCCACCACGGCCTTGAGTAAGTATTATTCAATATACATGTAAAGAAAATTTTTAGTTAATTCCTCTTTGGAGCTTAATAGATGCAGGCCATAACGGCTTTATAAAAATAATGTCAAAGAAATTGACAGACCATAGGAATATTTTATTTAAGAGATTTGATATTATTTAAAAGTGAATTGTATTTTAATAACATTAATTGTCGTTTCTTTGTTTTTACAGAGAAACACAATTGTTTCAATACAATACATATTCATTCAATACAAGATAGACATAAATTGTTTTATATACATATATGCATTTCACTCACGAGAATAGCAATATCGCAGAGGGAGGATCCTCTATTCCTCAAGTTACTGAAGGACTCGTGCCCGGGCGTGTCAATGATCAACAGTCCAGGTAGCTTGAATGCTATCTCGTTGACCTGAAACAATGTCAATATATATTATGCCAGTTTATTGTTTACTTAATATATTTTATGGCATCCTATTTTTTTAAACAGGGTCTGACGTTTGTAGAAGAAGCGAAAAATGTGTTTGTTTAGAGAGAACTTGCGCTCTGTGATAATAACTATGTATATAATATTTTAATTGTTTTGACACTCGTTGTTATTAAGGGCCCTCACAGCGTGCATAGTCCGCCATCGCATCCAATGCGACACTGTTTATCCCTTTTTTACATAGTTTAAAGAACACTGTTAGTTCTCATGACTTTTCAGCATAATAACAACTGAAAACAGTAACCATGGAGTTCCTTGCCGGTTCTTCTCCTTGGAAACAACCAATCCGAACCTAGCACTATTTTCGACGTTTTATAAGTGCCCATCTAGGCCTATGTGAAATAAAAATATTTTGATTTGAACTAGTCGTGAGTATCGATCGTAATTTTTTATTGTAGTGGTAACATACCCCCTTGACGTGCTTGGTCTGTTCCCGGATGTTGTGTATGGGAACGTTGGTAGCACCGATCTGCTGCGTAATACCGCCAGCCTCGCCGTCCTGCACGTTGGTGCGCCGCAGCTTGTCCAATATCTTAGTCTTGCCGGTGTCCACGTGTCCCAGGACACACACTACGGCCGCTCGGAGACCGTTCTCAACCTTCTGGGCTTCGTTTTCTTCGCGACGTTTCTACAGAGACACAGAATAGGTTTTGTCAATTGCAATTCTACTCTATATATATATATAGGAGATCCCATTTGTGAACTCACTCATCACGAAATCTCAGGAACTATAAGGCCGATTGACTTGAAATTTGGTAGGAGTATTCCTTACGCGGTGTAGACGTAATAAAAATAACACTTTTTCACTATTGCTCCCATAGGGGAAGTCGAAGTACATGTTTTTTTTACTTTTTCACCCGAGCGAAGCTGGGCGGGACAGCTAGTAATATTATAAATGCGAAACTCTGTGTGATTGTGTGTTCTCCTTACGCGCTAAAATTACTGAACGGAATTTGTTGAAATTCGATGAGATAGATAGTTAACGGAAGGGACTTTTCATACCACAAATAAATCGACCAATTGGAATTCGATCTACCCTACCCCGTTAGGGACTTGGCGTGATGATATGTATGTATGTATGTATGTATGGAATTCGATCAAAAATGTATGCGGTTGAAACGCGGGCATAGCTAGTAATTATATGTAAGTATCGCTTATAGCGAAGCGCTGGAAGAGAGAAGAGAGAATTTGGTAAGCCTAAAATAAAATAGAAAAATATTAAATACGTACACGCAATCGCAAATCATCACATCATACTATTAAGAAGATCATCCAAAATGGTTTAGTTCACTGCATCAGTCTCGTATTTAGATTAATGATGTTACAAGACAAAGAATCTAGTGGGCTCGAATCCCGGTAGAAGCAGGCAGGCTATTTTTGGCGACAGTAATTTTTATATTTAATGTATGATATCTACATGACCAGAATGTTAGTAAAGCACAAGTAGAATGTTGTTTTCAATTAAATTTTGTGTGTAGTATCTTTGGGCCATTTTTCTATACTGGACCCTGACTGGACTATAAAATAATTTCCCGAAATTAATATAGGAGCCCCCGAAAATGCATTAGTTACTACAGACGTGGATTCTTATGTATTAAATGAAACATACTATTTAATATTGTGTTTATCGTTAACAGTGTAAGCCTCACGATATAAGCATTCGCATTAGATAGGTATATTATTTTGGATTATACTATATGTAGCTCGCATATGCATGTAACTAGCTACTGATCTTACTTTTGTCTATACTAATATTATAAAGAGGAAAGATTTGTTTGTTTGTTTGTTTGTTTGTAATGAATAGGCTCCGAAACTACTGGACCGATTTCAAAAATTCTTTCACCTTTGGAAAGCTACATTATCCCCGAGTAACATAGGCTATATTAAATTGGACCCGATAGGTGGCGCTGCGATCGAGTTTCAAGAATTTTACCTTTTTACCCGGGCGAAGCTTTCTGTGTGTTTCTGTGTCTTAAGCTAGATTCGAGAATGGTTTAGATTTACAATTGGACCCAATAGGTGGCGCTGCGATCGTGTTACGGGCAATTTAACTTTTTCACCCGAGCGAAGCTGGGCGGGACAGCTAGTATATTATATATGTATATATATATACTACGTATAGAGCATATAGAGCGTAAATTCAAATTTTATTTTTCTTAAATTGAATCTGTTTTTGTTTCTAATGTAATTTAATTATCATTTAAAATCAACTTTCTTTAGAGAGAGACAACATGTGTTTGGTGACCAATCACAAAAATAATACAATTGCAGTGTTGACACCTCACCTCTAGTCTCTTAAGAACCGTTTCCCTCTTCTTTTGTGCGTCAGTCATCTGATCATCTTCAGAGTCTTCCTCAGAACTGTCATCATCGTCGGAACTTTCGTCTTCATCATCGGAACTCTCTTCCTCTTTAGCTTTCTAGAAAAATACACACATCATAAATTCCCTTAATCAATACATTTCATCCACTTTGGGTGAAAGTATCCTTGACATTATTGCTATGGTGATTCTCTGATAATAGCATTTTACAAATTTGTAAGTGTGGGAGGCAAACTATTAGATTCAGAAGTCAGAAAAATTAAGTTTTATCTTCAAAAAAATATTTGGATTGAACCTGCACTGCAATGTTCAAGTTACCTGTTTATTTTTTTCTTGTGTAGTCATAGCTTTCTTCTCAACTTTAGCTGGAGTGACTGGCTCAGGCTTTTGCGGTTCCTCCTCCTCCTCAGAGGACTCTGCATCCCAAGAGTCTTTCACTGAGTCTGCCTCTGTCTCCTTCTTCTCTTCTATTTTCGGGGGCTCCTATATTAATTTCGGGAAATTATACAGGGTCCAGTATAGAAAAATGGCCCAAAGATACTACACACAAAATTAAATTAAAAACAACATTCTACATGTGCTTTACTAACATTCTGGTCATGTAGATATCATACATTAAATATAAAAATTCTAAAACTCAGAATAATTATTTTATAAATATAGTTTTGAAGTTCAAGGGTAAAGGTTAGGAGATAATTCATATTATGAATATGTGAATATATATAATCAACCGTGGTGGCCGAGTAGTTCGAGTAGTAGCTTGCAACACAAAGATTGCATGTTCAAATCCTGACTGTACTAATACAGTGATTAGTCACACCGCGAGCCTTACGGTGAGGAAAACATCGAGAGGAAACCTGCATACCTTTGAGAAGAAAATCAATAGCATATGTATGCGTGGGCTTGAGTACCTGCGAAGTGCTCACAATCAGTCACATAGGCACTTAAAATATATCTATGGTGGCAAGTGGGTGTGTGGGTACTATCTATACACCTCTGCCTACCCTTTCGAGGAGCCATGTGGGTTGGCATGACGAAATTATATACTAAATTATAACAACAAAATTACCTTTTTGTCAACAATCTCCAAGTCATCTTTTTTTTCTGCAGTTGGTGTAGGTGGCGCTTCCTGTGAGAGCTGACTCTTTAACTTGCCAGGCTTTATTCTAGTGCCAGGTCTCAGAGGTTTCTTCTCAGCAGACCCAATCTCAATGCCCTGTGCTTTGAGAGAATCCAACAAGGCTTGAGCCCTGGCCTTCTCTGCCTTCTGCTTGGGTGTGAGCAATTTACCCTCAGCTTTAAGTCTTTCTTTCCTCTCCTTTTCTTTTTGTTTCTTCCGGTCCTTCCTTTCTTGCTCAAGCCTTATTGCCTCTAACCTCTGTTGCTCTCTCTCCTCCTCTTGTTTAATCTTCTCCTCTTCTTCCTTCTGGAGTCTCTCTTCTTCTTCTTTAACCTTCTTCAGGGCCTCTTGCATTGCAGCTATGGTCTTCTTTGTAGGACCCTTCTTACCTGTAATTTGTTTGTGTGATAAATATATACATTTTGCACGAATTGCAAGAACACTGCCCTCTCACTGTGCTCAAAGCCCTCTTGGACTCCAAACCTGACATGCTCACATGATAGCCCACCATTTATCCCCAAAGATGCCTAGAATATTGTCAGATAAGTGATGAATGAGTTTTTTATTTTTGGCTCACTTATGTATTTGGCACACCATTTCAGAGATTAGCCAGAACAGACAGATAAAAATAAAAAAAATATATATTTTGGTATATGTACCAAGAATACTTCCATATGCAGTAAAAATTAGTAAAAATTTTAATATACAAGCACACACTCAAATTTTATTAATTTGAATAGATTGTATACATATACTCCTAAATGTTATTATCAATATTAACATACCTTTGTCATCTTTATCACCCTTATCAGCCTTATCTCCTTTCTTTTTTTTCTTTCCTTCTAATGGAGCATCGCCTTCTGCCTCTTTTTCTTCAGAAGGTTCTTTTACTTCAGCTGCAGCAGGTTCTTTGTCTTCCAATTTGCTTTCAACTTTCTCTACTTTTGGTTTAGCTTCATCTTTCTTTCCTTCACTCTCTTTTTCTTTCTTCTTTGCTTCCTGTTTCTTTAATTTCTCCCTCTCTTTCTTTTCCTTTTTTTTCTGAGCAGCCGTCTTAACAGTAGTGTCATTTTCATCTTCATTATCGCTCCCTTCTTTGTCCTCCAATTCTGCTTCCACTTTAACTGCTTCTTTCTTACCCTTTTTCTTTGGTTTAGATTCATCTACTTCAGGTGGTTTCTCTATGTCCACTACAGGAGTGGGTTCTTTCTTGACACCAGCATATTCCATTTCTAATTCAGCCAATACTTTATCCAAGTCATCATCACTATCATCTTTCTTTCGTTTAGCTTTTTTGCCCTTCTTACCAGCTGGCTCTTTTTTCTCTGTTGCAGGCTTTTTTTGAGGCTTCTGTTCGGGTACCTCATCATCAGATGATGGTGGTGCTTCAGGAGGAGAATCATCATTATCTTCTATTTCTAGGAGTGAAAAAGCACTCTTTTTGTCTTCCTTCTTTTTATTTTTCTTTGACTTTTGTACTGGCTCGTCATCTGAATCGTCTGTCAACAATATTGGTTAATAGTAGTAACAAAATACTTCTATTAATATAATGACAGTAGTATAGTAGGTAGTTTATTTCCTTGATATTAATAATGTATATAATGTGTTTATATAAGAGATTATTGATACATGAGACATACCTAAGTTTAAATCTTTAATCTTTTGAGACTTGTTTGAAATGGAAACATTTTTAATGTTTTTTGTGACTTCTTTGACATCTTCATCTATAGACTTCTTGTGTTTTGATTTTGGCTTTGGCTTTTCATCTTCACTCTCCTCAGAGTCCGCAACTATCCTGAAATAGTAATTTTTTTATGTAAATTATCACCCTTTCCAAGTATTCTCAATTTAGTCATTTCACATATGGAAAATCTTTATTTCCAATGGTTCTCTTTAAGCATATGACTAAGTAGGAATTAGACTCCTTGCACAAGACATTACACACTGATATGGGTTCTGATTCTGAGTCGAATGCTACCCAAATGTACTGGAGCAAAAACCTACGATTACCTTACGTTTAAAATGTCTTCAGCTTTTAAATTAAAGGTGGTGAATACTAGTTAACCTAAAATACACTTACTTTTTCCCTTTCTGGGCCGGCTTAACGTTGTCAATGTTAGTCGTTTCGACATCACTGTCGCTGCAACGTAACAAAACAAAATAGTAATCTAAGTGGAAAATTTGAAAATTGTGAAGAAAACATATGCCATACAAATAGCCTACCCTTCGTCCACATTCAAGTTCTTCTTGCCCTTTTTAGCTTTCCCCATTTTGTAAGGTAGCTATATTAAGTCACGATGCCTGTAATATAGTGTTCAGTTATCGTATATTTTGTAATTTCTATCATGTGAAACGTGATCAATGCACAAACTGGTAGCCGAAAAATTCACACACGATCAAGTCGTCGTGTCGGTCCTTCTTTATGTCACGTCACAGAAAAAAAATAAAGTAGATCAAATAAAATAGAGAGGCGATTAAACAACACAGTGGGTCAAGAAGAAAATGTATGTCTTTAGTCGATACATATTTATTCTTTATTCGTAATGACTAAGCTAATGTAAATAAGCCGACTTGGGTTGTGCGGTGTATTTTTATTTCCCATTCTAGTTTTAATCTAATACGGCGATTTTCTATATAGTGTGTTGACTGGGGCATGAAATCCGTTCAAGCGAACACGCATTTCAATGTACTAATATTTAGCTGCTCGGTATCGGTTTTGATCTAAGTGAAATAAAAATATTAACTGCTTATGGTGATAGTAATTTTAGACTGTACTCTCTCGATTTATATCTGTCGACTGTTCACAGCTATGGTTCACAGTATTCGCTGTTGTCTCTCGCGCTCGCTGTCATTTCAAAATTTACGGGAATGTGATGTGACAGTGAACAAAATTTTTAGTCATTATTTTTGTTCAATAGAAAAATGTACAAAAGTTTTACGCGGATATTGGCTTTAAACTGTAAAGATAAATTACAGCCATGTGTGTCTCCATTCCTTAGAAGCAATGTTTTATGTACACGCAAAGGAAAAATAGGTATAGGTTATATTTTTGTTAGAACCAAGAAACATGACCGCGGGAATCCTTCTGCTCTTTTCATTCCTGTACCTGTGAAACCAAATCCCGATGACATAAATATTGGAGAAGAATTTACGGGACGACTAAAGAAGCAGGACCTGTTAAAAATTCTAAATAAATTCTACCAGAAACCGGAGGTCAGATTGCTCTCATCAGAAAACGGATTGGATGATCAGTTATTACACCAGGCTTTTCTGTCGTTCAGAAGGCATTGTTTGGAACATGATTTACCGCCAGACTTGCACATAATAATTAGTGATATATTACAAGGTAATACTATCTAAGAATACACTACACGCATTTAAGGTTCTTTACCTGAACTTCTTTTAATATATGTGTGGTATATTGTATAGGTGCTGGCCATGTTGATGACCTATTTCCATATTTCTTACGACATGCAAGGCAGGCTTTTCCTCATTTAGACTGTTTGGAAGACTTGAAAAAAATATCAGATCTGAGAACGCCAGCTAATTGGTGAGTGTTCTTTTATAAACTAACAATATCCCTGTTCATTTACTTAAATACAAGGTGTAATTGCTGCTGTTTTTAAAGGTATCCCGAAGCACGAAGCAAAAATAGGAAAATAATATTCCATGCGGGGCCCACAAATTCAGGAAAAACTTACCATGCATTGGAAAGGTTTCTGCAAGCTAAATCCGGTGTATACTGTGGCCCACTTAAGTTGCTTGCTACTGAAATTTATCACAAATCAAATAAGTTGGTGAGTTATTAGCCTCTTTGAATTTATTTACAAATATATACATGTTTTCCTTCACTGAAACTCTGGTGTGATAATCATGATACATATGATCACAAACAAGTCGGTTGGGGTTGGAACACGATATTTGCATTGCAGGGGACTATTTGAAGCACAGGTCTATCAGGGGCTCATCTTATCAAATATTGTATTTCTGGATTTTCAAAATACATATTAGTATTTTCCAAAATTGTGGATGCTAAGATCCTGGTCTTCACTTGTTTTTTGATTAAACTACCATATAATAATCATTATCATATACATACATACATATAATCACGCCTCTTTCCCGTAGGGGTAAGCAGAGACCACTTCTTTCCACTTGCTATGATGCTTACATACTTCTTTCACTTCGTCCACTTTCATTATTCTCTTCATACATGCTCTTCGGTTTAGGGTACTCTTGACCTGACCTTTTTTCAAGACGTCCCTAATTTCTAGAAACATCTGCCTAGGTCTACCGCTTCCAACACTTTCATTCACACTTGCCTTATACACTTTTTTCGTCAATCGTTCTTCATTCATTCTCTCGACATGGCCAAACCATCTCAGCATACCTTTCTCAATTTTTGTCACTACATCTTCTTTCAGACCACAACGTTTCCTTATCTCACTATTTCTTAACCTGTCACTCAGTTTAACTCCTATCATACTTCTTAACGCTCTCATCTCAACTGCATTTATTCGGCTTTCATGCTTCTTCTGCCATACCCAACTTTCACTTCCATACATGAATGTCGGAACCAACACTGCACCATGCACAGCCAAACGAGCCTTAAAAGACACATTCCGACTGCCCATGAAGGAGTGCAAAGCTCCATCCACCATGTTTCCTGCATTCACTCTTCTTTCAATATTGAGAGTCATATTGAAAGAAGAGTGAATGCAGGAAACAACACTTTCCATCTCTTGTAAACTTTGAACCCAGATACACAAACTCATTTACCTGTTCAATTTGGTAGAAAATATTATAATTTTATGGCCATGGACTGGCCTTCTGCCACATAGGCACCTAAATGTATCTCCTTAAAAAAATGGGTGTGGGGCTGTTACCTACACACCTCTACTTATTCTGGGCTGCTATGGGGACCCTCATGGGAAGCTGTGACTATATACATACATGTCTATGTATTTATAATTACAGTAATTTTTCAAAACATAAATATTTACAGAAATCTCTTGAAGTTATTCACATAGGTACACCTATGTGAATAACTTCAAGAGATTTCTTCTGTGCATTTAAGTAGATATATAATATTCAATTATTATCTTCATGTCATTAACTGCCTCATGCACATCTTCCTAAATCCTTCCCTTAATCACCTTCCAGTGAAGTTTTCAAATCAAATCAAACCTCCTTCATTAAATATGCGGAATACAGGCATCATTTATGGAACATCACATTTTAAATATGAAATTACCATTACCATTATTTATATAACTGTACTAAAGTTTGTATGTTTGTATGTATGTTGTATTTTTTTATAAGCTAATTTTTATATATTAATTACAATTTTTATGACAAATAACTAAGAATAGAAAATGTTTGTTCTGGTGTATATTTCTAAGCCCCATTTCAGAATAGCTTAATTCTAGGGAACTCCATGCGATCTAGTCACCGGTGAAGAGAGACGGCATGCAACAACATACAATTCCTTAACAAATGTTATAGAAGAGACTGACCAGCCCCCCGACTCTAATCCTCTATTACTCGAAGAAATGGAACTGACTCCTTCTAATCATGTTGCTTGTACTGTGGAGATGACATCACTGAATAATTCTTGTGAGTCCAAATTTGACATACTTTGTGAAAATCTGTCATAATTTGTGAAAATATGACAGATTGTGAAGGATTTACATTATCTTATGTCATTAGCACTTAATTCTAATTTCAGTTTCTGTAATTAATGCAAAATTAATTTTCACATCTTTGATCTGATCCCAAATATTTTTGGAGTACTGCTATTACTGTAAATCATAGACACAAATAATTTGTTTTTGATATATACAACCCTTTTTATATGGTAACCTTGGTTCAACTAGTTTTCAGACTTAATAAGGCTTCTAACAGATGCAATTGTGACAACAGCTTAACTTGCTTTCCAAGGCAATTGCAACACAAGCAAGGTTGCATTCACTAGTCTTTTATAATTATTTTATCTGAATCTTTATTTTTTAATCTTTTCAGATGAAGTGGCTATTATAGATGAAATCCAAATGATCGGAGATAGGGGGAGAGGTTGGGCCTGGACAAGAGCCATATTAGGTAATACATAAAGTTTTGAAGTACAACCATATTGTTATATTAGTATGTGTTATTTGTAAGAAAGAATATTATAAAATTTAAGAAAAATAGCGACTTGCATACTGTAAATACACGTAACAAAGATAAACTCCATGTTCCTACAGCTAGATTACACAAAACTAGCAACTCATTTGTCGGGCAAGGTATACGCTTTTTTAATAAGCTACCTAGGAAAATAATTGAATTACCTTTTGTAGAATTTAAAGCTGTAATTAAAAGTAAATTAATTCAAAAGGCTTATTATAAAACATCAGATTATTTGAATGATGGCCATGCATGGCAATGAATTGCTCCTCTGGTACAGATTTTATATATGTAATCTTTTCTCCCCCCACGTAAAAGGGAACAAATGCTAAAAAAAAAAACCGGGGAGTTTGTTTCGCCGTTTCTTCTCCTGGCAGGTACTTTTTTTTCTTGGAAACGGTGGTAACTTTAGTTTATATTAAATATGTGACGTTCAATAAGTGTTCCCTGTGTCCCTTACATTGAATAAAATATTTTGATTTTAATTTTGATTTTGATTTTAATATCAGTTTACAAAAAAAAAAAAATTGTATTGAATAAAAACTATTTGCATTCATTCGTATGACAAATATCATATCTGTAATAGTTTGCAATGAAACAAAAGAGGCTTAAAAGTAGGATATATTTTTGCAAAGTATTTGTTCATGTATACATCAGGCATGTTCCAAACTTGTTTGCCACATAAGCAAGCAGGGCCCTGAAATGAAATTTTGTTTTTAGGCTTGCAAGCTGAAGAAATTCACCTTTGTGGAGAGGCTGGTGCAATCAATTTGATAGAGGAGATATGTAATACAACTGGTGAAGAAATGGAAGTAAGAACTTTATTAATTGTTAAATTAACAAACTTGTTAATTAATATCATCATCATAATCATATCATCACGCCGATTCCCTAACGATGAAGAACAACATCGAGCAATCTTAGAGATTATAATCAAATATTTATTAATGTCTAGTTGTGCGTGCGAAATCGCTGTGGATTCGCCATCATTTATGTTGGCACACAGGTGTTACACATCTGCCTACCCGTTCATATATATAATTTGTTCCAGATACGGACATACAAAAGATTAACAGAACTGAAAGTGGAAGACTCAGCGCTTGGGTCCCTGGACAACGTACGGCCTGGCGACTGTATAGTTTGTTTCAATAAGAACGACATTTACAGTGTAAGTCGAGCCATTGAACAGAGGTCAGTCCCATGTTGAGGCAGGTATCCAATAACTATATTGTGTCAACACTTTTTTGTGAAAAATTGGTTTGGTTGCTTTTATGTGATTTTTTACATGCCATTGATGGAAAGCGGTTACCGTCCCGTATTGTCACGTGCAATACAAATTGTATTACTTATTCTAAACATGAGTTCTAAGCGGGGTACATGTAAAATGTATGTCATAAAACTGGTGGGTCAAAGTCCCAGAAATAGGGAGATTTGAAGCGTTAAAAACAGTAGCTACTAAAATTGGCTTAAATATTGCATTCAACTGCACACACTGGCAAAATTTCAAGGTTGATCTCCAAAAATAGATGTTATTTAGAGTGTCATGAATGTAGCTTTTAATGCAACTTTGTAGCTTCCCCGCGCATTCGTGATATGTTTATCATGGCTTATGGAAAGTCTGGAAGTAAACAAAATTAATTATTAAATTTTGGGATGGATTACATTCTACGACTTTGTATGAAAAAAAAATTATGTATTAAAAGATTAAATATCACTTTTTTATAACGACGCCGTAGACAGTGTAAAATGAAATACATTAATTTACAAATAAGGTTTATTGTTCTCTGTCGGTAGATTGGATTCCTATAACTGTTATGTACACGCGTACCTATATTAATATTATCTCAAACTCCTGACACAATGCCAACAAATGTGAATTAAATGTTTTTATTTAGTTCATATTGTACATATCATCACGCTTAGTCCATCACGGGGTAGACAGAAAGAGTAGAGCGCCAATTATCTCTAGAATCTAGAGTACTAGGTATATTTTAGGTGCCAACGTGACAGATGGCGAGTAACAGTCCAGCCCAGCTCCCTTGCTCGCGATCCAGCAACGCCCTAAGCCGAGGTTCGTACCCCACAGGGGGGTGCCCTTATCTGTGTTGCTTAGTACTAAAGTGCCTGGCTGGAGGCCTAGGTCTTGCCATTGACCGGTTGAATAGCAAAAGTTCCCGGAACTCACGCTACGAGAGACAATAAAAAAAAAAACAGATGGCGAGTCCATCGCCGTTACTCAAGCAGAACTATACATACATACGCCTTTGAATTGCTTCTCAGACGTATGCAGACTGTAAATTAATATTAGTAATTATTTGTAATTATGGCGGTGTATTGTTTTCAGAGGTCATGAAGTAGCTGTGATATATGGGAGTCTTCCTCCCGGAACGAAATTGGCGCAGGCCAACAAGTTCAATGACCCGGAGAGCTCGTGTAAGGTCATGGTCGCCACAGATGCTATAGGTCTCGGTATTAATTTGTGAGTAAATAAGCCATTATACACCTTATTTAAGGATGAAAAAGGTTACAAATTTGATTGTGGAGTTCAACTTATGTAGTTATGGGATAAACATACAAGTAATTGTTCCCTTTTGGTTTATATTAAATTTATTTTTCCAGGAGTATAAGAAGGATAATTTTCTACTCATTAATAAAACCAGTAATCAATGAAGACGGTGATAAGGAAATGGACGTTATCAGTATATCACAAGCTTTGCAAATTGCAGGTACTCATATATGTAGCTTGTTGTTACTGTAGAGGGAATGCAAAACTCATTGTACATTAGGTCACATATCACAATGAAAAAAAAAGAAGCAAGATATTTATGCCCTATGACGTATCTATTCGGCAGAATGTGCCAGTGTTAAAACAGGTTGACAGTTTGCTACATGTCATAACGCATGTCAAAGATGGTAAAGGTCACAAAATTTTCAGCCATAAGGATGGTGTGGTATTTATTAATTTCAAATTCGATAACATAAATTAACAGATATGTTACAGTAATAAATATGTTCGAAATTCATTGTGTGTAAAATTAATGGAATTCGAACTTTTGTCTGTGTCGTGTTTGTGTTGTAGCTTACTACTCGAACCGCGGCTCTTCTATTCAAATTTATTTATTTACACACACCTTAACATCCTTACAGTATACCAATATGATTTTAAAAGAAATAATAATAATAATATACCCTCACGCCTTCCCACAAGGGAGGGGTAGGCAGAGCTGTATAGGTAATACCCACACACCCACTTTCCGCCAGAGGTATATTTGGTGCCAACGTGACAGATGGCGAGTCCATCGCCGTTACTCAAGCACAACTATATATACGCCTTTGAATTTCTTCTCAGACGTATGCAGGTTTCCTCTCGATGTTTTCCTTCACCGTGAAGCTCGTGGTGTGACTAATCACTGTACTTAAGTTCAGAAAAACTTCGATTACTCGAAAACTCGAATCGATTACGAACTAAACGATTCGAACTTGCGATCTTTGTGTCGCAGGCAACTGCTCAAACCAATCGGCCACCACGGCTTTTATAATTTATTTATTTATAATAATAACATTAATAAACTACTTCACAATAAATGTAAGATATATTGACGTAGTGGTTGTATACAGGGCGAGCGGGCCGCTACGGTAGTGCGTGGGAGACGGGATTCGTGACGACGGTCCGTGCGGAGGACCTCGCCACACTGAAGACGTTGCTCTCGCAGCCGCCCGACGCCATTACGCAGGCCGGCCTGCATCCCACCGCCGAGCAGATGGAACTATACGCTTACCATCTGCCGCATGCCACTCTCAGCAGTCTCATGGTAAACAACCCACTAATATTATAAATGTGAAAGTTCCTCACGCCTTCCCATAAGGGTCCTCAAAGGGGTAGGTGGAGGTGTAGATGTAGTAACCACACACCCGCTTTCCGCCAGAGATATATTTTAGGTGCTAACGTGACGGATGGCGAGTCCATCGCCGTTACTCAAACACGAAGTTTGAAAGGATGTTTGTTACTCAATCATGTCAGAACGGCTGAACGGAAAACGATAAATTTTGCACAGGTATAGATCATTAACTAAATTAACACATAGAATGTTTTATTCTTTATAGTTTATAATTTCTTAATCCTTTCTATTAGCCACACTTCAATGGTATATGTAGGTAAAACCTCTATATATTTCTTGTTAACCACACAAGTTGCTGATATATAATACTTGCATGGTCCACGTGCACGCAAAAATCAACCGTGTAACTTTTGCCATACAGGATATATTCGTGCACCTATGCACTGTGGACGACTCGCTGTATTTCATGTGCAACACGGAGGGGTTCAAGTTCCTAGCGGAGATGATCCAGCACGTGCCGCTGCCGCTGCGGGCGCGATACGTGTTCTGCTGCGCGCCGATCAATAACAAACTGCCGTTTGTGTGTGCTACATTCCTAAAGGTATGCTAGATATCTATCTATACATACGTTAATAATGTAATAATTATCTATAATAAATATTTATTAATTTATTTTATATTTATGCACAATTATTATTATTACAAATAATATTTATACAAACCAAAAGTGTGTGCAAGATGAGGCAGAGGAAGGCCACGTTCCAACTACCTGGATCAAATCGATCGGACTCTCAAGGACGGGAACGTTAAGAGTACTCGAAACCGACGAGCATGTATGAAGAGACTGATGAATGTGGACGAAGCGAAAGAGGTATGTAAGTCTAGAGAGAACTGGTGCTCTATACTCTCTGCCTACCCCGTTAGGGACTTGGCGTGATGATATGTATGTATGTATGTATTTATGCACAATGGAAGTACATACAATGGTGGACTTAATGCTAAAGCATTTTCTACCAATCAACCACCCTTGACAGGAGAAACATGGAAGCGGGTGTGCATAGAAGAATTAGCTCAATTATGTTGATAGGTACATATCTCAATATTTATCTAAAATATGTGTAAGATCCATCATGTAAGGTCAATCCTTTAAGTTTTCCAAGAATGAGCTCTTTGGAGAGGGACGAGGATTGTTATATCGTGTTGGCAGGAGAGTGATTAGTCCCATTATGCTGCCAACGCAGTAGAACACAGAGTAGCAACACGCTAGTGATAGATACTTCGGTATCGCGAGCGTAAATAGGCTACGGTAACCATTTCCCAACAGGTGGGCCGTATGCTTGTTTGCCACTCTTGTTGTATATAAAAAAAAGTTTGCGCCTCGGGACACTCTACGGAAGTGATATAAACTAATCTTAAGTTGAATTAAACCAACACTAATGTAAGTTGAACTATATAATATTGGAATTGTTTAACTCGTAAAAGTTCCTTGTTTCAATTTTAGCGCCATCTAGTATAACTTGGCGGAACTAGTCAGCATTTCAATTCTTGAAAAGTTTTTTAGTAGTGTACACTAGAGGACGACCACGTTCCAATTACCTGGATCAATTCGATCGGACGCTCAAGGACGGGAACGTCAAGAGTACTCGAAACCGACAAGCGTGTATGAAGAGACTGATGTATGTGGACGAAGCGAAAGAGGTATGTAAGTCTAGAGAGAACTGGCGCCCTATGCTCTCTGCCTACTCTGTTAGGGACTCGGCGTGATGATATGTATGTATAAGAAAGTGAAATAATTAGTAAATTAAATAAAAACTATAGATGCATATTTTTGCCGTAGATGGTTCGCCAGTACAGTCGCAACGAGGCGATCACGAAGAACTGGATGCACAATTTGGTGGACTGGCCGCTGCCCCCGCCCAAGACCATAATGGACCTAGTGCACCTCGAGTCAGTGTTCGATGTCCTCGAGCTCTACCTGTGGCTGAGGTATATATATAAACGACAGCGATGCATGGCAATGAATTATTGCTCCTTTCGTAAAGAATCGATGGTTCACTTTTACTTATTATAATATTATAAGGAAACCGGTTTGCTTGTTTGTTGTGCATGTTTCGCTGTGTTCTCCTGACTGGTGAAACCGTGGTAACTGTAGTTTTATATTTAGTATGTGACGTTCAATATGTGTTCCCTGTTTCCCTAGTTGGGTCGTTTTTTGTTTCTAAAGAAGATTACTTTCGAAATTAGTTTGATGTTATTACGACATTATTATTTGTTGTACATTTGGATATGAGGTAGGTATCTGTTTGAAATACATTTATTATACTTACATATTTAATAAATGTTTTTAATACATTTGAAAAATTAATTAGCATTAAAATTGTTAAATGCTGCCCAAATGTCAGTATAACACGCGGACGAAGTCGCGGGCACAGCTAGTTAATTTATAATACTAATAGTTATACATACATACATACATATA
Organism: Drepana falcataria; assembly: GCA_945859725.1. Classification (NCBI taxonomy): domain Eukaryota; kingdom Metazoa; phylum Arthropoda; class Insecta; order Lepidoptera; family Drepanidae; genus Drepana; species Drepana falcataria. The sequence continues at coordinate 3,914,870 of OX243926.1, forward strand.
ATCACGCCTCTTTCCCGTAGGGGTAGGCAGAGACCACTTCTTTCCACTTGCTACGATTCTTACATACTTGTTTCGCTTCGTACTAATAGTTATATGTATTGTATATTCCCTACCTTGACCAAGCGGCCGTCAAAAATGAAAGAACACAAATGAAAATTAAAAAAAAACATAATTACTTAATCATCACGCTGAGCCCTCCCAGGGTAGGCAGATAAAGTGCACAAATTGTCACTAGACTAACAAATCCTTCAATACATGATGGGTGTGAAAAGATTCCTGCAGGGTCGGCAACACGCGAGCGATACCCCTGGTGCTGCAAGAGTTCATAGGCGGCGGTAACCGCTTACCAATAGGCGAACAGCAAGCATACTTGCCTCCATTGTGGTATAAAAAAGATATATTTTTAAAATAAATAAATAAAAAATATTGCAAAACAAATGATCAATGACAGTGCCACGCAGACGCAGTTACAGCGAATTTGTAAATTTCGACAACTGAAATAAATTGCAAACACTTTTATCTTCATAACTTGTCTGGGAAACGAACAGTCAGGTTAACAATCAAAGGTGACCGCCAAGGCCAGAAGTAAAAACTGAACGGGTCTTAATAACAACCGTAGCCGTGGCGAATTGTCGTTAAGGCATACATTACACGTTCAATGTGTTTCGCCCCGACTAATATTGGTATACTTGTGTCATTGCAAACGTGCGAAGCGAGGCATAAATCATTTGTTATCGGATTTCTCGCTCGCACTTACCGTGTCGCCACAGCCACCTGCGTTCCAGCGGCATCCCTTTATCGATAACTAGGTCTGCCCGCAACTTCTTCCGCGTGGAATTAAACAAAAAAATATTGTTCAGTTTCCAAAATAAAAGTAGTCGAAGTTATCCCTTTTGACATCAGCTATCTGCCAGTGAAAGTCCCGTTAAAATCGGTCCAGTCGTTTCTGAGATTACCCGGAACAAACAGACAGACAGACAAATAAAAATTGTAAAATTGTTATTTTGGTATATGAACCGTGATTCCTTTTTTTCAATATTGCAAACAGACGCTCCAATTTTATTGTTATGGCTCAAATATAATAGTCGATTAGCGTAGTGGACACTTATCTATACTTCCAAATAAATGCGAGTTAGTGTATGTTCGTTACTCAATAAGCCCAGAACGACCTAATGGAATTGCATGAAATTTGACACCGAGATAGATTTATAGTCTGGAATAGGACATAGGATATGTTTTATTAGCAGAAAAAAACACGAAAGCATTTATAATATAATACAATAAAAATTGAACGCGGGTGACAGCACGGACCATAACTTGTTAATAATAACACCCAAACCATAATTGAAAACGAGTTTATTTTCAAAAGCTACTAACTAAAGTACTAATTATTAGCATCAATGTCACATGTGTAAGGGAATGTCAAGCTGAAATGAACCGTATTGTCCGCAGCTTTAGGTTCCCGGACATGTTTCCCGACGTCAAGCTAGTGCGGGAAATGGAATCTGAACTTGATGCTATCATCCAACAAGGGATCTTCCAAATCACAAGGTATTTAATACTATATTATTAATGAGCGTTTCTCATTGACTAAGGTCTCTATAGGTACTGCCCGCAAAATATCTCTTTGAGGCAGATTTATTAGGTACCGGTGGACAGACGGCGAAATTATATTCTAAACATACGCAGCTTTTCGCTTAGCGATTTTCTTCACTGTAATGCATATGGTATGACAAACCACCGCATTCAATTAAGTAAATGACATTGTTTGATTTGAACCTTTAATTTTGATTTGCAAGTGGCTACGTAAACTACTCTGTCACTACGGTTCTTTTCTTTTATGTTTTGTACCTATGAATGTATTTATAATATAATATCTCATACAAATTAACAAGTGACTTTTGACATTACCTGATTAAATTACGTAATTATTTTCACCGTCAAGCATATGGTATAAAAATCACCGCACTTATATTAGGAAAATTAGGTACATTGTTTGAACCTGCGATTGAAATTTTGCAAATGACCTGCAATCTTAATGTTTTGAACTCTATGTGTTAATAAAAATAAGGCTTATATTGTCAGGTTACTAAGGAATTCGGAGCAGGTCCTCCGCGACGATGAAACAGGGAGTGGACGGAAGGCGCAGGTCGGGGAGGCTAAGGGCAAATTGTCCGACATGCTAGTGGCTAGGGTATGGCATTTCGTTATATTATTTAGCTGAAGTGTATTGCTCGGTGTCTAAAAGCAATGCGGACAATTATAGTGTTTGTTTGGTTTGTTTGTTGCTTATTATTACGTAACAAATCTTCACACCTTCCCACAATGGTCCCCGCAGGGGCAGGCAGAGATGTCTAGTACCTACACCAACTCTTCGCCGGAGATATTTCAGGTGCCAACGTGACAGATGGGGAGTCTGTCGTCGATTTTCAAGGACGATTATACATAACGTCTTTGAATTTATTTTGACACGTACGACACGTAGGTTTCCACTCGATGTTTTTTTTACTTTACCATAAATCACATGTGGCTTATCACTGTACTTAAGTTAAGAGAAACTCATTGGTAGAGTCGGGATTCGAACTTGTAATATTTACGAGTACGCGAACCACTCGGACACCACGGCTATCAATAATACAAGATACAATAATAATATACAATAATAATAATAATATATATACAATAATAATATACAAGGCGTATGTATAGTCGTGCTTGAGTAACGGCGCTGGACTCGCCATCTGTCACGTTGGCACCTAATATACCTCTGGCGGAAAGTGGGTGTGTGGGTATATTACCTATACACCTCTGCCTACCCCTTCGGGGACCCTTGTGGGAAGGCGTGAGGATATTATACAATAATAATAATAACGGATAATACGAAAAAACCTATTATGTTAAAAAACTATTTAAATTTCATTTCCAGGGCCTGATTACACCACAGATGTTGAAAAAGTTACAACAGGAGCTGAGCACAGATCAAAAGACGCCCGACAGGACGAAAAAGAACAGGAATAGGAGGAAATGATTAGCTCTATGGATACATTAACGCCAAACTAGATGTATATATGTAGCTACGATCAAATATGAATGAATGTGGAATAAAGTGTTTTAGTGGATGTTCACGTTTATGCTCCTTGTTTTATTTCCTTATGTGTATTTATTTAGCCCTAAAAGGGATACGTTTATAGTAAGCTTCAAATTAATTAATATTATCTTCGCACTTTACTATAAGTGTCCTTGAAGGAGTAAGCAGAGGTATGTAGGTAGTACCCACACACCCACATTTCGCCAGAGATATATCCTAAGACTCGCCATCTGTCACGTTGGCACCTAATATATCTCTGGCGGAAAGTGGGCGTGTGTGTGTGTATTACCTATACACCTCTGCCTACCCCTTCGGGGACCCTTATGGAAAGGCGTATTATACAATATTCAATAGAATCTGTCTCATGGTGAAAACTATATGAAAATACATACGTTCGGTAATTTTTGAGTTCGTCGTGAATAGGTAGACGAGTAGACGAGACGATAGGTAGGCGAGGTATTTTGTTCTATATGTGTAGTGGTGGTATGTACATAGTACTTTTTACGACTATATTATAAAACAGGATATGTGCGTATGAGAATTGTACTCTCAAGTTTTCGGACATTAAAAATGACAAAAAGACCACCGTAGTTTATGCTCTGCTTGATTCAGGGTTTCTCTTGTGCGGAATGCCTAGAATATTATTATTATAAAGATTTAGGCAAGAAAGGCATGTTACGTTGGTTTGGACATATAGAAAGGATGAGTGAAGAAAGATTGACGAAACAGATATACAAAGCAAAAGTGTGTGCAAGAAGAGGCAGAGGAAGGCCACGTTCCAACTACCTAGATCAAATCGATCGGACGCTCAAGGACGGGAACGTCAAGAGTATTCGTAACCGTCGAGCATATATGAAGAGACTGATGAATGTGGACGAAGCGAAAGAGGTATGTAATTCTAGAGAGAGCTGGCGCTCTATACTCTACCTATCCCGTTAGGGACTCGGCGTGGCGATATGTATGTATGTATTTAGGCACAAGCTATACTAGCCCTAGTTTCAGAAACAGCTCACGATTTAATCAGGCACTTTTCAGTTTTACGACAGGTGACTTGCCACTTACAAAGCAGTAAAGAGTATTATAAACTCAAGGTTAGAGTAATTATGGAATGACAACCTGTATATTCTATTAAGATTAATTTTCTCACTTGACAGAAATATTGCAATAGGTTGTTTTTAAATAGTAATTACTACAAAGTCCGTGGTGGTCCGAGTGCAACCAGCAATACAAACATTGCATGTTCGAATCCTGACCGTAACAATGGGTTTTAGAACCATGTACATTGATCAGTCCAGTGGCGTAGCTAGGTAACCAAAGGCCCTGGGGCAAAAAATAAACTAGGGCCCCAACTAAAATATTTAAAATCGTTTGCTGAACGGTGAAGGAAAGCATCGAGAGGAAACCTGCATACATCTGAGAAGAAATTCAAAGACGTATGTATAGTCGTGCTTGAGCAACGGCAATGGACTCGCCATCTGTCACGTTGGCACCGAATATACCTCTGGCGGAAAGTGGGTGTGTGGGTAACCTTTACACCTCTGCCTACCCCTTCGGGGGCCCTTGTGGGAAGGCGTGAGGATATATTATTTATTATATTTTTTATGGTCATTTGCCGAATTCGAAGTACTCCAGAATTGTCTTAGTCCAGTTCGTAGTAATACAGTCGACTCCAATGATAAAATTAACCAAATAAAATTGTAACTTATATTATGAACAAATTAAAACGTAAGTTGCCATAATTAAAGTCGCATGGTATCTTGTTTCTTTACCTATATTCCGAATGTGGGAGAAATTTTCACTAGTTCAATTTATAATTATCAGAGTCCCCGGAGCCCCGTCTACCTAGCCCTTTGGTAGCTACGCCACTATGTTTGATAAGATATACAAAGACGTAGTAGAACATGTGTGTGTTCGCTTTAAAGCCACCAGAAGTCGAGTAAGCACAACTGTACAAGTTGTACTTTCTAGGTATTCGGAACTCGGCCACCTCTGCTTTAAAAACTATTTTAAGCCAATTTTTTTTTCAGATACAAATCTTGTATGCCGCTTGAAGGTAACAAATCAGACATCACTTTGCACCAATTTCATACGTTCCATTATGAGTCTCGTTTGAATAGCGACATTAGCATAAGCAATAACGGTCCGTAAAACTATGTATCTATTTGAAAAAGTTAAGAGTCAAAGACGGTCGCCGACTTGATAAACACATGAAGAAATACTTGCGTCTTGTTTTCTCCGATAAAGTCGTAAATATGACCTGTTGACATAATAATAATTACTTATCACTGGAGGGTAGTTACGTTATGAGGTAGATATGGAGTCAGTTACTCTACGATTATCCTCGAATTGACCATGTTGAAAATGGATTTTGTATTTGTTTTGCTTGGTGTTTTTATTGGGAGTGAGAAATTTTGGATCACTAATGGTATGTTCGAAATAAAGAATTGGATATAAAGCATAACGGTAGTGATTAAGGGTGCTTTTTGTTTGTCTAACAGCGTTCAGAGTGTTTGATGAGCGCGGCGAAGTGAATATATTGGCGCTCGAAAATGAAAATATTAAAATTGAATGCAAGACTGATATGCCTATGACGTATTGTGGGTTTATACATCCGACTGGGAGGCGATACTCGTAAGTTCCATTTTATTTCAAAATTCTATTCTATTCTATTCTACTAGGTACTACTGATGTACTGATGGCAAGTGGTTACCAAAGCCTAGACCTGTCGATACTTGTCAGGCATATGCATTATTTAGTGTCAGAATAAGGCATCAAAAGCTTAAAAGCATTTTTTCAACATCAATATTAACAACTTCCCTAAGGTTTCTTTAAAAGATTATAGCCGTGGTGGCCAAGTGATTCAAATAGTTGCCTGCCACACAAAGATTGCAAGTTCGGAACTCGACTTTACTAATGAGTTTTCTTGACTTAAAGCGCACCACGAGCTTTACGGTGAAGGAAAACATCGAGAGGAAACCTGCATACGTTTGAGAAGAAATTGCGGCAATGGACTTTCCACCTGTCACGTTGGCACCAAAAATTTATCTCCGGTGGATTGTGTGGGTACAATTCTGCCTTCCCCTTTTGGGACCCATTTGGGAAAAGCGTGACGAAAAATATTTTATTAAATTTCACAATTTAATTGTCTGTGAGATTAAAATAAACATTAGATTTTTTTTGTAACACCGAAATGTTATCCCTATACACAAAGTTGGGTACATATTTCCTAAGACTGGGCAAAATATAAAAAATATTTCCTATTCGACTTTTTTTGATGCAAACCTAGTGACCCATACCGACGACCACCACACTATGATGACCTTAAAACTAATAGGTTTTCAGATTTTCAGGGTCTTCCATTATCAACGGACAGTGTGCCATTAAAATTAAAGCCACGGAGAAGGATACGGGTAAATGGCGATGTCACATTGGGCGGCATTCGACTGGCGTTGAGGCTATGCAGTCGATCAACGTACGGGTGGTGGGCGAAGTGGCAGCCGTGCAGCGTAATTTGTCAGCCGTACACGGGAAGGAACTAACCATTGCCTGTGCGACCACAAAAGGCCTCATGCCGATAAGTTATTGCAGGTTCGAACCCCCTGGGGGAATGCCGTTCAGTATCGATTCCCAAGTTAAGGAGACCAAGTAAGTTAATGTTGATTTGATTCAAAAGTTTAATTTGCGGTTCCCCCGCGTAAAAGCCATTGATAGTTTTTTTTTTAATTATGTGGATCAATATGAATACATAGAATATGTAAAATATATATATATATATAAAATTATTTAAAAATAATATTATATGATCCATTCAGTAGATAGTTGTTGCGCGAAAACACTACAAACATCCCCACAAACTTTCACATTCCCATCCATAATAATTGAAGGGCTTTACTCCTTTTAGTCTCAGAACGTACCTACATCTACATTATATATGTTTATATTTCAGTCCGATTCTGGGTAGATATTACTTCCCGAACAATAAGAGCCTGGACCGAGGGGACTGTGCCGTCACCATCCGCAAGGTAAAGTACGATGACGTCGGCCTGTGGACTTGCGGCGCTGGTCTCAACGACGGCAAGGAGCACATTGACAACATCAAACTGGATGTGGAAGGTACCTACATCCTCTACACGTAACTACATTGCTTTAGAATCAAGCATGGCGACGAATTGCTCCTTTTACTAATAATTTTAAAACATTTGAAACAATATTTTGGTAGGTAGGTGCATATCATCACGCCGAGTACCTTACGGGGTAGGCAGAGAGTATAGAACGCCAGTTCTCTTTAGACTTTCATATCTTGGCATATGTACAAAATGGGTACGAGTTGGAATGTATGTGCAAAGTAATATTAAGTTGTTATTATGTATGTTAGTTATCACGCCGATCGCCATGAGCTGATAAGTTGTAAGGGCTAAAAGAAAGGACGAAAAGAGTTTACTATAGATAAGCGTACTATAGTATAATTTATAGGCAAAATAGGAATTATGGAAATGATAAAACTGTTAAAACAATCATTTTGTTTAAAGTTCAACAAAATTTTATACGCTTTTGAACTTCATCGGCCTTTACGTCGGACAAATTATTCAATTTTTTTATCTATTCAGGTCTGTATACAATGTCGACAGCATCGGCAACCGGAATCACGTTTGGTGCCATAGCCGCGGCAGGAATTCTAGCGGTCTTAGGCTTGGTGGCGTGGAGAAGACGGCGCTTCCTCGGCAGTGTGACGCCGGAGACTTCAGGGGACAACGAAATGCAGGAAATGCGAGCGAGGCCTTCGAGTAGGCAGAGCACCCCGCAAAGGTCGCCGCAAAGGTCACCGCAGCCGGCTAGATATGTTCCCAGGGTTGTCATCGAGTCACCCTCGGAACCAAGCGCTTCACCCCTAGTATCTTAGCATGTCTGATATTAAGATCGATATAAGTGAACTATGCATGTTAATTTGCGGCCTGAGTGGTATAAAAAAAACCTGCCTACCGTGAACTACGTAAAGATAAATATAGATATGAATGCATGGATTAATAAACGAATTTAGTTACATTGAAAAAAGTAAATAAATAAAAATATTTTCACTTTCATAATCACTTCAAAGGCCGCCACCTGCTGGGTTGGTCACGTGCAACCGTGATTCAATTGAGCGTCAATTGAGCGAAAGGGACAGATTTATCTGCGTCTTAATACAACTGTCTTTTTGCTAATCTTGAATAGAAATTGCAATGGCTTATCCATGTTAAGCAAGAGTTAATATGAACGGTATTAAGGTATATTTTTCATATAGTGCTTATTGATTCTGTGTTGGTTTGGTAGTAGAGAAGGGAATATGTTTTCTTAAAAAAAAACCTGATTTAATACACATTTTCTGTCTACTGATATATCTGATATAAAAAGAGATCATAATAGTGAGTATTTTCGTAATAGATAATATTTTGATTCAATGATAAAAAATCCTCACAGAAAATAATTATATAAATGTTTTAAAATGTATGTTATTTTATACGTTTGCTAAATTATTAATACATGTTTTATTGTTAATTAGTACTTATACTTCAAGGCCTGTCCCAAGAGGGAATTTATGCGATAATGCTTATGTATGTAAGAGTAGAATTTGTGTATAATATTTTTTATGTTCATGATGAATTGTTCAAGTTATAATTTTTTTTTTCTAACTATAAAATTTTTAAATAAAAAATCTTTTGTTTTAGCAACTATTTGTATTTCTATCTAACGTACAAATAATATATATAAATAAGTCCTTAGAGCTTTAATACATAACACATCCAAACCTACAGATAATGCCATCCACGTAGACGCACCCCACCAATTTCTAGTCGCGGTGGTCGCGGGATGCGTGGAGTATGACCCGAGTTTATTAATTGCAATACTCAAACATTAGTGGAAGGTTGCACACTTACACTATAAACTATAGAGAAGAATAGTGGAGCGCGTCTTCGTGGATGGCACTATCCATATATCATCACGCCTTTCCACATTAACACGGAAGGCGACCTGTCGTAGTTTCTCTTCTTATAGACATCTTTTAGACTATAGACGAGACTTCGAATATCCTCACGCCTTCCCACAAGGGTCCCCGAAGGGGTAGGCAGAGGTGTATAGGTAATACCCATACACCCACTTTCCGCCAGAGGTATATTAGGTGCCAACGTGACAGATGGCGAGTCCATCGCCGTTACTTAAGCACGACTATACATACGCCTTTGAATTTCTTCTCAGACGTATGCAGGTTTCCTCTCGAAGTTTTCCTTCACCGTAAAGCTCGTGGTGTGACTAATCACTGTACTTAAGTTCAGAAAAACTCATTGGTACAGTCGGGATTCGAACTTGCGACCTTTGCGTCGCAGGCAACTGCTCGAACCACTCATATCATCTTTAATATATACTTATGTATGTTTCCTCACGATGTCTTCTTGTAAATTACTCGTGTTTTAATGTGATAATGATAATTACTGTATATAAGTTCAGAAACCGAATTGGTGCAGGCCACCGTGGTTTGAACCTGCAGTTATTTTTTTGCAAGCGACGACTCAGACCAATCAACCTCTATGGCTCTAGACTGAGACTAATTATATGTGATTGTCTCACAAATATCAAACCCGTGCGAATCGAACCTATGATCTTGAGGTTCACATCTAGATGTGGCAGTTGCATAAAATATAATTAGTATTATTAATGGTACTAAAATACCGCTTCGGCCGATAATTAATAACTAGGATGATTTAACATAGCAGCTAGCCTTTCCATATTGACAGCATACACTGAGTGACAGGCAATCACATTTCTGTGTGTTAACAAGGTGCTATAAAACTCATCTATTGTTATTTTGTCTTCGTTTGGCTCTGGATTTGATGTACTGAAATTTAAATACGAAACCCTGTTAAGATCTTCATTACTAATGGGCTATAGCTATCTAACAATCCTCCGTAATTTTTTTGTCTGGGATAAAAATTACGTGTCAATCCACGTAATAATAAAAGTAGGTATTGCAAATATCATTGATATCTTTTAAGCATTGGTGCAGGATTGATTAACAAACATTCATACATTAATCCTGAGAAATTGTTACCACAATATTATTATATTATTAGGAAAAAAAATATATTTATTAATAGTATTTGATATAGTGGAAGTAATATTTATATGTACCTATATTAATATCAACAGATATTAGTTCTACATTGACTATGCAATTAAGAATTACTTAAATTTAAAAGGTAGGTAAATATTGAAAAAAAGGTAATAATAATTATTAAATTGGAAGCAAATCACTTCATCTTAAATGATGCCATCTATATCAAGAGATATTTTCATAATTCTATTGAATTTTACAAAATTTGATGAAAGCCTTAACCCAATACATTATATTCATAACTTTTGGACAAGCCGCACCAAATGATGTTTAAACTTTAAACACCCACTATTGATGTGTTTCATACTTAAGAAGTGGATGAATTAATGGGTGTGAAGAGTGAGTAGAATAACTCATTGGTAAAAGACCAAGGCTCAGAAGATATGTTTCAATATACCTAAAAAGCAACAACAGTCATCAAAATTTCTCACCTGCAAGCAATTTCAAAAGCAGCTGCCTGCTCCATCTCATCAAGAGTAGGAGGGCACCTCGGTCCCAATGCATCTGCACTATCGTCCACATTGACCCGCCCATCACTTTGAGGGTCATACAACTTGTTGGTATTGCGCAGCCACATATTCGGTACGTCCCCACCAACATCATACATAAAGTGGTTGTTACGCATTTTGTAGCCTTTCCTTTGAGATATCACTGCACTGATGATATTCTTAAGGAAGTTCTGTACAGCGACAACTATGAGGTTAGCTGCATCGTCATCTGCTCCTTCAAGACCAAGCTCCCAGGCAGCTAGCATGAACCGGCCCACAATCAGGGCATGATCAGGTAGGAATACTTCCTAGAAAAAGTAATTATTTTTATTATGTAAGAGAATACTACTTCATTATTATTATTTAATTCACTCCCTAAACATAAATAAAATATTAATGGCATGGACTCTTGAAGTAGAAAGAACCTGATTTGATTATCAAAATAAAATGTTTAATAATAATGACCATCATTAAAACTTTTTGGCAGATTCAATGCCATGAGCCTGGGTTTTCCGCCCAATAAAATTAAATACTTCTATCAAGCTTACAACCAAAGAAGATTTGTAGGTTTTTTTTATAAGTGGTTGTGGTGGTTACGCTGCTCTGGGCCATGGCCCTTTTGGCCAATAGGTTAGTCAGAAGACGAATCAAGCTTACTGAGCATCATAAGATCAGTTCATTACCTGCACAGCATATTTAACTCCATCGCTTCCTGCGCCTGGTGGCGAGTTCGCCGGCAAATACTCCAAAAGGTCAACCGGCTCGAAGTTTGACTTCTCCGACGTGCGGGAACTTCTTTTATGCCTTCTACTGTTCCTCATTAGGGAGCTCGCTTTCTCCTGTGCTATACTGATTGAAGTTTCAGCCAAACCTTCAACTTTGTTCAGCAAGGCTAAGAGGAACTCATTGTGGTAGTGCACTTGATCAGGGTTCAGTAGTTTCCGAGCTTCCGCGTCAAATTCTTCTTTGGTCAATTTCATGCGGAACCATTGCTTCATATGATTGAAATATTTTGTAGTTTTATCTCCTAATGTCTCGTTCAACTTTCGGCGTGCTATGTTTAATGAATCAGATGCCATGCTTTAATTTATAAAATTTCAAAGATATACTTTACAGTATATTATTATTTTACTTTACAGTATATTTAGGTTGCAGAAATCTCGTCTTGAATAATCCAACAACAGAACAGAAAAGAAAACATACACTGTCTGTGTTGTGTTTTTTTGTGTCACACAGCATCTGTCAGCGTGTCAGCTGTCTGACTTATCAGTCAAACTTTTTGCTGTATTAAATTAATGACATGGACACTAGGTTTTCTACATAACTACTAGGTCTTATACATAATGCAATTTTTAATGGTGTAATTACATAAAAATATGTACGTAACCAAGTAGCAGGGTTAGAAAAAAATCTCCAATATTTGAAGTGGTAGGTACAGAATAAATGAGACTTTAGATTCGCCAAATCAATTAATTTATTTACTGTATAATTGATATACATATATGACAATATAACGTGCTAGATTTAGCGTTGAGGAGAACATCTACATTTTGTTTTATGCCACTGTACTAAACGTTTCCAATACTTCTACTACCGTTCCTACATTCTACAGTTTTCTACAATCTTATAAAAAATAAGGCTTTAATTTCGTGGTTTAAATTTTACATGTACGCCATTTTGCGAGCGCAGAATGAGATCTGCACACAGTTCAGGTTCAATGTTCGACGGCAACAACTCCAGTTTTCTCATTATTCCCGATAAAGTTACTTTTAACTCCAACATTGCAAATTTTTGTCCTGTAACATATTGAATAAATAATGTTGTATTGTCGATAATAACCAATTTAGAAACAAATAGTACTATCCAATGAGGTTTATAATACATCATTGGTGCTATCATGTCATGTCAATGGTCAGCGAAGCAGATGTTGTTTTGTGACAATTTTATGCATACAGCGAATAATCAATCTCTTTGCCTAGCTTCATCCAACTTCAGTAGTTTTTGCGTGAAAGAGTAACAAATATTCTCACTAACTTTTGCATTACTAAAATTGGTAAGATTAGTAACTTACCTAGTTCTTATTTTTTTATTAACATACCTATACAATTCCGGGGGCCAGCACTGAATGCAAGCCAGTTAAAAGACCCTTTCGCGTCATAGGCCTCAAAACGTTCCGGACAGAATTTCAACGGGTCTTTGTAAATATCTGCTCTTCGATGCATTGCCATTATATTTACAATAATTGATGTATCTTTTGGTATAAGTACGTCTCCTAGATCTGTGAATTAATAATAAGTGACATGTTGTAATTGAATGTTTAATGTTTATTTGAGAGTCACTTTGTGTGTTCCTGTGTAGTGAGCCTATTTGTGGTCCTGTATCTTTTGTAAGACGAAAGGACAGCTGTGCAACTAATATCAAGTTGATAAACCTACAGACCTGATTTCTTTTGAAATGTAACGTTTGTAAGTGTTGTGTATTTAAATTGAGCTAATACGTAGTAATATTAGCTCAATGTGTATTTAATGTTAAATGTAACAAGAATCTGTACTGTGATTCATTTGAGTGATTATTGACGCTGAGAAATCGTGGCGGGAAATAAAACTGGCTAGAAGTTCAATAGACAAAAAGTTTATACTTACTGCAGTCACGTTGACATAACCTGGAAATAATTGGCACCGGGGGATAAAGCCGCATACTTTCCTTGATCACACTTTCCAAATATTTCATTTCAAATAATTCACTGAGGAATAAATAAAATAAATTACAGAGACAACCCTCCTGGCAATATTAAATTCAGTTTTGCCTTTTTTTTTGTATTGTCTCTCGTAGCGTGAGAGAGGGTACTTTTGCTACTTAACCGGTCAATGGCGAGACCTAGGCCTCCAGCCAGGCACTTTAGTACCAGGTCATAAGGGCTTAAGTTAAGTACCTAGTCGTATACATATGCATACGTAGGTTCGCACCCCGGCGGTCTGTACTGAACTCTTTGTCGGAACTACTCTTAAGTACAGTGTTTTATCACAGTACGAGCTTACGGAAAGCATTGTGATGTAACCTTGAGAAGCATATCTATATCATATTTACCCTTTTTTTGGCAACAAGTTAATAGAAAGTGGCGAGTCTTGCCGTCGGACACGACGCAGGTAGGAGTCTTCACGTTATTTCCACGTTCAATCAATTAATAAAGCGGTACTAACCAATAAATAATAATCACTGTACAATTTCTTCAATATATAGGTACATATAATCACGCCTCTCCCGTAGGGGTAGGCAGAGACCACTTCTTTCCACTTGCTACGGTCCTTAAATACTTCTTTCGCCTCGTCCACTTTCATTATTCTCTGCATATAATATGATAATTTCTTTAATGAACTCAAAATATGGAGAATCCGATGTCCACTGCCTGTTACACTGTGAAGTAGATTACCGAGAGTCCAGAAATAACGTAGATTTAACTAACTTGTACGTAGGAGCCCGGTCCATCTCGACACCGAAAACTGATTGTTGTTCCTTGAAAATATTCTCCTGGACGTCTGGATGTTTGGAAATACAGTACATACAGAACGCAAGGGCTGAGGTTGTGGTGTCATGACCCTAGGAAGAAAAATGGTACGGTGGGTTAATAACTAACTATTACTTCGCCACTATGAACACTTCAGGAGCCTTACAGCGAAGTAAAACATCGAGAATAAACATGCACACGTTTTAGACGAAATAAAAAAATAGTTAAAAAAACTAAAAAACACGCTTTTTATAGAAAAACTAACTAAAAAATAGAAAATAAATTTCGATAATATCTTAAAAAGCGTGGGGTGCATGGTGTCAATAGTTATAAATATTTTATTGTCAGATATGAGTAGAGTGATTATCATTTCGGTAATATCTTAAAAAGCACCCCACGCTTTTTAAGATATTATCGAAATTTATTTTCTATTTTTTAGTTCGTTTTTCTATAAAAAGCGTGTTTTTTAGTTTTTTTTAACTACTATTTATTTTCTACCTTGTAGTTATTAGTGTATTGTCATTGGTCCTTGATACGTATGCAAAGTTTCAAATTAATCAGACTTCTGGAAACTGGTGAAAATTAAGTTCAAAGATTCCGTTACATACATCATACATAGATACAGGTCAAGCTAATATAAAGCGTGTAAAAAACAGATAAATGTTGATGAAACAAAAGAGATCTAGAGAGAACTGGCTCTCTTTACCTACCTCTTGAAGGACTTGGCGTAGTTATATGCGACTGTAGAAGCCTCTTACAATCATAAGTACAGGCACTGTAGCAATTACCATTATAATAGTCCGTTGACGGTAGCAACCGCTTGCTGTTTATGCTTGTTGTGAATTCGAATATATAGATAGTGCAATCCATGAAGACGCGCCCCACCATTCTTCCTCATAGTTTATAGTGTGCAACCTTCCACTAATGTTTGAGTATTGTCGGTACACATTGGTTACCTATGAGTGCACATGCACTACAATTAATAGAGTCTGGTCATAATCCCCGCATCCCGCGATCCCCCGATAGAAATTGGTGGGGTGCGTCTTCGTGGATGGCACTATCTATAGCAATGAGTTCCTTACCTCAAACAAAAATGTGTCCACCTCTTCTTTCACGCAATGTTCGTCAATTCTCTTCCCATCGATTTGGGACAAAAGTAGTAGATCAAGAAAAGCGTGTTTGTTTTTAATGCCTTCAAACAAAGTAATTCAACTTATTTATAAAACAGTGACGTTATTATTCTAGTGTCAATAACATTTAATTAGCACATAATTATCTTCCTGAGATAACTGAAGACTTATTTATAATAGTGTTCCGGAGAATAAATAAGGGGGCGTTCATAAATTACGTGAAATATTTAAGGGAGGGGGTCGAGTCAAATCTCATCTAATCTTACGTTGGAGAGAGGGGGGGTCTCGGCAAATATCGCGCAATTTTTTTCTGATTGAAACAAAAAAAAATTATACTATTTTGGTCCATTTAATCCGGATTGTACATGCTTAAGATTTTATCTTAAGCGCTATCGTAATACGATTAAGATCATTCACTAATTCGTTCGAAAGAAAATAATTTCATTCATACTTCGACGTTATACATCTACTGACTTTCAAACCACCATATTTTTTTATACCAAATAGCTCAATTTAATCTGAATTTACGGTACAGCGTAGCCCGTCCTTTGTTTTCGCGCCACTGTCAGCCGAACGCGCGAATAGTCTCTCTTGAGACCGCACATGATTATCTATGGCCTGAATTTTAGAGTAGATATTCTTTTTTTAATCACAGTAGCTACGGTTTAAGTATTCTATTGTTAAATTTTTAATACACTTATAATTAAACTCTCAGCAATATTGATTACTAGTCTTAACTAGTCGTAAATAAAAGCACGAAGAAATTTTTTTTTCTTTTTACAATAACAATCCAACGCGTTTACGTAAGAAACCCACATTTTGAAAGATCTCACGTGAGATTGGGTGATGGGGTAGGGGGCTGAATAAAATCTCACGACATCTCACAAGGGGGGGAGGGAGGGACAGAAAAAAAAAACACCTCACGTAATTTATGAACGCCCCCTAATCACATCCAGACTGTGGTCCGGCATAGTACCTACACGAGTTATTGACATTAATAAATTACATTGATGTCTAGTGTACAGATAAAGAAGGGAGCTGATGTATTCTGAAAGTAAATATCTTCAATATTAATACGAGCGAAGCTGCGAGCATATTCCACTTCTATATACAATTATGATAATATATCCTCACGCATTCCCACAAGGGTCCTCGAAGGGGTCTGTCACGTTGGCACCTAAAATATATATCTGGCGGAAAGTGGGTGAGTGGGTACTACCTATACACCTCTGCCTACCCCTCCGGGGACCCTTATGGGAAGGCGTGAGGATAGTACTTAACTTGTGAAGGAAGCTAAGCTATGAAATTCGCTTACCTAGCTCAGACTCCTCTTGAAGTTCCGTAATGTTCGATTTCTCCAGTTCCTCTTTTCTAGCTTTGATGACGCGTGTTATTTGTGTGTTCACAATGTTTAGAGCTTTGTCCTGTTGCTTTTTGTAAGGCGAATGTCGAAACACAGTTTCGTTACCAATGAATGGATTTCTCATACGCATTGATATAATATGTGTTAACCTTTAACAAATTTCGGTTTCAATATTGTTTATAGCACGGCATATTATCTAGCTTTGGTTTATTTGTTACAGTAGGTATATTTATTGTCTAATTTTATTATTAAAAAATAATAATATATCCTCACACCTTCCTATAAGGGTCCCCGAAGGGAAATGGAAGGCAGAGGTGTATAGGTAGTACCCACACACCCACTTTCCGCCAGAGATATATTTTAGGTGCCAACGTAACAGATGGCGAGTCCATTGCCGTTACTCAAGCACGACTATACATACGCCATTGAATTGTTTCTCAGACGTATGCAGGGTTCCTCACGATGTTTTCCTTCACGGTAAAGCTCGTGGTGTGACTAATCACTGTTCATTAAAATATAATCAGAAATATTACTTACCTTTCAATAGCCTTAACGTATTTACATTCGCAGTCCTTCTGTGCATTTACTGTCACGGCCATGACGGACTCTGCAAGTGTTAGATACTGAATTAATCGGCAATGCTCAATAAATCATTAGATTTTGTACCTATGTCTCGTTGTGATGAAGTAATAATTTGAATCGTAATAAGCTTTACGTACAAAATAACGATTAAAGCTTGGGACAATTAATTCTACACAAATTGATCCCCAACTACGCAAAGCTTTATCTACGGCCGGAGCTAGGCAATGGTATTTATATAGAAAGAATATATTTATATACACACGAGAACATAGGAAATATATTTCTGTTCATGATACCAATACATATTTGCCTGCCGTGAGAATCGAAGCTAAGTCAGCCTGGGGTCGTCCCCAGGCTGACTTAGCAGCCAGGAAATCCAGCCCTTAGACCAGACGGCCGAAGATTGTAATTTCGAATAATCAAAAAATTAAGACACGTTAAAATATTCAAGCCTTCCGAAAAGAGTAGGTAACTACGTTAGGGTAGACTGAAGTGTCTCAACACCTTTTTGCGGTAGTTATATTTAGGTGCCAACGTGTCAGAATATGGCAAGTCCATCGCGCTTACTCCAGCACGACTATACATCTGAAATTCTTCTCAAATGTATGGAGGATTCTGTGGTAGTGATCAATCACTATACTTAAGTTCAGAAAGAACTCATTGGTACAGTCAGGTGTGATTAACGATCTTAGTGTTCCAAGCGACTCCTCGAACCCCTCATCCAAGGCGGCGGTAACCGCGTACCATCACGCGGGCCGGGTCTCATGCTTGTTCGCCACCCAAGTGGTATATAAAAAACAGATGCTTTTGTTCAATGAAGCTCATAATTTTTTATCGCAACTTGCCATTTATATCCTACTCCCTCCCTAAGCTCTCATACCCAGAATAAGAATTGCTGATGCGTAGAAAGTAAAATGCTCTGGAAAGAAGGAAAGAGCTCTGTCCTCCTTCCAATCCTTTTCTGTTAGTGTTCACGCTATCCTATGTGTGACCACTGCTTTACAAATCATCGATTTCCGATAGCGTGAACGATATCAGAAAAGGATTTTGTCTGTTACGTACCCGTCATATTGTCTAGGGCGGCCGCGGCTAATAGTGGAAACACGTTAACATTTCTTCCATCACTTAGTTGAAGCAATTTTTTTATCAGTATCACTTCGTTCTTACAAAAGACCGACAAGTAATTTTGCAGCTTATTGAAATGGAATGCCGGCGTCAGTAATTTGCGATGCGATCTCCATCTATGACCTGAGTTGGAAACATCAATTAGACTTAGTTATTTTTTGACAGATCAACGTCATGGAGCAATATACTTATTAATTAATTTCTATTGTGTGTACAAAAAACTTTATGAGGATGCTTGCCTATGCATGGCATGGAATGGCGACAAATAATTT
This sequence comes from Drepana falcataria, assembly GCA_945859725.1. Lineage (NCBI taxonomy): Eukaryota > Metazoa > Arthropoda > Insecta > Lepidoptera > Drepanidae > Drepana > Drepana falcataria. Next base: position 3,933,570 of record OX243926.1, read on the forward strand.
TTTTTATGATTATGATTGAAGTGTCAATAACACACATTTTTTAAATGTGGATCTGTATGTTTATATTATTTTAGTAACTATGGTCTTTGATTTACCTGTTGATGTTAGGAGACCTTGGCCCAACCAAGGCATTATAAAATTGTATGGCTGTCCTTTTGTTATAATTTCAGAACTCCTTACCAAGGGCTGTAATTAAAGTAAACCGATCGGGCTGAGACTCGCATGCATAAAGCTACTATCACGTACGCACGCATTCCCTATACACACACACACACACATCCAAAATAAATAAAAAATAATGCGCAAAGTCACTATCCCACGCGGACGAAGTCGCGGGTATAGCTAGTTTACCTAAAAATTCTTATAAATACGAAAAAGGATGTCCCACGTATAACTACTAAACACATGCAATTAAGTTTTATTCCAGAAAAATCTACTAATGAAATCAAATTAAATTCGGGTGAAACTTCGAAGCACAGCTAGTCGTTCACAAAATTTTTTTTTTGTTCCGTAATGAATAAATAAAATAAAAAATAAATAGAAGGCCATGATAAGAGGGCCAATTGATAGTACAACCAAAGTACTTTGAATGGAAATCGGATATTTTTAAACAAATGTGCCGTGACCTGATATCTTTCTGTTGACTTTTGATGGAGCTACCTATAATTATCTATACAAATAAATAAAATTGGAGTATCTGTTTGTAATATTAAAGTAACCGCTTACTAAATGCATATGGATGTATACACGGTACATATACCAAAATATTTTTCTTACAACTTTTGTCTGTCTGTCTGTTTGTTCCGGCTAATCTCTGAAACGACTGCGCCGATTTTGACGGGACTTTCACTGGCATATAGCTGATGCTAAAAGGAGTAAGGTAATTTTTTATCTCATACCTCGATATATTTCGGATTTGTGACGCACACGTATCTGTCCGAAAATATATAAACACGAAGTATACCATTGTATTTCTGGCAGTATTCCTCCAATTTCTTCAAAAATTCTGAAACAAATCAACATCATCACAAATTTAAGAGCTGAACTTTTGTCGGCGTCTCTGATGCAGTCCCTTCCATTCGCTTCTGTCCAGCGCAACCTCCTTGACCTCCCTATACGTGATGAGAGACACTTTTTCTTTAATCTGACCCATGTTTGTTAATTTTGGTCTTCCTCTTCTTCTCTTCCACTCTACCTTTCCTTCTAATATATTTCTAAAGAAGCTATAATTTCGTATAAGGCCTATCATCTTTCCTCTTCTATTCTTGATAGTGTTTAGCAGTACTCTTGATTCTTACTTTTTTGAGCATGTCTTCTTTTGGTACCCTTTCCGTCCAGCTGATTTTTTCCATCCTTCTCCAGCACCACATCTCAAATGCCTCCAAAACCTCTCTATGACCCTTTGTCATTGTCCACGTCTCACAAACATATAGTGCAAATAACAAATAAGCTGTTAAAATTCTAAAACATGGCCGAGTGGTTTGAGCAGTTGCCTACAACACAAAGATTGCGAGTTCGAATGCCGACTACACCAATGAGTTTCACAACCTAAGTACACAGTACAGGGATTACTCACACCACGAGCTTTACGGTGAAGGAAAACATCGATAGATATCCTGCATACGTTTGAGAAGAAATTCAAACACGTAACTATGTATAGTCGTGTTTGAGTAACGGCAATGGACTCGCCATCTATCACGTTGGCACCTAGAATATTTAGCTCTGGCGGACAGTGTGTAGGTACTACCCAGCACACCTCTGTCTACCCGTTCGGGTATCATTGTGGGAAGGCGTGAAGATATAAGGTATTTTAACAAAATACGTTTGTAGCATAATTTCTAATAGGCATTTATTTATATAAAGATTTGACTTTTTATCAAATTTCTTAACTAAGTAACCGCCATGTCATACTTAGACATTCAATAATATCAACGCACATTATATAACACTATCCCAAATTACAGTATCCGAAATACCTATTAAATAGTCACATCTCACCATGTTGAGATGGGTTGTAACCCATGTTGGGCTGCTCCAATTTTGAAAGGTGTCTTGCATATCATGCATGAAATCGCAGTTACAGTCGCAATAACCCACATGTTTCATATCCGTAATATATAATCCCATTCTGTACTAATTTAGGCTAATATTATACTACACTTATACATAACACTTAGTTTTACATATATTTGATTCAATAAACAAACCGGGATAAATATTATCCAATCAATTTTTCTAGTAAATTTGCGGATGTAAGTCTTTGCACATAATGTAAATTGGGGACATAAAGAAATCTATTTTTTATAACTATGTAACAATAGATAAAGCTATCGTAGAAGACGTTAGCTTTATCTATTTTGTTGTTTTATCAGCTGTTCTAGTGAACATGGGTCATGGTATTAGAATAATGATATGACATCGTAAAAAACTTGATCAGTTCGCCTCTGTATGCCTATACATATTCCTAAGAGTTGTCAATGTCACTGCAAGGCCAATACCGTTTTGATACATAAGGCTGTAATAGGTATGTTGTAGCAGAATGTCGTTATAGTCTAGACTATTGACGCTCTACTATCTAGACCTATTTTAACGAGCCGAGAATCTTAACTGTACCAATGAGTTTTTTAGAACTTAAGTACAATGATTAATATACCACGAGGTTTACGGTGAAGGATAACATGTACGAAACCTGCGTTGAACGTATCTCTACGTAACTAATTCATCTGTATTGATTATTGCCTATTGATTAAATAATGATAATATCCTCACGCCATCCCGCAAGGGTCCCCGAAGGGGTAGGCAGAGGTGTATAGGTAATACCCACACACCCACTTTCCGCCAGAGGTATATTAGGTGCCAACGTGACCGATGGCGAGTCCATCGCCGTTACTCAAGCACTACTATACATACGCCTTTGAATTTCTTCTCAGACGTATGCAGGTTTCCTCTCGATGTTTTCCTTCACCGTAAAGCTCGTGGTGTGACTAATCACTGTACTTAAGTTCAGAAAAACTCATTGGTACAGTCGGGATTCGAACTTGCGACCTTTGCGTCGCAGGCAACTGCTCGAACCACTCGGCCACCACGGCTGTTTTTGTATTGTTTAAATAAGTGAATATATCTTTTGTATATATTTATTTGGCAATCTGGCTACACCAAGCATGCGAAGACTGTTAAAGACCACGAAATAACAATAAATAAGATAAAAAATATATGTAATGAAACCCACAGTACAAAAAGCCCTAACAAGAAAAGAAAAAATTGCTCAAAAATAAAACAGAAAAAAAACGATAATACAGTGCTCAATGACACGGCTAATTCTGCCTGTACAGTTCTAGAACTTCAACGTGAATCTAATGCTGCAGTAAATACGCCAAAAACGTATTTATCTGAACATTCATGCGAAAGTCGGGAGAGCTTTAAAGACAGACAGATAATAAACAGAGAAACTCAAAACAAAAAAAAACTTAAGAAAATGTGCATAATCAGTAGCAACAAAGGAGATAAATTTATAAAAGTTCTGAAAGAAACAAAATTTACCGAAAAATACCTATACTGCCACTATGCTAAACCGAATGGAGGAATAAAGCAACTTTTGCTCGGATTAAAATCAAAACTAAAAGACTTCACAAAAGAGGATTTTTGCATCATTATGATAGGCGAAGCTGACTTCAAGCAATCACAAATGTACACTGCATTGGTTTATGAAATAAGCGAGGCACTAAGAGAATTACAAAACACAAATATAATTATCGCCTTACCAACATATATATGTGGAGCAAACATCTATAATTGCCGAGTTGAAAATTTTAATTGTCTATTAGCCATGAATACATGGAACAATAATTATGCGGTAATATATGACTCTAATAAAAACTTATCATATGACATGTTTTCGACAAGCACTGGAAAATTGAATAGAAGCGGAACAAGAAATATACTTAATAATATCAAAGAAATAATCCATAAGAGTTCGACAACAGAGCACCAAGTTTCGGAAAACTACGATACACAAGCCCAACATCAAGATTTTTTTCGTATCTAATAATTTTTATATAATGCACCAAAATGTTAATGGACTCTTAAGTAAATCCGATATTCTTTATGAATGTATAGATGATATCTCTAATCTTGGTAAGCAAGTAAATGTAATGTGTTTCACAGAGCATAATATGATAACGAGCGATGTAGACCTCTTGAACATACCAAATTACCAACTAACTGCATTTTCTACGAGAAATAACAGAAATGGAGGCGCGTGTATATTAATTCAAAATAATTTAAACTGGATAGAATTAGACTCAATAAAAAAGTTTAACTTGCCAAATATATTTGAATGCTGCGCAAATAAATTAACCGAACATAATATAACCGTAGTATGTATATATAGAGCTCCAAAACAAACACATATTGATATTTTTTTCGATAATTTTACTGAAATACTAAAATTGTTATGCTATAAAAATAAGACTAAGATAATAGTTTGCGGTGATTTTAATATTGATATTCTAAAGAAAAATAAACAAACAACTAAATTTAAACACTTAGTAAAGGAATTTAACCTAAAATTTGCAATAAATCAATCTACTCGACCCAGTAGTGGTACTTGCTTGGATAATTTTCTACATAATTTAAGGAACTGTAAAAGTGAGTTGATAGAGCTGGGTGTATCTGACCACACAGCGCAGTTACTAAATTGTCCAGTAAAAAGAACGTGTATAATAAAACAATGGTATGTAAACAAACGCGATTACAGTAAAGAAAACATGAACAAATTTAAAGAATGTATAAGTAAACTATATTTTTCTGAGGTTTATGAAACAACCAATGCTAATGAATCTTTTAATATATTTTATGAATTGTTTACATTGTTTTATGATCTATGCTTTCCAAAAATCAAGTGCAAAATATCGACATTAATTAAACCAAAATGGATCTCACGAGGAGTAAGATTATGTAGCAAAAAGAGACGAGAATTACTATGGAAATATAGACTTATGAAAGATGAAACTACGAAAATAGCTTTTAAAACCTATAATAAAAGATACAAAAATATAATTAAATTAACACAAAAGGCTCAAAATAGCCATTCAATAGAGACAAGTATCAACAAATCAAAAACAATCTGGAAAATAATTAATTCGCTTAAACCAAATATTCCTAAAAATAATATAAAATATATACTAGCAGATGGAAAACATATAACAAATCCAAAATTAATAGCACAAACATTTAATGATAACTACATAAAACAAGTAAACCGAAATGAAAGTAATCAAAGAAATAATATTAATACGAGTAAATATAAATCCTCTAAATCCATGTTCATGAAACCAACAATACCGAAGGACATAATTACAGTAATAAATAACTTAAAAAATACATACAGTACAGGCTATGACGAAATACAGACTAGTGTTATCAAATTGGTAGCCAGTGTAATAGCCCCAGTATTATCCGATATTATAAACAAATGCATTATTAGCGGATCATTTCCAGAAAAATTAAAAATGTCTATTATAAAGCCGCTACACAAAAAGGACGATAAAACAAATATTTTGAATTACAGACCTCTGGCACTAATACCAATATTTTCCAAAATTTTTGAAAAGATAATATATTATAACTTAAATGAGTATCTTGATAAAAACAACATCTTATGTGAAGAGCAAATGGGTTTTAGAAAAAACAAGACCATTAATATGGCAATATATAACTTTTTAGATAAAATCCATTATAACATGGACAACAAAAAACCCGCAGTCGCACTATTTATGGACATGACCAAGGCTTTTGACTACGTGGACCACAGAACATTATTAAACAAATTATATAATTATGGGATCAGAGGCAATGTATTAGATATGATAAAGTCGTACTTAATAGGAAGAAAACAAATAACGCAAATAAAACATATTAATATGAAAACAAAAACGGAAGAAATCTACTCGTCAGATGCTCAAGAGGTATCTTTTGGCGTACCCCAAGGGAGTGTTCTCCGCTCCGCTGCTTTTCCTCATTTATATAAATGACTTTCCTAAAGCCATCAAGCACAGGATGTCCCTATTTGCTGATGACAGCACGGTAATTTTTAATAATGGTAACCTTAAAGATATAGAGACAGATATAAATAACAGCCTTATATCAATCATTGCGTGGCTTAATACGAACAACCTAAAAATTAACATGAAAAAAACAAAAATAATGAATTTTCAATTGAAACAAAAACCAATGTCAAATTTAAGCATAAACTATAAAAACGAAACTATTGAGGAAACCAAGGTAACGAAATTTCTAGGAATACATATAGATAATAACATGAATTGGCTGACACATACTGAAAAGGTATGTAATAAATTACACAAATTTTCTTATGCTTTATATATGTTAAGAAAGGTAAGCAACCTTAGCGCACTCTTGGCGGCTTACCACGGATATGTAGCATCTACTTTGAGATATGGCATAATCTTCTGGGGAAATGCCAGTAATAGCACTAATGTTTTCAAATCACAAAAAAAATGTATTAGAGCTATATGTCAAATTAAACACAGAGACACGTGTAAACCACATTATCAAACTTTAAAAATATTAACATTGCCGTCACTTTACATTTATGAAATTATTATGTTTGTCAAAACCAATATACACTTATTCCAAGTATTTACAAGTCAACGACGTTCAGAGCTTTCCTTAACGAAAACTAAAACCACATTTCTACATAAAAGTGTGTTTGCAATGGCACCAAAGCTATACAATAAACTCCCAAAGCAAATTAAACATTGCCAAAATATAAAAGAATTTAAAAATAAAGTTTTTAATTTACTTGTTGAGAAAGCATATTATACCATTAATGAATACCTAGTTGATAAGTTTTAATAATTTTAAGAAAGTTATATGATAACATTATAGAGCCGTCATTTAAGGAAACTTTCAACAATATGTTTATTTTTATATATAATATGAGTAGTAGCATAAACTCGATATTAAATAATTATGCTTAAGATAGTGTTATAAATAATATTATCTATTTTAAATATTTTGTATGCCTAGCGGCGGAACATAGCACCTATACCTGTGTAACTTAATACCATCTAATTTTCTATGTTCACGAAATAAATTATTTGATTTGATTTGATTTGATTTGAAGGTAGTGTATTCCGTTATCGTAACTTCCATCAAAAGTTACCGATTTTATATTGGCTGTATTAGCAAAAGGGACTAACAGATCGCGCTTCTGGCATCCCACCCATTCCCTGGGGAGTACTGAAAATCTATACCACGCAAAATTATCAATGCCTCGAATTTTCGAATTTTCGTCTTTCGTACTGATGAAGGGTGAAGTTAAACTCTCAGTTGGACAATTCGAATCCTAAACGGGGGATCAGTTCCACTCTACCTCTCTTCAACTCCTGGTTTAATTTTACCAGGTTAAACTAGCAATAGTCACGCATAATTATTAATTTAGAAGAATGGGCAAGGAAGACCATGTTCTAGATCAAATCTTTCTAACACTTAAGAAGGGGAGCGACAGTTTTCGAAACCAGCGAATTCATGAATGTCTGACGACCTATTCTCTCTGCCTACCCGTAAGGGACTCAGTGTGGTGATATGAATTTAATTCCTATAATTCACTTTGGAAAGGGCCTTACCTAACGCAGAAGCTAGGGCTGCTACCCGTACCTACTTTATAATAAAGTATTGCACGTTATTTCAAGTTAATGTACCTACTCTCTTTATTTATTATAGTGCACTAAATAAAGTAACCAAAGAAATCAAATCGGTAAGTTTGGTTTTTCCTAATGTTTTCTAGAAGACAATTTAATTGAAAAAAAAAATATACTGATAGAAGATTATGGATAATGTTAAAGATGGATTATCACAAAGGAAATCTTTTCAGACTCAGTAAAATGCAAAAAATAAATAATAAATTAATAATAATATATCCTCACGCCTTACCACAAGGGTCCCCGAAGGGGTAGGCAGAGGTGTATAGGTAATACCCACACACCCACTTTCCGCCAGAGGTAAATTAGGTGCCAACGTGACAGGTGGCGAGTCCATCGCCGTTACTCAAGCACGACTATACGCCTTTGAATTTCTTCTCAGACGTATGCAGGTTTCCTCTCGATGTTTTCTTTCACCGTAAAGCTCGTATAAAAGCGAATAATAAATTAGTATGCTTTATTTGCAAGAAATAAAGTGGCAGCCCTATTAATAGCTCCCATGCCAATACCATATACATAACATATACATACTATGAATGTTACCTCTATAGTTGTAAAAATAGTGGTTTGAAGTACGTACTTGGTGCGCTCACGGCGAAAATGTGAGCATTCCCAACCACAGGCAGTGGAAATGGTCCCGGCAGATTTAAGATTATTGAATCTTTCAAATAGTTATACCAAGAATAAAATATTAAAAAAGCAAACGTAATTAAAATTGTTGTTAATATCATTTTAAAAACGTAGAGCCAACCACACTCAATTGACAATAGAAACAAATGACTGCACCATACCGCTTGAAATATAGTAGTTGTGCCCCGCGGTTTCACCCGCGTCTATCTTTGATCTCATTGGTAGATTTAACCTCCTCTCAACATGATCGCTCGTCACGCACATCATTCCGCATAGAAAAGTGTGTGCTTGATGACCATATATATATATATACTAGTTGCCCGCCCAGCTTTGCTCGGGTGGAAAAAAAAAGATGGTGGCGCCACCTATCGGGTCCAATTGTGAATCTAAACCATTCCCAGATCCCCTTGAACACACACAAAAAATTTCATCAAAATCGGTCCAGTCGTTTGAGAGGAGTTCAGTGACATACACACTCACAGAAGAATTATATATATAAAGATATCATCGATGTCTTATAAAGAGAGAGTTTATTATTAGTGATCGATGATATATATATATATATATATACTAAGTAATATATATATATATATTTAACTTAGTATATATTTATTAAGCTTGTTATTTGTTTATAATCTATGTCAGCATCTCCTTATTATTTTTATTTGCTGAAACACGATTGCAGCGCCACTTAACGGGTCCAATTGTGAATCTAAACCATTCTCGAATCCACCTGAAGACACATAGAAATTTCATTAAAATCAGTCCAGGCATTTACGAGGAGTTCAGTGACATACACACGCACACCCGATACCAGATTTGGATTTGGCGCTGCGATCGTGTTTCATGAAATTTTATTGGTATTTTATATCTGTGAATGGAATGTTACTGCAAAATATGAAAATCTGTCACGAGAAAAAGTCTGAGAAGCTTACTCACTAAAGACCACGATGGCACAATAAACGATAAAAATCTTAATAGAATAAATTGAAACAATACAAATCTTAATAGTCCTGTGAAATAAGCTTAAAAAATATATATGGCACTAGCTTGTGGATATAGTAATCTGTGGTTGACTAATACTTTGAAGTTTGACTTACGCAGTGTTAAATGTCAAAGGCAATCAAAACAATTTCGTGTTGAAGTCTTGTTATTTCCTTTACCTATTACCACGACGATCAATACGATTAATTTAACAATGCTATTTAATTTCGTAATAAATACAACTAAAGTAAATTCAGTATGTAAAGGTAATTGATGAAACAAAATTTAAGGTTAGAATTGTAAAATGTATGTACTTATCTTAATTTTCTAATTTGTTACAGAATTTATAAGAAATGCCAGTAAGAAAACTGGAGGTAGTACACAGAACACCAGTTGTAAAGTAAAACCTAAAAAAAGAGGTTGGAAGGTGCAGGACGGGCACTCTGTACAGGCTGGCCATATGCTGGCTACACAGAGAACAACTCGATTCCACCCTGGTTTAAATGTACGTGCTATTTTCTCAGGAGACGACGATCCACCGCTCTGCAACTTAGTGTGCATATGATCGAAGTGTCAATAACATATACTAGTTACAAATACTAGTGACCTGATAAGGATTTATCTATACTTATGCCACTAAATAAAAATTAAGTATGTGTTTGTGGAATCATAACCAAAGTTTTTTCTAAAGGCACCCAGTAATAATTAAAAAGAATTCATATAAGTTTGTTTGTCCTGGCTAATCTCCGATATTGCTGTACCGATTTTGACAGAACACACTGGTAAATAACTAATGTTATATGGAATAAGGTAACAAACTCCCCTGGAGAATATATCTAGACAATCTAGATTGAGGCTGATGGTGAGAGCCACATCAAAATCTGTTCAGTTGTTTTTGAGCTTATACACAGTGACATATCTCTAGCAAATATAAATATTACACCTTTGCTAATTATTATATTCCTAATAGCAGTATGTGCATACTGTTATGTCTCTGTTTTGGTCCCTTTGGGAATATCTGAAGATGATGTTACAATCATCTGTGATACTGTTGCTTACATATTTTATTTCATATTCAGGTTGGATTTGGTCGTAATGGAACCCTCTTTGCTATGGAAGCAGGTAAAGTAGTTGTGACTTGTGAAAAGTTTAACCCCAACTGGGAACATACTTGGGTACAAAGAATTTATGGAGGCAGAGAACATCAAACCATAATGAAGAAATATTTCAATGTCATACCAGAACCTCAACACCAGCGGTTCAAACTGATTGATGAAGTGTAATATATATTTGTTCTAATAGTTTAGTATTATTAAAATAATAAAATATAGTAAGATGTGCACAATTTTATTTAAAAACAAGGTTTGCTTAATATCACAAACCTTTTTGACAGTCCTAAGAAAATGTTATTCATTCTTGTATTCATAAATTTCTTCATTCTTTTTTTTCTTTGGCTCTGGAGATGCCTCTGTTTGGTAGCAGATAGCACCACAGATTTGCAAATTATAAATCGAAAGAAAATTAATGGTTTCCATATGTTACCTGTGTATTAATGCGGAAATGTAACCCATTTTTTGTTCTATTTGATCTTATTTCGGTCTTTAAAGTGCAGTGTAAGTTGAACTTACTGATGTTCTTTTTTTTAATTATTTAAGCCAGACATTTCATATTTGAAATAGCTCAAGTAGATATGTTTAATTTATCCATGAACTATATAGATATATGAATGATTGCGTTTGCCAATGCAAGGAAATTGTAACGAATGTTCAGTTCAACACCACGGTTGTCCAATCGATGACCGAGGTTCTAGGATGTTTCAATAGATGGCGCTTTATTGAAAATTTCGACGGTACTGCATTTGGTTTGTAATTTATAAGGATGCAAATATATCATAGATTCGAGATGTGTCCTTTTTATGTTGACCCTAGAATTGGGAAAACGTCGGCCTGGACGGCACTCTGGTCGACAATGTAGACAAGTGTGTATGTACTCGAACAGGACTTTGACAACGGCACGGTTAGCATAAGCAATCGTTGGTAAATGTTGATAATGATAAATTTGGATGTGTCATATGTAGCATGAAATGCATAGGTTTCCTTCGTAAATTGTATGGGATAAAGAATTTAGGTTGAATTCGATAATTTAGATTGAAACAGGTGTTAATGTATGAAAACACGTGAAATGCATACTATTGATGCATAAGTGATATTGAAAGGATGAGTTAGAAAAGGTTGGCAAAACAGATGCGAACGTGTCGTGAAGAACAGGCAGAGGAAGACCATGTTTCAAGCGTTTATTTAGATCAAATCTATCAAGTATCAACTGTAGGATAGGTACGTCAAGAGAACCCAATCGATATCGATGTAGGTATGAATGAAAAGATAAGACCGAATGAATTTAGCCTTTAAAATAATTGACCCGACGTGATGATTGTATAGGTACCAAAGTAGATTTGTTATCTCGTTTTACGCCAGAATATGAAAACAAGGCAAAGGATAGCACTTGTAATTCATAGCCGTTCCGATGCCAGGTGAACGGGCTCTCATGAAATATGAAGAAGGTGGGAACCAGGAACCAGCTAAGGACAAATTTTATTGGCCCTAATAAATATCGTCGGACGATAAATCACAAAATATTGCCAGCTAGAACCTTATACGGGATTTAAAGGAAAAAATATTCCACTTAGCTTTGAGTTATGCTTTGACTAGCTGTGCGCCGCGGTTTGTACCCGCGTAAAATTTTATTTCTTTCGTTTTTGTTCGGCCTGTAGACTATGCATGAAAGAGGAACAAATGGATTGACGATAGGTAGGTACCTTCTAATTGATAGTTTCCGACATACGATGTAGAATAGAAATATCGACTACTAGCGGTCCGTCCCGGCTTGGGCGAACATTACTTTTTTAACCATTTTTAATATTTTTATATTTTTGTATAGGCTATATTAATCAGTGATAATACAGCATTCAAATGGTGAAAGAATTTTTAAAATCGGTCCAACACTTTTTGAGCCAATTCCTTACAAAGATACTTACATACAAATCTTTCCTCTTTCAAAGGGTAACGTGAGATGGTAATTAGTTGTTATTAAAAAATCTGTCGACATATTATTATAAACATATAACACATAAAATATAAACATTCTTTCTCTCCAACATACCTACGTCCAATTCTGTTGTGTAATTTTTGAGGAACAAACATCATCACTAACTCGCGTTTACAATATTAATCAGATGGTAGGATTTTGTTATCTATGTGCACTATAAAAATATTAATGAGGTATTTCGGTAAAAATCGCTAGGCTAGTTAAAGGTCCACTAGATAAAGCTTTGAATTAATAGAAGGAACTTAAAGTAAGTATATTTCCAAAGACTAACGAAAGGCCTTACATATTATTACATTATACATAATGTAGGTATTTACAGTTTGGCACCATATGCGAGTAACACATAAAATAAAAAAGTAGCATGTGAGAGGAGATTGCTGATTTTCCGGCACAGAAATGATGTCCGGCCGGCCCGGATGTTGTCCGTCCGGGTAGTGCCGGACGGTGCCGGAGTTTATCAATGGGAACTACTCTAATTTCTTTGAATGCTCAAATTGTACCTTTGAAATTAGGTTATAAATGTGACGGATTGCGAATAGAAATAGCGCTAGTTTTTTAAATGGGGCCTTAACGTGCAAGGCTATTGCTACCATAGTTTAAGAGTAATAGTAAATTGATATAATAAAGTAAACCAAAGATCGTTTACCTATAGCAGAATAATATTATCCATGTAAAAATTTTAACTCGCCTGTCATAGCAAAATGAAAGATGCGACAACTCTCCAGTTCTTCCAACTAGTGGCTTGTCTTGTCTTGTCTCAACCATTTTGTCAAGGGCAAAAGGTCAGAGCGATCTTTTTGACATGATATACACATACATTAAAAAAAAATCTATCTACTTACGAATCTGAATAAAGTCATCTGGCTTTAATAAAAAAAAGAAAATCAAATACACGCAAACTTTCGGTAGGTAAGTTAACTGATTGTGTTGAAAGAATATCGCATTTTCATCACATTGAGGCGCCATTCGGCACTTGGGTGAGCCGGATTCCCCTCCCTGCAGTTCGGAGGGTGCTTGAGATTTCCCACTTGTAATTTTTCTCGGCAGCCATATTGCAGTGTTGCCAGTGCTCGCCCAATAACACCCAACACCCGCCGACGGGTGTAACTCAAGGGCTAAATTAAACTTTTTGCTCCAAAACGAAAGTTGTCATGTGCGAATGGCTTTTATGAATTGGTTTGTTTCAGCTGAGATATTATTTTGCTTTCATGGGTCAGTAGACGAAATAATTTCGGAAAACTCTCCATTCAAATTTTATTCTACCATCCCGGTTGATAAAATAGAAAAGCAGAAGTTTTTTTTATTAATTAGATCAATTTATGTCTTTAATATACATATATCATAATCCACAACCCACTATGACAAAAGTAGAATTTGTTTGAATTTATGTATAGGATCCATTAAGAAGTATCAATTGTTGAAATCTAAGACGATGTGTACTTGATGAGTATTTGTGTGAGGTTGGTTAAGAATACCTGTTAGTACAGGTATTCTTACGTGAAGATATAGTTATCTTCATGCATTCTCACAAGGGTCTCCGAAGTGGTAGACAGAGGTATATAAGCAGAACCCCACATATACCCACTTATCGTGACAGATGGCGAGTCCATCGCCGTTACTCAAGCACGTTTATACATACGCCTTTAAATGTATTTTTAAAAGTATGCAGGTTTCCTTTCGATGTTTTCCTTCACCGTAAAGATCGTGATGTGACTAATTGCTGTACTTAAGTCCAGAAAAACTCGGTCCAGTCGTGTATCGAACGTGCAATTTTTGTGATGCAGGCAACTACTAGAACCACTCGGCCACCACGGCTTTATATGTTAAGAATAATAATAATAATAATAATCATTAATTTTTTGCAAAATCATGGTATAAACTGTTGTTAATTAATAATGCCGTACATTCATGTTTTGCTGAGCCCTCAGCATGCAAATTCAGTGTTCAAAAATTCCCCAACACTATAAAAGCCATTTTCACTCAACCATTCATGTAACTGAAGAATACTTAATGTTGTATATTTAAGAAAGAAAAAAAGTTAATTTACGAAGGTGTTTCAGTAAGACCTAGGACATTGTATCTTCTTGTTATGATTTGTTTGAGTCGTTCTATTTTTCACCCACATTGCGATTCAAGCGTCGAGCTTCAACGTTCACAAGGCTTTTAAAAAGCTAAACATTTGTGTGGGGCTTACACGCGACTTACAATCTTAATGTAAGAGACTTAAAGTTGTGATTACTTAAAGAAATTTGACTCAGAGTGTACCGACACTCCAATTTTTGTATCCGACTCTAGTTCGGTAGTGTTACAGGAATGAAAGTGCTTTGATAAATATACCTCGTATCGTATAATGCACGAATAAAAGGGAAGCGACATTTAATTATATTTCATAGAATCAGTAGATGATAGGATTATCTATTTTCACACCTAATATGTTTTTACGCCCTGTCTTATTTGTACACCTTTTATTTTCAAATCATTAAAGCGCACATCACTATTGTTAAGATTTCATTATAAAAGAAAAGCCGTGGTGGCCGAGTGGTTCGAGCAGTTGCCTGCGATACAAAGATCGCAAGTTCGAATCCCGACTGTACCAATGAGTTTTTCTGAACTTAAGTACAGTGATTAGTCACACCACGAGCCTTACGGTGAAGGAAAACATCGAGAGGAAACCTGCGTACGTTTGAGAAGAAATTCAAAGGCGTATGTATAGTCGTGCTTGAGTAACGGCGATGGACTCGCCATCTGTCACGTTGGCACCAAATATACCTCTGGCGGAAAGTGGGTGTGTGGGTATTTATTACCTATACACCTCTGCCTACCCCTTCGGGGACCCTTGTGGGAAGGCGTGAGGATATATTATTATATTATTATTATAAAAAGATAAAAAAATGTGCTGAAGAAAATTTCATCCGAGATGGCACGTGTTTCGAAAGCACCACCTATTGGGGAAAAATAAATACAATTAAGCCTATTAGAAAAAAAAATCGTCAAGATCGGACGAACACACGTCAAACTCAAATAAATAGTAATGACAAGTAAGTCAAGAAAGTTTTTACAATTCCAACAATTGCTATATCGATGCGAACACTGTCCCATCAAACATACAAACTTCAAGTTACAAGTCAATATTTCAAACGTAACAAAAAATACCAGGCAGCTAAAGGTCATTTACGTGAAACACAGGCGTAGGGAACCCCTAAAAACATCCCCAACTTTGCCGCCCTTTTTAATCCACCTGAACGTGTTTTACGATCGTCAACTTTTCCGTATAAAAAGTTTTAACACTCAACCTGCTGTTGCAATAAACATCATTCCTGTAATGAGGCCGGTGACTTCCCTATGTTTTCATAGCGTTACTTATTGTTTTAATCTTTTAAGCGGTCGTTGCCCTTGTTGCAGTTCGCGAAGTGTCTTTTTAAAACGTTAATTAACTGTAATGGTGGCTACAGGCAAGGGTCAGGATGAAAACAGCCATGATAACATTGCTACGAACAATGGTGGCCGAGAGGCTACAAAGTAACTTGATTAAAACTAGGTTGCTAGTTCAAACTACAGTTGTCTGTACCAATAAGTTGCTCTGACCTTAAGTTCAATGTTTTATCATAGTATCGTGTGCTTTCCGGCGATGAAAACCTGCAAACATTTGCGAAAAGATTCAAAGTCGTATGTAACATTTGCCAGATTACTGAGACAGACATGTGTTACGTTGTTTCCTAAATTAAATGTCGGTAAAATAGGGACTTATATGAAGCATTTCCGCTACAGTTACTAATAACCTTAAAAGTTGTTATAAGATTTTTAATAACTTTTATGGTTATATAAAAAAGCCGTGGTGGCCGATTGGTTCCAGTAGTTACCTGCGACACGAAGATCGCAAGTTCGAATCCCGACAACTTTAGTACAGTGACTAGTCACACCACGAGCTTTACGGTGAAGGAAAACAACGAGAGGAAACCTGCATACGTCTGAGAGCAATTCAAAGGCGTATGTATAGTCGTACTTGAGTAACGGCGATGGATTCGACATCTGTCACGTTGGCATCTATTATATATGTCTGGCGGCTTCCTATATTTATGTGTATATGGAATGCATAAAATCTTCCTTTTGGGAAGTCTTTATGCCATTCCCGTATCAAGCTATCGATTCGGCTCCGACGTTGGGTGATTTACATGGTAGCGTTCGTAATTCGTTGGGCTGACTGACGTCCAGGATAAATCAACGTTGAACCCCTGCTAACCGGACATTTATCTCGGCTCACGATAAAAAACTACGCCAGGGCTGCAGCCGTTGTATGCATGAGTGGATACCTTGCTTTGATTATTCGGTACCCGCCCTTGATGGATGTCGCGGATCACGTTACGTTGGCCTCTTGTCGCCTATCGCAAAACTGAGGACTGAAGTAAAATCTGTATACTATTTTCATAGTTGAACATACCATGTTGATTAAAAATGTATATACCTAACGTCAATTATAATAACCCATTAAGCATACACACACACACACACACACACAAGCTCAACTTATTTTGTATTCAGTTTTATTTTTATTGTACAAATCTACGTACCTAAAACCAATCCGCTGGAAGAGCGTTGGCAACCTGCTACAGGTATTTATTACTTCACTGGTGCGTTCCTCAGGAGATCCCAGAGCCCTCCTATATACACAGAGGATGGCCACCGAGGGGGTTTTAGTGAGTAGAAATCTCACATAACCTGTTCGTCCCCCCCCCCCAGGACGGTCGGGTACCTATAGAAGGTTTCCCCCTCGAAAAAAAAAAAAAAAAAAAAAAAAAGTATTTTTACTTACTTACTAGGATTGTCATCACTAAATGATTGCTATGTAACATTTGTTAATGAAAATAAAACATCTTTATTTTTATTTATTTTATTTTATTTATTCATGTAGCAATATCGCAAATATTGTAAAAATAACGTTCAAAAGACATCATTAGTCTACTGCTGTGCCCTACATACATTTTATTTAAAATTTGACTACATAAATAATAAAAGTTAAATGTTTAATAATGTTCAAAATTGCTTGCACGATGTCTGAGTGTGGGATCGTTAGGCTATATAATAATACCTATTTATAAATGTGAAAGTTCAAATGAATATACGGATGTATGTTAGTCAATTGCGCCAGAATTGGAGGAAAATTGGCACAGAGATAAGATTAAAGGCTGCACTAACACATTAATGGTAAGGCTCGAGCATTAATCATATGAGAGTTGATGATCAAAAAAGCTGGTAAATACGCGGGGCTTAGCTTAACTATATTACATAAGTACTGATAATAGAAATAAAAAACTGTCCTTTAATCATTAAAATTCATGGCCAGCGAGGATGGTCCGAACAGCCAGTTTTAATTTGACGCGACATTAAGTAAGGCAACAGTATTTAATACAACATATATAGCATAATAGCCGAAGTTGCCTGCGACACAAAGATCGCAAGTTCGAATCCCGACTACCAATGAGTTTTTATGAACTTAAGTACAGTGATTAGTCACACCACGAGCTTTACGGTGAAGGAAAACATCGAGAGGAAACCTGCATACGTCTGAGAAGAAATTCAAAGGCGTATGTGTAGTCGTGCTTGAGTAACGGCGACGGACTCGCCATCTGTCACGTTGGCACCTAAAATATATCTCTGGCGGAAAGTGGGTATTATATTATATATAACATATAACTTATACACGGTAAAATAGGCATGCATGTATAGCACTTTCTCAAATTATGTATGAAGAATTAAAATCTCCTTTGACATCAACTCTTATAGGAACTTATTGCATGATTTGTCGCCAGCATGTCACAAGCGTTGTAATAAAAATTAAGTTTTGTTACATGACAGCAGTTAAGACACTTCTAAATTATGATATATTGGAGATATACAAAGCCGACCGGGTTGAATAATGCAAAAAGATAGCGACATTCAGTATAATATTCATGGAAAAACATAATTTAATTCCCCGAGACAGTCCGTGCGGCCCCGACCTCGTTTGAGATTGCGCTCTTGTCTCGCAAATCGCGTAATGAAGGAAAACATTCCCCAAATATGAAATAATGTACCTGTGGTGGATATTTCCTCATTTACGACAGGTTGATGTATCGTCTTGTGCTTCTTTTAAGCGTAGGAGTTTTACTTCGACTTGACAGAAGAGAGTTATGACACAGCACTTCAAGAAAGATTGAAGAAAGGTTTTCTGAACGTATATTCAGTGATTAATCACAGCGTGAGCTTTAAAGTAAAGCTAAAGATCTAGACAAAATCTGCACACGTTTGGGAAATAAAAACAAAGTAGTGACGACGAACGTAGTAAACGACCGTCTGGTCTAGTGGTTAGAGCTCCTGACTGCGAGACTTGAGGTCGCGGGTTCGAACCCCGCTGAGGGCAGATATTTGTGTGATGAACACGAGTATTTGTACCTTAGTCTTGGATGTCCTATGTATTTATGTATATATCTATGTATATAAGTAAATATTATATCGTTGTCTAGTTACCATAACACAAGCTT
The DNA here is from genome assembly GCA_945859725.1 of Drepana falcataria. NCBI lineage: Eukaryota > Metazoa > Arthropoda > Insecta > Lepidoptera > Drepanidae > Drepana > Drepana falcataria. The sequence continues at coordinate 3,952,531 of OX243926.1, forward strand.
TGCTTGCTTTGGGATTATGGCAATTTGTGTGGAATTGTCTCATGATCTCATGATCTGTCTCGTTGGCACCTAAGAGGGTGTGTACGTTATCCAGTCGGACATATAGTCGGCCCATGTGGGAAGGCGCGAATGTGGTGGCCGAGTGGTCTGCGACACAAAAATCGCTGCTGGACCGATTTTAATAAAAATTTCTGTGTGTCTTCAGGTGGATTCGAGAATGGCTTAGATTCACAATTGGACCCGATAGGTGGCACCACCATCGTATTTTTTTACCCGAGCGAAGCTGGGCGGGACAGCTAGTACCATATATCGACGGTCCCTACGTACATAAAGACATGTCAAAAACCGAGGTTTACAGGAGAGCGCAATTAATGTTCAAACCGCTCTAGAAATAATTCTATGTACAATTATTAATATTTCTTTTTTATAATATTTTATTAGCTCTAGGAAGTTTATAATGGTATTTATACATATTTTCTTTTTTTATGTTTTCATGGTAAAACTGATAGATGACCGTTTCTACGCTGATATTAAAATAAAAGCATGTCAGACATGTCTCTGATAGCTTTTTATACGTAGGAAAGATGAAAACTGTTTATAAAGTAGAATTTAAATAAAATCTTTTATGAAATTGTAGAATTATGTTATTGTTTTCAAATGCATATGTTAACATCCTAAGATCGCCACCCATGGGTATAAAAAATACATCAATGAAGACATATCGCTTTATACGCGGTTCATTCATCCGGGGTAGGACTGTATTTCTTGTAATGACAATAAAGACATGTCCTTAAATAAAATTTTCAGGATTATGTTTTATTAATTAAACAAGGTTAATTATTAAAAAATATTTATTTTTAATTAACAATCTTCTTAGCATCTAAACATAGGTACTTGTAGTCTCATTGAAGCAGGAACTAAACATTAAATTAAAAAATCTTTACTCAGACTGATTCATATTATTATCATTATTAAAGCTTTCTTATTAGTAAAATAATAAAATAATATTTAAAGAAAAATAACTAAGTATAAATAAATTAAACAATCTTCTTCGTAATTACCTTGTTCTTCCTTACTATGCTTAAGGCTATAATAGAACGTATGGTACTTTTTTGGGATAATCATCGTATTGCATAAGCTAATCAAGACCCTATATTTTACTTCAGTGATAGGAATAGGATTATTGTACATCTTCTCTAGTATTAGTTCGTTCTCTTTCTTTTTTTCCCTCTAGTCAGTTTCAAATTATTGCCACAGTTCAGTTTTCTATAATTTTCTTCAAAAACATCGTACTTTAATTCAATAATGTCTGGATTATTCCTTTTCACTTTTACTTCTCTTATCTAATTCCAAGAAATTTTCTTGAATTTGTTTTCTTCATTCTTGAATTGAGCTCCAGAAGAAATCCAGAACTAAGTCTGTTTCGCCCAGCGAACCAGTGTGTGCCATTCATGGGGATGTAAATAAGTTAATATTCTTAATTACGCTCTATTAATGCGTGAACGCTATCTGCCTCGTTTTAAGTATGGCCTTTTTCCAAGAATCTATGGCACATATCTACCTTAAATGTATTTATTGCTTGAATACAAGTATATAAAAAAATTAATGCGATTGCGATTTTGACCGGCACAGTTGTCCGACCAGAATCTAAAATCTTCAATGCCAGCTTTTACCTTATTTATAACGAAAGACAAAAGACAAAAAACTAGCCACTTCATTGGTTTGCCACGTTTAGCAACTGTTTCATCCCATATGTAACACGTAGCCTCCTTTAACCCAGCATCGAAAACGATAAAATCATATACTAATAATTTTCTTTTGTTATACACTAATTTCATCATGTGTACTATTGTCATCATCACAAATTTAAGAGCTGGGCTCTTGTCGGCGTCTCTGATGCAGTGCCCTCCATTCGCTTCTGTCCAGCGCAACCTCCTTGACCTCCTTATACGACATGAGAGACACTTTTTCTTTGATCTGACCCATGTATGTTAATCTTGGTCTTCCTCTTCCTCTCTTCCCCTCTACCTTGCCTTCTAAGATGTTTCTAAAGAAGCTTTCATGTCGAATAAGGTGGCCTATCATCTTGCCTCTTCTATTCTCGACTGTTTCCAGCAGAATTCTTGTTTCTTTGACTCTTTTGAGCACGTCTTCGCTTGTTACCCATTCCGACCAGCTGATTTTTTCCATCCTTCTCCTACTACTTTTACTTCCTTGTGCTACTGTGTCAATTATATAATTTAAATCACTTTGCGATGATAAATTAGCTGATGTATGATTTTGTTCTCCAGCACTGTGTGATTTGGTAACATGTGTTTCGTTGTTAGGAACGTACAACGGCCGATCGTCAAGATCCATTGAAACATCTTTATCGGTTAACAATTCACGTCATGTCTCTTAAAAGAAAAAAAATGAATAAATTTTTTTAAAGTCGTGGTGGCCTAGTGGTTAAGAGCGTTACCTGCTAATTAGAAGTACGCCAGTTTGGATCTCACCGGTCTGTACCAAAGAGTTTTTCTAATAACTTGCGTAGTTATTTATACACCACGAGCTTTACGGTGAAGGAAAACATCATGAGGGAACCTGCATATGTCTGAGAAGATTTTTAAAGACGTATGTAGTGCCTAATAGACGGCGATGGACTCACCATCTGTCACGTTGGCACAAATTATCTTCGGTGGAAAATGTGTGTTGTAACACCTTTGCCTACCCCTTCGGGTGCCCTTGACGGGAAGGCGTGAAGATATATTATTATTTATTAAATAAGAGTAAACGTAAATGAAAACAAATTCATAAATACATTTAATAGCGACACGTATATACAAACATGTAAGACATGACTTCATATACTTCGATAAAAATAAAAACTTTATTTTATTTGTAATAATTATTTATAAATATTATTTTTTAAAGAAGCATGTAACATATTATAATTATTTGTGAAATAATGATCGTTAATGACCACATCATAGTATAAGCGGATACGTCTGATATGACCGCTTTTACACTGATATTCTCCTGCTATAAGTTAGAAAAACAATAAAAGTATTAATATCGGTTTTGTATAACATTGAGCGTTTAATATATACTTATTTGAATTATTACTTACCCTCATTAGCTTCATCGATATAATAAATTAAATCTTATGCTTCAGAAACGCATAACATAACATTTCTGGAGTTTGCAATATCCACCAATAACATTGATCTACTAGTATTCTTGTTTTACAGTATTGTTGCAGGTAATATTGTTAATATTTATAACTAAAAAACACACCAGTAAATCTAAACTGTATCAGAACTCATCGACACGTCTTAATGGGGAACTCCCGCCGTAAATGACGTTATGTCATACTAGACCGCGTTCTCACCGAGTGGCGCGCATTTTAAAACACCGTACAAAACGATATGTATAGATATCCGCATCTACTACACTTATTCGTTGTAAATATAATACTTGTTCTCATACACGATTTGTAAATATAGTTAAATACGTAATATAAAATTTAAAAAAATATATAGGTATGTGCATTTGGAAAATCTAAACCCAATTATGCAATAAAAAAAAAATGACATTTTGGACATGTCTTTATGTACGTAGGGACCGTCGATATATTACATACATGAATGAGATCAAAAGATTGCTGTTGATGGCGTACAGGGCTTGCACTTGCATCATGATGGTCCAAAAAATGCCCAGATCTTCGATTTGTAGGGATGATTATGATATATCGTCATATCATAATGTCATAGAGTTATGACGTAACCGTTCTTTACGTTCAATTCAGCACAAACTCTCAAAGAAGCCCTGTCTTCCTCGCTTTGCTCGGGGCAAACAATTGCTTTGCCTCAAAAGAGTCGACTCTGACATGACATTTACAGGTTAACTCAATTAACTGGTTGAAGTCGGTTAATTTCTTTATCGCCGCTTTGTCGACGTCCAATCTCGTAAGGAATGACAGGTTTAAATGAGGTGGCTTTGTGAGGTAGACCCTTACAAAGTGTCTGGTAATTTGTATTCTTCTGTCTGGTAACCTTCAGTTCAAAAACAGTATAACTGCATATTTAAAAAATCTCGCTCAAAAAGCAGCCTTGCTTTGCGACGGTTTGATGAGTAAAAAGGTTAAAAATACCAGCAGCATAAAGAATCCTTATCAAAGCGTGCTATTGCTATAATTATTCAAGAGAGCGAAAGAGATGTCTATATTTCTTCTACACGTCTACATGTTTTCTTCTTTTGAATAAAGTATGACGATAGTATATGAAATAGGGTATCATGTCTAATAGCTGTCAGACAAGATGTTTATAGTCTGTATAGAACTTTTTTTTATTGTATTGTCTCTCGTAGCGTGAGTTCCGGGAACTTTTGCTACTTAACCGGTCAATGGCGAGACCTAGGCCTCCAGCCAGGCACTTTATTTTTAAGCAACACAGCTAAGGGCACCCCCTGTGGGGTACGAACCTCGGCTTAGGGCGTTGCTGGATCGTGAGCAAGGGAGCTGGGCTGGACTGGTCTGTATAGAACTAGTTGACCGCGCCTTATATGGGGACGGGGGTGAGGCGGCGGGGTGTCTCGTGATCGTAGTGCACATATCGTATGTGGACAGTAAAAACGTATTTCGAGATATCATACGTAATAAAAAAGGAAAATATATACACTACGCCTAGTTAGTGAACAGTAGTACTGTATTAAATAATTAAAAAACTTTTGTTGGCCGTTATTATTATTATAACTATACTTAAAAGCTTACTATGCTTTAAGCTTTTTGTTATTATTGCCTGCCTAACCATTCAAAACCTTTGTAGGAAAGCATGAATTTAAATATATGAACAACAGATATCAATATTGTAATGGCTTCCGTTGCCGTCATATGAACATCAGATATAAAAATACTCCAAGTATTTTCTCCTGCAGTGTAGCTAATTAATAAACCAAGCAGTTACGTTGCACAAAGAAATTCTACCTTGGAAAGTCAGGTTCACAAGATTATTCATCTTTACGTGCATATTATGCAAATCAGAAAGAACTGTAGTGTAATTTTATATCTAAGTGACTTTGCTCAACTAAAATGTCTTAGCATGGCTAGAAAATTGTGGTAGGTCGGTAAGGTGAAACAAGATTAAGAATCGCACCTGGGACATTGCTATGATGTTATTGCTATATTTTTTCAAGTGTACATAAATATGTTACAACTGGTTGTCCCGCGCAGCTACGTTCGGTTGAACAAATTAAATTTGCTGAAACAAGATCGCAGCGCCACCTACCTATAAATCCACCTGAAGAAACACAAAAAAAAAATTAAATTCGGTCCAGCCGTTTACGATTCTGTAAAGGACATAAAGACAAACATTATTTTTTATATATATTAATAAATTTTTGAAAAATTTGTACAAACATCCCCATAAACTTTAGCATATAAATATTTGTAGGATAGTATAAAATCTGTTTCGAATAGAGAAATGACCCAGCGAAGGTCGCCCACGTAGCAGATGACGTCAAGGCTTGAACCAAACGACCGTCGACTGCCCAACACTACTGTGACAAAAATACATCACAGAAAATTATGGCGAGACCTTTGCCCGCAGTGAGATGTACTAGGCCAACAGGAACTGTAACAGTAATAAAGTCTAGTAGATATCATTTTAATATATTCCAACTGAACGGATGGAAAATTAGATTTCCCGTAATCCAATATATTCTTGTCACCGATGAATTGGTTGAACCCTGTCGCTTCCTGGAACAGGGATTATTAGATCACATCTTTTTAAAGTGTATTAAATATCTTCCCTGAATCTTCTTATTCAATTGTATTCGCTATCCCATTTTATTTCTACCCGTATCTCTAAAACTATAAATTTATAAATCCAGTAAACTTTACCACTTTGAACTATGTATTTTTGCGTATGTGTATCTTTTAACATTTATATTATCTGAGTATCTATGTATGCAGAACGTATAAATACATATATATAAATGAATACAGTAGTTGTACCTAAATATATATACGCAGATATATAACAATTAAATATTCTTATGGCCCTAATGTTTGTTACGGGCGGGTATTAAACCCATGTGAGTAAAGTAAGCAGATTTTTTAGTTTTTGCCTGATATATATCACCTATTAGTCTAAAACGATGTTTTTGAAACCATTATAATATAACTATGTTTATTTTTAATAACGCAAGGAATGTAAAAGTAATAGCCAGCAATTAATGACACTAAAAATAAAAATAATATGCTGCCACAAAATGTGCGTCGTAAATTAAAGGAATCCGTACAATTTTTCAGGAGAATATTGTGTTTCCTCATTGTTTGTCTCTGTTGTATTGTGCTCTATGGTATATAATATTTCGGGAGCCATTGCGACACCGCGGGAGTCGTTTTAATTTTCCGCCAACCTTTAAATTTATATTCTTCCAAATGGAACATTTTATGAGCTTGTTTTTGTGAGTATTTTGACATTTTCCATTAATCCATGAATGTAATCCTTGATAATCAATTGCAGAAATATAGGCTACAAATATATACTTTACATTTAGTTTAACTGCCTGTCATGAATATGGATGAAGCGAAAGAGGTCTGCAAGTCTTAATAGAACTGGCACTAATCTCACCGACTACCTTGTGATGGTGTCTGTTTATACCTTCACGGCTTCCGACAAGTTTAAGAGTTTATAGGTAGTACCCACACACCCACTTTCCACCAGAGATAAATTATTAGATATTTTTTTAGTTGCCAACGTGACAGATGGCGAGACCATCGCCGTTACTCAAGCACGACTATACATACATACGTATTTAAATTTCTTCTCAAACTTATGCAGGTTTCCTCTCGATGTTTTCCTTCACCGTAAAGCTCGTGGTGTGACTAATCACTTTACTTTCGTTCAGAAAAACTCATTGGTACAGTCGGGATTCGATTCGAACTTGCGATCTTTGTGTCGCAGGCAACTACAGGAACCACGGTTTCCTTTCTGTTTAAAAACTACATATGTATACACATAACGTAGACAAATCATTGCGACAGAGTGGTTGCAATGTTAGCCTGATAAGTAAATATTGCAGGTTCATTCCCAGTGAAGCAGTCTGTACGTACTAATGAGCTTTTATAATCTTAATATTAGTTTTGACACATCTACCGTGACGTGCAAATAAAACTTTATGCGGAGTTGTACATTCGATTGACAATAAATCCGAAGACGTATATTAAAAAGAAATTGAGTTGATGAAAGTAAATCAACATGTAGATACTAAATAACTGAGGGGTCGTAAATAAAAGCCTACTTTTGCAACGAGATAACGATATATTGTTCAATATACAACCCTGGTCACATAAAATCAGAATCGGAAAGTATCCGATAGTCCACTCAATGCTTATCTGAAATCTCAAATCGACGGTACCAGCTGTACGGTAAGGCGGGAAGATAAATATTTTTAAATTTGGAACAATATGGCGGACAGCGGGTTGCTATAAATCTAAAGATGGTCGTAATGCGCGAATGCACGGAAGGAATTCTTTATGAAGGGATACCAGCTTTAAGATCAGGATCGTATTGGGGAAAATAAATTGCATTTGTATATTTTATAAGTAGATTTTGTTGCGTGGAATTTAAATAAATCCTTTCGAATACATTTCTGAATATTAAGAGGACGCAGCAAAGACAGCGAATACAGGGTGTTTCAGAAATCCTGTAAAATGAAACAGAATGTGATGAACCATTTTGCTAAGTATTCTTTAAAATGTTCCTATGTAAGAAGTCTCAGTAGTCAGTTAATGATATTGGTGGATCTATTTAATATCAAGAGGAAGACAAAGGCAGCGAATACAGGATGTTTCAGAAACCCTGTATAATGAAAAATAATGTGATGAACCTTTCTGCTAGTATGTCATAAAATGTTCCTATTTACGAATTCTCAGTAGTCTGTTTATACTGGTAGATCTATTGGGAATACGCAATTTGATTATAAAGCAGTTTAAATAATTAACAAAATGTTAAAGTACTTATATGAGACTTTGGAGTAAAATAATTGTTTTATAAAGATACGTTGGATGGATATGAGTTGGAGGATATGGATATAGGTTTTGAAGAATTTATTTCTCATAAGAACAATAGATTGGTGTTAGAAATCAAAAACTTAATAAGCATTATTATTATGATTATTATTATTTTTTAGAGAATAAACGAAATTTATTTATATACAATATTTACAAAGAACAGTTGAAACTAACTACTTACAGATAAAATATTTGTCCCAAATCGCTATCTCGAGGCAACGTGCCAAGAAGACTAGCAGCATTGCCACGCTGGATAGCAATATAAGCATTATTAAGTTTTTGATTTTGATTTCTGGATTTCGTTTACGAATTTGTGCATGATTCTCACATTAGAGGTAACCGACAATATTTTGTTGAGGTGATTGCTTAAGCAGTGTAATTGTTTGGAATACATTTGTGTATGGTAATTTTATACGTTTCTCGACGTCAGTATTTTGGCGTTATGTTAGCCTATGGGTAGGGTCATATATGTATGATGGGTATATATACGTATCATACCAATATCGAGTATAGGCTTAATATCGAATAGTGATGTTAATCGATTAGTACTAATGAGCCATTCGAGCGGCCTCCCCACGCAATGGTACAATGCAAACGCATTACTGCATCATTAACAGAAACTGTTCGTAGCGAGTCGAGATTGTTTCATAATATATTGGAGTCCATAGACATTTACCCAAAAAAATATGTTGGTATAGGTACTTATATTTCCAAAAAGGCTGGTTCGAATAATCGCCTGCAACGAAAAAAATTGCAACTTTGAAGCCCTACTGGGCCAATGAGTTTAACCACACCACGAGGTTTACGGTGAAGGATAGCATTTAGAGGAAACCTGAATATGTTTATGAAGTAATTATAGACATATAGTCATGCTAACGTTTAACTATTAGTCATGAAACAGCGATGGACACTGTCGCCATCTGTCACGGTGGAAGAGGTTTTACTAAAAACCCCTCCCCTTGTGGTAAGACGTGCATTTCGTTCAGGATTTCGTTCGTAGTACGTTCAAATCCTTGATTGGTAGTTGGAACGTTGTCTTCTTCTGCGTCTCCACACAATTATTTTTGACATTATCACCACATGTTATTGAAAATTAAAGAGTGTGCTTTCATTTTAATAAAAAAACAAGGTAATACTTGAATTTTTAAAATTCTTCAGTCAATTGTCAGCTAAAAAGTAAAAGGTATTGTCAATGAGGAAGTTCGATTGCGTGTAAAATAATGAAAGATTGGTTAATTGTTCCTGTTGGCTGGGACAGCAGCGGCGGGTGGCAAGTGGGTGTATTCCGCCAGACTTTTTAATTTTCCGCTAGCCTTCAGATTTATATGTTTTCACTGCGCGCGTCAATTTTCACCGTTTTCGCTTAAGCACTGTCCTAAAAGGCAGTCGTTACACTTTGGTATTCATGCCTTCGTGATGTTTTGTTTTCGTTAATTGATGTCTTAATTTCGAATAAAACAACCATTGGAGAGTGTTGCCATTTGTATAATAATCACGTCTTTTTAATTTAACTTTTTTAAGTTTACTCATTGAGAAGATTGTGGTGATAAAATGTATGTGTTGTACTCTTGTAAAAAGACATGAAGATTTTAGGTACACAAATACATACATAGTATCTGCAAAGGACATGAAATTAATTAAGCAATTTCACAGTTGAAATCAAACGAACTATTTGATCAAATCACTTGTCACTGAACTGTGAAGATCTTATTGTGGAGATGTAATTGCATATTCTAATAATACAATCGATGTGTGAGTTGATAGTGACGAGACTTGACTAAATGTGCAAGTCTGATCTGAACTGAAATGGCTTTTAAAATTTGTATTGATATATGTGTTATGTATACATGCATATATACTCGCTAATGCAAAAAAGCACCTGAAGCAAGATTGCAGCGCCATCTACTGATATACACCACCACCATAATATTATATATTAAGATATAATTAGAGCCGTGGTCCCACAAGGGTCCCCGAAGGGGTAGGCAGAGGTGTATAGGTAATAACCACACACCCACTTTCCGCCAGACATCTATTTTAGGTGCCAACGTGACAGATGGCGAGTCCATCGCCGTTACTCCAGCACGACTATACATACGCCTTTGAATTTCTTCTCAGACGTATGCAGGTTTCCTCTCGATGTTTTCCTACACCGTAAAGCTCATGGTGAGACTAATCACTGTACTTAAGTTCAGGAAAACTCATTGCGACAGTCGGGATTCGAACTTGCGACCTTTGCGTCGCAGGCAACTGCTCGAACCACTCGGCCACCACGGCTCTATTATATGGCGATCTTATTATTATAAGTTTCAAATAATTTTCGCAACATTGGGGCAAGGAGAAATATTCTAGGATGGTATACTCCCTTATCTATCTTTGTAACAGCCTCATCTACGTCCAAAAAGGTCGTCCTCCTATTAAATCAGCCGTTCTAAATCAGTTCATTCCTTTTTCAGTTCCATATCGTCAGGCAGATTCCATCCTGAGATTAAACGCCATACGCACGCAGATAATTGAGTCTATTTCCTGAACCCCTAGAATATAAAATATAGAAGTCCGTTTGTATTGCACACAGTACGTTCAGCTTACGATACTGATACCCGATTAACTTGATTTTTTTACATTTTCTTAGGTTTCATTTGCAAAAATAAAAAAATCCAATTGAGACACATACGTCAATGCATATAATAATCGAAGCTAGATTTGCGTACGAAATTTAGAAAGGTTTTTTACAGTAAATATTGTAATATGGTCTTTGTATGAACGCGCATTTTCAAGGTTCGCAAGACTCTAGGGGAGGCTCCGGAAAATTGCAAGCATAAAGTTTCTAATCGACGGATCTTTTATTCCCTAGCTTTCGAGATACAGCCCATTAGCTTTGTAATGGGGGGACGTTCAAAATTTATTTTATCATCTCTTGGCACGTGATGTCTTTGTTTTAGTCCTCAGACGCCTAAATGTTGTCTGACAGACGGTTGGCTTATTCCACTTGCGTAGTCGTAATATTATTACAAGAAAACAAAATGGCAGTCCTATTTATTCCTAATACATTATTATTTATCGAAGAGAAGCGGAGTCGAGTGGCCTGCAACTAAAATTTTTCAAATGGAATGCCGACTTTTTGAACTTAAGAATACTGATTATTCACACCACCAGCTTTTCGGTGAGGAAAAGTATCGTTAAGAAACCTGCATACGTTTAAAAATAAGTTCAAATATAGATAGTGCCATCCACGAAGAGGCGCACCACTATTCTTCCTCATAGTTTATAGTGTAAGTGTGCAACCTTCCACTAGTGTTTGAGTATTGTCGCTACACACTGATTACCTATGAGTGCACACGCACACTAAAATTAATAGACTGGGGGTCATACTCCCGGCATCCCGCTACCTCCTCAAATGGAAATTGGTGGGGCACGTCTTCGTGGATGGCATGAACTATACGTACGTATGTTTAGTAATTCTGGAGAAACGGCGACGAACTCGCCATCTGTCACGCTGTCACAGATATATCTGCGCTAAAACGTGGATGTTGATACAGTGGGAAGGCGTAGTAGGAAAGATATTATTTTTCACTCCATTACAGAACTTGTTTAGGGCTGCAATAATGCCACTTGCTGACGATTTCCATATGAAGTGAACGTAAAATGCAATGGTGGGTGGAATGGTACACAATTTATTCGTCTCTCGCAGCGGGGTTGCTATCATACATTACAGGCATTAGAACAAGCGCGATAGTCTTATGCGAACTCACAGTGTGCTAATTTATGCGATGCAGATAGAACGTCTTTTAGAAGGGACTTTCTGCATTGTACGGAGCTAGAAACCTGACTTTCGGATTTTCGGTACACCTTAAAACACATAGAACAAATACAGATGTGATATTCGTATTTAAATAAGATTTGCACTATCTGGAGATCTCACATATATTCAATTGACCCTCATTGTAACTGAGTCAATACAATACGTTAAATAATGATTTATCATATTTTCATGTACTCACGACAAAGGTACTCGGATAATTATGCAGAAGACTTCAAGAGAGAAGTGCATTCTTCTCGCCAAGCATATGTTTAGGTGTCAATGACTGACGGCGAGTCTGACGTAAGCCCTTCATATACACCTATGTAATTGTTTAGAAGAATGCAGGCTAATGTTTCAATTCACTCTATACATTGTGGTGTGAAATTTGCTCATTGACACGAAATATATATAGTGTTGAATATGCAATCACAACATCTTTACAAATAGGCATGATAATAAAAGATATTTATTTTCATCTTCTTAGAGCTACTATTACAGGTACTGAAGTACCCAAATCGGTACTGAAGCCACTTAACTACAAGTAAACTAATATACTATATCACAATAAAGGCAATATAATATACAATAACATGATATCAGGCGCATAAGAAAGCTACTATCCCATGAAACCATTTATGACTAACTTGTCTGACTGATGTCTGATATTTTATCTCTCAGACTTGATTACTTTTCTAAGAAAGAACGATCCTTTATTATTCGAGCAATATTAAGAGACAAACAATAAGAATGAAAACAAGCCAGCCGACTTAGTAGTGTGTGAAATGAAAGCGACTACAAAAGTTGTGAAGTTGCGCTATAAATCCAGCTATGCCCTGACCACTATAATTTGAACTTAATCAAGCTAAAATAGTTTCTACCCCACACTAATAAGGTATATCGGAAGTGTACAGGTATATTGTTTCAACAGGAGCCCAAGGGAAAGTGTTGTCAAGAAACAAAGATAAGTCCGGATTGTCACAAGTCTTGTCTGTGAGGAAATTACAACTAGTACTAGTATTACACAGAGACACTTCATCTCACTTGTTTTGTTCAGAAGTTTATTTGAATTATAACGTGGTTCAATTATCATAGTATTTTATACTTAACTGCATATTATGTTCTTAGTCTTATGAATATCGGAAATGCATACAATTAATGCATGCAAAATACCTCTGATTGACGCCTCATCACAATACATATTTACATAGCAACTTACCATAGAACGGTTTATTACATTCATACGGTACGGTTTATTGGGATCGTACCATGGAATCTCCCATTCGAGTTTCTCTACCTTATATACTTACCATCCGATTGGAAGAAATTACACTACTCACGGGTAGTGCAGTGTTCCTGCACTGTATTACGACACAAAGATTGTACGCTCGATTCCCTACTAATCCAATGAGTTTTGGTAAGGTAAGTGCAATCAGTAGTTATATCTCCAGCTTTACGGTGAAGGAAAACATCTAGAGGAAAACAGCATACGTTTAAGAGGAAGTACAAATTCGTAGGTTTAGTCGTGCTTAACAAATGGCGATGGACTTTAGATCTATCACGTTGACACCTAAAAAATATCTCTGGCGCATAGAAGGTGGGTGTGTGAGTACTTCCTATACACACCTCTGCCTAACCCAGCGGTGAACCTTTTGGGAAGGCGTGTAGAATAAAATGTCATAAATGTCCACAAATAAAGTAAAAGAAAATAATGCTTAAAATTATAAACATGTTGTATAAAACATATTTCACATACACTTTGTGCACAAGGATTTTACACATTCCGTAATGGCTTGAGATCTGGATAAATTGGTCTAGTAATCTGATTTGATTCACAAACTAATGAGCTTCATTAAATACAGTGTCTCGTTTAGGCAGTAATAAATGTATAGGAGGCTACAGCCGAAAAGCAATCTAAGCTTTAAACCTACAAGACTTACAATCCCTGAGCGAGCATTGTGATTTAATGCTATATTTCGCCTACATGTCACAAAAGTATCCAAGCCAAATTGACTCTTGACAATGCAGGGATGAAGTTAAAGTTGGCTTGTGTGGCTGGCTTTATGAACATTTCATTATAGACCTGAAAAGATATGCCGAACCCTGTGCAGACGAAATATGAGGATTAAATTCCTGCACTACACTTAACAAGTGTAATTTATGCAGGCTTGTGTGCTAGACTTAACTAAACTAATTGAGAGGTAATGGCTTCTACGGCAATGTGTTTCGTATATTGCTCTGCTTTTAGGTGTATTTTGGCAGGTTCGAGCCAAAAGTAGGTATATCTTACTGTATTTTGTGGGATTGTCGGCGGGTTCGTTTTACGTGCAAGAAATTAATTTTGTGAAGTTCTGAAATTCTTTCGAGAATGCGTTACAGAATCCACTGAGTTTTCTTCTTATTCTTATAATTTACTTCTTTATCTAAATAAGTGAGATCTCAAGAGACATTAACAAAGAAATTGCATCTTACGTCTTTGGAATACAGTTATTTATGTTATTTATCAGTGATTTCATATTTGCTGTTTCGTGTACGCGCAAGAGGCTGCCATGGCGTGGCGTTAAATTGCTTCGAGATGAGGTGGGGCGGCGGAGTAATACGGTTATTTAAAAATAAGAAAATATACATTATTTCTATGAAAATGCGTGCGCTGCCGAAAGTTATGTAAAACGATGGAGCTTAGTTATAACATTGCATTCGAGAACTGTAAAAAAGAGGACATTGTTATTTTCCTTTTGACGCTTATCGTCCTGACCTGCAAAAAATTGGCATTACCATTTATATTTCCAGGCAAGGAATAAAATCCGGCAAATAACGTTTTAAATAATAAATTCTACGTAGATTTCCAAATACGAATATATTTCCTTTTGATCCACAGATGAGATCCAATATCTCCATAAAACCATCTCGAGCGACCACAAAGTCGAATCGTAAAATCGAGTATTAGCTCTAAGTCATAAAATGTTCATCGGCCGATGACTAAAATGTGGCGAGAAAATTGTAAATGGGAACAATAAATTCGGAGTTGCGGTTTTTATTATCAAACTGGGTGAACCGGCGAGAGCTTTCAGTTCGGCAATAAGTCTTGGCACAAAGGCGATTACGCCTGTTCATACGCTTTTAAGCGTTAAATAATAATACGCAACATTTTTCAGCTGGTGAGTAGCCAAGTTTTTAGGCTGCCTCTTGTGCCTTAGAAGTAGAATTCCATCTCCCTATTTATTCAAATACAAAGATTAAAAATATTTATGCTGTGAGAATCTCTACTAGAGAAGTCCAACCAGTAGTAGAGAGGATATTGCTTAGACTGTAAGGTTTTCTTGTAATGACTTGGGAATTCCTCATAAACATTAAGTCCTGGCTGTCCGAGGCATCCTTTGCAACCGCCACGTCAAAGAGGGAGCGCTGCTCTATTCTGGGACACCAGGGCAAGACATAGGGCAGTTTTTCAGTGTGTTCTGAGCAGAATCCCGTATATTTTCGTAATTATGGCATTAGGTCATGGGCTCGCCAACGAGAGGTACTTAGTTAGAGAGTTAGAGGCCCGAGGTAGTAACTTCTATAATTTTAAGAACTTACGTATATAACTAGTTGAGCCCCGCGTTTTCACCCATGCTAAACTTGACTGTCCCTTTCTCATGGGTAGCACCACGATACCTCATCATATCTTATCTTGTCATGTTGTGATAATAAAGCCACTAAATGCATACAAGGATGTCAAATGCATCACCAGTAAAAAATACCAATACCAATCAAATCGCTTTGTAGTAGGTACATGAGATTAGCGCATCAGACAAACAAACAAACTGTTCATCTTTATAATTTTGACTTCGATAAATATAGTTCATATGTAAATGAGTAATAAATGATCTTTGTTTCTCCTACTCCTTAAATTATTAAAGTATTTCTTGATTTGTTTTGAATTTAATGATTCGAGATGGCAAATTTCTCATTCATTCATCATTCTTCATTTTCATTCGTTCAATCATCAACTAGTCAAGTGAACAAAGGAATACTTTCTCTATTCGAGGTATCAAAATTGCTAAACTGTTTGCAAAGTAAAACATCCATTGAATTGCTGTTATTAATATGCATAACACAAAATCAAACATCGTCGACGTGTTCATTTTCCGAGATTAAATTCCAGCTTACATTCGAGCCTGTGAATTGTCGATAACGGCTTGTTAATAACGAAAATGTTCCAAATACTGCGTTAATATCACAATGTTTTGCTTTTCAAGGAACAATTTTAGGAGCAAATTCTAAATCCGCCAGCCAATGTTTCTCTTATGAGACTTAAAATTAATACCTACCCTGCTTTTGAATGTGTTCGTGAAATCTTCAGAAATTGCGTTCTCTTGTTGATTATTATTGCTATTTTATACTGCATATATATATTTTTTTTATACAACAAGAGTGGCAAACTACCATACGGCCCACCTGATGGGAAACGGTTACCGTAGCCTATTTACGCTCACGATACCGAAGTATCACTTGCGCGTTGCCACTCTGTGTTCGGAGAATTATAGTGTGATGGCAGCATAATGGGTTTAATCCCTCTGCTTCCAACACAATGTAACAATCCTCCCCCCTCCCCAAGGAGCTCATTACTGGAAACCTTATTCACCGCGTAGGAACACAACACAATAAATTGTGTTATTTGGCTACGGACTTCTATAAGGTGGAGGTCCTGCCCCAGTCGGGCAGCTCCGAATTCGAACGGGAAACCCGTTATGCCCTACCTCTATGAAATATTACCTATATGACAAACATGGGGCCCGCCTGATGGTAAGCAGTTCCTGCCACCAACATCGCAGGCACGTTTTGCGACCTTGATACGGGTGCTGCATCTAGGAGTTCCAAAAATATTTTATAGTAAGTACATCAAACATTTCTCCTTTTCTTAAGCTTGAGTTCCCGGAACTACTTAACCAGTTAAAAATGAAGATTTGGTTCCTTTGTAGACGTTACCGGCTGAAAAAACTCTCCCTTATTTGTTGTTGTGTATCACTGTGAAATGGTTTAGATTCTTCTCGTCCTCACAATGTGGGTAATATAATGTAATTATAAATTCTCACGCTTTCCCACAAGGTTCCCACAAGGGTAGGCAGAGGTGTATAGGTAATATCCAGTCACCCACTTTCTGTCAGAGATAGTTTAAGTGCTAACGTGACCGATGGCGAGTTCATCGCCGTTACTCAAGCACAACTATCCCTTTGAATTGCTTCTCAAACGTATGCAGGTTTCCTCTCGATGTTTTCCTTCACCGTAAAGCTCATCATCATCATCATCAGCCCACTCTAGTCCACTGCTGGACATAGGCCTCCCCTAATGAGCGCCATAGCGCCCTGTCTTCAGCTTGCCGCATCCACCATCTGCCAGCAGTCCTTCGCAAATCGTCATCCCACCTAGTCGGAGGGCGTCCTACACTACGTTTGCCTAGTCGAGGTCTCCACTGAAGAACATGTTTGTCCCAGCGGTTGTCGGTTCTTCGCGAGATATGGCCGGCCCACTGCCACTTCAGCTTGCTAATTCTTTGAGCTATGTCGATAACTTTGGTTCTCTGTCGGATATATTCGTTGCGAATCTTATCCTTCAGAGAGACTCCGAGCATAGCTCTCTCCATAGCTCGCTGAGCGACCTTAAACTGGTGGACCAGCCCTAGGTAAAGCTCATGTAAGTATGTAATCAAACTCATTGGTACAGTTGGGATTCGAACTTGCAATCTTTGTGTTGCAGGCAACTCGAAACAGCCACTACGGCTCCGGTACACAATAGTGAAGCTTTTGATAATGTTTTGTAAATTATAAATCAATATGTGTGAAATTATAAATCACTGTAACAAAAGGTATTCAATTACGTGTGCTATTACCCTTTGTATCGATTGGGTTTGCTCCATTAACATTATTGCCTTATGACATGCGAGCTGAACATCGATACCCATAAGTTATATCTAATTTGTGTACGTGGCCAACATGCATTGCTGTGTCAGTAAAGGCTGCACTGCTAGATACCAGATATACATTACAATATACTAGTATTTCAACCGCGGGTGAATACCCGCGTGAATTTGCATTGCATTAGTATATTTTTTCTTTTGGAATTAAACATATATCCTCACGCCTTCCCACAAGGGTCCCCGCAGGGGTAGGCCGAGGTGTAAAGGTACCCACACAACCACTTTCCGCCAGAGATATATTTTGAAGCCGTGGTGGCCGAGTCGTTCGAGCAGTTGCCTGCAACGCAAAGGTCGCAAGTTCGAATGCCGACTGTACCAATGAGTTTTTCTGAACTTAAGTACTGTGATTAGTCACACCACGAGCTTTACGGTGAAGGAAAACATCGAGAGGAAACCTGCATACGTCTGAGAAGAAATTCAAAGGCGTATGTATAGTCGTGCTTGAGTAACGGCGATGGACTCGCCATCTGTCACGTTGGCACCTAATATACCTCTGGCGGAAAGTGGGTGTGTGGGTATTACCTATACACCTCTGCCTACCCCTTCGGGGACCCTTGTGGGAAGGCGTGAGGATATATATATATATATATATATATTGTGTTTTTTTTATATAAACAATAATATGTGGCCGAATGCGCGATTCAATCAACTTCACATTATGTAACAAACCATGTTCTGTCCATTGAGATTAAGCCTGATTGGTTCTGGCATATATTTAATTTCATTTCATTTAGTGTCGTGCTTAACTTGAAATTTTTTGCTGGGTTATATGTTGATGTTTTTTAAGATCATTGAAATAAAATAAAAATCATGCTTAAAAAAAGGCGTGGTGAGCGAGTACAATAACTACTTGCAGGAATGCCACACTTAACAAGAGTCGTAGTGAACGAGGTTCATGTCATCTCCAAAATCATGGAAGTTCAAACGGCGATATGTACCATTGTGTTTTTGGAACGAAGTTCCTTATCGCGCGTTGTGAAAGGGGGCTAGACGGAAAAAAATCTTACGAAAAGTTGTCACGACACTTTTTTTTCGCGCGTTGTGAAAGGGGGCTAGACGGAAAAAAATCTTACGAAAAGTTGTCACGACACTTTTTGTCACGACACTTTTTTTTTTGCTGTATATTTATAACCCCCGTGTGAGTGACGTGTGCTTCTTGAACTTCGTTTCATCCGGGTGTCCCTTGACACCTCTCAAGTTTTTTTATATAAACAGTAATTTATCACATCACAGCTTAACAATACATACACTTATTTATTACGAAGTCTGTATCTGTTTCGCGAAGAAATTCGAAGACGTATATCCTTAAAGGCGTGCCTGAAAGACTGCGACAAAGTCTTATTTCTTTCGGTGTTAATACACTTCTAACTTGCCCTTGTGGAAATGTGAGAAATATTTGTCCGGAAGAAGTAAAGGCGACGTTCAACGAATGAAATCAAATCTTACGCGGGTTTTAAATAAGTTTGATTTTGAGGATGGTTGTTCCATTCACGCAAAAGCTACGGAATGGAAAGGGATGAAAATAAACATAGACATAATAGATATATTATATTAGCTGAATTACACAGGAATTACAC
Organism: Drepana falcataria; assembly: GCA_945859725.1. Lineage (NCBI taxonomy): Eukaryota > Metazoa > Arthropoda > Insecta > Lepidoptera > Drepanidae > Drepana > Drepana falcataria. The sequence goes on from OX243926.1 coordinate 3,971,922, forward strand.
AGGATATGTTTTATTATCGAGAGCAAACTTGCATACGTCTGGGAAGCAATTTAAAGGCGTATGTAAAGTCGTGCTTGAGTAACGGCGATGGACTCGCTACCTGTCACGTTGGCACCTAATATATATATATATATATTGCCATGCTATTTATTACCTCCTAACTAACCCGAACTATGGTGCAATATTACACAACAATTAAATACAACCTTCTTAGTAGAAATCACAGTTTAAAAATACTTGCGTCAACTATTCCAATAGATATATGCAGAGCTATTTTCTATTGAAGCCATAGATCTATGCATCGACGTATCGGACAATGGACTACAACTATTCCCATCCGCTATTGTTGTGTTATACCACAATGGCTGCAGGCCAGTGACCTATTTGGATCTAGATTCAGTCCGTTTTGTTCTGCGGTTCTGGTAAATACAGGTTGCACTTTTGATCATTTTATATGGTAGTTATTGGGGTGTAAGAGAGTCAAATTAATATAGACAGTGTGCTTTGATTTCTTTAGGCAATTGTTATTTTGTATATGGAATTTGTTGGTTAAAAGGTTAATGGAATGCGAAACCGTATATGACCGTTTCGATATCACTAGAAGGGAGATAACACAGGTCTGATGTGGAAGAGACACAATTGGTTTGGCTGCGTTGAATATTTATGACGAAGTGTTAAACACACAGGTCTTGTAGTAAATATTCGGTAGCGAATTCTCGGCGTTGGATGATTATTTTAGAATATATGTCTAGGTTTACACATTGATGCTTGGATAAAAGAAGCTAGTAACATTTTATTATTTATCTTTCACTAATATCGTCAATGCTTATTATTACTTCTTCAGTTAAATCATTTAGATGTTTCAACGTGAGCGTAAAAACATTTTTACGCTCATTTTGGATGACATTTTGCGATATTGTTTTACATACATCTGTAAATAGCATTAGGGTTATATTTGTGGAAACAAAGTGGATAAAGACTGGTCAAACACTAGATTATTACCGTACCTGTTCACGTCACGTGCTTAACAAGAGCTGGGTAATGAAAAAGTTTCAGCGAACACTTTTTCCCAGTTTAGTGTATCTTTGGTGCGATACGGCGCAGAATGTTTGTTAAGTAGACGCCGCATACTTCGGGCACTCTGCTCAATAATAAACTAACTCTGAAACAAACTTCTCTATTATGCGAACGAAACTTACACCTTGAACAAACTCACAGTTAACTGTAGTCTAGAATGTTTGAAAACTGTACAAACATAGAGGCTTTATGCCGACTAGAGTAATTAGTTCCGAGGAGATTTACATTTGCATGACTGGGGCAGCGAGGGTTCCTTACACTTGTTTATAAAGGACATTACGATGCACCCTTGGAACTATAAAGATAGCCTGTTTATTGTCGCCAATGTTAACTAAACTCTATTTAGACACATAGTATGTGATAATGCATTCAAAAGGGTTCCTCAATAACTTCTACAGGGCTTAAGATTAAATTTTGTTCATAATCGTTAGGTTGATTAAGGTCGTCCATGTACTATTTTCTTTACATCTAACGTAGTAGGCGGCTGATATATAAGCTTTTTTGACAAATTTATTTATATATCGACGTGAATCCAGTCACTATCGCTTAGACTCCACGTCTCAATCGCCTTGCGATTCACAGAAGTAGGTCGCTGTAGGTTACTCTCCATTACACTTGATATAAATATAGCTAATGGAAACCTGATTGCGAGAATTAATAACCTGTGCTTTATGCAACATTTGTAAGAATATCAAAAACACACTGATAACATGAATCCTCAAACAGAATAATACCTTCACAGTTAAAATGCGCATATCACAACACTAGAGAGTGCTAGAGTACTCAGTGCTCAAGTTCCCTCTAGACTTACATACCTCTGTCGCTTGCTCTTCATTCGTCAGTTTCTTCATACATGCTCGCCGGTTTTCAGTATTCTTGACGTTCCCATCTTTGGGTGCCCGATTCGAATTCGCAAAAAAGAAAAATATTGTTTATCCGGTAAAAATTGGGTCGTAAGCTGAGGTTATTGCTCCCTAAGCCCCAATCTCAAATTTAGCCAAAAATACATAACATATTTCACTGGGCCCTTGGCAACTTGAACATATCTTTTTTTTAATGTAGGCAACGCTGCGGTTAAAGGTCGGCTATAAATCTATAGGACGTATGTGCGGTGCATGTTTCGGTAACATTGTTTTATCATAAATATTGAGAATGCCTCTAGCGTGTATGTCTGATAGATTATCGAGGTAAATAATTGTTCTGTGTATAAACTTGAACCTTCAAAAATATGGTTTTAGTATATTTAGTTACAACCTGTTTACTTCAAAACACATTTAACTAATAAAAACATTTTGAAATTCCGCTGAGGGTAGCGAAAGAATCCCAGAATGTTTCTCTATAGGTATCGCCGTCTCTCTCTGTCTCTCTCTCTATATAGGATCAGTGTTTCGAGGAAAAATATAGCCTATGTCCTTTGCAGTGCCACTAATAATATGTATGCATCATTTGTTGATGATCGGCTGCGTAGCGTAGATGTGAAAGCGTAGAACAAACCTTGCACTGTCGCATGTATAATGTAAAAACATAATGATTTTGCCAGTATTGTGTCCTCTAAAATTTATTATTGCAAACTGAACAAATATAATCAGTGCCAGGTCACGTGGGGAATGTAGGTCGATCATGTCGTGCTGAGCCAGCATTAGCGTGCGGGTTCCGCGGACATTTTTCACAAAACACTGTAGCGGTCGCATGCGAAATTGGTTCGATTCCACGAAGATATTTCCCATACATGTCCGGGCTTACATAGAGTGTGGTAAAACGGTCAATTAATTTGATGTTGCTAATGACTACAGCGTTACATGAAACTGATTTGTTTCATGAAAGGTAGATTTTCTAGGACCAAAATTTTTCATAAGTTCGTAAAATGTAAAAAGTAAGTTTATAAAATGGCGAAACAAAGGTATACAATAATTGAAATGTTTAATCAAATGCCCTCATCAACTTACTATTAATAGGTGGAAAATTCTTAGAAACTTTTTCCCTACAAGTAAACAATTCCGTAGACTATAATTATCTAAAATTTACGTCCAATCTTAAAGTGTGAAAATAGAGAGTATAAACTATTTGAAGTCGATCATATTAAAATGTAAAAATACATTGCAAATTTTAATGGCGGAACTTCTTGGAATGTATGCAAGTGCAGGCATATTTATAAAAAAACTCCAAACTGCAAAATTTTTGGAATGTGCCCGTTCATTATTAATATGGAATATATTCCAAGCGTAAATACGGTGCTGTGTTACACCTCTGCTTATCTCTTGAGGGACCCTTGTTGGAAGGCGTGAAGATACAAAAGATAGAGTTTATTGTAATTAGATTTCTAGTCAAAATAAAGGCTTCTCACGTACATATAAAAAATAAAATAAATACCTGGGACAATTCCACACAAATTGACCTAGTCCCAAATTAAGCAAAGCTTGTGTTATGGTAACTAGACAACGATATATTTACTTATATAGATAGATATATACACAAATACATAGGACATCCAAGACTAAGGTACACATACTCGTGTTCATCACTATATATATATATATATCTGCCCTATACCTAATTGTGTAATGTGATATACCTGAATTATGTATATCATATTCACAAGAAGACCGATTTTGTAAATATTTTTTTTTGGTAAAATATTTTTATTATTTAAAAATATATTATGGTTGCACTCCGTAGGTAAAGGCTTATATATTTTCGTGGCCCAGTTCTGTATCATTGCGTGTCGTGCCTCAAAATGCGAATGGAAGACAATTTGGTTTAATGTCAATTTCATTTTTCACCTCCATGTCGACTTTATTTGATTTTCCCGTTAGTATGATAAGGTTTTAGTGGCTAAGTGGAAAGAGGTGCATTGACATACCGTTATTCTCCGTTTTGAAAGTGATAGATGGCAAGTCTGTGGCTCAATGTCTTCATACACGAAGAATTTTTAATAATGCACGATTTTTTATGGGTTTATTTCATAGGAGTAATCCTGATAGTACATTATCTAGGTCTATCCCATAGTCAACCATAGTTAATGCAATGCTCGTTGTATCTAATTATTTATTAAATATTGTTTACTAAATGTAATTATATAATATAATGAACATTAGGTACTGATTTGTATATTAATAAACAATTCATTAGCTTTAGTAGTTTTATTTATTACTAAAAAGAAGAGCCGAGGTGGCCGAGTAGTTCGAGTCGCTAATAAGTTTTTCTGACTTGTACATATTTGTCACACCACGATTTTTACAGTGAAGGAAAACATCAAGAGGAAACCTGTAAACTGTTTGAGGAGAAATTGAAAGACATGTGAATAGTCGTGCATGAGGAACAGCGATGGACTAGGCATCTAACACATAAGCATAAAATATCTCCAGCGAAAAGTCGATGTGTGGGTACTTCACACCTTTGCCATACCATTCGGGGACCATTGAGGTAAAGTGATTTGTGTGTAAATACAAAAGAAACGAAGTAATGTTTATTTTTATAGTTAGACAGGGGACAGGTACAACCTTCTAGAGGGTCGCTGCTTATGATCCAGTGCTGTGTTCCTGTTGGTGAGATTATGCAGAGACATCATTCGATACACATCCTGTGATGTATCTTCTTTTTATTGTAGTACAACCATATTAATCGGTCAGCAACTCGTAAGTAAAGCTGCTGATTTCGCAAGCGTGTTCATATCCATAAAATGCGGTCTACGGTGATCATAAAAATGTTTTTATACTTGACAAAAAACGGTATAAATTTTGTCAACGAAACAAATTCGCACACGGAACAAATTTAGCGTTTTTATAAGCAATCAATTTGGAATGACAACGACTGTTTGAAATCGAACGAGTTATGGGGTAAAAAGTAAAATAAATTCACATCAACCCCCATCAATCATCGAGGGTCCACTTGTCGTGACAAAGTGTTATCGCTGTCATAGAAATTCTAATTGATTTTTAGATGAAATGATCCGTGATTTTTTTTTATCGAGCATCGATGAAAACAAACGGCGAGCGATTCTCTGCATATGATTCCGACTGAGTGGGTTTGAGTCGGGATGTTGATTAGGCTGCCTGACTGGAGCACACCCTTCAATTCAATCGTTAGATAGAGGTCGGTACTATGTACATACACATCTATAAGTTATGATAAATCGTTCGTACTTAGTATTTCTGGTTTGCTTAATTGTCTTCGCTATCTGTATTGGTTCGTTCTATTTTCAATATTAATCGTTGTTGTGTTTGGGCTTTAATTTGAATCAATACATTATGAATAAACCTGATAACGTCAGCTTTACTTTAATGATTATACTATTATTTACAGGGAATTAAAATGTTTTTTGTTGGGAGTTAGCTATGATTGTAGCCAGAGCTATCTTTACTAATATTATAAAGAGGAAAGGTTTGTATGTAAGTATGTTTGTAACGAATTGGATCAAAAAGTACTGAACCAATTTTAAAATTCTTTCATTATTGGAAAGCTACATTAACCCTGAGTGACATAGGCTATATTTACTTTTATAAAAAAAAACAATTATGTCCACCCGTGCGAAACCGGGACGGACCGCTCGTATTGAATAAACTTTAAATATTGGCTGTACCCCAGTTACTATGGAGCTTCAGAAAAAATCATACAAATATGTATTATAATGTCGAAAGTTCATGAGGATGTTGTGACATGTTGTTACACAATCACTCCAAAACGGCTGAACGCAATTGTATGAAATTTGGCTAATAAATTTGGATGAAGTGAAAGAGGTCTTTAAATCTAGAGAGCTGGCGCCGTATACTCTTTGCTTACTCCGTGAAGGTGGGAAGGTACCAGCACGATGATAATAGAAATAATTAAACAATTCTGAGTATTGTAATAATCACGTTCGCTTGAATGCTTAAACTTTCTAACAAAAACATTCAAACTCGCTAAGTGACAGGGTGCTCGCTCGACTTTAATATTTATTAGCGAAGTAGCAACACGCGTGTAAATACAGGGTGTTTGCGCTCGTCGAGGATTAGCCGTTTTGCCTTTAATTATTACCTCGGTGCCGAGTGCAGCGGCGGGGCGCGGCGAGCTATATCGCAGACGTGACTTGTGTAGTACACCTAGTTTCCATCGGAGATATATTTAAGGGTGTTAACGTGACAGATGATGAGGCCATCACCAGTATTCAAGTACGACTTTTATATACGTCTTTGAATTCCTGCGTATGCAGGTTGTCTCTCGATGTTTTCCTTCACCGTAATGTTAGTGGTGTGACTCACAATGTATTTAAGTGCAGAAAATCTCATTGGTACAGTCGGAATTCGAATTTGAAATCTTTTGTTTTTTTGCAATCTCGAACCATTGAATCACCAAGCCGCGCCAAAACGTTATAAATTAAAAAAACACCTTTTAAAATTGACAGCTAATAGAAGCTTTAATTATCAACGTCTTGGGCTAAATCCAAATTCAATACGTTTCAGGGGGCCCCATGTGTTCAAATCAAGAACAAACGTATGACCCTTCTGTGTTACTCTTTGTCATAAGCTCTATTGGGTGCGATTGCAAAGTTTATTTGACGTTTCCCTGTAGGGCTCTCGCTAGCAGCCGTAAGCAAAGTTCACGCACAACCGCCCAGATCTGCAGTAACAATTCAACTTTGTTGTACTCAAATATCATGCAAGATTGATCTCTATTCGCACGGCTTTGTTGTGTTAAAGTAATCGTAATTGAGAAAGTGGAACGTGTACATTTCTTTGTACTAACGTGGTATGTACTCGAATTTTTTAATGTCGAATTCAAACCAGTCTATATTACTAAGAAAGCGAATACAAGGTTTTTCGTTTTATTTACTTTTTTCGTTGTATTTAAGAAAATGTATTCGTAATATTTTTTGATGTGAAACATCTATAGCCGCACGTAAAACCGATTTCTGGCGCGGCGACGCATGCCGTGGCGACGCGTCGCCATACTTAAGTTACCATCGACCAATTGTCACAGTAATACCGTCCTCAGAGGCAACATCGAATATAACTATTACCGAAGTCACTGATTAAACGAATTAAGTAGTCACGATTTGAAATAAATTCGTAAATTTTTGTATTTTTGAAAATAAATGTTTATTCAATAAATAGTCATCGTTATATGGAAAAAAGATCGTAATATTTTATTTTATCATTATGACATATTTAGTTCCTATCCCAATCTGTTCTTTTCTGCATAATTACTTTTACAAAATAATGTCGATGTTTCACATATGCCAGGCGTCCCGTGACGGCTCACATTTTTTTGAATGTCGCATTCAAACCAGACTCTATAATACAAAGAAAACGAATACAAGGATTACTTTTTTCGTTGTATTTAGGCAAATGTATTAAACATATTTTTTTGAATATCGAATTCCAACCAGACTATATTACAAAAAAAACGAGTACGAGCGAAGCTATGGCTTTTATAAAAAAAATCTTTGACGGTCAGGATTCGAACTTGCAATCTTTTTGCCGCAACTACTGGAACCGTTTGGCCACTATGGCGTATAGGTATTTATGCTTCTATATAGTAGCCGTTGCATAATTCGCATAGTACATACTTGTTTTAGTCAATTATATCATACAATTTCAAAGGCCGGCACCAGGAGCTCATACTTTAATATGTATTTGTTTTTTCTATACTTCTATACTTAATATTATAAAACTGAAGAGTTTGTTTGTTTGTTTGAACGCGCTAATCTCAGGAACTACTGATTGGAATTAAAAAAATATTTTTATGTTGGATAGTCCATTTCTCTACATCACGCCACGACCAATAGGAGCGAAGCATACATGAAAAATGTTGCAAGAACGGAAAAAAATATTCTTTTTCGAGAGCTTCCGTTGCGTGCGCTGCGTAAACGGTTTAAGTTACGCAAATATCATGTATGAGGGAATTGTTCCTCTTTAAAAGTTCTAAAAAAAAGTCCGCGACAGCATATATATATCTTTTAAGATTGACTCACTATATACTATAACCTTTTTTATGACAATGAAGTCTGCGATGGGCGCCTAAACAACTTAACCGATTTCAATCAAATTTGCACACCGTGTGCAGTTTGATCCAACATAAAAGATAGGATAGTTTACATAACAATTGGACCCGATAGGTGGCGCTGCGATCGTGTTTCAGGAAATTTTAATTTTTCACACGGGCGAAGCTGGGCGGGACAGCTAGTACAATTATAAACTCAGAGATAAAATCCAAAGATACATCATGAAACAAGACGTTTAATAAAATAAGACGTTTCACTTTATTGCCGCGCCAGATCATAACACTTAGTGGGGTTTTCGTGAACTCGCTTCAGGTAATAAAGAGTTCTTCACGTCCAGAGCTGTTTCTATTTGTTCAAATACGCTTTGTATTTGGAGAAATAGGAACAGCTTTGTAATACAGACAAACACTTGTCGTTCTCACCGCTATTATAACATCATATACCTAACCACTATCTAATATATAAAAATGTCTGTATGTCATTTATAGATTCGTAAATGGCTGGACCATAATTTGAGCATGTATGAAGCGAAAGAGGTATGTAAGTCTAGAGAGAACTGGCGCTCTAAACTCTCTGCCTACCCCGTTAGGGATTCGGCGTGATGATATTATGATGATGATGATAAAATATTATTTATTTAATGTTTTGTTCGTTTCGTACCTACTTTCTTACTAAGTTATAGTAATTAGAATACGTACAGATTTGAAATTCGAATGTATCGTATAACATTTTCAGGCCAATAAATTACTCCAGCTGTGTCGAATTCGCTTCCTATCAAGTTACTCCAATCTTACTTGCACACGTATCTACAACTTGAGTGATAAATTAATGTGAATGTGTTATTAATGTGATATTAAGTCATATTTTAGCTTGCCATTTATAGAGGAAGGGATAGGTGCATTCATATTTAGGCATATATATATTATTATATATGTAAAATGTATGTATAGTATACATTTTACAGATATATACCTTTAACATATTTTTATAGTCGTGCTTGAGTAACGGCGATTGACTCCCAATCTGTCAGGTTGGCTCTTAAAAGTATATTTCCGGTGGAAAGACACACACCCAGTGTGGGCACTACCTACAAACCTTTGCCTAGCCCTTCGGGGACCCTTATGTGAAGGCGTGAAGATATGTTATCAAGATATATTATTATTATTATTTATTTATCGTCTACGGTGAAGGAAAACATCGAGAGGAAACCTGCATACGTCTGAGAAGAAATTCAAAGGCGTATGTGTACTCGTGCTTGAGTAACGGCGATGGACTCGCCATCTGTCACGTCAGCACACCTCACCACCACCATACACCACGGGTATTACCTATACACCTCTGCCTACCCTTGTGGGAAGGCGTGAGGATATTGTTATTATTATTTTATTTATCGTCTAAAGTAATATCCGCTATGTAATTTGAATAAAACGCTAACCATTAATTAATTGAGCATGCCCCAAATAAACACCGCTCGATTTTCATTGTAATTTGAGACCAGCAAAGTAAAAACATTTCTCAATTTTTCTGTCAACTGCCGTTTCGCGGTTCGTTACAGTAAATATATTTGTAGAGCGTTTTTAATCACTAAGCTGTGAGCGAATGCAACATATTTACGTTCGTATTTTCAACTGTACATAAATCTAATTTAGCAGACGTGTGTACTGAATGTGCAGAGCTATCTGCATTCACAACTTTGGCTCGGGACGTTAATTTTGAAAATAAATTAAGAAAACGCCTCGAGTTTCCCTCAGCTCGGGAACTAGCGAGCGCCGTTAGACGTTCTGTTTAGATGTTTTCAAAGGATTTGTTCCCTTGTCTATTCCCTTTTTGTTTCCAACTTCTACCTGCTCCTACTGATGTTGTCTTATCTCTTGTTATTGTTAATTAGTTGAGTTCGTTATCTAACTTTGTTTTGTAGGTAGCAAACAAAGTTATGTTATTATGCTAAAACTTGAAAGGATGTGATTTTATGTGTTTCGTGATTTAATGAAATTTCTATACGTACAATAGAATATTTCATTAAATCTTTTAACTAATTAGATTATTAACTAATTAGATATTAATTAAATTAAGGTACATACTAAGGACACAAAGGCGCTTTCCATAGTCGATCAGAACAGTCAGTGGCAAGTCCAAACCGTCGCAATTCAAACTAAGACATGATTTTGCCTGATGATTTTTTTGCCTTGTCATAGGCAGCACTGAGAGCAAACTGGATTTGCGAATTTATTAGTTCGACTTGATTCGCACATACATATCATCACGCCGGATCCCTCGCGCGGTAGCCAGATAGACATAAAAGCACCAGTCCTCTCTATATTTACAGATATCTTTTGCTTCATCCACATTAATTAGTCAGTTCACACACCGCTACCAGTCATACACAAACATTGTTAATCCCGAGATCTAATACACCCTTACCTTCTGATCATACTGTGTAACAGTAGAAACCGCATACAAATCTGTTCGAACGTAGACTTTAAATCGATTTCGACGGAGTGATGTTCGTTTTTTGCAAAAAATTGTATATGCCTAATTTTTTTTTTTTTTTTTTATACAACAAGAGTGGCAAACAAGCATACGGCCCACCTGATGGGAAACGGTTACCGTAGCCTATTTACGCTCACGATACCGAAGTATCACTTGCGCGTTGCCACTCTGTGTTCGGAGAGTTACAGTGTGTTGGTAGCATAATGGGTTTAATCCCTCTGCTTCCAACACAATGTAACAATCCTCCCCCTCCCCAAGGAGCTCATTTCTGGAAACCTTATTCACCGCGTAGGAACACAACACAAAAAATTGTGTTATTTGGCTACGGACTTCTATAAGGTGGAGGTCCTGCCCCAGTCGGGCAGCTCCAAATTCGAACGGGAAACCCGTTATGCCCTACCTAGCCTAATGATTTGAAAAGAGTAACCATGGAGTTTCCTGCCGGTTCTTCTCCATGGAAGCGACCAACCCGAACCGTGCTTCTTTTTCGACGTTTTATAAGTGCCCATCTGGGCCTATGTGAAATAAAAAGATTTTGATTTTGATTTTGATTTTTTATTCTTGTACGTTCCTCATAGCTTGAGCTCCGGGTACTCTACTAATTAACCAAACTGTGTCGAGCTGAAAGGACCTGAAGCCTTTTTGAATACTTAGCAGAGAAGTACTTTAGCCTGGGACTTGATTTTGTACTAGACATGCCTCGAGGCGTAAATATGATTTTACTTATACCTTTTTCATGGTTCAAAGAAATCCTGGTAATAATGTTTGTGCCAAATTTCATCCAATTCCATTCAGTAGTTTTTGTGTGGAAGAAGAACAAACATCTTCACAAACTTTCCCATTTATAATATAAGTAGGACTGTATATTTATTGGACTCCCAATGATGGGACAGTCAAGAAAACTTGTCTGGCGAGCATATACGAAGAGATTGATGAATGTGGATATAGTAAAAGAGGCTTCTAAATCTAAAGAGAACTAGCACTCTACTCTCTCTGCCTACTAGCGTGAGATATGTATGTTTGTTTGTGTATTGATTTAAAGTCCGACCTGTTATTGTTGCCGAAGCTGTAGTTTACGACAAATTAGTCTTGTTTTCGCGCATAAATAATACTGAGGCCACTTTCTCTGACAGCCATTTTGCGCATTGCCAGTGAATCTAATTTAGAGTGATACACGCCACCCAACCCACAATTACGTTAGTGTGGGGTGCCATAAATTTGGCAATTACAGGCTGATGGCAAAACAGGGGCCAATAAGATGCTGCTGTTAGTCGAATTAATGATACTACTATGGAAAACTTCAGTTGTTAAGTCAAAGTGAGTGGTAATTATTGATTATTTTTTAAACTATTGGATTCTGTAAGACACAGCCCATTCTCTCAATGTACAGGACATTATTCTTTTTAGTTATCACGAAAGCGTTAATTTGACAAGAATATTATACTTGAATATATATCTTGGGATATATTTTGACGGGCGACGACTTGTGTCACACCTTGATTGAAAGTCTGATACTAAACAAAGCTAAAGTAGAATGAACTATGAGTATACGTGGACTTTGGAAAATATTCAAAGATATATTTTATGTAAATCCTTCTATAGAAACAGATACTTAAATAAATATAACATCTAAGACTAAGGTCCGCTTCGAGCAGGATTCATGCCCGCGATTGAGATCTGATAACTAAACGACCATTTATCAATAGGCAGTTTTATGCATATCCTGCTAATATTATAAATTTGAATGTTTGTGGGGATGTCTGCTATATCACGCCGAACGGCTAGAAGGAGTTGGATTAAATTAGGGTTAGAGTTTTAGGATTAGCTTGAGATTTATTCCACAAAAAAAAGTTTTTACGCAGATAACGTTGGTACACAGCTAGTTCCTTATATTTTACTCAACCTTTACGCGACCAATGCTATATCTAAGTCGTATGTTATGTTGGCTACATTTTAGGGCTCAGTCTGCGGGAGAAGTGTCTTAATGTCGTCGGCGTCGTCTTGTCGGTGCACCAGACGCTTAAACTTCCTTCCAAGGAGTCGCAAAAAATATGTTTTGGCATATCATACTCGCTTTCATAATATGTATTTGACAAATTCTCGACTGCGCTAAAGAGAGAGCAGATATTTGTTTGATGAACACGAATATTTGTACCGTAGTCTGGAGCGTCGTGTTTCCTTCATTATATAAATGTATGTATCGATGCGAGTATTGGTATAGTTATCGGTTTTTTGTCATACCAGGTAAGCTTAGTTTAAGACTAGGTTATTTGGGTGGTTTTGACCCAAGATATTAATAATTATACCCATTGACTAATTTTGTCATAACTGGAAAGAAGAATCGTAGAATTCTAATAATAATAATAATATAATATATCCTCACGCTTTCCCACAAGGGTCCCCGAAGGGGTAGGCAGAGGTGTATAGGTATAATACCCACACACCCACTTTCCGCCAGAGGTATATTAGGTTTCCGCCAACGTGACAGATGGCGAGTCCATCCCCGTTACTTATGCACGACTATACATACGCCTTTGAATTTCTTCTCAGACGTATGCAGGATTCCTCTCGATGTTTTCCTTCACCGTAAAGCTCGTGGTGTGAATAATCACTGTACTTAAGTTCAGAAAAACTCATTGGTACAGTCGGGATTCGATCTTGCGACCTTTGCGTCGCAGGCAACTGCTCGAACCACTCGGCCAGCACGGCTTAATTAATTCTGCAGGTATTATTCTGCAAAAATGTAGGTTCTATGTCTAATAAGCTTTTGTATGTCTCTTTTGGTGTGTCAAATAACAAAAAGAATTAAAGCGTATTGTGAATAGAACAGGTATTTCTTTCCGACCGGTCTTTTGCAATAGCAAATTGTCAGCTACGGTGAAAATAAATTTTCTCGTAGGTAAAGAAAGGAAGGGTTCGTTGTGAAGCGGGTTCGAGATGTTTTATAGCTTTAATAAAATATCATCGGCATATAAATCACGTGGTATTACCGTGTTGTTACATGGAAATTGCCTGCTTGTTTGCTAATATATAAGAGATAAAATAATAATTTAGATAATAATAAAAAGCATACCTATTCCAGATTTATTTTTAGATTTACTAAAGTGTATTGTGCAAATTTGGACGAAGCGAAAAAGGTATGTAGGTTTAGATAGAACTAGCACATTCCCCCCTGCCTACCCCGTTAGGGACTCGGTGTGATGATACGTATGTTTATTTATATTTATATGGAGACAGATGAATGTGTATGAAACAAAGGAGCTGTGTAAGTCTAGAGAGAACTGGGATGTATGTATGTGCTTCATCTCATCCTCACTTGTGTAAATACAAAATTCAAAATTACATATCTTCTTATATTTTGTCCATTGAGTTTTAATTTACCCGCTATCTGTCACGTTGTAACCTAAACTATATGTTTGGCGGAAAGTGGGTGTATGGGTATTACCTATACAGCTTTGCTTACCCCTTCGGGGACCCTTGTGGCATGGCGTCGGGAGTTGAATTTTTAATATGTTTTTAAAACTCACATGGCCTCTGGCCAGCTTTGACTAACTTACTGATCGCAAAAACACCACTACCCGAGCAATCAAACAAGTAAGTACAAATTGTTCAAATTCCCAGTCCTATTACCAGTGTGTTATGCTGGAAGTATTTTTTTTACATTACAGACATCTTATTTAAGCTTCAATTTAGCTTCTATTGGATGTAATCAAAACAAAAGGACTGTAAAATGTATTATGTTTTTCACTTAATTAAACACCAAATAGTTCTAAACGACAGTAATTAAAAAATAAACGAGACAGGTGCACTCAGCAGGTGCGATATCCTCAATTTGTATAAAGGCACGTGCCCACTGGCACAAAACCTGGCTATTCGGAGCTAAAGCATCACTTATTCAGTCCGCATTATCGCCGATGCGGCTTCCGGCCGATTGTGCGATTGCCATTCCGCAGGCAGCTCCAATGGACGTCTATTCTGGGGTGCCAATCGAGCTAGACACCTACATGCTGAAGGCGATATTGTTGGCTGAGCTGCGTGAAGATACTGTATTAAAGACTGTAGGCGTAATATAAAGTATCTGAATATAAGTGGATGTGTCACATATCTGCCTAGCCTATACATATCCTCACGCCTTCCCACAAGGGTCCCCGAAGGGGTAGGCAGAGGTGTATAGTCAGTACCCACACATCCACTTTCCGCCAGACATATATTTTAGGTGCCAACGTGACAGATGGCGAGTCCATCGCCGTTTCTCAAGCACGGCTATACATGCGCCTTTGAATTGCTTCTCGGACGTATGCAGGTTTCCTCTCCACGTTTTCGTTCATCGTAAAGCTTGTGGTGGGAATTGAAAAAAAATTATATTACAAATTATAGAGTAACGTTATTAACGTTAGTATCTACGCCCCGTGGCTTCGCCGGCGTAAAACTAAATACATCTGTTTTTTTCTGGCACAGAACATATATTTTGTATTAATCCGGCTAATAATCTATCTCTGTGACAAATATTATCCAATTCCGTTCAGTCGTTCTGACGCGATTGAGTAACAAACTTACTAGTTTATATGAAACGTAAGAAATTTCTATATTTCACTAACATGGGTCGTTTATAGGGTCTCAAAACAATTCTTAGAAACACCTCAAAACAGTACAATAGGAACATTATATATCCACATCACAGGCTTTGTTCATCCAAACATGAATTATCCACCGCAGGCTTCGCCAAAAAACCTATACTTCATACAATATTGTATTCGTAATACAATAACAAAATGTAACCCGCATGTTGCTTCGTCTAATAGGTCCTTAAGGTCGATACGTACTAGAATCAGTTTATATTATTTGTAGACCTATTAACGTTAACAATCACTCCGCGCTAGATAGGGACAACGATTTCATGATACGATGACCTGATAGCCAACCTTCTTTAGTAATGGCTGTGCTAGCAGAATAGGTTCTCTTCATCTCTAATTCTGCTTTTATAGCGATACCACCAAATAAGATGAGCAATGCCTTGCACATTCTACATCGGATACTTGGTGTATTGTTCGTTAATTTATAAAATCTTCCTGAACTTAAATATAGTGATTCGAACACGAGCTTTACGGCTAAGCATTAGCGTGAGGATACCTGCATATATTTGGGAGTACTTCAAGATGTATGTCAATCTAGTGATACGGTGACAGACTCGCCATCTGTCACTTTGGCACCTGAATATAACTTCTGTGAAAAGACATTGTTTGGAAAAACACCTTTGAATTCCGCTTCGGTAACTTTGACGTAAGGTAAGAAACATAAAAATGTTCTCATCGTAAAATTCTTCCAGCGGCAAGCAGTCGTTAAAGTTTTATCATACTGAGTATTCGCATTGCATTCCTGCTGGCATGTAATCGGAGTACATTACTGTGCAACTTGTGCTAGTTTGTGAAGAATTTTTGCAAACTATGAGGATTATAGTGGAACTTTTCTTGATATAAGCCTTGTATGAACGATACATGTCATAGGATTGTTTAATTTTATATAAACCAGTCCCGATATAGTTCGAAGCTTTATTTATCTATACTAATATTATAAAGAGGAAAGATTTGTATGTAAGTATGGGTGTATTGAATAGGCTCCGAAACTACAGGGCCGATTTGAAAAATTATTTCACCATTGGAAAGCTATATTCACCTTGAGTGACATTGGCTATATTATCTTTTCTAAAAAAAATCTTATGCCCACCCGTGCGAAGCCGGGACGGACTGCTAGCTGTAGATATATGTCGATACCAACTTAGACACACGATATTTATAAAATTAAGAGTTTAATTCCAATATCTATACCTTTTTAAGAAAGTGTTTCAACCACCAATTACTAGGCAATTAGCATGTAAACTCTTACATGCCACTCGGCTATAATTGTATAAGGAGAGCATTGAATTGTACTCGCAAGTACCACCTCTTATATAATTCCGGACGCAGATATGTGAATAAAGTGGGCACGTTAAAGCTCCTTTTACAAAACCTCGTTTAGCTGGATTCACTTCAAATTAAACTCGTTTTAACCGAAAATTTTACGTTCAAATTTTAATTCGACCGTAATTTCGTAACATCCCGGCTTATACTAATCGACGTACCTTCCGAGTGTATCTAAAATGAATTATAAAGGACGTCTGCATAGGAATTTCAAATGAGTGTATTTTTAGGTTGTCTGAGTGTACGGGGAATTAAATTAGAGAGCGAAATAGTAAACTCCACCTTGTCGACTATTTGCGTACGTGACTCCACATCGCGACCGTTGCGGGGCTTGGGTGTGTACTGGGCTTAATTTTAGCTTCGTTATTGTGTTGTTTAATGGTCGCCATTATGTGGCTTTTATGCTCATGTGCTATGTTTATTTATTGAATAGAACGTATGTTAAGAGTTTTCTTATTTCTGTCCTCACGCCTTCCCACAAAGTTCCTCGAAGGGGTAGGCATTATACTCACACGCCCACGGTAGTACCCACACACCTACTTTCCGTCAGAGATATATTTAAGGTGCTAACGTGACAGATGGCCCGTTCATCGCAGTTACTCAAGCACGACATTATACATACGCCTTTTAATTTCTTCTCAGGCTTATGCAGGCTTCCTCTCGATGGTTTCCTTCACCGTAATACTCGTGGTGTGACTAATCACTGTACTAAGTTCCGAAAAACTCATTGGTACAGTAAGGATTCGAACCGCTTGGCCACCAGACTCTTTTGATTTCGATTATTCACTGTACTTTATTTCATTACAGAAGGTTGCAAACCCCTTCTGTACCAAAATAAAGTACATAATTACCTACAATCTTAATTCGACAGGCGACAACAACTTTTTAATATGGCTAATTTATAACGTGTGATATAGGCACGTTCGTTATATCTGTCCAATCTCCTAATTGAGGCAGGGTGCGGAGCGGCGCGTGTGCGGATTAACACCGGCTGACGGACAGTACGACGGACCATCGATCTGTTGGCAAGTGACATTACTGTATACGATAGGATTTATTAGTATAGCAACGGAACATCTACTGCAGAAGAGGCATACGGCCTCCTGGCAAGGTTATAAACCCTCCAAGCTTATAACATGCACGTAACAGTAGAGACTATGTATAATTCATCCACATACCTTGGAAAACCACCATACCTTGGTGGTTCCAAGGTTGCGCTGCGCGGTTCAAAAGGAGTTTCCTTCCTCGAACGGTCAGGCTATGGAATGAGCTCCCCGTTGAGGTTTTCCCTGGAGTTGAGAGCCGTGGTGGCTGAGAGTTTCGAGTAGTTGCCTGCTACTACTCAGAGATTGCAAGTTTGAATCCCGACTGTACTTATGAGTTTTCCTGAACTTATTGTACAGTGATTAGTCACACCGCGAGCTTTACCGAGAAGGTAAATATCAAGAGGAATCTTGCATATTCTTGAGAAGAAATATTTTTTTTCCAAATACATTCAAAGTAAGTATTTGTACCTGGTCTTGGATGACTTGGATGTTATACATACAATCATGGTTTTGCTCCCAGAATACTAACCGTTAGTTAATTATATGAGAGTGGGTGTTTATACGCATAAATATATATATATATCCTCACGCCTTCCCGTAAGGGTCCCCGAAGGGGTAGGCAGAGGTGTATAGGTAATACCCACACACGCACTTTCCGCCAGAGGTATATTAGGTGCCAACGTGACAGATGGCGAGTCCATCGCCGTTACTCAAGCACGACTATACATACGCCGTTGAATTTCTTCTCAGACGTATGCAGGTTTCCTCTCGATGTGTTCCTTCACCGTAATACTCGTGGTGTGACTGATCACTGTACTTAAGTTCAGAAAAACTCATTGGCACAGTCGGGATTCGAACTTGCGACCTTTGCGTCGCAGGCAACTACTCGAACCACTCGGCCACCACGGCTCTTACGCACTCACGCATAAATGCCCACGCTCATATAATAAACTGCGAAGCACCGTGATTAAATATAACGTAAGTTATCGCAGGCTTCTGATATAACAAATACTGTAATCAATTCAAAAAACAATCATTGCTAATTTGGTCAGACTTGTTTGAAAGAAAATGAACATTGCTCTCTGCAAAGACTGTACTTGTATTACGTAACGCTAATATTTTTTCAGACGTATATTATAAATTAAAATAAAATATTATGAACTGTACGATAATAGCTTCAATTTTATAGCCGTCTCAACTTTGCTACACAATCAAGGACAAAACAACGAAAATTTCACCACTATCCAGCCAATGTTTGCCCCAAGTTAGATTGAAGTGGAATTAAGAAAACATACAAGTACGTAGGGTCTCATAGGGCGTATACGAACTTTCCTATCGTTAAGGGTAGGGCGAATAAAATATGTGACAGAATGGTCACACGCCGCGGAGCACGGAAGATATGTTGCCATTTCGCGTTTGATTATATCAAGCGCATTTCCCGCATGTTGAAAGTGTCGTTTAAGGTAAAGGCAATAAGCTGAGAGTGTAATGTATCCTCACGTCTTCCCACAAGGGTCCCCGAAGGGGTAGGCAGAGGTGTATAGGTAGTACCCACACACCCACTTTCCGCCAGATATATATTTAGGTGCCAACGTGACAGAAGGCGAGTCCATCGCCGTTACTCAAGCACGACTATACATACGCCTTTGAATTTCTCTCAGACGTATGCAGGTTTCCTCTCGATGTTTTCCTTCACCGTAATACTCGTGGTGTGACTAATCACTGTACTTAAGTCCAGAAAAACTTATACAGTACTTATACGGTACAGTCGGGAAACGAACTTGCGATCTTTGTGTCGCAGGCAACTATTCGAACCACTCGCCCACCACGGCGGAGAGTGTAATAAGAGAGATATTTTTATCTTTTTAGATTAGATTTTAATAGAAGAGATATAATTTCTATCTAATATAGAAATTATATCTGTTCTATAAACACATTTGAAACAAATTTGGGTTGTCTCCCCCCAAAGAGTAGAATAACTACGGAAATACCGTCGTACTATGAAATGAAGTCGCAGAAATAATTCAATTTTAAGTGTCTGTCTGTAGTAAATATATTAAAAGGCGTAACTTACTGTGGCTACTCTTTTTTTTTTCATATACATATATGAAAGTATATACAATCAAATATAAGGCGACTTTAATACAAACGGAATGCTGCACCCAGCCAGTATTTACTTCCAAAAAGTATGATTTACTATCTTTGTACTTAAATTAACTTAATTAGCACAGAAGCGCAATCGAATTAAAACGGCCTACCCTGTATTATTCCCTAAATATGCCTACCCTGTACATTTATTTAACAGTACCAATCACGTCATCATGCGAAATCATAACTCAGCAAGACGCCAGCCCTCACACTAAATCTTTGGGGAAGCTCCATCCATTGCGTTTAATTATGGCTCGACCCTGCACTCCTACCTGAAGATCGTTAATCTTTCTTAAAGATATATCCCTTGAACCTGTAGCTAAGCAATCGCTTCACACAGCGTTTGTGAATTCCAGTGTCTAATAAGCCTAGCTGCTGCATCGCTTCACGTGATGTAGCGACAGGGCTGGATTTTGATGCCGTAAGCCCGGGGGAAGACATTCGAAATAGGTGATAAGATCGTGTTTTCGTTTGTAAATACATTCAAGCAATTTTGACACTTTGAGCAAGTGTCAAAATAAATATGAAAAAAAATCTACATTTTCAATTGCAATACTGTAATTATAATAGTTTTCCGCAGGTGAATAAAAATGAATATATTTACAATTATAGATAAAGACATCTTTGTTGGGCTTGCTGCATTTCGTACATAACTTTGTTTAAAGAAAATGCTAACACCTTTCTGCAATAACAATAATTACACTTTGAGACAAATTGCCACAAATGAGCTTACTCATAAACTAAGCTACACAAATATCCACCCCGAGCAGGAATAGAACCTGTGGCCTCAGCTTCGTCGCCAGTATCTCTGATCACAAGCCACATGGCAGCCAAATTATCTGCTAATTAATTTAACTCTTTCGTGTACATAGAAGTAACTAGCCTTAGACAATTATCTGGTCATACATTTTAAATATATATATATCTTCATGACTTTCCATTTGGGTCCCCAAAGGGGTACGCAGAGGTCTCTAGGTAGTACCTACACACCCACTGATGAAATACTGGTTTCAATTCTTACGTAACTACAAGACATGCCCAGGTGTTTAAAACCACTTAGTGTAACTTGCTTAGTTGAAGGGTTGGATCTGCGAATCCAACCCTGGTTCCAAATTGGAAGTCTTTGAACTTTACCCCTGAGTATTAAGACGAGTGCACGGCTTTAGTCTCTATCTGACGTTTATGTTTATTGATTAGGCAGCGGTGGCGGGTTTCAATAAGCTCCATTAACCAATTTGCGTTTGAGTTTTGTTAATACAAACTTTATGAGTTCGGAGCTATCAAGTTAATTGAGTAGCAGTTAAGATGACGGCTTTCGTACTGATTTGATGATAGAGCAAGTTCTGTCAATACATTAATTGATAGGCTTCTATTTCGAGCGATTTAAGCGAGACACTATTCAGTCTAAGAGTGGAAGTTTAGAGGTATATCTTTACGCCCTCCTACTAGGATCCCTGGAGAGTTAAATTTTGGTGGATATTAAACCTCTTTTCATCGGAGTGATATTTTTATGCCAATTTCCATTATATAAATAAATCGCTTGTTATCTTGTATAGTTAATAACAACTATCCACAAGGACCCGAGGGCTACATAATATATAGAGGTGTAATTATCTCCACTTTTCTCATGTCAAATATTCCAGTCATGGTGACAGCAGACAAGATTACTACTAACATGACACCTGAACAGTGATCTTATTATTTGTCAATACGAGTATCATCCGGCCGACACACTAACGGAGAGAGTAAAGTGCAAGTCCTCTTTAGATTCACGGACTTCTGTCGCTTTATGTAATTTTATAACTTATTGTATACATACATATATACTTGCAATCTTGTGTTGCTAGTTACCCACTCAGTTAGTTACCAAAAAGCCGTGGTAGCCGAGTGGTTCGAGCAGTTGCCTGCGACGCAAAGGTCGCAAGTTCGAATCCCGACTGTACCAATGAGTTTTTCTGAACTTAAGTACAGTGATTAGTCACACCACGAGCTTTACGGTGAAGGAAAACATCGAGAGGAAACCTGCATACGTCTGAGAAGAAATTCAAAGGCGTATGTATAGTCGTGCTCGAGTAACGGCGATGGACTCGCCATCTGTCACGTTGGCACCTAATATACCTCTGGCGGAAAGTGGGTGTGTGGGTATTACCTATACAACTCTGCCTACCCCTTCGGGGACTCTTGTGGGAAGGCGAGTCCATCGCCGTATATTATATATATATCTATTTTATAAATTATTGTAATTGTAGTCAGTTTCAACTGTTCTTTGTAAATATTATTAATTGTTGTTATTGTAAATAAAGTGATGTTATAATTATAATATATAATTATATGTATGTTTGTATATCTAGATAAGTTTGCTTAATTTGGGACTAAGCCATTTTTTGTGAAATTGTCCAAGGTATTTATTAGGTATTTATTTATATAATTATTATAAATCAATATATATATTTACCATAAAATTTTTTATTTATACGTACATAAGTTACATTTTGTCGTCGCAACGTTCTATTGCTAGTGGCGTAGGAATCGCCAACACATTATTTGTCTTCCTAGTCTTTGACACGAGTCGGACAAGAGCTGGTCATACAGTCTGGCTACGAACTGAGTAAATACACCCAACTCCCGTTTGCTCTCCAATTAAATTCAGAAACTGTTTGAGTTAAGTCCAGGTATCATAGCCCGCCTTTGATGTAGCTCATATCCAACTATGGTAGCGTGTAACTTGCATTTATGACTTCCTGCTTAATTGCTCTGTTTGATTTTACTTTTATTAAAAAACTTTACTTCCTAACGTTAACACTAACTTCTAGGGGAGATCTCTATAGGTATTCATTTTGAAATTGTCTATGTTTGGATGTTCGTTACGCGATTAGGTTAAAATGTACGAATGGATTTGAATCAATTGCTACAAACATACTTAGTATATAGCAAGACTAGCAATCCGTCCCGGTTTCGCACGGGTGGACATAAGAATTTTTTTAATAAAAGAAAATATAGGAAATATTAAGGTTAAGGGAGGGAGGGCACAACGGTTAATTGCCGTTCGAATTCGGAGCAGCCCGACTGGTACCATTACCTCCACCTTACAGAAGATCGCAGCTAAATGGCATTACCCTCGGGTGTGTCGTGTTCCTGTGGTGAGTAAGGTCGCCAGGCTCCAAGAGGAAGCGGTGTGTCGGCAGCACAGGACCAGTGGTGCAATTCCGCCGTGGTGGTGACCAGGCGCGGCATGTCGGTGCGGTTGTTAGGGAGACCCGGTGAAACGGCTGTCCGCTGGCCGCCCGCATATAGTAGGGGTCCCGAACCCAGGGATCACCTAATCTCCGCCCTGGGAGGCTGACCCGCACATGTGTGTAAAGTCCTTGGTGTAGTGGTCGTGCCGGAGGAGGAGACCGGAGTGGACCCGGCCGCTGCATCAGGGGGGGATCGGGGGCCCTTCCGACTTCCGCTCCGGCAATCCGCACTACCTGTACATCACTGCGGCGGATTGAGACTGCGCTTTGTCCTCTTTGATGCCGACACAACGATTCCTCTTCTTCCTTTTCAGCACCCTTAGAAATCTAAAATGGCCAAATTTAAAAATAGTAGAAGTTTCCCAGCGGCCTCCCCTTCCATATTAAAAATGGACTTTTGCAACATCAGGGGACTTCATTCTAATCTAAATGCAGTCCACCAACACCTTGAGACGACACAGCCGACTCTGCTATTTCTGACGGAGACGCAGATATCCTGCCCTGATGATACATCGTACCTGAACTACCCCGGGTACAAGATGGAACACAATTTTGTGCGCCGCGCCGGGGTATGTATGTACTTCCGGGAGGATATTTGCTGTCGACGTCTCCACGGCCTTGAAGACAGAGACCTGTCAATTATGTGGGTGCGCGTAGACTATGGTGGCAACACCCGAATCTACGCGTGCCTTTACAGGTCCCATAGCGGTGACACAGACACAGTTCGCCTATTTGAGCACCTGCAATCGACAACGGACAAAGTACTTGAGCAGTACCCCTCCGCGGAGTTGGTGGTTTTAGGAGATTTTAACGCTCACCATGTTGAGTGGCTTGGCTCTCGGTCCACTGACTGCGCGGGGAGGGCTGCTTACGAGCTTGCCCTGGCTTATGGCTTCTCGCAGCTGGTACACGAACCAACCAGAATACCTGATATCGAGGGCCATACAAGCTCTTTACTGGACCTTCTGCTGACCACGCGACCGGACAGCTATTCCATCTCGGTGGGTGCGCCGCTTGGCACATCCGACCACTGTCTGGTCCGGACGCAAGTGCCGTGCGCAAAGGCCGAAGTGCCCCGACCCCCGGGGCGGCGGCGCATGTGGCACTACAAGGCAGCAGACTGGGATGGATTGCGTGAGTTTTACGCATCGTACCCGTGGAGGCAGATCTGCTTTGCATCAGAAGATCCAGACCCCTGTGCAGCAGCCGTCGCTGAGACGATACTGGCGGGAATGGAATGCTACATCCCAAACTCGCTAGTAGCTACAGGGGTAAAGAAACAGCCGTGGTTTAATAAGCCCTGCAAGGAAGCTAAATTATCCAAGCAAGCCTTGTATGAGGCGTGGACCACGGCTCGATCCAATCTGGACCCCAACATATCTGATGCAAAGCGGAAACTTAATGCTGCCTCGAGGCACTGTAAGCGAGCGATTGCCAGGGCGAAATTCGATTTCGTCGGCAGAATTGGTAAGAGACTCGCTAGCTACCCTTCTGGCAGCCGTGCTTTTTGGTCCCTTGCCAAGGCTGCTGAGGGAAACTTTTGCCAGTCGTCCCTACCACCACTCCGTAAGCCGGATGGTAACTTGGCCCACAGTGCCAAAGAGAAAGCGGATCTATTGGGCTCTCTCTTTGCCTCGAACTCGACTATGGATGACGGAGGCGCCACACCGCCCACTATCCTGCGGTGTGAGAACTCTATGCCGGAGATAAGCATAACCCAACGGGAGGTCCGGCGGGAGATGCTGTCTCTGGACGTCCATAAGTCGAGCGGGCCAGACGGTATTCCGGCAGTGGTGCTTAAGCAGTGTGCTCCTGAACTGTGTCCTGTTTTGACGCGCCTATTCGCGCTTTCCTACTCCACCCAAAAAGTCCCAACTTCGTGGAAGACCGCCCACGTGCACCCAGTGCCCAAAAAGGGCGATAGATCAGACCCATCGAATTACAGGCCGATCGCCATCACCTCCCTCCTCTCCAAAATTATGGAGCGAGTGATTAACACGCAACTCCTGCGATATCTAGAGGGTCACGGTTTGTTGAGTGACCAACAGTATGGCTTCCGCCACAGTCGCTCAACGGGTGACCTACTAGTATATCTCACGCACCGTTGGTCACTCGCCATTGAGAGTCAAGGTGAGGCATTAGCTGTTAGCTTGGATGTGGCGAAAGCGTTCGATCGGGTCTGGCATCGCGGTCTTCTATCGAAGCTTCCATCCTACGGACTGCCAGAGGGATTATGCAAATGGGTCGCCAGCTTTCTGTCCAGCAGATGCATAAGAGCCGTCGTTGACGGTAGCTGCTCCGAAAGCATGGAAATTAATGCTGGCGTCCCGCAAGGCTCTGTGTTGTCCCCGACTCTGTTTCTTCTGCATATTAATGACATGCTTTCTATTGAAGGCATTCATTGCTATGCAGACGACAGCACTGGGGACACTTACTACACGGGCCGTGCTAATCTCCCTCGTTCCACTGTGGAGGAAAGTCGCGAACGACTTGTGTCTGAAATCGAGAGTACACTTCGCAGTGTCTCCGATTGGGGTCGACTAAACCTAGTTCACTTCAACCCCACTAAGACACAAGTTTGCGCGTTCACCGCAAAAAAAACTCCATTCGCTGTGGCTCCACAATTCCAGAACACTCCCCTGAACATCTCGGAGAGCATTAGGATCCTTGGGGTCGATATTTCTAGCGACGTTCAGTTCCGTGGTCATTTAGAGGACAAGGCTAAGCTGGCGTCGAGGAAGCTCGGTGTGCTCAACAGAGCTAAGCAGTACTTCACACCGCAACAAAGGCTGCAACTTTATAAGTCGCAAGTTCGGCCACATATGGAGTACTGCTGCCACCTGTGGGCTGGAGCCCCTGGATACCAGCTTGGGCCTTTTGACGCGGTTCAGAAACGCGCCGCTAGAATTGTCGACGATCCCATGCTCACAAGCGGCTTGGAATCACTAAGTCTGAGGAGAGACTTTGCCTCCCTGTGTGTGTTCTACCGCTTGTATAACGGGGAGTGTTCTGCAGAATTGTTCGATATGATGCCCACTTCCACCTTCTACCACCGCACCTCTCGCCATCGACGGGGAATTCATCCCCATACCTTGGAACCACAAAGGTCTCGCACTGTGCGCTTCCAAAGAAGTTTTCTTCCGCGAACGCTCAGGCTGTGGAATGAGCTCCCCGTTGAGGTTTTCCCTGGAGAGTACAGCATGGAGTTCTTCAAGAAGGGTGTGAAAAGATTCCTGCAGGGTCGGCAACGCGCGAGTGATACCCCTGGTGTTGCAAGCGTCCATAGGCGGCGGTAACCGCTTACCATCAGGCGGACCGCATGCTTGTTTGCCACCCAAGTGGTATAAAAAAAAAAAAAAAAAAAAATTCGAAAAATGTGCGGAGTAACGATTTTAGACCGAATCCGCAATGAAGAGATTCGCAAATCAACTGGCGTGAATGAGGGCGTGATTGTAAAGATGAAGAAAGGCATGTTACGTTAGTTTGGACACATAGAAAGGATGAGGGAAGAAAGATTGACGAAACAGATATACAAAGCAAAAGTGTGTGCAAGAAGAGGCAGAGGAAGGCCACGTTCCAACTACCTGGATCAAATCGATCGGACTCTCAAGGACGGGAACGTTAAGAGTACTCGAAACCGACGAGCATGTATGAAGAGACTGATGAATGTGGACGAAGCGAAAGAGGTATGTAAGTCTAGAGAGAACTGGAACTCTATACTCTCTGCCTACCCCGCTGGGGACTTGGCGTGATGATATGTATGTATGTATGTATGTAAAATATAGGCTATGTCAATCAGGGTGAATGTATTTTTTCAATGGTGAAATAAATTTTTTAATCGGTAGTTAGTACCAGTAGTTTCGGAGCCTATTCAATACAAACAATCAAATCTTTTCTCTTTATAATATTTATTATAGATATAGATTAACTAAAAAAAACATGAATATTAAGGCTAATGCCATTTGTAAAACTAATTTTGCATTACTATGCTTCCTTAAAGCCTTCCTCAATATATCCTCGGATATTGAGGAATAAAGCAATACAAAAGTTAAGTAATCTATTGAAAAAATATACTTTTCTTGCTTGCGTGAGATTGACGGTACTCTGATCTTTAATAAATTCGGTAAATGACTCTTATCAAATACCTCCACTAATATAAATGTGATTTATAAATGAAGATGCCGTCAAAAGGCTGAAAGATTTATGCGCTGGAGGTCGTCTGGGCCCTCAGAGCAAAGACAATGGGAGGACTGTACAAAGTTATTTAAATTACGCGACAATTTTCTTGGGCCCACGACGTTTAAGTGGTAGAGGCGTCGGGACCTCGCTAAATGAGGTTTTAAGCCGTCGTTTTCATGAAAAGGGATTCGCAAAGCAGATTTCAAGTAGAGAGAGCGGTAACAAAACATGCCGCGTTCATCCCCGCTTTTGAATCATATTGTTTTATTAAATATACAGGCTTATGATACTTTATATTATGTGAGAAATCCTCTATTGTCTTATTTCAAATGGTTATTTAGTTCTTTGTACACTCGATAGCGTGAAATACCTTTTAACGCTCGTTCATTAGGCGAAAGCTTTTCAGGATGCGTCACGATCCTACTTTCATGAATAAATATTAATGAGACTGCGAAGTTATGATTTTATCTCGCACTTTCGTTAAGTCTTTTTCGTTAAGTTCTCTCTTCTTGCAAATATATAAATAACTGGCGTATGCCCGCGGCTTCGCCCGCCTGGAGTTCGAAAAAGTAGCTTATGTATTTTCCTGCTAGAATCGGTTCAGCCGCTATGCCGTGAAAGAGCATCATTCTTTATAATATTAAAGTTTCCTAGATTAAAAAAAAAGTTGACCATGTCCTATTTCTTAGGTATAAGCCATCACTATTTCAACTTTCAGCCAAATCGGTTCAGCCCTTTTGCCGTGAAGTTTAAGTAAGTAAGTAAGTAAAAAGTTCAAAGAACCGCAAACATCCAAACTTACAAACTTTCACATTTATAATATTAGTAAGATTAATGAATTCCTATTTTTCATAAGTATCACTGGTGTTAGTATGTAGATAAACATACTTATATTTATATCTACCAACATAACAGTATGTATAATTTTCATCAAATTAGTCTTGAACTCTTCAGGCTCCTTAAATAATAAACTATGCCAAATTTCATTCAATTCCGTTCTGCCAACACCCGTAAAATTTCGCATTTATAATAATAATAAATAAATAAATAAATACCTGGGACAATTCCACACAGACCTAGTCCCAAATTAAGCAAAGCTTGTGTTATGGTAACTAGACAACGATATATTTACTTATATAGATAGATATATACATAAATACATAGGACATCCAAGACTAAGGTACAAATATTCGTGTTCATCACACAAATATCTGCCCTCAGCGGGATTCGAACCCGCGACCCCAAGTTTCGCAGTCAGGAGCACTAACCACTAGACCAGACGGTCGTCCTAATATTAGTAGGATGCATAATAAATTACCTATACCTATACACTAGTATTAGTAGTAGTAGTATTACCTATACACCTCTGCCTACCCCTTCGGGGACCCTTGTGCGAAGGCGTGAGCATAATAAATTAATACCAGTCTGTCAACTCAGCTCTTTTAGTATTGAACTAAAGACGATAAATTTCCAAATGCACCTGAAAACTTTATGATTCCACCATCAATGTTCAGTTGAAAATTCACCATGTATTTTTCTATCTCCAAGCTCCAAGCCTGCAAATTGAGAAACATCCAACAGCGGAGAGCAAAGCAAAAAGTGTATTGTTAGAGGGTTTGAAGTGTGGTTGAATTTGAGTGCATTTTCATAGAACTCCGTCTGGGTTTGTGGCTAACATTATTTGAAAACTTTTGCTATCTAGTGAGCATCTAAAAAAAACAAAAGTCTAAATTCCTTTGTCTTTAAAGACAAGAAAAAAGCTTTGGTCATTAGAACTTTTAGGTGGATCAGCCTTCTAAGTTAAAGTACTAATTAGCGTTCATTAATGAAGTCCTAGTAATACTAAAAATGTGTTGTAATCCTTTATATCTCTATAGAGGGTTAGTTCCCGTTTACCATCAGATGAGCCGCGTGCTCGCATCTTCGTAGTATAAAAAAAAGCATTTACGAACCTGAAAATTGTACTCACAAGCGATTATCAACTTTACTCTCGTACTTATTCTTGATAACATATACGAAGAGGTTACATGTACACTCGAGAATCAACTTAGTGAATTTATGAGTAAGGTTGAATTTAGCTATAAGTTTTGTTTACACTGTTCCGTATAAACAGACCTTAATTCTCAGGTTTAATTACATTGTTATGAATGTAGTTAAATATAGTAAAATATTATGTTAGCCAGCGGGATGCAGCGCGATCCCTTTGTTATTGCATTCATATTGTTTTAATTTATTGTACCGTCTTACATTGTTCCGGATTTTCACTAGAGTGTCTACAATTTGTTGCCTCGAGCCCTAGCTTATGAAATATTATGATTAATTCCTTTTATCTTCTGTTCTTATAGCTTGTGCTCACTCAAATTAAAATGGCACATTTTTTCCGACTTGAAACAAGAAGGCGGGCCTTTATTCGTAGCCTGTTTTTCTATAATTTTAGTGATAATTTTTTTTTTCTAAAACAATTCATTAAAAACTATTTGAAAGACGAAAAGTTTCTTTAAAGAATTGCATCCAAAACACGATTTAGGTACAATATTTTCATATAAAAATGTCTCAAAAGCAACAAAGATTGAATCTCCTTTCGGCTAGCAAAAGCGCTTTATGCGACATTTATAAACATCGGCCACTCGTAGAATACTGAAACTGAGGGACTTGAAATATGGAAGTAGATAAAGCGTTTAGTTGTCCCTCGAATAGTTCGCTAAGAAATGGCATCAGTTTACCAAACGCGATGTGCTCCATCATTCGCATTATCTGACAAAATATATTGACCCTTGTTTTTATCTGACATAAAATTCAAAACAGACAGCAGAAGAGCTTAATATATTTTAACGCATAGCACCTACAGCATTGCTGTGCGCCACGATTTCATCCGGGCTATTGTATATTCCTTTCTTCCTAGATATCCTTCCTTATAGAAGCGTCATGGTTCAATAGGATTCCTAGTTCCTAAGATAATTGCGATCAAACAAAAAAAAGCTCTGCCTCTATATTATATTACTATAGGTTTAGATAAATATTAATTAGAATTAGGTGCTACATAACTGGCGCTCTACTCTCTCTGCCTTCCCCGTGACTAGGTGTGATGATGAGCACTTAGTCCAGGATATCATTTTTATTTGCAAGGGTCATGCCTACCACACTCTTTTCGCCTGAGATATACTTAGGTGCTAACGGGATGGCGAGTCCATCGCCGGTTCTCAAACATACCTCTTTGTATTTCTTTTCAAATGTATGCACGATTCGTCTCGATGTTTTCCTACATCTTAAAGCTCGTGTTGTGTCTATTCATTGTACTTATTATTATTTAAGCTCAAGACAGCTGATTCAGGATTCGAACTTGCGTGACGGGCGACTACTCTAGCTTCTTTGCCAATGTGAAAGTGTAATGTAACTATCAAAATCGTAAGCCAACTTACAGTCGCGATACGGCGGTATATTATTATATCCACCTATTCGGAGTTTAGAAGTCGTTATCGAGTCGCGCCCGGGCCGTCGGCGCTTCGCACGATCCCGACTTCTTCACTAACAATAAATGCTTTGTCAAACTTCCTCCTGCCACTAGACACAAGATAACTGACTTGTGTTTGTTTCCGAGGAACTGGCAGGGATTCCCACTTTAGACCTTTTAAATTTTCTTCTAGTTTGTTGTGCTTTAAAGTTGTTTTGGTTTATTTTAGAGCAAAGCTATTTTGAAATAGTGAAGGTAGTAGAAACGGCGATCACTGATGGTGGTTCGATATTCTCACTGTTTATATTTATATCTTTACGCCTTCCCACAAGGTCCCCTGAAGTACATTTACGCCGGAGAAATAAATTCGGTGCCAACGTGACATATGGCCAGTACATCGCCGTTTTTCAAGCACGACTATACATACGTCCTTGAATATTTTTTTTGTATTGTCTCTCGTAGCGTGAGTTCCGGGAACTTTTGCTACTTAACCGGTCAATGGCGAGACCTAGGCCTCCAGCCAGGCACTTAAGTATTAAGCAACATAGCTAAGGGCACCCCCTGTGGGGTTCGGACCTCGGCTTAGGGCGTTGCTGGTTCGCGAGCAAGGGAGCTGGGCTGGTCTGGTATTTTATTATTATTTAGTTATTTGGGGAGGGGATTTGCGCTACTGGCTCGGCTCGGGCCGGCACTTGCGAGAGTCTGGGGGGAACGTTACGGCTTATTCGCGTCGAGCCTCGCCGGCGAGGACGGAACAATGGTCGGTTTTGTGTAGTGTCGTTTGTGTGTCGTCGTCGGGCGTCCTGGAGGACCGCTATGTCGTCATCCGGTTCGATGACCGCATGTTTTGGGCGCCTTATTTTAGATATAAGGGAGGGTGTGTATCGGGCGGCCGATACGACGAGAGGGTTGGGATGATTTTCAGCAGAATCGAAATGGCGTTTCGACAGTTTTTTCATAATTGTTTGTCTGTTTGATCGTGGGGACTTTTAGTTCAACATGAAGTTGACTGTTTCTCATGTACCACGGGGCACCTGTGGCTCTCCGGAGGGACCGGCTTTGGAGCACTTGAAGGGGGTGGAGTACTGACTTTTTGGATTGTGCGAACACAACACACGCATAAGTCATGATCGGTCTGATGCACGTCAAGTAAATCCTCACCTTGGATTTCAATGAGAGTTTACTCTTCGAATTTAGCATACAATGGAGTCTACCGAGCGCGAAGGCGGCTCGCGCGCGTACCGTCTTTACGTGGTGACGGAAGGAAAGTTTACGATCGAGGGTCACTCCCAGGTATTTGGCCTTGTCTTCCCATGGAATGGGATTGCCGAAGAGAGTTATGGGGGCTGTCCGTAGGGCATGCTTGCCTTTCCAAAAGAGGACGGCTGCGCTTTTTGAGGGGTTCACTTCTATTCTCCATTTCCGGAACCACCGCCCTAGGGCGTTGGCCGCGGTCTGGAGGTAGCCGCGAATCGCCTCGGGGGATATACCTCTGCAGTATATGGCCGTGTCATCGGCGAATAGTGCGCTTTTGACCTTTCTAAGGGTGGGGAAATCGCTCGTATACAGCGTGAATAGAAGAGGGGAGAGCACGGAGCCTTGCGGGACTCCTGCTCGTATGGGACGGAGGAAGAGAGTGTGCCCTCCACTCTGTAACGAAAGGAACGATTCGACAAAAAGTCCCGCACTATGCGTACGAGACGGTCCGGCACGCCCAACTGGTACAGCTTGTATATTAAGCCGTTGTGCCAGACCTTGTCGAATGCCTTCGCCACGTCGAAGAGGAGCATACCCGTGGGATATCCGCGTTGGAAGCCGCTACTGACGTCTTCCACTATACGGTGGACTTGTTGGATACACGAGTGTTTGGTTCGAAAGCCAAACTGTTGATCTGGAATTACTTTTTCAGAGTCAGTAAAACTCTTCAAAACTCAAAGAAAAGCCGTGGTGGCCGAGTGGTTCGAGCAGTTGCCTGCGACGCAAAGGTCGCAAGTTCGAATCCCTACTGTACCAATGAGTTTTTCTGAACTTAAGTACAGTGATTAGTCACACCACGAGCTTAACGGTGAAGGAAAACATCGAGAGGAAACCTGCATACGTCTGAGAAGAAATTCAAAGGCGTATGTATAGTCGTGCTGGAGTAACGGCGATGGACTCGCCATCTGTCACGTTGGCACCTAATAGACCTCTGGCGGAAAGTGGGTGTGTGGGTATTACCTATACACCTCTGCCTACCCCTTCGGGGACCCTTGTGGGAAGGCGTGAGGATATATATATATATATATACTTAAGTTTTAAAAAAACTATTTTTGTACAGACAGTATTCGAACTTCCTTTTTTTTTTTTTTTTTTTTTTATACCACTTGGGTGGCAAACAAGCATGCGGTCCGCCTGATGGTAAGCGGTTACCGCCGCCTATGGACGCTTGCAACACCAGGGGTATCACTCGCGCGTTGCCGACCCTGCAGGAATCTTTTCACACCCTTCTTGAAGAACTCCATGCTGTACTCTCCAGGGAAAACCTCAACCTTCCTTATGTTGGTCAAGAAGAATTCTATATATCACACAACAACACGTGAGTGAAACTACCCTGGTGGTACAAGCGTCCAATAGGCGATGGTACCCGCTTACCATCTGGCGGGCAATATGCTTTTTGTCAACGTGTAAAAATTGTTTTTTCTATTTCCAAGAGCATGCAAAAAACCGAACACTCAGTCATTATTACATTTCGTCGAAAGGTGTATAACATGTCCTTAAGGAGGCTTTATAAGGCTCCGAGGTCTATACGGGAAGTAATCCACGTTGTGTATAAAGGGCCACTTTTTCAGAGATCTTCTCAAGATAGGGCAAGGTGAGCCTCGATATATCAGGAGATTAGTCGTTTGGTGCGGGAGACAGCGAATATAAAGCGTTTGGAGTAGGACGGGACAAGATATCGATGATTTAAAAATAACGACAATGTTTTTCTCTCGCAGTAATTTTTTATCTTGTATCTTAATTTTTTGTCTATCTGTGAACAAACTGCCTTTTTTGTAATTTTAAAACAAGGTCATTTGCGGGCGTTCAAAATTTTGCAGTCACTCGATTTTCAAGCATCAAACTTTATGATGTAATAGAAATATAAACATACTTGTATTAGCTTGTGTACATGCATATGCATGAGATATTTCTGAAGAGCTATTTGCATGGAGCTAGTAATATATTAGTGATGACGTTAACACTGCAAGCGTTTGAAGGTTGCGGTTTCTACCGCATTTTTTATTTATTCAAATGTTTTTTTTATCGATACTCGAGATCACGTGCATCACTATACGTCACGAGGTACTTTATAAGTTAACAGCTATGCAGAGCCTATCATATATCAGAGACAACGGTTGACATATTTGCCCGTCATGTAGGCACGCTTTGCATGCGCGGAGCCGCAGGCAGATCCACTACACTACAAGGCAGTTTCTCGTCAGCCAGTCCGTTCAGAGATCCTCATTTATTATTGTTGTTCAAAATTCATATTTAGAAGCCTTATTAACTCAGTTTATATTTATATTACTTATACTAGCTGTGCCCAATGAGGTTTTTTCTTTTTTACATCAATGGCTGTGCCCTGCAGTTTCAGCTGGGTAAAATTGGATTTCATTAGTAGATTTTGTTCTTGGAATAATTTTCTATATGATAATATCTACATATAAATAATCCAGCTAATAATCTCTATGCCAAATTTCAACACATTCCGTTCAGTTTCATTTGTTTCCATTTTTACGTGAAAGTGGAACAAACATACTCATTTCATCATGAAGCTCCCACTAATATAATAAATGCGAAATATTGTAGAACGTTTGTTACTCAATCACGCTTAAACACCAGAACACCTAAACGGATTTGTATGAAATTTAACGCTTGAGATTGATTATTAACTGGATAAACACAGAATAGATTTGATTTCAGAAATACTAACTAAAAACAAAAAATACGCGGGTGTTTGTTATTGACGGGGCAGCTAGCAACTATGAACCATTGAAGGTTGACTTGTACATTACATTCATTTGAATTATGTATTATGCGCATTGTACATTACGTTTACAGTACGTATGTAGTACGTTTGATCCCTACTAGTGATATTGTGTCTGCCATCCGCTTTGAATTTTGCAACCACCGCCTCAGGCGTAGGCTTTACGAACTTTCTCGGTGGAAACACAATATGTACATTTATAACAGGATTATTTGATGTTGTTATAATGTCTATATTAAGAGAAAGAAGTATTTAGGCCTAAAGAGAACTGGCGCTCTGTACTTTCTGCCTACCCCGTTAGGGACTCGGTGTGATGATATGTATGTAACTAATCAATACCGATGACCATCAACGAGCATGTGTGAAGGGTAAGCTTGTTTAAGCTAGGCTATTTCTTATATGTATATATATCTAAATACCATCATGACAAATTAGTTGCACAGTTAGAGAACCAAGATCTAGTCAGTGTCTTTTTAAACACATCCGCTTTAGAATTAAATAAGTCCAGTTTGTCTAAACTTGCTGAATTGAACGCTTCTGAAGCTCTTATCAGAAAAGATTTCTGTCTAAAGTTAGAAGAGCTTCGAGGAATAGACAGGAGCGATGGTTGCCTCATAGATTATGCCGATTAAAATATATAGTATAATTTCTCTTGTGACATTGTACCGTTGGATCATGATAATTACGATAATGAGAGAGAGCCGTGGTGGCCGAGTGGTTCGAGCAGTTGCCTGCGACGCAAAGGTCGCAAGTTCGAATCCCGACTGTACCAATGAGTTTTTCTGAACTTAAGTACAGTGATTAGTCACACCACGAGCTTTACGGTGAAGGAAAACATCGTGAGGAAACCTGCATACGTCTGAGAAGAAATTCAAAGACGTATGTATAGTCGTGCTTGAGTAACGGCGATGGACTCGCCATCTGTCACGTTGGCACCTATATACCTCTGGCGGAAAGTGGGTGTGTGGGTATAACCTATACACCTCTGTCTACCCCTTCGGGGACCCTTGTGGGAAGGCGTGAGGATATTATTATTTATTATTATTATTACGATAATGTTGGTAGTCAGGGAAGCAAAGCGAGCCATTTAGCATCAAATGCCGATCGTAGCAGACTCTACTGAGCTTCCGATCACGGAGCTCGTAACTCTTGATAGCTTAATTACAAGCCAAATTCTACAAATAGGGCTTACTATGTTTCATGTAGGTACATACAATATGGTACCTTTATTATTTTAAACACGACCGTACGTCTTTGAATTTCTTCAATAACGTATACAGGTTTTCCTTCAGCATTTAGCTTTTAGTGTACAATTTCATTGTAAGCAGGTATTCAGGCCAAAATAAATTATGGAGTTGATTGCAGCTCTGAATGGACTGTACAAATGAACTCAACATAGTAAGGAATTGGGAATGAAAACGTTTATGTGAAGTATTTTTTCAGAAACAACTTTGTTTTGTCCAAATGTGCCTGTTATTAAGCCTCTCCCTTAGTCTTTCTTGGAGATCATTGGAGACGTGATGTTACGCACAGGATGAAACGATGATACGTACAGGATGAGCCAAGGATGAAATTCTTCTGCGATAATAACGGGACGATCAGCCTCATATGTTTAGAGAAATCATTACCTACGGTGCCCTTCAAAACATGACAGTTTATCGCGTCAGGTTGGTAGCGCGATGACAACGCAACTTATGTTTATGTGTTTGCCACGGTTTAAGTACAACACCCCAGCGAGTGCGGGGGTAAATACGGGGATTTTACTGGTCTTGTCGTTGCACTTGTTTCGTTTACCCGCGGATGTGCCGTGGATCTTGTGGGTTGGTCGCAGTCGTATTTATTCAGTGTTAGCACTACAGTGTTGCATTCGAAGATTGAATATGGAACGTAGCAAATTTGGTATGTATAGCATGACTGTTTTTGCGCGATTCTTTTGTATTAAAATTAATTTATTTTATTTGATTCGTAGATACAGGGATTAAGTGTGTCCAATTAGTTTAAAAATAGCATAGCAAAAATGAGCATATCATCTTGACGAGTCCAGGAGTAGACGAGAATAGAAGAGCGCGTATCTGTTTCATTTCAATCATTAATTTATAAATTTTGTGATATTAAAATAATAATTATGATGTATTGGGACAATTCCATAAATTGACTTACTCTTCAACTAAGCAACGCTCGTACTATGAGTACTTGACAATATTATTATACACTAGCTGTGCCAGCGGCTTAGTCAGCGTAGAATAAAAAAAATCAATTTTTAAAATAAAAGAAGCCTAAGCTACTCCTTTTTATATCAGCTATCTCCCAGTGAAAGTCCCGTCAAAATTGGTCCAGCCGTTTCAGAGATTAGCCGGGACAAACAGACAGACGGACAGACAGACAAAAATTAAAAAAATTGATATTTTGTTGTATATGCCGTGTATGCATCTATATGCATTTAGTAAAAAGCGGTAATTTCAATATTACAAACAGACACTCCAATTTTATTTATTTGTATAGATAATAGATAAATTAAGACTAGAACGTTTTTGTGTTCATCTATATATTCGTAGGTATGTAGACTGGGAAACTGGGGTTTGAATCTGCACCTTGACATTCAAGTAATTACGTAAACCACACTTGTTAAACTCGGTTGTAATAAAAAAAATATAAGCAGGAAAGAATCATTATTAAAAAAATGTGCTTACATTTTTATCATCCCATTAATTTGAAGCACCCTCTAATAAAACGGGGCACAATTCAGCTAGACAGCAAACCCTACGAGGCTATAAAATTTTATAGCGGCCCTTTGCTGTAGCCTTGAAATAACGTGAACAGTTTCAAGGCTAACAATCAAACATGTCATCAGAACAGGAGTGTATAGCTATCACGCAAGGCCTACGCTTCACATATTTACGTAAAAGATTAGACAGTCCATTATGAAATTAGTTTCAGGAGCTGGCTGGTAGTTATGTAAATTGGGCGGGTGACCGCCCAAACTATTCTTTGCTTTGTGTGAGATGTTATGTAAACAAACTATACAATTTGTTATTTTTCAGGTGCATTTTCGGTAGTATTATAATAATTATTATACCTTATTATATATTATTATACTATTTTCGTAAGTTTAGTCAATATATTTTGCGTGATGTTTGTATCTATTCTTATATTATAATATGTTTTATTGGAGCTCTAATCTAAGGAAATATAAATTCGATTTGTTTATCTTAATATATATAAATTACGTGTCACGTTGTTTGTCCGCGATGGGCTCCTAAACTACTTAACCGATTTCAATAAAATTTGCACACCGTGTGCAGTTTGATCCAACTTAAAAGATAGGATAGCTTACATCACAATTGGACCCGATAGGTGGCGCTGCGATCGTGTTTCAGGTTCAAGTTAAACTTTTTCACCCGGGCGAAGCTGGGCGGGACAGCTAGTATATTATAGAATATACTTAATAGTAAATGAGATGAGAATAAGATGCATCTAATTTGTACTTAGAGCATGCAGAAAAAGTTACGGAAGATTCGCCCTCTAAACATCATAAATACACAATAACATATTATATGAGTAACGAACCTTATAAGGAAGGTGCTTCTGTTCAGACGTCGAGGGCTGTGCTTAGTAAATTCTTAATACCTCACGTAACTGGCAAGATTAAGGGTAGGGAGGGAGGGGCGAAATGCACTTAACTTTTATTATCGAAGCTCCGGGACAATACCGATCGATGATAATGCACTGCACGGCTTGTGAGATATATGTATAAAGAAGCGAGTATAAAGCTAAGATGAAGAGATATTGTGAAGAAATTTAAAGAAGTTTGTCCAGTGCTTGAGTATCGGCGACGAACTCGTCACATTGCCATCATTAGAT
The DNA here is from genome assembly GCA_945859725.1 of Drepana falcataria. NCBI lineage: Eukaryota > Metazoa > Arthropoda > Insecta > Lepidoptera > Drepanidae > Drepana > Drepana falcataria. The sequence goes on from OX243926.1 coordinate 4,010,352, forward strand.
GGCTGAGAATTATCTCAGTAAGCCGATTTGATATTGTTACACCCTACACTTTCGTGGAACGTTAATGAGTGGACAGTGTTGTTGAGAAGACTTGAAGATAATATGTCCATATATTTTTAGAGACTGCAGATAAGAAGAGTTAACTATTAGGAAGACCAATTAAGTTACAGAGTAAATTATAACATTTTGAAGAAAACCATCAAGAGGAAACCTTGAACAAATGTTTGAGCAGAAATTTAAAGACGTATAGTCAAGACGTGTAGTCATGCTTGAGTAACGGCGATGAACTGGCCATCTGTCACAGTGGCACCTAAAATCAATCACCGGCGGAAAGTGGGTGTGTAGGTACTGCCAACAAACCTCTGCCTACCCGTATGGGAAGGTGTGAAGATATTTTTTTAATACGGCAAGCCTTTTTTGTTTCCATTGCGGGTCTATAAATATGTTTGTATATACAATTGTTAGGATTTTAATAAAAAATATGCAATAAATACAATTATTAAATATATAATAAAAAAATAAAAAATTACATTGATGTGGAACTAATGTTCATATACGGAACAATAATTATGTTTAGGAAGGGTTGGAAGTAAGCCGATTACGAGAGAGACAGCCGCCCCTAGCAACACGGTACTTGTTAGACAAGTTCGTCTTGTTATAACTTATCTCCAAGACTTGACTTAGGTATGACATACTCGGTATTTTAAAGCTCACGTTTTCAGTTAAACGAGAACAATTTATACGTGCAAGATATGTTTTGAGAGTTTTGTATTTTAATGAGGAATATTCCGAGTTTCCGAGTTTGGATATTTCCTACATTTGAAATAATATTACACATAAATGAATCTAGTTAGAAATAAAAGCTTGTGGTATGGAGACTATTAATTTGTATACATAAGTTCTAAATGTATGTATATTTTCAAACCTTCCCCAAGGGTATTCAGAAGGGAACATATATATTTATATATTTCACTATGGACATGGTTGGGTTTGGGAGTCAATGCGATCAGTGGTGGGTCTGTCACTGTTTCCTTAGCACGACTGCATGACTCCCAAACACGTCTTTCAATTTCTTCTCAAACACATGCAGACTGAATCACACTTTTTCGTTCACCGCAAGCTCGTAGGTAGATAAATCACTGAACTTTCGTTGAGGAAAATATTATTGGCATTGGCTCGAACCTGCAATCTTGACCTTGCAGACGACTACTTAACTTACACAAGTACTATAAGTCCTTAATTCTAAATGGACTTCAAAATATGACATCCACAGACCAAAGTACCATATCATATTATTATATCGTTTCGTAAAGCGTGTGTGTTTGTGCGAAATGAAATGCAGGAAATATTTATAAATACCGAAACACGGGTTCCGAAAAATACGTGTTAATGCAATCACGGAACCCGTGTCACGGTTTCCCTCGTATTTGCTTAACAAGATTAGAGCAGCGAAAAATGCCAGACAATGTACCTGAATTAACTGCGAACAGGATGTGGGTCCCGCGCTGTAACATCACCAATTTAGCTGCACCTCTCATGGCTTTAAAAATTACATTGTTATTACTCTTAAGCCATGGTGGCCATGTGGTTTGCGTAGTTGCCTGCAACACAAATGGCAAGTTCGAATCCCGACTGTACCAATGAGTTTTTCTGAACTTAAGTGTAGTGATTAGTCATACCACGAGTTTTACGGTGAAAGAAAGAAAGAAAACCACGAGTAGAAACCTGCATACTTTCTAGAAGAAACTCAAATACGGTATGTATAGTCTTGCTTGAGTAACGGTGATGGACTTGCCATCTATCACGTTGGCGTCTAAAATATATCTGCGGCGGAAAGTGGGTGTATGGATACTACCAACACACCTCTGCTTACCCCTTCGGGGAGCCGCGTGGGAAGGCGTGAAAATATTCTTCTTAAAAGTTAAGAAAAATGGCACGTTGCCTCGGGATACCGATTTGGGACAAATATTTTATCTGTAAGTAGTTAGTTTCAACTGTTCTTTGTAAATATTATTATTTGTTGTCATTGTATATACAAATAAGTTAAGAAAAACACTTAGATACAGTAACCTGAACCACGCTGCCACCACGGCTCGTCGAGTCTGGGCTCTATCTCATCAGACAAATAGAGCTTTATTATGAAGGTAAACGTTAGTACGAAATTTATGTTTGAGAAGGAAAAAATAGCAGACATTGACTAAATTAACCAAAAAAGTAAACAAATGCCTATCTTCATCCAAACGCACCAATCGTATCCACGAATGCACTTTCTAAATACAAATCAATTTATCGCCAATTACCTATCAGCTACACACAAGGAAAACTCGTTTGATGAGTCCCCTTTAGAGACCTCTCTGATTAAAAACGTTTTCACTCTGTAAATAATCCAGAAATAACGAGGTAGCAATTAAATAGAGCTTTCAGACAACACGGGATATAGACTCACATCAAAGAGAGGGACACACACGGTCACGTGACAAGATGAGACCGTTGTGTATGAGGTATTGAAACATTTGCGGCGGCGCTTTGATATACGGAATGGCAAATATTTGTCCCGACTGGTTACTCTAAATGGTGATATGGTACTTGGTAGTTGGGGATTATTTTGTTGTTCGACATTGATTTTGTAGATGTAAACACGGAAATGTGGATATAAGCCTTTTAAGGTATGACAGAGTTGGTTTGGATATTCGAGAATGTATAGGAAAGATGAACAAAGAAAATTTTATTAAACAGATATAATATGCGATAGATCAAATCGATAGTACAGTCATAGATTGATCAAGAGTACTATAGTAAGAGTACAAAAGTACCAGAAATCGGCGAGCATGTATGAAGAGATTGTTGAATGTGGATGAAGCGAAAGTTGTCTGTCACCAGATCTCACATGCTCTAATCAAAAAGCATAGACGGAAGGGAAAAAATCGGTGGTCACTACTAACCTCGCTTCAAGTTGCTTTAGTCGTAGATCGATCCACTGCGCCTCGAGCACTTCACCGTATAAACAGACCTGAAATCCACCGCAGGTAACTGGCAGAGCAATTATTTTATCAGACACTTTAAAAACACAGCAACATTTGGGGAATGGAAACGTCTAGTCTTTGCGCTACCTTTTTCGTAGTACATAAACGTGATATCAATGAAATACAAGCATTAAACCAAAGATTTGTGGCGGGGCAGGGAGGGCAGTTAAATTGATATTACCTTACTATTTTTGCCGTCATCAAGCGATATTCAAGACAAAACTATTTTTACATTGCTCAGCAAAAAGAGATATTGAAAATAAAACCTCTTGTATGACTGTCTCAATTTTATTTGAATATCTTAATTGTGCTTGCATTTTACATTCTTCTAGCCTTTGGCCTACTTTACAAGTGAACCAATAACTCACTACTCCTCAAGTTGGACCAACTTGGTTGATTGACTACACCTACTTTAAGAGTGAATATATCAATGTTCATATTATATTCCATCCAATAATTGACTGAAGGAGGAGATATTATTATGTGAGCGCAATAAATAATTCATATTGTAATTTACGGTAAAATAAAGTTTTATGGGCGGTCGATTCATGCCGCAGTATTAATCCGTATCGTTAAATAGAACAAACGTATCCATTTTAAGCAGTGATCGCAGTTGCTTCAGAGGAGTCTTACGACGAAACCTACCTTACCTAGAAAAGTAAATGCCGAATTGTAATTGATGTGCGTATATTGTGTAGCTGATACAAGTACTTTTCTGGCTTCTTCACGCAAATTTTAGCTAAGTTCAATACGTTTACGGCTTAAATTTGATTTTTTTCTTTAAATTATATTGTTAAATTCGCGGACGAAGTCGCGGTCACAGCTAGTTCAAAATAAAGTGAAAAGTAATCAGGTGCATAGTATAAAGTTAGAGGCTTTGGAGAGATCTTGTGCTGGGTTATCAATGCGCTTATGATAGATATATCCAAATTGACCGCTTACACTCTTACCGGCTGTATGCTTATTTAACCATCTTAGTGGTATATAAAAAAACAACTAACAGAAGTTCAATAAAAGTCCTATAAAAGTAAATATATGCACACATGTCGTATTCCGTCGCGTCCCAGACGTAAATAATATTTAGTTTTGGGTCCAGACTGGTCGTAAAATGGTCCCCAACAAAAGCAGAGATTAAGCCCAATCAGTGCGGGTCGGTGCTATCAGGTATGTTAGAGTAGTTGAACAGACCACCGTTGCACGTGATGGGAATGTACAATTTGATTATTAGCTCGACTGTACAGGTGTCACGGCATGTGTGCAAGTGGACATTTTATGCGCTATAGATTATGTATCTGGCTGTATCTGATTGCCTGTATCACTGAAAATAAACGCAGCTGAGCGTGATTTATCACTTACCATAGGGATTTTTAGTTAAGATTTTTTTTGGAGTTTATTGGAGTTTATTGGAGTTTACTCCTTAAGAATCGATTTTCATATATAAGGCGCCCGGTATGAGAAAAATATGAGAGGTAAAATCTACTGATGAATGACAGCGTTACGTTTTTGGTGCTCTCGTACTCTCCATGGCAACGAGAATAACAGAATGGCGATGTTATTAATGTTAATATTTACTTTCAATTGCATATTGTATTAACCTGATATTAACCTACAACAACTGTCAACTTGCGGAGGTTTTATCGTAAATTTTATATTTTATTTATAATTGATATAAATAAATCATCATTAATATAAAAAAATTAATATCAATTGACATTTATTTCAAAATTGAGAAAATTACTCAATGAATAAAAATCAATCTATAGATGTGTCATGCATACTCTAAGTAATATAAGAAATACATTCATTTACCCTTATTAACTAATCTATTTATTTTATAATCGTTCGTAAGGAGTAAACTCCAGTCGTGCGTCGGAGCTGACACACACTTTTTTTCTAGTGTGTCTTGGGGCCGTTCAAACTATGGTCAATAAATTAAATGTTTGTTACTTAATCTGACTGGAAAGGTTGAACAATATTAGATAAAATGTCGTACAAAGATGGATTATTAGCTGGCTTAATACTAAGTTACGTTTTATTCCAGAAAAAGCCTTGCAATGAAATCAAATTTTACGGTGATAAAACCACGGGGAAACATCGAGAGCAAACGTGCGTATGTGTGCGAATAATTTAAAAACACGTATGTATATATAGTAGTTCTTGAGAAATGGTGATTGACTCATCATCTGTCATATTGGTACCTATATTTAGGAGTCGAAAAGAGAGAGTTAAATCACCCCCTCCTACCTATGCCTTGTGGGATCTGAAGTAGTTCAAGTCGTGATGATATATACGTATACAGAACTAGGTTCTAGGAGAAATAGAAGGACAAATTGAAATCTAATTGCTTTACATTTCCAAGACGCAAAGCATGAAGTGTTCGTGTATAAGATCAATTAGTAACTTCGCCTGCAAGTTACCCACCGTTGCATTGGTTCGAGGGTTGTTTAGTTATCGTGTCAGAGTATACAACCCGTGAGACTATGGTGCTAGTTGTTCTGGACTAATTGCTGGGGGATTGTACTGTAATTCTTCTAATTAATAAATGCGAAAGTTTGTGATGCCTGAACAGCTGAACCGAATTAGATAAAAGGCACATCCTGGTTTTTACTAGTTTTAATTGTAAGGCTACAGTACAGTGTTTAACATTGTATGTGTTAATAGTTTTCAGATCTAGGATTTTCTCAATACCTCAAGATATCCAAGGATGGACAATTTTTTGTAATTTCTTATTACAAAATAGCACTTTCATTCATTGTTATTTTAATAGCATGAACCTGTAACAATTGTTGCGCCAATCATTATCAAGTCGAAACCAAAATAATGCAGAGTAAAACCCGCCAAATTTTTTTGAGAAGGCAGCAGTCATTTGTCTGAGATATTCATTTTTTAAACCACCCTCACACATTTAAAGCCCAAAGTTGTAAATATATTGTAAAGGGGTTAGTGTCCCTTCCGCTGTTTAGTTATGGCCGTTCAATGTTCCGGAAGTGCGTGGAAAGGCCGAGATATGACGCTAACATTACACATCGTAAATATCCTAACAGATATAGGCTCGAATTTATTTTTAAAGGAGCAACCCAAAGTTAAAAAGTTTGAACATGCTTGTAGATAATGTAGCGATGTTTTATGTTGTTATTTCATGGGGTAGGCAGATAGAGTAGAGCGACAATTCTCTCTAGACTTGTGTACATACCTCTTATATATATATTCACATTCATCAGTCCCTTCGTACACCTGTTTCTGATACTCGTTTGGACGTGAGGACATTGCCATCCTTGAGTGTCCGACTGTCAAGATACTGATCAAAGTAGACGAAGCGAAAGAGTTCTATAAGTCTAGAGAGAATTGGTGATCTTCCGTCTTTACCTACTTCATAAGAGACTCGGTGTGCATGTTTATATATACACATCTGAGCACAAGATTTAGTCGTCTATTCTGCACTGGGGTCTCTAGTTAAACTCGCGCTGATGCCATTCTGCACATTGCCTTTTCTCCCCACTCTGGTCAAGGCTGTCGATCCTTTTTAGTTTATTCTGACAAGAGAGCTAGGGCATAACGGGTTTCCCGTTCGAATTCGGAGCTGCCCGACTGGGGCAGGACCTCCACCTTACAGAAGTCCGTAGCCAAATAACACAATTTTTTGTGTTGTGTTCCTACGCGGTGAATAAGGTTTCCAATAATGAGCTCCTTTGGGAGGGGGGTGGATTGTTACATTGTGTTGGAAGCAGAGGGATTAAACCCATTATGCTGCCAACACACTATAACTCTCCGAACACAGAGTGGCAACGCGCAAGTGATACTTCGGTATCGTGAGCGTAAATAGGCTACGGTAACCGTTTCCCATCAGGTGGGCCGTATGCTTGTTTGCCACTCTTGGTGTATATAAAAAAAAAAAACTGTGGAGTTTACACTGGAGGTAATTTACAGACAAAAGTAATTAAAGGTAAGTATCATGTAACAATATTTTGCAATTCATTAGCCGCATTCGGCTCTATAGGTGATGCGTGCGAGGACACCTGGGCCCGCATGTTTGCAAGCGGGAGCGCCCCGGCGCAGCGTTGAGCGAGGGGTATTTCAGAATATAGACTTCCGTGGAGCGGACTTTTATTTTATTTTTTATTTATTTAAGTTAACATAAGATAACATAATTATGTTGGAAGGCTTTATTTTGTGGCACTATATTTATAAAGATGACAAGAAACACCGATGTTACTATTCTAAAGAAGATTATTAAACACTTCTACCTACATATTATATATCTTTTTAAGCCCGCCAGTTTTCCGATAGTTAAAATTACGTTTTATCTAAATAATGATCGCTAAAAATCTTGGACATCTAAAAAAAGGACATATTTGGTTATCACAAAACAAAAAATGTGAATTCATCTCCACTCGTTTCTCTAACCAATTTGGAAATTACGTACGACGAAGATTATCGTTGTCGGGGCCCGGGCGGACCGGAAGCTGTACAATACGAGGGCGGCGCGCCCGACCACGGTTATTATCTACCTGCAACGTCACTTCCGCTCGGACTCGCTCGCGTATTGCTCTTCTTTATTTCCTTTTTTTTATATTCTGTAAGCTTTTGCCTCAATATGAAAATCTAGTGGGGTTCAAGTGACAGATATCATTTAGGGTTTTTTATTACGTGCAAATTTATGAAGGAATTAAAAATAATACATACATATATACATATCATCACGCCAAGTCCCTAACGGGGTAGGCAGAGAGTATAGAGCGCCAGTTCTCTCTAGACTGGCATACCTCTTTCGCGTCGTCCACGTTCATCAGTCTCTTCATACATACTCGTCGGCTTCGAGTACTCTTGACGTTCACGTCCTTGAGCGTCCGATCGATTTGATCCGGGTAGTTGGAACGTGGTCTTCCTCTGCCTCTTCTTGCACACACTTTTGCTTTGTATAACGAACATTGTACGAAACAGACTTTCGTCAATCTTTCTTCACTCATCCTTTCTATATGTCCAAACCAACGTAACATGCCTTTCTTCATCTTTACAATCACGCCCTCATTCACGCCAGTTGATTTGCGAATCTCTTCATTGCTAATTCGATCTAATATCGTTACTCCGAATATTTTTCGAAGAGATTGCACCTCAACTGCATTCTTCTGACATACCCAGGATTCGCTGCCATACAATAAGGTAGGTACCAATATCGCGTTGTGGACAGCAACTCGAGCATTCTTGCTTAGACTTTTACTGCCCATCAACGCCGACATGGCTCCATTCACCTTATTTCCGGCAGTTATCCTTCCTTCAATATCTTTTTCATACTTTCCATCTCGTGTGAACATGCTTCCTAGATATACAAATTCATTCACTTGCTCTAGAATTTGCCCATTTACCGATAAAGCATACTCGGTCACTTGTTCATCTCTTTCGAATTATCGTTGAATTATTTATTTATATTCAAGCACGTTTATACATACGTCTTTGGATTTCTTCTCAAACATATGTTGGTTTTCTCTCGATGTTTTATTTCACCGTAAAGCTCTTGGTATGACTAATCACTGTACTTAAGTTCAGAAAAACTCATTGGTACAGTCGGGATTTGAACTTGCGATCTTTTTGTCGCAACTACTCGAACGACTCGTTATTATTTATATATTCATAGATATACATATGCACGTAACATTACCAAAAACACCACAGTATGTATAAGAAGTTATTTCTGCTAGGGTATCTTCTAACTTGCAAAGTATTGTTACATACCTCGAGGGCATACTTGTAAAACTGTTATCGCAATTTTCCATCGAGTTGACTCACTTGTGAAATGTTAATTTATGTCCTCAATTACATATAACTGTCTAATTAAACGCTTCCTGGCCGGAGGCCATGTGTCTCAAAGTTTGCAGGTACCTTCAGTGATCTACTGGTGGGGAAACTGAAGAACAATGTGACATATAGGGGTGGCAACGCGCGAGACTTAAACGAGGTTTGATTGGTGGCTTACCATCAGGGTGCAAGCTATGCCACGGTAATAGTTAATGGTATAAGAATTAATTTAGTTTTATTTAAACAGATATATTTAATTTATATATTCAGAATATATTCCCCTATATTCAGACGGATCTGAAGAATAAGGACTGAGGCCGTATAATGATATGCCAAATATATTTGCGATACGTTCAACAATATAGCAAAATTTTATAGAGAATTTATAGGTTACTTCACGAGTCTGGTATTCAAAATCATTATTATTTACTTACTGAAGTCCTCATGTTGGTGCTGATTCCCGAACAATACATTTCCTTATAGTTCCTGGTTCACCATTCTTAACAACAGTGTGTCATTAGTCCGAGCGAATTGTGTTGTTGTGCCCGGAATGAGGAGTCAAACATTGGCTCCCTTCATTCGGCAGTGTTTTCGCTTCGGCGGGCTCCAAAGGGTTGCCATTCAAGGGGACTGCGAGGAAGGTAGAAAGGTAAGCACTTTAATCTTTAGTTTATATGCACGAGAGATGCCAGTCATGCTATTAATGTGTAAAAGCTAGGATGTGAAATTCCTTTAAAATACGCTCCTTAACAATTGATTGGCTTATGTAAGAGCCGTGGTGGCCGAGTGGTTAGAGTAGCTGCCTGCAACATAAAGATTGCAAGTTCTAATCCCAACTGTTCCAATAAGTTTTTCTGAACTGATGTACAATGCACACAGCATCGATAGAAAATCTGCAATAGGTACGTTTGACATCAAACTCAAAGGAGTATGTCGTGCTTGAGTAACGGCGATGTATTCGCCATAAGTCACGTTGGCACCACCAAAAATATATCTCTGGCGCAAAGTGGGTGTGTACTACCTACATGCCTCTGTCTACCCATTCGTGGACTTTTGTGGGAAGGTGTGAAGATATATATAAGCACGACTATATTTATATGTTTAAATAGTAGTCGTGCTTGTATAACGGCGATGGAATCATTATCTGTCTCGTTGTCACCTGAAATATATGGGCGAAAATTAGAAGCGTGGGTACCATGCACCTCTGCCAACCCCTTGTATTAGGCATGAAGATATATAGTATAATGGTTCGTTGTAACGCGACAAAATATGTTTTCACTAGTAGAGTGGTAAGACACAGGTGGTAGCGTTTACAACAGGCCGCAGAATGTAGCTCGTCTTCACATCTGTATTCCATTAGCAAATACGGTTAAACCCGCCTTTCCTCTCGCCAGCGTACGCTGACCCTCTATCGCTTATATTTGTATTATAATTGGGTGAGATATGGGTAAGGCAATGGTTAATCAGGGCTCAAATGAGGGTGGGCGAGGCGTAAGACGCAACAAACGCCTGAGGTGCCATCAGGCAGGTAACGAGCAGTAGATAGGGCTGTCAAGATTTGACTTCGCATTTCACTGTCATAGATATATAACTTATAGTAACATGGTAGTGAGTATACTTAGGACTTAATTATAATTAGAGTAGGTACATAGATACATATCATCACGCAGAGTCCCTAACGGGATAGGCAGAGGGAATAAAGGCGCCAGTTCTCTCTAGACTTGCATACCTCTTTCGTATTAGAGTAAATTATTTACATTCGTTAATATATGTGTTATTCTTCACCGCTTAATTACCATGCACACGTGTTGAAGTCGTCCCAGATGTGACCTAACAACGTGACAGATGGACAATATGTATCGCCCTTCTGGCATGACTTCTTATACGCTTTAATTTTCTTCTTTGATTCTAAGGATTTCTTATTAACAAATTCAAAGGCTATATGAATTTAAGTGAGTGATGTGTCTCGTTGGTACTTAGCTATTTCTCAGACGGAATGTGGGAGTTCTCTGGTTACCGTGGAGACAATTATGAAAGTCTTATGTGTATTTAGCTATAACACGATGTAGCCGTGGTGGCCGAGTGGTTCGAGCTGTTGCCTGCGACGCAAAGGTCGCAAGTTCGAATCCCGACTGTACCAATGAGTTTTTCTGAACTTAAGTACAGTGATTAGTCACACCACGAGCTTAACGGTGAAGGAAAACATCGTGAGGAAACCTGCATACGTCTGAGAAGAAATTCAAAGGCGTATGTATAATCGTGCTGGAGTAACGGCGATGGACTCGCCATCTGTCACGTTGGCACCTAATATACCTCTGGCGGAAAGTGGGTGTGTGGGTATTACCTATACACCTCTGCCTACCCCTTCGGGGACCCTTGTGGGAAGGCGTGAGGATGTATCGTAGTTCAATAATATTTTGCTACTTAAGACATGAACTGTAAAGATGTTGCAAGTGTGTCTGCATGCAAGATAGCTTTAATTACAAACCCTCTCTTTAACATTATCCTACTGATATTATTCATGCAAAAGTTTGTAAGGTTGTTTGTTCTTCTATCACGCAAAAAATGCAGAACATATTGGATCAAATTTACTACAGCCATAGATAATTTATAATTTTACACGGTTGCCACCGCGGGATACAGCAAGTTTAATTATATTTGGACATAATTATTTAGGACCACAGTTTTAAGCAAGAAGTTAAGTTTTTTCTTCGTTGTTTTTTTTATTGGTATATAATGATATCTTAACCGAAATATAATAATAGAAAAATATAGTTTATTTATGAGCCACCCCTAGCGATGGAAACATGTCAGCTAGCCCGTGTAATCTCGTTCGGATCGTGGGCACGAATTTCATAAGTGCTCGACAGAGTTAATGGATGAAAACATTAACTCCCAAGGGCCGCACGAATTTAGAGGTTGCCTTTACCCCACATTCAGGAATTAGCATATGCGATTGTTCACTACTACTTACCTCATACATCCGCAGCTCAACCAGTAAGACACAATGTCCAGTAAATAAGTGTCTTGAACTGGCACGTGAAAAATCATCAGCCTTTTAACTTTCATCGCTCTATTCGACGACCATCTGGTATAGTGGTTAGTGCTCCTGACTGCGAAACTTGAGGTCGCGGGTTCGAATCCCGCTGAGGGCAGATATTTGTGTGATGAGCACGAGTATTTGTACCTTAGTCTTGGATGTCCTATGTATTTGTGTATATATCAATCTATTTATATAAGTAAATATATCGTTGTCTAGTTACCATAACACGAGCTTTGCTTAATTTGGGACTAGGTCTATTTGTGTGGATAGAAACTTTCTTCACTCACCCTTTCTATATGTCAAAACCAATACAGATATTTAATTAGGTATATATACATACCTACATATCATCACGCCGAGTCATTAACAGGGTACGCAGAGAGAACAGAGCGTCGTTTCTCTTTAAACTTACATATCTCTTTCGCTTCGTCCACATTCATCAGCCTCTTCATACATGCTCGCCGGTATCGAGTACTCTTGACGTTCCCGTTCTTGAGCGTCCCATCGATTTGATCTAGGAAGTTGGAACGTGGCCTTCCTCTGCTTCTTCTTGCACACACTTTTGATTTGTATATCTGTTTCGTCAATCTTTATTCACTCATCCTTTCTGTCATGTTTCTGTCCAAACCAACGTAACATGCCTTTCTTCATCTTTAAAATAGATTTTGTTGTTTTTGTGTATTGATTGTGTAGTTGATTTGCGAATCTTTTCATTGCGCATTCGATCTAAGATTACTACAATCTGGATTCAAATATGCGATCTTTGCGTTGCTGATGACTATTCGAAACACTCGGCCCTATTCTACAATTGAGGTATCCGACAGAGTAATAATAAAGTTGAGAAACAGTCAAGTACACTTGGTAAGTCGAGTATGTCGCAAAAGTTTGCCGTACTGGAGATATCGGTCAACAAGAGCTATGGTCAATTTTATTTTGCCTTTTTTCCCTTCGAAACTTGCATTTTGAATAGGTAGTTTGTTAGAACGCGGTTATCCGGCTTGCTTTGAAATAGTTATCCAACTTGCAAAAGTATTTTTTAATTAGATAGCCTGTTTATCAAGTTATATATAACAAGCGACCCATCCCGATACTTATAATATCTAACAGATGAAAATGATACCCTTTAGAGAAAAATACATACCATTGCGGACGTAATTATCAATCTTATTATTTAATTAATCTACTACGAAAGTAAATTAATTAAATATGCTTGTTACGACATCACATTACAAATCATTGAATTTTCGGCTTTTCTGTACTATAATAGAGGAAGTCCACCTTCCAACTACCTCGATAAAATCGACACTCAAGGACGGGAACGGCAAGAGTACTCGAAACCGAGGATCATGTATGAAGAGACTGATAAATTAAAAGAGAACGAAGCGAAAGTGGTATAGAATTCTAGAGAGGACTGACGCTCTAGTCTATCTACCTATCCCGTTAGTGACTCGCCGTGATGATAAGTATGTATGTCTTTCTTGTTAACGTACATGTAAACGTATTCTTATCAATTTTTGTTTTCGCCAAATAGCTCAGGTTTTGAGCGTGTTGTCCTGATTTTGACACATCTTGACACTCGACCATCACGGCTCATAAAGTTAATATGAGAAATATGTATGTGCGAATTCAATTACTTCATTTAACTCAATTTACGTAAATGGACGTTGAATGCGATTGAAATCTGTTGACATGGGTAGCGATTGATGCGTTGTGCGGCGCGACGTTTCAATTAGGCGATTGCTTGCTCGGCGCGAGGACAAATACATCGCTTTGTGAGCTTCGGTACGTTCGCTGCTCATTGCAGGCCAATATCGTGATGGGCTGACGTATTGATGACACCACACTAAGTGCATACTCATTTTCACGTCTAAACGCTTTTCATATCCTACTTATTCACATTAATCAGAACATAAATTGTTTCATTTGTATCACAATTAGTTTATCAACCGAAAATATATGTTCATGCCTTCCATCAAGGGTCCCCGAAGGGGTACAAACATACCCTCTGTACACCGCAGTTTCTTGTCAAGCGTACTCGTATGTTTTCACTCGAATTTTTCGTTAGTAGCAGTTGCCTGCGACACAAATATCGCAAGTTCGAATCCCGACTGTACCAATGAGTTTTTCTGAACTTATGTACAGTGATTAGTCACACCAGGAACTTTACGGTGAAGCAAAACATCGAGATTCCTCTCGAAGTTTTCCTTCACCGTAAAGCTCCTGCATACGTTTTAGAAGTAATTCAAAGGAGTATATATAGTTGTGCTTGAGTAACGGCGACGGACTCGCCATCTGTCACGTTGGCACCTAAAATATATTTCTGGCGGAAAGTGGGTGTGTGGGTATTACCTATAATTACTGTAGATACGAAAATATAAACATAGGTACAATACTGTATATAAAAATACAAATAAATTTAAGACTTAAATTGCCTTGAGGGTCGGGAGGCGTAGCTTATACTTCCATCTTAAACATACCTTGACAATGGTTCATGCTTGTCTCAAAGTTAGTACCCACAGTGTACCCTGTCGCCAGGAGGACTAAAACCTATACGGCTAATACCTAAAAGGAAAAGATGTTTTTTTGCCCAGCAACGCCCTAAGCCGAGGACCGAACCCATAGAGGGTACCCTTAACTGTGGTGCTTATGAAAAGCCTGACTAGAGGCCATTTGGGAACCGACTCTACAAGGGACCATGGAAATAAAAGCTGTTATCAAACAAGTATTTTTATACCACTTCTGCACACAAGTCTGAATTTCACTTTTCTGATGAGGAAGCCCTTGTTCCAATCTTTTAACGAGAGCCTCTTCAGAAAGTGGTCGAGGCTTTCATTACTATAATTATCATATTATTTTCATCAGCATAGTTATGACCACGCTTAGAGTCAGCTTAGTAACAATAAAAACTTTTTGCTCTGTGAAGGGATCACATAGCTATTTTACTACAGATTTTTTCCTCAGTGCACAGATGTTCGAAATAGTTCGACATTTACGATCGAGAATATTACATTTCGGATACAAGTGGCGAAGTCGAAGGAATAGGCTCTACGTGGCTCAGATATACGAACAAAATAATTTATGAAATCTTTTGTTGGGTGGCATACGGTCTTTACGGACAAAGATATATGGCGATATGACTTCCGTAAGAGTACCCAAAGGGATGGGCAGAGGGGATTATAGCCCCCACCTATTGTCAGATTTTATTTTTAATGACGTGTACATGATCATACAACCTTAAAATGCTGCGTGTTTTAAATATTCAACTCGTGTTTATTTAAGCTTAAACTTTCTTACCACATGATCCCCAAAGGGGTAGGCAGACGTGTATGTTGTACCCACACACCCACTTTCCGACAAAGATATATTAAGTGTATATCTTGGAAGCATGTTCACACGAGATGGAAAGTATGAAAAAGGTATTGAAAGAAGGATAACTGCCGGAAATAAGGTGAATGGAGCCATGTCGGCGTTGATGGGCAGTAAAAGTCTGAGCAAGAATGCTCGAGTTGCTGTCCACAACGCGATATTGGTACCTACCTTATTGTATGGCAGCGAATCCTGGGTATGTCAGAGGAAGTATGGAAATAGCTTGAATGCAGTTGAGATGCGATCTCTTCGAAAAATGTGCGGAGTAACGATTTTAGATCGAATCCGCAATGAAGAGATTCGCAAATCAACTGGCGTGAATGAGGGAGTGATTGTAAAGATGAAGAAAGGCATGTTACGTTGGTTTGGACACATAGAAAGGATGAGTGAAGAAAGATTGACGAAACAGATATACAAAGCAAGAGGAAGGCCACGTTCCAACTACCTGGATCAAATCGATCGGACTCTCAAGGACGGGAACGTTAAGAGTACTCGAAACCGACGAGCATGTATGAAGAGACTGATGAATGTGGACAAAGCGAAAGAGGTATGTAAGTCTAGAGAGAACTGGCGCTCTATACTCTCTGCCTACCCCGCTGGGGACTTGGCGTGATGATATGTATGTATGTATATATTTTAAGTGCCAAAGTGACAGATGGTGAGTCCATCGCCGTTACTCAAGCACAACTATACATACGCCTGTGAGTTCCTTCTCAAACGTATGCAGGATTTTCTCTCGATGTTTTCCTCCATCGTCGCGCCTTACGCTTCTTTAGTGAATAAATAATAACTTGTTTATCTTATAATACTTTTCTGAGAAAAAGCGTAACACACGGGAACCGCATTTTGTACCGGGTTATGTGAAAAGCGGATGCAGATTTAGATTGTAACACTGTAGAAACAATACATAAGGGTAAACAAAATAGTTGTAATCTTTCATTTGATAACGAATTACTCATCACCGGAATGCTGTTCAATATCACAAGAATGCCTTCTCTGAAGCGATACGTCTTCTATGACTCAATATATGAAACAATTTGTTGTGGAGAAGGCTAGAACGACAAAATAGTTCTACCATTGACGGTGATGCAGGCCTTCTTAGTATACTCCCACGGAACAACGAGTCGGGACAAATGTTTATTACAACACTAATATTGCAAGTTCGAGTTGACGCTCGATTGTACCGTGCTAAGTACGGTGATTAATAAATAAATAAATACCTGGGACCATTCCACACAAATTGACCTAGTACCAAATTAAGCAAAGCTTGTGTTATGGTGTTATAAGACAACGATATATTTACTTATATAGATAGATATATACTTAAATACATAGGACATCTAAGACTAAGATACAAATATTCGTGTTCATCACACAAATATCTGCCCTCAGCGGGATTCGAACCCGCGACCTCAAGTTTCGCAGTCAGGAGCTCTAACCACTAGACCAGACGGTCGATTAATGACATCGAGATGACAAATGCATTATGAAGAAATTCAAAGAAAAAAAGTATGTATCTATGTAAATTCCAGCTTGAGAAGCGGCAACGGGCTTGCTGTCACGTTGATATCAACATTTGTTTCCGACGACACCTCTGCCTACCTTCCGGAAAAGGGGTGAATATCCCACTTATATTATAAAGCAAAAGTTTGTAAGTTTAGATGTTTGTTGCTCTTTCAGGACAAGACAGCTGAAGTGATTTGGCTGATAGTTGAAATGGTGATGGCTTACACCTAGAATTAGGACATAAGATACATTTTCATCCCGAAAAATACATAATTAAATTTTTCGAACTGTTCGGGCAAAAGCAAGTTGATAATAATTACCAGAGTAACGCAAAACCCAAATACCATCAAGATTCACTTTATCTACGATTTTATCGATTTTGGCTTATCGCTATCGACGGCTTGATATATTGTTCAGCACAATTCAGTTCTCATTGTGAATCTGCAGGAAAATAATGGACGAAAGTAATACACTTTATTTATTATTGACTTATTTTAGTGTAATGATAGTGGGGTACGTTTGTTTAAGACTGAAGATGCCGAATATGTGACATATCGTAGGGTTTGGGTCAGGTGCATGAAGGGCAAGTATGAGTGATTGAAGCTGCGGAGGTACATAGTAGTAAAGTATGTAGACGATCAATATTGATTAACAGCAGTAGCTGAAGGAAAGCATTGAGTCATACTTAATTTATTCTTATGTACATACAAAATCATCACGCCGAGTCCATAAGCGAAAGAGGTATGTAAGTCTAGAGAGAACTATGTCTATAGACTTACATACCTCTTTCGCTTCATCCACACACGCCAGTCTCTTCATACATGCTCAATAGTCTCTTCGTACTTTGTTCAATTCAAAAACTTGTGTTAAGATTTTCTTTAGCGGCGGCAGACTCTTTATTAGTTAGGTTTGCACCAATGTAATATAAGTCCTATTTTACTTGTGATGTACCTAGTCCGAAATTGAAAGTGAATAAAATTATTTGTCGCTAATGATTGCTACTCGTAGTTGCACGGGGGATCCTACAATGATCGATCGTTTAATACGCACACAATTACCCACACAACATTTTCCGACCTTATTTATATAAGGTATGCCTACGGGGTAGGCAGAGATTATAGAGCGCCAGTTCTCTCTAAATACTTAGATATAAAATGTTTATGGAATAGTGAAGTTTTGTAATGCAAGAATTTTTTGCTTGAATGGAGATGCTTCAACGAAACGTTTACTGTGTTAAGTTAAAAGTTAAGAAGTAAAAGAATTTCATTATAATTATAATTTTCAAGTATTTTGGCCACTTTTGTAAACTTTTAAGCAGCAAGAAGCCACTGATGTACCACTGTTAAAAAAAATAGGTCCAGAAATCTGTCCCGGTAACAATATACATACCGGCTGTTTGTATGTTTCTGCGTCCATAAAACGCCAACGAGAAGAGAAGGTCTATAACTGTACTTATCATATAAAGAGGCAGAATTTGTTTCTTTGATCGCACTGTCTGTCACTGCTAATTTGATTAGAAAAGATATTTTTGCATTTGATAGCCTGTTTTTTAGGGATGTAAACTTTTATTGTCTATTAAATTTTATTAAGAAAACCTACGGCATTATTCGAAGTATTAACATAATAACCATATACTCTTTGTAAGGCTAGTACCTAAACGGTTTCCCTCGGTTATCATAAATGAAGAAGTTAAGAATACTATCCTGCTAATATTATTATGATGCAAAAAATTTTGAAAATGGTTCCTCTTTAAAGATAATCTGGATTAACACATGGGATGTTTTATTCTAGAAAAAAAAATTTACGAGTTTGAAACCGCGGGCATATCTAGTATTCTTCATAAAAAGACAATAAAATAATAGCTACAGCATTTTTATTGCGGGTAACGTCGTGGGCCGCAACATGACCAAAATATTGATTAAAGTTAGTACCTACAATAAAATTTACCACCTTTTCCAAGTAAAAAAACGAAAAAATCCGAAACGTTTGTCACGGATATGCAACAAACAACTTTACTGATTACTTAAACCTACATAATATGTGACGTTGACGTTATCAAGGAATATAATGTTTAATTAGCTTTATTTAATCTCTGCTGTTATGTACTTGGCATATTGTTATCTTTGTTATAAGTAAAGGGTATGAGGTAAAATACTTACTCGGGACGATGAGAATCATGATAATTATAATTCAAGGACCTTTACAGAAATTTATATCATATATATCCCTAAATTCCGTCACAGGGAAGGCAGAGATGGCAGCACATTTATTTTTAGGCTTACATACTTTTTCTCTTCATTCACTTTCATCAGTCTCCTCTTACTTGCTCGTCGGTATCGAGTAGGTAATACTTAGGATGGTACTACAACTTTTGACTTGGTAATCCTTCCTTGTTCGATAAATCTAGTCTGAGTATATTCCAAACACTCACAACATCTTATTCAAGTCATAGTGAAACAAAAACATTTTTGTTAAAAGTTGTAGGCATATTGTTGCCAAAATAATCATAAGACATGACCGAAGGACAAAAGGAATGCCATCGGCGTCATATTTTTAAGTCACAGATTCTAACTTTACACTGTAAACTGATTAGATAAAAAGTATACTGAACTTTTTATCAATGATTAATACGATAAAAATTATTGGTATAATTATGGCATTATTTGTATACGTTGTACTCTTGTCAATCAGTTTACATACGGTAATAAGTGCAGTAACATCGCCTCCATAGGCTCTAGACAATATCCTTTCCTAAAGTGTTCACTCTACCCGATATATATAATTTGTTCGGTAATGACACCTGCGGATTTCCTGAGCTAATCTAATCGTCATTTAACTTATGGATATCGGAAATATTCATAAGATAGGAGTAAAGAATTTTGTCTGGAGCCGCGGAACACTTAGTGACATTGATACTTTTGTTGATAAACTATAAGAAGAATTGTGTTATTTCAGTTAAAATGGAAGCCAGAGAGAATCCGCCTCCGTACAGCGCCGTTCCGGTAGCCGGCCAACCACCGACTATGGTCCATGCCCACATGATGGTTCCCACAGCTCCTACTGTAATCCCCGTGGTGGTAGGCAGGCAGATGGCCACTCATCCGTGCTCATTGAAATGTCCATCATGCCTCGCCGATATCACAACCAGAGTGCAAAAGAGATCCTCGATGCGGACTCATCTCTTTGCCGCCTTACTTTGCATTTTAGGGTATGTTTTACGTTAAATTTCTATTATATTAATGTTAAATGTGGATTAGGCGAAAGTGGTGAGTAAGTAACAACTGGTGCTATACTGTATCTGGATGATATGTTTAAGTATGATATTCATTTGAAAACTGTTTCACCTGTACCATCCCTACTAATATTATAAATGCGAAAGTAACTCTGTCTGTCTGTCTGTTACCTTTTCACGCCGAAACTACTGAACCGATTTAAATGAAATTTGGTACAGATATAGCCTAGAGCTTGAGGAAGGACATAGGCTGCTTTTTAATGTGAAAAAGGGTTGTAAGGGGTTGAAATAGGGGATTAAAGTTTGTATGGAAGTTTCGTCATTTTTGAAGCTTGAAACTTATTTTTTAGGCTCTTGATTACATATAAATTAATATTACATTCAAAGTTTGTAAAAATGTTGCCCTTAAGGGGGTAAAAAAAATGCTGCTTAATATCACTTTTCCGCGCGGACGAAGTCGCGGGCACAGCTAGTTTTCAATAAACGGGCTATCTAATCCGCAAAATCCAAAAATATACCCAATCGGCTTAGTTGCTCCTAAGCTAAGTACTTTCAAACAAACAAACTACCTCTCTATAATATGTGTTTGTGTAGATCTACCCCCTTGTAGGATGATGGGGATTTCCTAACACAATTTTATTCACGATTTAGGTTAATACCTAGATCGCCCTGATGACGAATGTCATATCGCCTTTTATACCTAGCTGTGCCCTGCACCCGACTAAGTTTCGTTGGTAGTTTTTCCCAAAATAAATTTTATTTCCGTTTCTTTCCAATTCCAACCCTATGTGTTAATCCGGCCAATAATCTTCTTTTTTTTTTCCTATTTGGTTTTTTTTCTGCGATCAGTGTTTCCACTGTGAGCAGCAAATATTGATAGTAATTAGCGGAGGGAGGTGACCTCTTCAGGAAAAGGAAGAGCCTTTTCCTACACACACCACCACACACACCACCACACACACCTCCACATTAAATTGAAATCTTTGGATTTTGGACGGCCAATAATCTCTGTGACAAATTTCACTCACTTCTGTTCAACCGTTCTGGCGTAATAGAGTAACAAAGGCCCTTATAAACTTTCACATGCATTAATATGAGTAGGGCTTTCAGTTTCCCTACGGATTTTTCGTTCACCATATAACTTGCAATGTGACACATATCTTTACTTGAGTTTATAAAAACAAAACATTGGTATAGACCACCGCAACCTGCAGGATAACTTGCAGGGCATCCTACCATCGTACCACCATACAACCTGCAATTCAATCGTATCCAATTCATTATAGTAACTAGCTTATGCCCGCGGCTTCGCCCGAGTTCGAAAAAGTAGCTTTGGAAATTTTCCTGCTAGAATCGGTTCATCCGCTATGCCGTGAAAGAGCATAATACATTATATATAAGAACTTTGGATTTTTCAGGATAAAAAAAAGTAGCCTTTGTACTATTCCTAGGTAAGCTATCACCTTTTCAACTTTCAACCAAATCGGTGCAGCCGTTTGGCCGTGAAAGAACCGCAAACATCCAAACTTACAAACTTTCACATTTATAATATTAGTATGAAGTAAGATAAGACAAGCCAATGTATTTTCTTATGATGCCAACCGACCGTGTCAAATTTCAAACAAATTTGTTCAGCGGCTGACCATATATGTCTCGTTTATATCAACTATTAAGTCACGTATTTTATATAATGGGTATCAACAAGATCAATAAATATTTTATTTGTAATTAAATTTGTAACAGATAAGGATTTCCCCTTCCACGAGTCAGTGCTCAAGCGTAAGGCCGCTAGCGATACGACCAAAAGTAAAGTAATATAGACTGAAAGATACGACAATGATTACATTGTCAGCGAACTATGATGACAGTGCGCTCACGATACGTCACATGTAAAAACTTCAAGCGGCACGCCTTTGAAATTAAATTCTCTAACATGACAGCTAGTTGACAGCAGGGTAAAGAACGATACGTCAAACGTCAAAGCGTATAGAACTCAGATGCTCTGAGGTATAGAACCTAGAATTAGCAGCGTTCCAAGCGAACGCTTGTGAAACTAAATTCTCCATGTTTGACAGGTTCACAATATTAATGTTAGTGGGTTTATGTTGAATATTAAAAATAATGACGTCTGTCTCTTTCATCCAGTCGTTTAATAATCGCGATAGCACACAAATGACAATCTATACTAGGTATGATTTTTATCTAGGAAAGTAAAAAATATTTCGACTGAAGGTGCTTGGTGCAGTTAGATTCGATCAAGTATTCTTATGAGAAATGTTGGTGAATTATAATTTTTTTAACAATAAATGTATTAATGCCTGCATATATTACATATAGCAATCCATGCATTTATGAATTTCTAAAGATGCTCTGTTTGCTTATACAGTTGCCTAGTTTTGTGACAGTTGCGTCTGAGAATCTTATAGACCAGAATAATATATATCATAATATAAGGTAATAAAGAGATTTACAAAACAGCGTGCATGTACGGTAAACATTGAAAAAGGCATGTTACGTAGGTTGGACGGAATATACAACCACGGTGTGCAACATACAGTTCTGACTACTGACGATCATCGGCATATCGTAATTTACAACGAAATGTCGGTATTTTCTTGTTTACACTGTAAAGTATATTTTGTTCTATTGTACTAGCTTTTGCCCGCGGCTTCGCCCGCATGGAGTTCGAAAAATTTGCTTATGTATTTTCCTGCTAGAATCAGTTCAGCCGCTATGCCGTGAAAGAGCACTTTAAAATATTAGAACTTAAAAAAGTTGCCTATGTCCTATTCCTAGGTATAAGCCATCACTATTTCAACTTTCAGCCAAATCGGTTCAGCCCTTTTGCCGTGAAAGAACCGCAAACAACCAAACTTACAAACTTTCACATTTATAATATTAGTAACAAGTAAGATTCTAGGCAGTATTTTAGTACAGCTTATTTGCCGGATATGCAATATATATAATGCGCCGGATATATTTTTCGAACTTTGCTTACGTTCTCATAAAATTTATGGTAGCTTCTATTAGCTCTTTCTTACAATAAGTAAAATGTTGAGTGGCTATAAGTTGGCTTATCGACGCTACTGCCCTGTTATCATTGTCATTAAGTTCCAAGAATAACATTAGTAACGTAGCATTTTATCTGTTTATTTTAGTCATAATTAACATTAATTACTTGTCTGACTTACTTGAATGACTACATAGTCATGTACATATTTTGATACAAACTTTCATAAGAAAGTAATCTATACTTCTATACTAATATTATAAAGAGGAAAGATTTGGATGTAAGTATGTTTGTAACGAATTGGCTCGAAAAGATCTGGACCGATTTTAAAAATTCTCACCATTGGAAAGCTACATTCACCCTGAGTGACATAGGCTATAATTATTATCTTTTATAAAAAAAAACATGTCCACCCGTGCGAAGCTTGGCGGGACAGCTAGTTTTATATAATTATATATGTTATAGGCATAGCTACGACTCAAAATGCAAGCAAACACATGTATATTTATTTACTAGCTGTGCGCGCCACATCGTCCGCTTGACATTTATTTCTCAGACGTATGCAGGTTTCTTCTCGATGTTTTCCTTTATCATAAAGCTCGTGGTGTGACTCTTCAATAAAATTGATTCTCCAATCCATTGTTTCGACTTTTTCAGATGCTGGCCGTGTGTCTTCATCCCGTACTGTACGGATTCTTGCAGGAACGCCGACCACTTCTGTCCAAACTGCAACTCTTATATAGGCTCTTATGTGAACTAACTCGTGTGTTATACGTATGTATATATATATATTAACATTTGAATTACTCGCTTAAATCAAAATGACGTGACTCGTGAACGAATGTACTTATGCAAACAACAATGTAATTAAAAGTACATTACTGTTAAGTACTAGAAATGTAGATATCACTTATCTGATTAAAACTTATAATAATAAAATTTAAATCCATAGTGATACACATTTTGCTTGGCGGCAACTGAAACCGCGCTTCAAGAGCGTGAGCTTGCAAGCAAGAGATCTGCAAGCGTCTGTAGTTAGCGCTAACCGCCTTCCATCAGGTCGTTCGTATGCTTCTTAGTCAACTTGAAATAAAATAAAACTAAGAAGTAATTGATCCAGTCAGGATTTCTCCAATACTTTGCATTTCGCTGACATTATAGTGTCATTAAGCTCCAAATCTTTAAGGTCCTAGAATCAAATATCCCAGGTGCAATACAGATAATAGATAACTTTATTCTGAAGTATACTTAACTTATTGAGGATTATTTGCGCAATAATACTCAAAATAAAACTGCACATGCTATGCCCTCTAAAAGTAACAAAGAATTTTAATGTAAACATTAAATTTGTTTAAATGTCATGTTTGTGACCGAAAGATTCCATCCGTGGTATAGTTATATTTGGACATTAAAATAAATAAAAATGACAGGAGTTATGGCGGGAACCGAATTAAGAACAGATGTTATCAGAATGCATTTTTTATGATATATATGTTACTGTGTAGTTTCAATAAATGGCATTTAATTTATATAATTTATTATGATTGTCTCTGAAACGGTTTATTGCTTCATACAAGAATAATTTATTGAAGTGCGTAGACAAAATATTTGAATTATTAGGTACTTTTTTAAATAGATATTCATATTTATAAATCCTCAGTCGATACCGAACTACTTATATAACCTATACGATTTATTTATTAATAGCCTTTTTCAAAGGGTTGAGTTACTTCAGAGACAGCCTTGTTCATGTCTTATTAATTTAATTATTTATCTGTATTTAAATTTGATGTCTTGTGATTCTCAATAAAAAATATTTTTTTCCTGGGATACGATCGGTTTCATTTCTTATATACATAATTGTATACCCAAAATGTCATTGAACTCTTCAATTAGTCAACAGAGTAAAATCAGAAGTAAGTCGTTGTCAATAGTTACCCATTCTTCTTATAAGATATTCCTGGGATGCTTACATGAAAACAAAATACAAAGCTGTCGTTAAAAGTAAATTAATTCAAAAAGCTTATTATAAAACATCAGATTATTTTAATGATGACCATGCATGGCAATGAATTGCTCCTCTTGTACAGAGTTTATATATGTAACTTTAATCTTTTCTACCCCTACATAAAAGGGAACAAATGTTAAAAAAGCAAACCGGGGAGTTTGTTTCGCCGTTTCTTCTCCTGGCAGGTATTTTTTCTTGGAAACGGTGGTAACTTTAGTTTATATTAAATATGTGACGTTCAATAAGTGTTCCCTGTGTCCCTTACGTTGAATAAAATATTTTGATTTTGATTGATTGATTTTGAAATAAGGTAGCTAAATATGTACGTATAAGTTTTGAAGAAGAAGAGAAGTATTGGTGAGCCATACCGGAATGCTTACTATTGGTCGACGAACTCGCTATCTGTCACGATGACACCTTAATATATCTCTTAAAAAAGGTGTTGTTCTACCTCTGCCTACTCCTTCCTTCTTTAATCACGTACATTTCGGGGAGCGGCCACGGCAGCGAGCGTGTCAGGCCATGCGCAGTGTATGGTGAATATTTCGCTCAGCGAATCAGCATTGCCATACAACGTGGCAATGCCGCTAGTCTTCTTGGCACCCTTCCGCGTGACACAGATTTGGGTCATTTATTTTATTAATAGTTTATATTTATTATTACTTTCTCTAATATTTGCTTAATAAACCTACTAATGATTGTACTTAAGTTAAGCAACTTGGAGTTTGTCTGAAGCGCGGAGTGTTTTAGATGCGCCTAACTTCGTATATTTGACAACATACTATATGTATATATAATGTGAAACGTAGGCATCTATTTGAGTAATAGTCAACTCCACGTTGACCTCAAAGTCCCCACTATAAAAGAGTTTTTGAAAAAACTGTCCAAACGTCATTTCGATTCTGCTGTAAATCACCCTAACCCCCTCGTCGTATCGGCCGCCCGATACACTCCTTCCCTTATCTCGAAGATAAGGCGTCCAAGACATGCCGTCATCGAACCGGATGACGACATAACGGTCCTCCAGGACGCCCGACAAAAACATACCAACACTACACACAACCGACCACTGTTCCGTCCTCGCCGTCGAGGCTCGACGCGAATAAGCCGTAATATTTACCCCCGACCCCCGCCGCAAACGCCGGCCGGCCCGTGCCGAGCCAGACGCGCAAATCCCGCCCCCAAATAATATTTAAATAAAATTACCAGTCCAGCCCAGCTCCCTTGCACGCGATCCAGCAACGCCCTAAGCCGAGGTTCGTACCCCACAGGGGGTGCCCTTAGCTGTGTTGCTTAGAAATAAAGTGCCTGGCTGGAGGCCTAGGTCTCGCCATTGACCGGTTAAGTAGCAAAAGTTCCCGGAAACTCACGCTACGAGAGACAATACAAAAAAAAAAAAAAGTATCTGTTTGGGTGGTATAGTGAACCAAACGTGTAGTGTAAGCGTTCAACATACATATATATTACTAGTAATAACACTGGTGAGTCATATTTACTACGCGGTGGCGCTATTATAATTATTATGTCGCACACTATTGTTGACAACGAATACATTCCTAGTATCTAGGTATTGTTTTTGTTTTTTTATAGAACAAGAGTGGGAAATAAGCTTACGGCCCACCCGATGGAAAACGGTTACCGCAGCCTATTTACACTTACAATACTGAAGTATCACATGCGCGTTGCTACTCTGTGTTCGGAGAGTTATACTGTGTTGTCAGCATAATGGGACTATTCGTCTGCTGCCAACACAATACAACAATCCTCCCCCCTCCCCGAGGAGCTAATTATTGGAAACCTTATTCACCGCGTAGGAACACAACACAATAAATTTTGTTATTTGGCTTTATTCTTTGGTGTTATTTGGGTTTAGCTTTGGCTTAAACTTCAGTAAGTTTCAGTCTTTCTTAAGTTCAGATCAAAATTCTTCTTTCTTCTTCAAATCATTGGCTTGGCTAACTACTCGAACCGCACGACCATCACGGCTATTAAGTATTTGAGTCAATAGAACTCAATTTAATTGTAATAATTACAATATATCTTCACGCCTTCCCACAAGGGTCCCCGAAGGGGTAGGCAGAGATGTCTAGGTAAAACCCACACACCCACTTTCCGCCAGAGGTATATTAGGTGCCAACGTGACAGATGGCGAGTCCACCGGTCCATCGCCGTTACTCAAGCACGACTATACATACGACTTTGAATTTCTTCTCAGATGTATGCAGGTTTCCTCTCGATGTTTTCCTTCACCGTAAAGCTCGTGGTGTGACTAATCACTGTACTTAGGTTCAGAAAAACTCATTGGTACAGTCGGGATTCGAACTTGCGACCTTTGCGTCGCAGGCAACTGCTCGAACCACTCGGCCACCACGGCTTATTATTATTATTGTAATAATTGATTTATTTTTGGGGGCCATATAGGTATAACTATATATATGTCCCTATATAAATACACGTTTAATCACATTTAACGCAGTAGAAACTGCGTAGCACATATGATAAACAGCTTTTATTATAGTAAATTACGAGCTATAATAATTGTTGATAACATAGGATCAACATCCTTTCATGTATATATATAATAATACATTCTCACGCCTTCCTACAAGGGTCCCCGAAGGGGTAGGCAGAGGTGTATAGGTAATACCCACACACCCACTTTCCGCCAGAGGTATATTAGGTGCCATATATATATATATATATATATTTCAAAGCTTTGTCGAACACAGGCGAAACAACAATACGACAAGGGGTCAGGAATTCCTTTCAATTCCATTCTACCTTATCACTTAAACTTACGATTGGGAAATTGTCTCCGTAATTACGGACGCAATAATGGCTGCTTAATGAGTCTCTGTTATTACTCATTTAGTAACAATTTTACAATCGACGTAAATAGACGTGTTCTCAGTGGCTTGGAAAAATATATTCTTCTTTACCCTTCCTCATAAAAAGGTAAGAATTTTACCACCTATATAGTTTTTCTAATTTAATTTGGAAGATATAACCTACGACGAGATATTTGGGGAAGACAAACCATCGACAGGAAACCTGCATCTTTAAGAAGAAATTCAAAGTGCTATACATACACTTTGAATTTCTTCTTAAAGATGCAGGTGCTTGAGAAACCGCGATGGACTCGCCGTCTATCATGCTTTCTGTATATCTTCACGTCTTCCAAGGGTCCCTGAAGGGGTAGGCAGAGGTGTAAAGATAGTACCAACACACCCACTTAACCAGAAATATATTTAAGGTGCTAACGTGATCACGCACGACTATACATACGCCTATGAATTGCTTTTCAGACGTGTGCAGGTTTCCAACCGATGTTTTTCTTTCACCATAACGCTCGCGGTGTGACTAATCACTGTACATAAGTTTAGAAAAACTCATTCGTACAGTCGGGATTCGAACCTGCGATCTTGTCTATCGAGTTGGCATAGAAAATATATTTCCGGTAAAAAATGGGTGTGTAGATACCTCCCTTTGAGAGCCCATCTAGCAAGGCGTACAGATATAATTACTTAATATTTCTACGTATTTCAGCTTCGATATGACTCCACCTGTTGGTCCGAAGTCAGCCCATATGCTATGTCCTACTTGCAATGCCTCCATTGTGTCCCGGTTGGAAATTAAATCAACGACTAAGACCCACCTTATCGCTTTGTTACTATGCGTTTTAGGGTAAGTGAAACGACATTCCTCCATGCCTATCATTAATTATTGTATGCACAACTAGTCTCTGGTACTTTTACTTTAATTTTTTCATTATTCATAACAAGGCCCATAGAAATAAAATAATACTATATAAAATACAATAAATAAAAATTACAATATTCTTAAGACTAATTCACACGTGAGGTTGGCGACATGTGGCTCGGGGTGTTGCGTACCCGCCTCTGAATCGCCGGAAAACTACACCTTTCGGCCAAAATTCCATTTAATGCATTGTCTCCAAGGATATTGCTATTAAAAACATCTATCCATTCGGGGATTTGTGAGAAAGTGAGAATATTCCTTAGATGAATCTGTGATTTCAATTTACTTTATCACTTATATCTAGCTTTTGCGATATGGCCGCCTATTGTGCCTACTACATGTTCTGTGTTTGTTTTTTTTTGTTATTTTGGCTTTGTAGGAGTGCGTGTGTGTTTTAAATAAAGAATATACTAATATTATTATCTATTACTGTGATATACAGTAATATGTTCGAGCAGTTGCCTGCGACACAAAGATCGCAAGTTCGAATCCCGACTGTACCAATAAGTTTTTCTGAACTTAAGTACAGTGATTAGTCACTACACGAGCTTTACGGTGAAGGAAAACATCGTAATCGGTGAAGGAAACCTGCATACGTCTGAGAAGAATTCAAAGGCGTATTTACAGTCGTGCTTCAGTAACGGCGATGGACTCGCCATCTGTCACGTAGGCACCTAAAATACAGGGAAACTGGGTGTGTGGGTATTACCCATACACCTCTGCCTACCCCTTCGGTGAGCCTTGTGGGAAGGCGTGAGGATATTATACTGTGATATATATTTATATTTTATACTACAAGTGTGGCAAACAAGCATACGGCCCAACCGATGAAAAACGGTTACCGTAGCCTATATACGCTTACAATACGGAAGTATCACTTGCGCGTTGCCACTCTGTGTTCGGAGAGTTATACTTTGTTGGCAGCATAATGGGAATAATCCCTCTGCTGCCAACACAATATACAATCCTCCCCCCTCCCGAAGGAGCTCATTACTGGAAACCTTATTCACCACGTAGGAACACAGCACAATAAATTGTGTTATTTAGCTACGTACTTCTATAGGGTGTAGGTCCTGCCCCAGTCGGGCAGCTCCAAATTCGAACCCGTTATGCCCTACCTCTCTCAATTATGCCTTACCTCTCTCGATTCTCATTATGTATCAAGGTGACTATAATTCCGAAATCACTTATCCTATTCCAGGTGCTGGCCATGCGTTTGGATTCCATACTGCGTGGACTCGTGCCAGAACGTAGAGCACTATTGCCCGGGCTGTAACTCTTTCCTGGGCTCATATGAGCAATAAACAGCTGATCTCCCCAAACTACTCTCTCTCTGTCTACCCCGAGAAGAAAAAGTGTGATGGCATGTATATATCTCTGAAATGTACTATTAGTCAGAGAGTTTACGTTCATAATGATTAGTAGTTAAGACTTCTGTACGACTTACGTGGCACCACGAAGACGCGCCCCACTATTCTTCCCCATAGCTTATAGTGTAAGTGTGCAACCTTCCATATGTTTGAGTATTGTCGGTGCACACTTAGATTAGATTACCTATGAGTACTACACACGCACACTACAATTAATAGACTCGGATCATACTCCCCGCACAACGCGACCCGCTCGACTCGAAATTGGTGGGGCGCGTCTTAGTGGATGTCTTAGTGGCACTATCCTTATATGCCCTTATAATCTAATAGGCCTGCAATGGATGGCCAGGTTTTCCTTGCTATAAGTTAGTCCTCAAGTTACTAAATCCTTACTAAAGGGGCATAGTACTAAATATAAGGTGTGCTAATTAATTACCGTCCGTCAAGTGTAGGTCATTTACCCTTAGGAGGTAACCTTACCTTTTTTACGTAAATTTTTAGTAGGTATCTACATATCAATCCCAAATTCCCAATCAATAATTTTGTGTCGTTGGAGTACCGATGAAATATTTTGATATTATGAAGTATATTTTTTGGGTGCCATAAAAAAATTAGTCTGTAATTTTAAAATATTGTTGTATATTGTATGTTCGGTATTGTGAAAAATGTTCAGGTAAAATGCCCACGATTAATAAAACAGAGAAATACATTTTGTAATACTATGTTGTTCCGTGTTTGTATTATTTCGTTCTAAGTGAATGGCAAGTCCGTCGTGGTTCCTCAAGCACGACTATACATACGCCTTTGAGTTGCTTCTCAGACGTTTGCAGGTTTCCTCTCCATAGTTTTCTTCACCGTAAAGCTCGTGGTGTGACTAATCACTGTACTTAAGTTCAGAAAAACTCATTTGTACAGTCGGGATTCGAACTTGCGATCTTTGTGACGCAGGCAACTACTCGAACCACTCGGCCACCAAGGCTTTACATTTTATATTATTATTAATACTTTAATATTATTTTATTGCAAATTATTTGTCTATTATTTGGCAGTCACAATTATGTTAACTCCAAACGATTCTAGCAGATGGCGATATCTGTTGATTAGATTAAGTGAGTATTCATGTTAAAAGTAAAAACGTTCACCTAAGCGCAGCTGGGCGGGGCAGTTTGAAAAAGAATATGAAAAAGTCAATGTGGGGGAACATGTAGTAACAACGACGTAGAAACCAGTGATAGCCCTTTATAATTTTGATAAGCGAAATCTGGTGTCGAAAAGGTAAAACTACAGTCTCAGAGAGTCCTAAACACTGAGTGTCATCATATTTTACATAAAACTTGATTAAGTAGCAAAGCAGATATCTTTTTGTCATTTAAAATAAAGGTTAGTTCCCTGCGGTAGAGCCTTGGTGGTGAAGTGGTTTGAGTAGTCACTTGTAAGATAAAAACTGCAGGCTGGAGTACCAACATGTTTTACTGAACGTTAGTAGGTAGTAAGTTAGTGTTTTTTTTATATATATAACAAGAAAGAAAGAAATGCCATTGCATATGGCCCACCTGATGGAAACGCCTAGCCTATTTACGCTCACGATACCGAAGTATCACTTGCGTATTGCTACTCTGTATTGTTATAGTGTGTTGGCAGCATAATGGGTTTAATCCCTCTGCTTCCAACACAATGTAACAATCCTCCCCCCTCCCCAAGGAGCTAATTACTGGAAACCTTATTCACCGCGTAGGAACACAACACAAAAAAAAATGTTATTTGGCTACGGACTTCTATAAGGTGGAGGTACTGCCACAGTCGGGCAGCTCCAAATTCGAACGGGAAACCCGTTATGCCCTACCTCTCTTGCTTCATAACAAGATGTGCCTCACGATTTCACTCCCTTAAAAATTTATTTCATAAGCAGATTTTTTATCCTTCGTGTAAATCCTCACACGATCCAACAAGGGTCACCGAAGGGATAGGTATAGGTGTATAGGTACCCACAAATGCACTTCACGCCAGAGATATATATTAGGTGCCAACGAGACATATAGCGAGTCCATCGCCGTTACTATTAATTATGCCGTTGAGACTTTTGTTTTCAATAGATTTTTAATAGATAGCATTAAAAGTATTTTATGTGTAATATTGCTATTTTGATTTATTCATACTTTATTACTAGGCGTTTTATTGCAATGCTAGGTATAACTATCTATTAATCTCACCTAATATTTTTTTTTGCTAACATAGTTTCAAACAAACCGTTTAATGATACTGATAGGGAAGGGGGGAGGATTTTTACATTGTGTTGTCAGGAGAGGTATTGGTCCCATTATGCTGCCAACATAGTATAACTCTCCGACTACAGAGTGGCAACGCGCAAGTGATACCTCAGTATTGTAAGCGTAAATAGGCTGCGGTAACCGTTTTCCATCGGATGGGACGTATGAACTCGAAACCGACGAGCATATATGAAGAGACTGATGAATGTGGACGAAGCGAAAGAGGTATGTAAGTCTAGAGAGAACTGGCGCTCTATACTCTCTGCCTACCCCGTTAGGGACTTGGCGTGATGATATGTATGTATGTATGTATGTATGGGACGTATGCTTGTTTGCAACTCTTGTTGTACATAAAAAAAAAGGCTGGTCCTCCCTCTTGCTAGCAACAGCACTCCCACACACGATGCAAAAGTAATGCTGATCTTTTGCACAAAATAAAAAGAAATGCATCTGCTGTGCTGTGGAAAACATTGCTGATGGACTGATGCCGGAGTGGCACCGATAGTACCCCAAAATCCGTCATTGTATATTCTCTGCATGTTATTATTTAGATTGTCTCTCTTAGTGAGAGTTCCGAGAACTTTAACTACTAGATCGACCAATGGTGGGACCAATGCCCCTAGCCGGTATTAAAATTGGCAGATCCAAAGACCCTTTACTGGTTAGTAATAAAATGACTTAAAACCCATATTATTATATTATTCAATGATTTAAGCCAGTTACTTCGAACGTGGTCTTTTATTTATTTATACACAATAAAGGTAGAGGGGAAGAGAGGAAGACCAAGATTAACATACATGGGTCAGATCAAAGAAAAAATGTCTCTCATGACGTATAAGGAGGTCAAGGAGGTTGCGCTGGACAGAAGCGAATGGAGGGGACTGCATCAGAGACGCCGACAAGGGCCCAGCTCTTAAATTTGTGATGATGAAAGCTTACTTCTATTATTACATGCTTGCATTGGGCACCCTAAAGCCTCATTAGATATTTATTGATAGCAGATGACATGTTGCACCATCTCAAGCCTTCGCACAAGGGTCCCCGAAGGGGTAGGCAGAGGTGTATAGTTAGTACACCCACTTTCCTTACTTGATAGGATCATTTCTATAGTAAGCTCTTCCCAAAACAATGATTGTTACATTTTTTGTCTGTTTGTCTGTGCGTTTGTGCACGCTAAACTCAAAAAACGGCTTATCCGATTTAGACGTGGTTTTCATTAATATATTGAGGTAAGCTACACTTAACATATCCAATATAAACCGAAAGATATATCCAAAACAAATGTCCAAAGTCACTATTCCATGCGGACGAAGTCGCGGACACAGCTAATCATTAAAATATGTTCCATTTCTATTGTATAGTATAAAAAATTGTGCACAACTTAAATCGTAGCAATGTGAACAGACCGTGATGAGTCATCGCTGTGGTAATAATTATAAGTGCCTTGGCACTCGGTGCGAGCAACTGCTTTCATTTAGTTCGCTTACAATACTCGGACTGTCAAGACGCGCTGTGGTCACGGAAATCATTATTTATCTGTACTGATTTGTGGAAAAAGGTAAGAAAGTGCCAAATAACTCATGTTTGTAATGTAACCTACTTGTTGAGCAGAGAAGCATGCGCAGAGAGTTTGTTCACCAGGTTATAGATTGGCATTTAGGTACGTTCTCATGTTATGAAAACAACACAAAAAACCAGTGCTGCCGGTTGTTACGAAGGTTTGAATGTTTCCCCTAGTATTTTTTTAGTAAGTGCAACTCAGATGGTGAAGTTAAACTCGCGAGGTAGAATCATTTTAAAGCCTTACCAGTGACGTGGTATTTGTGTTGCGAATTTCCTTCGCATTGTTTTCATACTTTATTAGCAGATGGTTTTTGTACTTCAACAGGTGTGTGTGTTTGTGTAGTACTTACTGTTTTTGTGTGTGTGTGTTAATATTGATAACTGCTTCGAATCTCTTGTATGTATATCTATCTTATGCTCTATTTAAATCAGGCGGACCGCATGCTTGTTTGCCACCCATGTGGTATAAAAAAAAACAATTATTACTACCTGGTTAAGTTATCAACTAATTACTTACACGTGTACTTTAACGATTGGCTTCTCAAATCATCTGTTCGCATAGTTTAAAATCAAAGTTGAAGGCAAGTTAGACCGAAGTTTAAGGTCACGACCAAACAGACATAGTAACTTATATCAATGACTAAATTATTGAAAGTAAAGCATGGCATTGAAGCCTTTTGCATACAGTAACATCTAAATAAAATCATTGTGTAGCAATTACATACATAATATCATATGACACCAAGTCACTCACGGGGTAAACAGAGAGAGTTGAGCGACAGTTCTCTTTCGACTTGCATATCTTCTTCATACATGCTCACCGGTTTCGAGTACTCCTCGATCGATTTGGTCTATTTAATCAGGAATGTGGTCTTTCTCCCACCCATGGTCTGCCCATTTTTCAACACACTTTCGCATTGTATATCTGTTCAATATTTCTTCAGTCATCTATTTTATATTTCCAAACCAACGTAACGTGCCTTTCTTCATCTTTACAAGTTCACCCTCGCTCACGCTAGTTGCATTGCGAATCTCTTCATTGCCTAACATGTTCATTGTGTAACAATTATCCCATACAAATAATAGTTAAAAAAAACTAAAAAACACGCTTTTTATAGAAAACCGAAGTAAAAAATAGAAAATAAATTTCGATAATATCTTAAAAAGCGTGGGGTGCATGGTGTCAATAGTTATAAATATTTTATTGACAGATATTAGTAGAGTGATTATCATTTCGGTAATATCTTAAAAAGCACCCCACGCTTTTTAAGATATTATCGAAATTTATTTTCTATTTTTTAGTTCGGTTTTCTATAAAAAGCGTGTTTTTTTAGTTTTTTTTTACTATTATTTATTTTCTACTTTTTAGTTATTAGTGTATTGTCATCGGTCCTCGATAAGTCTACAAAGTTTGAACGAAATCTGGCCGTTTAAAGTGGGTCAAAATCCAGCTCAAAGAAGTCGGTTACATACATACATACATACATACATACATACATGCATACATACATACATACAGGTGAAGCTAATATAAAGCGTGTAAAAAGGGAATTATAGCCAAATAACATTGGGGAATTTGTCCGTTTATTCTCCTGACAGGGTTGTTTTCTAGGATACATTGGTAGGTAATAGAAATTGTAATGCAAGTGTCTCATATATTAAATCAGAAACATTTAAATTAATGCCAGATAGTCCACCGTGTTATATGTCGTTCAAGGTCCATTCACACGAATACGTGGTATTTTTTTATTATTGCATATTAATGTTCTTGTCGCGACTACATCTATATAAATTAAATTTTTATATGTAAAAAATCGGTATTTATTCAGTAGGCTTACTCTTAAGAGCACTTACTCCCTTACACATTGTCTATCCTGAGGGACCAACCTGTTTACTTATGCTAATTTCCATCATATTATGTATGTATGTATCTACATCATTATAAACTAGGTAATTAATAGGATATATACAAGTATTTTAATGAGTACATAATGAGGTTTTCCCGTCCTTATATATTACCCAGTACATAGGTAAAGAGCCGTGGTGGCCGAGTGGTTCGAACAGTTGCCTGAGACACAAAGGTCGCAAGTTCGAATCCCGACTGTACCAATGAGTTTTTCTGAACTTAAGTACAGTGGATTAGTTACACCAAGGTGAAGGAAAACATCGAGAGGAAACCTGCATACGTCTGAGAAGAAATTCAAAGGCGTATATATAGTCGTGCTTGAGTAACGGCGATGGACTCGCCATCTGTCACGTTGGCACCTAATATACCTCTGGCGGAAAGTGGGTGTGTGGGTATTACCTATACACCTCTGCCTACCCCTTCGGGGACCCTAGTGGGAAGGCGTGAGGATATTATTATTACATAGGTACTTACAATAAATTTATCATGCCTAGTTAGACTAGCAGCGCATCTGGTGGGTATTTACAGATGTATAACAAGTTATCCAGCAACATTGCATGAGGAAAATAAATGTCGCGGATATTTCCCGCTAACAATGCGATTAAGAGTCCTCACAGACGCTGTGCTGACGATATGCTATCAATTTTATTACTATTCAAGAGTGATGGAGAAACATAATGATAGACGTCTAATATATTTTTCCCTTTCTCACTTTCTCATTACCATAGATACCAATAACGGCACATAGTAAATACCCTACATTAGTAAGTGTTTTTATTTAATTATATTGGTATCAAACAAGCATGCGGTTCGCCTGATGGTAAGTGGTTACCGCCGCCTATGGACGCTTGCAACACTGCCAACACTAGGGGTATCGTTCGCACGCTGCCGACCCTGCAGCAATCTTTTCGCTTTTATTTCTTGGGATATCCGGACGACTTATTTCGACTTCCTCAGCATACAAATCTGCTCAACTATTAACTAAAATACCCACGCATAGGAATCATAGGTCAGTTAGAATGAGCTAGCGTTCTGACTCGCATACGAAGGTACATACAGTGTAGTTAGTAATTCTTTCTCTTACGGTATTATGTAATGCACATCTGTTGTGGCCTTGATATCTCTCGCAACCGTTTACTGCAAGAAATCATAACAACTTGTTGGCGAAGTGGATTTAAAATCCTAAGCTTACTTACTGTATTTGGTCAACGTGAGTCATACACGGGAAAAACAATACACGACATATGAGCATACGATTAATTGGCTGCAGCGCTATTAAGTTAAACAAGTTTTGCTAATTAACTGTTCAGTGGCGACCTCCAGCCACGTAGTTTTTAGGTGCATTGTAAACATTTAAGGGCACTAAGTGTGAGGGTGATTTCTGCTGAGGGCGTGGTTGATCCGCAACCTGCGTGGCTGTTCTGGGCTATGTAGCTTATTTATTTTAACTCTGGCTTGATGATACTGGCTCAGTGCGCTTATCTCGCGGTGGCGATAGGTCTCTCCTATATAAAGTGTCATAGGTACACGAAGACACGCCCCACTATTCTTCCGTATAGTTTAGAGCCGTGGTGGCCGAGCGGCTCGAGTAGCCTGCGACACAAAGTGCGCAAGTTCCCGACTGTACCAATGAGTTTTTCTGAAATTAAGTACAGTGATTAGTCACACCACGAGCTTTACGGTGAAGGAAAACATCGAGAGGAAACCTGCATTCGTCTGAGAAGAAGTTCAAAAGGCGTAAGTTTATGTTTTATGAGTTTAAGCGTTTCATGTTGACACACGAAGTATTTTCCACGTAAATATGTGATATTAGCACATACATATATTAAGCCAGCTCTTTGTGCGGCATGGTTCATTGTTGTTTTTGTGATAATCATAGAATATTAATGTTTTTCTCGTCTAGTTTTTTTTCAGGAAGTTGTTGTTGTACGAATGATTGAACACAATTCTTCCCAATGCCGTAGCTCGTACCTTTGTTAGTGGTATTAGATTTGTAGATAAAGTTTTTAAACGAACCGGTCGAAGGTCGAATGCCTAATCATTCAAGTCCTCTCTTACATCACCGGCGCCATAGATCTATCGCAAAAAATATAATCAAATATCTAAATAGAAAAAAATAGACGCCCGAGTAATCTTTTCTTTAGCCGCTTTGGCACTATTCCAGTACGATGAATTTATTCTCAGGGTCGAAAACATGCTACGTTTATTAGCTGAAGAGCTCTGAACTCTTGTTAGTTGATCATGACCCCATTGGGTACTCATGTAATTGCTATACCCGTCACATGTACGACAGTTGGAAATTCAAACAAACAATTTAATAATTAGTTGTAGGCGAAACAATATTGTTTGTATAAGAATCAACAGGTTAGAAGAAGAAGAAGGGAACTTGTCCTATACAACAATTGCTTTTTTCCTTCATATACAATTCATGATATTTTTTTAATGATATGGTAGGTACACAAACAATATGAGTGTATATTAAAAGTCCTGATATCATGTGTATTTGTGGGAGGTATGAATAACATTCACTTAATAGTATTACTTATGTATATATTATGTATAATATGAATTTGATAACATCAGCATATCCTTTAATTCATTTTAATTCAAAATATTGTTCTTCTTTTCTTTCGATTAATATTTGAAATTTCTTATAATTACAGAATCAAAATGAATATTGTAGCAGTCGGCCCGAAGTCCTCGCAGATCGTTTGCCCATCGTGTCGTGCTTCCATCTTGACTCGCGTAGAACGCAAATCTACCACCAAGACGCATCTCATAGCTCTGTTCCTATGTCTTTTCTTGTAAGTATTATTATTAATACATATACTCTCGGCCCTTGGGTTCTAAGGCTCACCATCTTTTTAAAGAGGTCTCGCGCCGTCTATTCGAGACCTCTCGTGACGGGCGGGCTGGAACATATCTCGCTCAGAGAATCAGCATTGCTATCCAGCGTGGCAATGTTGCTAGTCTTCTTGGCACGTTGCCTCGGGATACCGATTTGGGACAAATATTTTATCTGTAAGTAGTTAGTTTCAAATTTTTTGTAAATGGTGTTAATTGTTGTTATTGTATGTATGTACGTGTATGAAGTAATACACATACATACGTTAACTGAGAGAAGAGCGCCAGTTCTCTCTAGACTTACAGGCTTCATTTACTTGTCTCCTCTCGTAACAAACGAGTATGTATTCTGGTTTTGTGTACTTATGACGTTTCCATCCTTGAATATTCAATCGATGTGATCTGGGTATTTGGAACGCGGCTTTCTACTACCTCTTCTTCTAGACCCTTTCGCATCTGTTTCGTCATAATTCTTCACTCACCTTTTCGGTTTAAACCAACTTCACATAACATTATTAATTGCCCTTTATACACAATACATAATTGTTTAAAACATTATTTTGAAAGGCAGTGCGCGAGCGATGCCTCCTGGCGTTTGTATGCGTTCATAGGCGCCGGTAACCGCTTACTAATAACGCTTAAAATTTCATTTATATTATATATTTCTTAATCTCTCTCTCTCTCTATCTCTATCTCTATCTATATATTTAAAGTTGTTAGTCTTGAATCAGCTGTAAAAGCTAGTGAAACATAAAATTCTAGCTCACATCGGGATCGAACCTCAAGGGGCGCGTAATTATGCTCACTGACCACTAGGCCTGATCAACTGTACGACTAGATCAAATAATTGTATTATACAGATCGTATCACGCGGAAAAAAAAAAAAATATTTTTTTCATACAACAAGAGTGTTATTGTATTGTATTGTGTATTGTTAAACTAATCCTCGTTATGTGTACAAATATACATACCTACATGAACACTTAATTATACCTACATCAGAAATAGCCGGAACGAACAGAACAGTCTGCAAAATAAAAGTTTAGTTTTGTTGAGATTATTTTGGTTCGCATTTAAAAAAAACACCATCTATTTTGATATTACAAACAGACACTTCAATTTTATTTATTGGAGTAGATTGTGATCGTGTTGTGTTAGTACAATATTTCTATTAGTAGTACAAGGTCGTCACTACGCGAGTAACTTTAGTATTGGCAAACGGTCGCTCAGAACTAATACAATTGTAATTCAACACGATAGGCCCGTTATCGCATAGGAAGTACATAGTATATACACACACTAAATATACGACACGTTGTATGCACAAAGCCGTTTTATTTCTAACTAGCGGTCCATCCCGGCCTCGCACGGGTGGACATAAGCTTTTTTTTATAAAATAATATATGTATAGCCTATGTCATTCAGGGTGAATGTAGCTTTCCAATGGTGGGAGAATTTTTCAAATCGGTCCAGTAGTTTCTGAGCGTATTCAAATACAAATCTTTCCTCTTTATAATATTACTAGTTGTCCCGCCCAGCTTCGCTTGGGAGAAAAAATTAAAGCCACGGACCCACAGAAAATTTCATTAAAATCGGTCCAGCCGTTTAGGAGGAGTTCAGTGACATACACACTCACAGAAGAATTATATATTTAAGATAAGTATAGATAACTAGCTAAATTAATTGTAAAAGAAGATCGCGTGTTTTAAACACGGCTTATATACAAAAATGGTAGAAACTTCAACTTTTAACCCCCAGTTATAGTAGTTTCCGCTCACCAGAACAACGCGATGATCGTACGTATATAAGAAGAATACATTTCTTGATTTGTTTGGTGCCTTAACGACATCTCTTGACATAATATGTGAACTAAATCAACCGTCATCTCAATGATACGTAGTGGAAAAAGCTTGCGTAACCGCATTCCTATGATTTTTATATTTACTTGCTTGAACTACTATACCATCTATTTTCAAACCTTTATGTAATAGACGATTGATAGATAACGAGCATAAGCCCTTCCTAATAGTAAACGACCGCAGTAGCTTTATTCTAACTGGTTATATCCAGTTAACATAGAACTACAAATAA
This sequence comes from Drepana falcataria, assembly GCA_945859725.1. Taxonomy (NCBI): domain Eukaryota; kingdom Metazoa; phylum Arthropoda; class Insecta; order Lepidoptera; family Drepanidae; genus Drepana; species Drepana falcataria. Next base: position 4,051,133 of record OX243926.1, read on the forward strand.
CCTTTCTGCCATACCTACCAGATGTTGGAAATGCTAGAAAGAGTTGACAAATATATTGATATTTTTGACAAATAATACGATGTATAATTACATCGATCTTTAAATGAATTGTGAAAACATTAATGTCGGAAAAATCACAATCGAGACATTTTTCAACAACTTGTCGTCAAACTGACCAGCTCACAGTCATATATATAGGAACTTTCTGGAAACCTTTCTTATATTGGGCAGTTCTACATCCGTAAAAATCTACAATCTGCATCTTGTTTCAGGTGCTGGCCTTGCGTATGCGTGCCATACTGCATGGACTCATGCCGGAACGCTGACCACTATTGTCCCAACTGCAACTCTTATCTGGGAACGTACAAGCAGTAGGTACAACCCTGGTGCCTCGTGATAGCCGAATTTGTTCTCCGCCACTATATTCTTAAGCCACCCTATGATGAATTGTATGCTTAAGAGATTAGAGACAATTTTTATATGGAATACAATCACACATTTTTACAGACGGGAAAATTTGAATACACAATTCACAAGTTTATATTATTAAAATGCTTCCACGCATTGAATGAATATTCAATTGATGAAACGTCATGTGACGAAATGTCGTTACTGTAATATGGACTGAGTGCCTTTTTTGTAAAGCATAATATCGTTTGTTTTGCATGCGAAAAAATGGCGACTGTGCCATCTTGCATTTAGCAAATAGTAATCGTTTACTACGTTTGAGTATTTGTTTTCGTTGGCACTGTCCGCTTTATTACCTCATTATTATTAAAAATTCAAATTAATATTATTATTGAGAAGGTTTGTGTTGCGTTGTGTTTTTCATGCTTTCACGTTCTCCGCTCACCATCACATTTGAAATCACGCTATCAGTGTTACAAAAGAGGATGCTTTATTCCGAAGAAATCGCTGTCCCCATGGGATCCAAGCTTAATAATATAATTTGTAGAAAGTTAGTGCATTTTCCTTAATTATGACCAGTGCCTCAAATTAGATTTACCTAATAACAAATTTGATAATTATATTTCATACGTATATTATATTTTATAAAGTAATGTTTTATATGTTTATAAAGAAGATGAAGTTAAAAATATAATTGGTGAATTAGCCATCGTATTTTAATAATAATAACATATCTTCACGCTTTCCCACGATGTTCCACCGAGGGGTAGGCAGAGGTGTACCTACAAAGTCTTTGCACCCGAGATATACATGCCTACATATGTGTCAATTTCCTATAGAGTGCATTTAATAGTAAAGAAGTTTTATCAACAACAAGTTGTCCCGCCCACCTTCGCTTGAAAAAATAAAAGCCACGGGCCCAGTGACGCCACCTACCGGGTCAAATTGTGAATCTAAACCATTCTCGAATCCACCTGAGGAAACAGAAAATTTCATTAAAATCGGTCCAGCTGTATACGATTTTATAAAGGACATATTTGTTTATATAGATGTTTTTTATATATTCAATAAAATATATTAATCGCCTCGCCACAGTTCTTGTCATCATAAAGTAATTCTTCCGTTCACAATTCCTATCTTGTTTTTTATTGAATAGTAATATTAAGATAGTCAGCTAGTTAAGAAACCTAACGTAAGTTTTGAGATTTCAATGAAAACAAAGTGGAAATAAATTTGTTGTCAACGTGTGTGTTTTATTTTTAAACGTTTTGTTAAATATGTAACACCAGTTGTGGATGAAATTTAACACTAGATATGATTAGTCTCAATTTGCATATTTGTTTTATGTACATACTAGTGGTGCCACGCGGTAGCACCCGCGTAGTATTTGACTGTATAGGTAGTTTTTTTTTTGGTATATATAGGTCCAGCTTATATTCTATCTTTGTGCCAAATTGCATTCAATTCCTTTCTGCCGTGATTGAGTAACAAACATCCATACATACTCACTTTCACATTTGTAATATTAGCAGGATACCTAGATATAACACAAAAATTGAGAAAGGTATGCTGAGATGGTTTGGCCATGTCGGGAGAATGAATGAAGAACGGTTGACGAAAAAAGTGTATAAGGCGAGTGTGAATGAAAGTGTTGGAATGGGTAGACCTAGACGGACGTTTCTAGACCAAATTAGGGACGTCTTGAAAAAAGGTCAGGTCAAGAGTACCCTAAACCGAAGAGCATGTATGAAGAGAATAATGAAAGTGAACGAAGCGAAAGAAGTATGTAAGGATCGTAGCAAGTGGAAAGAAGTGGTCTCTGCCTACCCCTACGGGAAAGAGGCGTGATTATATGTATGTATATGTTAGCAAACGTGGCTTCTATGTACATTTCACCGATAGTAGGGGATTCGGTACACTGATTTGTAAAGAAACAAATATTTGTAAAACGAATCAGATTGGCGGTGTATCTAAAGACACTGGTATAAAATATTTATGATATGTAACATCACGACGGCGGGTGAGGGAGGCGGTGCCATAAAGTGGCCTTAGTGTTTCCGCACATAAAAATATATGTCTCGCGTCGTACGCCACCGTCGTCGCTCGGCCGCAGTGGCCGGAAAACTACTATTTATGTAAACGATCCTTCCTTGTAGGGCTGTCACCTTGATATTCTTGTCCTGTCAGACTTAGCTCATTGAAATTTATGGCATTGAAATATAAGTTTGTTCTTAAATACGCAGCAGAGCATTTTTTTCGCATTGTACGCAATTGCTTTGCATAAGGGTGTAAGTATCCTGTATCGTAATTGTACGTACGTGCTGTTATTGTTCAATGGCTTAGTAATATATTCTCTTGAGAATAGTAAGCAATTGTTATATAGCATGGGACGTATTGTTTTTATACAAGATACGCAATGACACTGAATGAAATAAATGAATGAATTAAATACCTATTATTTAACCAGGTGATATTCCCATTCATTGAAATTTAAATTCAATGATAATGACAAAAAGATGATGACGTAGTTCCGGTTCTACCATGATGGGATATTTTTAAGAATTTTTTTTTTGAGTATCGATGCTTTGACAGCCAGTGTCTCCTTCAAGCATGTTCTTTATTTGAAAATACATTTTATGTTTCGTATTTGCTATTTTCAGTTTGCCTTTACCCTGCACGTGTGTGCGATGTAATCAGTGGCATCCTTTGTGTTAGTAAAACTTACCTGTGCAAAAATAGAGAACGGTGGCATGTGATCAAGTCGTATTTGAGCCAGGAGGAGCGGCGTCGATGCAAATGTACCGTTTGATGCGAGCCGCGCGTGTCTTCGCTAGAAACTTTCTACGGAACAAAAATTGTACTGACGGTAATATTGTTGTGGTTGTTGGGCATATTTGAAGTTCGATGACATGTAAATACCATTGTAATATATTACAAACCAAGTACTAGCGTGCGTGCGCGTACTAGTGACGTACATGTATTCAAGCCGTTCAGGAAGTGGTGTGTGTCATTAATCAGAAAAAGATATATTTAAGACCAGCTGCTTAAAACGAGTATGATTTGATTTCTTTGAAAGATTAATTTTCTGGTGTAAAGCAGCCTATGTTATTTCAGCTAAATAATCTATCTCTGTATCGCATTTTATCCCATACTGCCGCTTGTGTTGCGTGTTGAGTAACGAACATCCTTACAAACTTTAATTTTATTCAAGATGGAATATTTACAACGGCGATGGACTCGCCATCTGTCACGTTGGCACCTAAAATATATCTCTGGCAGAAAGTGGGTGTGTGTGGGGACTCTTATGGGAAGGCGTGAGGAATATTTACAAGGCTTTGGTAGAGATCTAATAACACGCTTTTCTCGCTGGAGATATATTAAGATAACATTACAGACTTCTCACCATTTCCGTCACCAATTTTCCTTCATTGTTAATCCCGTAATGTATTAAATAAATACCAAATAAAAATGGGAACTGCAATATAATTAGTTACACCGCGAGCTTTACGGTCGAAAGAAAACATCGAGAGGAAACCTGCATATGTTTGAGAAGAAATTCCAAGACGTAATTCCATACTATGTGTAGTTGTGCTTGAAGATAGAAACGGCGAAGATAGAGGTGTGTCTCATTAATGTAATTAATTTCAGAAAAACTTATAGTACAATCGGGATTCGAACGTGCAATTTGTACGTTGCGGATGACTACCCAAACCACTCGGCCACCACTGGTCTTTTTGGGATCTGCAGTGACCGAGCAAGCAAAATGCATGAAATTCAATTAAATTCAATAAAACTTCGAATATGAAGTTATACTGTAATGTACAAGAACAGGGATTGCATAAGCCCTGATGCAGATCTTAAGTCCGTTAAATGAAGTTTGTCCATTGAAGTCGGGAAACTTGCCCGAGAGAAGCATGGGGACCAATTAAATTATTGCTTCAAAGGCAGAATGCATAACGTTCGGCCGATGTGCTTGCAGATATGGAAATGATTTTACTGACTCTGGCGGCTATGTTTGAATTATATTGTGTAATCTGTTACATCATTGCTCTCTATCTATCGCAGCTATCGCGGTTATATGGTCGTGTCTGGCTATAATAAAATGTATTCAAAATGGCCGAACGCGGACAGTACCAGGTATTATTAGAGTCTTCCATACAAATTAAATTTGGTTATATTTGGCCAGTCTTTTTTAAGACCACATAAGTATCCTACACCCAAGGAGATAAATATGCCATAGTAAAATAAAGCTATATCTTCACACCTTCCCTGAAGGGTCCTCGATCCCCATACCCCTGTTCGCCGGAGGTATACCTTAGGTGCCAACGTGACAGACGGAAGTATAGACGGGATTTGAACTAACTACGTTTTGTTGCAACAACTACCTACTCGAACCTTTCGGCCTCGGATCAGATAAGATAATGATATATAGCCTTAAGCCTTCTTCAATAAACGGGTATCTACTGCAAATAGATTTTTTCGACACTTAATATAAACCTACAGATATTATAAAGAGGCAGTTTCAATTACTAGTAATTCAATTTGAAACAGTACAGTTATTAGTCACACCACGAGCTTTACGGTGAAGGAAAATATCGATACAAAACGCGTTTTGTGTCGTCGTATAGTCGTGCTTGGGTAACGGCGATGGACTCTCCATCTGTCACGTTGGCACCTAAAATATATATGTGGCGGAAATTAGGTGTATGGGTATTACCTATACACCTCTGCCTTCCCCTTCGGGGACCCTAGTGGCAAGACGTGACATTATTATATAACATTATTTTTGCATGATAGGGACCGATTACTGAAGAAGACATTATTATACATATACCTACATTATACCTCTGGCGGAAAGTGGGTGTGTGGGTATTACCTATACACCTCTGCCTACCCCTTCGGGGACCCTTGTGGGAAGGCGTGAGGATATATTATTATTATTACCTACATTACCCAAAAGAGTGGAGTATGTAAGATTTTAACGCGAGGGAAGCCGCAAGGCTTATCTAATTAAAATAGAAGTATCAATAAGTTACATACCAAAACAAAGCACGTATAAATAAACCACCGTGTAGCCAATAACATCATTTAATATTCCAATGCTGATGATACTAGATAATACATTATACATGTCTCCATGAAATGTGTGCTTACGGGATGACGTAACGAAACAATCCGAAGTTGACCTTGCCACTTTGTCTACATTCCTTTAGCCGATCCGTTTGGATAATACTGAATGGCCTCGAACTTTTAATGGATGAAGCATTCCTTCAATCGATGTGATCAGTTTAGTGATTACAATGATCCTTATCATTACAGTTAAATATATATGTATACTCGACGTGTCTATACTTAGGATATTTAAAAAAAATATAATATATCCTCACGCCTTCCCACAAGGGTCAACTAAGGGGTAGGCAGAGGTGTATAGGTAATACCCACATACCCAATTTCCGCCAGAGGAATATCAGGTGCTATATAAAAAAATTACCTTCGTTTAAGAAGAGGTAATCGAGCCATATTCTACAGATCTTGGATTTTTGTCTGAGCGTCTGTTTGTTTGTGCCGACACTATGAAAAAAAAGAGATTTATCGTACCTTCGTAGACGTATCCAGGTTTCCTCTCTAAGTTTTCCTTCACCGTAAAGCTCGTGGTGTGACTAATCACTGTACGTCATATAGTACGTCAAGTAAGAATAATGTCATTTTATGTTGGTATTCCTCTCCATACTTGACTTTCATCTTGACCTCTAACAAAGGTACGTTAGGACAGATGGCGAGTCCATCGCCGTTTCGCTAGCACGACTTTCCATACGTGTTTGAATATTTCCTACAACGTATATAGGTTTCCTCGATGTTTCCCTACACTATAAAGCACGTGTTGTTGTTCCATTGTGTGTTTCGCATGGTCTGGGCGAGTTATTTTTCGGGCCTCTCTAAAGATGGAACGTTGTCTGTTCTATAACCAAAGGTCAAAATTTTATGAGGCATATGACCTAATTAAATGATGATCTATTAATCCTAACACGTCTCCATGAGAGCGCGATACGCACGTGACAATTAGCGCTATGAGAACATGACCATAATTATAAGCACGATAAATTCATAATTCATTACATCATCACATAATATTCATTCATTCATTTATAAATTAATGGACCGAACTAAGAAAAACTATATGCATAATAAATAAAGTGTAACTCATACAAAGGAAAAAAATTAAGTCATATTCTGACTTCTAATAACAGAAGATATATATGTAGATCTTAGCTATGTCACCAGAGTTTAAACCTACAATCCCAACTTTGCAGGAGAATATATAAACCACTCGGCTATCACGGCTTATGTAGGTAGTCTGATATTTGAAACAAAGCCGAATTGAATTCCGTTGTTCGCGTTGACAGTACCTATCAATGGAATATCTGTATCCATGTGGAGAATTTGGTAAATCGACTGAGTACGGCAGTCTGCTTGTTGGTATTTTTGCAGCTATTCGCCAAATTGAATCCCCAGAGAGTACGCTATAACTAGAACGCGCTGTCTAGGCGACATGCGATCTATAATCATATTTCAAGCTTATATTATTATATGAAGGGATTTGCATAGCAACGTCAATGAAGGTGTGATTGTAAAGATGAAGAATGGCAACCAACATAAGAATGTTGGTTTGGAAAAATAGGTAGGATGAGTGAAGAAAGATTGAGGAAACAGTTAAACAATGCGATAGTGTCTTTTAGATGCAAAGAAAGACAAAGACCCAACTGCCTAGATCTACTGCCTGCCTACTACAAACTACGTATGAAGAGCTAGATTAATGTGGCTGAAGCGATAGAGGTTTGTAATTCTAGAGAGAACTAGCGCTCTACTCTTTTGCCTACTCCGCCAGGGACTCGACATGATGTATGTCTGTATGCTTATGTTATAAAATAAAAAGAATACATAAATTGAATCCCTAGAGAGCAAACACATTATAATTATAACACACTGGGCAACAACCCTCGATCTATTGTGTAACAAAAAATATGTAAATATGTTATTACTGCAACTGAATTTTGTAAGAGTGGCTTATATGCAAAGTCAATATTGCAGGGTCAAACTCCGATGGCCTGTACTACTACAAATACTTAATATTTGTGAACTTGTACAGTATAGTGATTGTTCACACCACGAGCTTTGCAGTGAAAGAAAACTTACGTGCACGTACACGTTCGACTTTTCCAACTCATTTATTAGTACAAATATATTTGAGAGACAGTGACAGACTCACTTCTGTCTTGTTGGTACATCTAAATGTATCACTTACCCGTTCGGGTAACTGAGTGAGAACACGAATAATTTGTAAGATATTGGGTTTATTAAAATACTAGTTATGCGCCGCGGTTTCACCCGCGTAAAATTTCGATTAATACGAATGATTGACGACAAAAGTGTATAAGGCGAGTGTAAATGAAAGTGTTGGCAGGGGTAGACCTAGGCGGATGTTTGGAGACCAAATCAGGGATGTCTTGAAAAAAGGCCAGATCAAGAGTACCCTAAACCGAAGAGCATGTATGAAGGGAATAATGCAAGTGGACGAAGCGAAACAAGTATGTAAGGATCGTAGCAAGTGGAAAGAAGTGGTCTCTGCCTACCCCTACGGGAAAGAGGCGTGATTATATGTATGTATGTATGTATATTTGCATTTCTTATCTATTTATATATCTTAGTATTTAAAAAGCATTTAAAAGCAGAAATTTAGCAAATAATCTATCTATTTGCACAATTTCACCCAATTTCGTTCAAAACTTTTCGCGAGAAATATGAACAGATATTCTCCCAAACCTTTTATATTATTATAAGGAATTATTCAGAAAGTGATGTTTAAATAAACAAGTACCATTGTGCAAAGGACGGACACTTATCCATTGTGCCGGTTCATAATAACAACCCTGTAATATCTGTAGGAATTATTTTCAAATTAAGGTTTATTTAACATGACGTAATTGTGCTATCGCTAGGTAATCTGAATTGTGCTTGCCTTATCTTGAAATAATAATAACATTATGTAATATTAGGTACCTACATACGATGTGCGTGTGAGTGGTAAGTAGCTATATGTGTGTGAGTGTGTGTTTTAAATGAAGATAATAGCTAACGTTTACATCTATGCATTAGTGTATTCAAGTGAATGGTAGAATACATTATTGCTTATATAAGATGTGTTAGACTCAATTTGTTTTATCTGAACATTTGTTTTTCTTGTACCAAAGTTGCAACTTTGCTTTGGTGACAATAAAAGTTCTTTAAACACGATCATAATAGCAAGTATCAGGTCCAATTGACAATTGAAATGAACATAAGAAAATTCATTCACAAGTACACGTACATACGTATTTAAAATTGACGAGAACGTCAAGAGTACTCGAAACCGACGAGCATGTATGAAGAGACTGGTGAATGTGGACGAGGCAGTATAACTCTCCGAACACAGAGTGGCAACGCTGCGGCTGCGGTAACCGTTTTCCATCGGGTGGCCCGTATGCTTGTTTGCCACTCTTGTTATAAAAAAAAGAGATATGTAAGTCTAGAGAGCACTGGCGCTCTATACTAATTGCTTGCCCCGTTAGCTAGGTGTGATATGTATGTATGTATTAAAATTGACTCATTTGAAAAGTAACACAATGACCTACTTATTTAAAGGAAGTACTTTATTCTAATGCGCACTAAAGGGTGCGCTCATAGATTTTTCATGCATACTGTGACATGAATATCACGCCCAGGGCGCACTCCGTAATCAAATCATGAGAGCAAATAGGTGATAAACTTGTACAAACATACGTATACAGATTGCTCTAATGTAGATGCCGTACAAACAGGTGCTCTGCTGAAAGGCAAATATCGTGTATTTATTATTGATCATTAACCGACTTTTGACTTCTCGGGGACCTTGGGCTAGCTAACGTAACACTATTATGGAGGCTGTGATTCCAAAACATTTTTACGCTGTTGTGTCTACGAATTATTTACGTATATATAATATCTAGAACGTACGAATAATTGCCGCATAACAGGTAGATACTAAATCCTACAGAATAATATTATATATGCGAAAATTTGTTACTCAATCACGCCAGAACGGTTGAACGGAATTGAATGAAATGTAATAATTCGTCAAGATTATACATTCACAATGCCAAAAACTGTCTATTTTCTGAGACACTGTATAAATAATAGGCTGGAATAGTATCTCGAATAAAAAAACCTCACATTTCCAATTATATTTTGATAGTATCAAGTTAGTAGATACCTAAGTATGTAAATATTTATACACCAAATAACTGGACCTTAAGCTACGTCAATCTCACATAACTATAATTACATAGGCTCTTTAGTATATAGGCTTCAATGGCTTTCACCTGAATTCAAATCATTAGTGTAAGGCTCTATTGCGTTGATTACTCGCCATTTGGCTTTGAGTGCATTCGGTACAAAGCAGACGTATTAGAGCATGATATCCGATCAATTCCATTTGGCAGATGATTGAATATTGAAGCTGTGTTAGAGCGAGAAACTGTTTATAAGGTCTAAACTTGCATACCTCGGTAAAGGTTACATGTTTGGGACATTTAATGTTGAGACCTTGGCGCTATGGGCTCTAATACCAACTAGAGATACCAAAGAGGTCGACTGATTGAGGCCACTGTTGACAAAAAGGCTGGAACATATTTGACAAAAGTATTGCCACGCTGAATGGCAATCCCGAAAGCATGCATGCATGCATGCCTAGAAAGAAAGCTGTTCTTGGCACCTTCTAGGAGCTGACGACTTTAATACAAATATTTTATTTCATTTATATTTTTTCTTATTGCTTCGTTTTACTTCGCAATAGATTATACATTAGTATTATGCTGAGTCCCTCACGGGGATGGAAGAGCGAGTAGACCGCTTATCATCTATAAATTTACAGATCTCTTTAAACATACGAGGGTTTCGAGCGATGCTACTAAAAATCTTTCACCTATTTTAGGAATTCACTTTCAGGGTGTTAATTCTTAACATTTTTGCGGTAGCGGACAAAGTAGAAGGCATAGCTAGTTATAAAAGATATCTTGATTGCTTGTTTGCGTCACATTTTTGATAGTTGTATACTTTGTTACTAAATTATGAGTCAACTTCCGAAGACCTAATGAGTCACGTGAAAAACTAACGAACTATTTTGTGTTCACTCATAATGAGATAGCAATTAATTTACCTACAAAATAACTCACCAATTTATAAAACCATTTTTAGGTTTAAAACAATCGTGATGTCCTTCTGATGGTGCTGTCACCTAGCGACACTAAAGCACCAGCAATATATACCTTCGCACCGTTTGATTCCTTGAAAGAGAAGGCAAATATTGTTTCGTCGAACATACATTTAGAGGCCAACGTGACAAATGGTGATACTGCCACCGTCTCTCGGCTGCAGCATGCAGGTTACTCAACTTTTTATCCTGTATCAATGACTCACCTGCAAACAAATTGCATTCAGAGCTATTATGAATATTTATTAATCAAGCAAGAAGAGGCAGAGGAAGACCACGTTCCAACTACCTGGATCAAATCGATCGGACGGTCAAGGACGGGAACGTCAAGAGTACTCGAAACCGACATGTATAAAGAGACTGATGAATGTGGACGAAGCGAAAGAGGCATGTAAGTTTAGAGAGAACTGGCACTCTCTGCCTACCCCGTTATGGGCGTGATGATATGTATGTATGTAAACTAGTACAAGAATATCGACTTATACTAGACACACCTACGGAGTAACTAATCAATTAGTGATCGAAACTTGTGTGTACGTATTGACTTTGCAATATGTTCAGGTGTACAGCACAACGAGGAGTGTGTTCAACAGTGATTGGTTTGCAAATCCAATTAGGTAGGCTGCGATACGCATTAAGCACGTACTCCTCATTATCGATTACTAATGACCTATCGTCTGGAGTCTAGCTTTTGATACGTTCCAAGGGTTTAACAAGGGTATTGTCTTTGTTATAATGTACACTTTATTCAGATACTATAAAGTGATGAATATATATTCTGGTCATATAAAGTGATGAACTAATGAATTAATGATTCAAATGAATTATACTCGCTTTCAAATTTATGTAGTAATATATTTTATTGGCACACTAGCTGTCCCGCCCAGCTTCGCTCGGGTGAAAAAGTTAAATTGCCCGTAACACGATCGCAGCGCCACCTATTGGGTCCAATTGTAAATCTAAACCATTCTCGAATCTAGCTTAAGACACACAGAAACACGCCCGGGTAAAAAGGTAAAATTCTTGAAACTCGATCGCAGCGCCTCCTATCGGGTCCAATTTAATATAGCCTATGTTACTCGGGGATAATGTAGCTTTCCAAAGGTGAAAGAATTTTTGAAATCGGTCCAGTAGTTTCGGAGCCTATTCATTACAAACAAACAAACAAACAAACAAACAAACAAATCTTTCCTCTTTATAATATTAGTATAGATGAATGCCACAAATACTTAGCTGTTTTACTTTGCTAATGGGTCACTTACACTTTGCTACACGGGTCCGTCGCGGCGGATGTAATATTTATACCTTTTTTATGTATAATTCAAAGATAAAGAAGATATTCAATGGCGTATGTATAGTTGTGCTTAAGAAACGGAGATTGACTAGTCTGTCACGTTTGAAACTAAAAAATATATCGAATAAAAATATTGGGTTCTGTATAAACAAATAGCGACCCGCCCCGGCTTTGCATGTGTGCAATGTAAATACTAATAAAATAATACGTAAACATTGTTACTATGGATGATTCTTTGGAGATATACAATTCTGTAGTACATTAATTTGATCTATCTCGTAAGGTTAAGAGCGTTTGCGATTTAAGCGCTCAAAAATATGTTTGCTACGACATCACATTACAAATCTTCGAACTATCTGTAATATAATATGTATGTATTGTATATATAAACCACATCTTGAATTACTCTATCTATTGCTGAAAACTGCATTATAGTTTAAAACTGAACGAAAAGACAGTGGAAGCGACTTCATTTTATAGTATGTAAGATTTTAAATTTCGAACCAACGGCTTAAGTCCTATATCGTATCGAAATAGCTATGTGTTCAAAAATTAATTCAGGTAAACGATATAATGTTTATTGTAAACATATTGCAACGTAGCGGATTCGTAGCGGTCTCGTAGCCGTGGCCAAACATGGCGGACCGCGTAGCACGGAATAACTTTCCCCAGCATCAACAAATGTTATTGTTGGTTTACCAAACCAAGCTTTGCTTACATACGCGCATCGTGCCCGTAAGTAACATTATTGGAAAATTAATTTAAACTTTAGTTTATTCTTCGCTTTATCCGTGTTCCCGCATCATTTTAATTAAAACATTTTAATTTAATTTAATAACTTTTATCATTTCATTAACCTTCGTTGACACAACTTTTATTGCTTATATAAATGAAGGTAATTGAAGCAGAACCTTCGCGCGAAGAGTTACTTGCAAACTTGGCTCAACACAAAGCCGGAACAATTTTACTAGCGGTCGTAAAGTTTACTTACCTGTCACTTTGCGATCTTGCCTTCAATGATTTTGCACTCTTGACTTGACTCAAAAATGTATGAAGAGAATTCAGCTAGATTTAATATGTAGCGCTTTCCAATTAATAGGTTACCGTAGCCCATATTTCTATATAAATCAGTCGTTCTAGGAGTGTACAACAGTTGTTCTATGCCAAACGTATATTTAAGGAGCATATGATATTCGTATTCACAAGAGGCGGATCGTGACTTCCTTGTTCGTCGATTGGACTCATAAAACCACCCCACCACTAAAGCGACCAGTGACATTTACAAGTACGCATTCCTCGGCAGTAAACGAGTATTTATGAGAGGCAATCCTAAACGTATATTTCCTAACAGTCTCAATCCCCTTAAATCAATCCTAGTACTACTTTTTAGAGTAATAGTCTATGCGTTTTATAAGGACACCAGAAGTATTAATGTTTCTGAAACGAGGTTTTAATATCAGATTCGAGTTTTTTTCGCTATACAGGGTCTAATTAAAAGAATTGCATCAGAGACGCCGAAAAGAGCTTACCTCTTAAATTAATGATGATGATACTTTTAACCGCCGCCTATGGACGATTGCAACACTAGGGGTATCACTCGTGAGTTGCCGACCCTGCAGGAATTTTTTTATAGGGTGAAGGCGCATACAGCCCATCTAATGTGCGGAGTGACCTCCGCCTAATTACCAACAAATTCACGTGATGCATTTTTTCACACTTATGTACGTATAAATATTGGTATTGCAGAATGCAGACCCTGAGAAAAAATGTCACAGCTATAGATTAATGGATTAGACATGTTGTTAAATCTACGCAAAACCTGAACGAGGAGTTGGTCCAATAGCCTGAGCGATTGTGGCAGGAAACTCGGTTGAAACTGAACTCAAAAAACCATTCTTTTAGTTGCGTTCTGGATAGCTTACTCGTCGGAACAAATCAATACCAATAACCCTAACTCTTTCATTATAGTGATAAGACATTCAAAGATGTATGTATAGTGCTTGAGATATGGAGATGGACTCCGGTGAAAAGTGGGTGTGTGAATGGTAGGAGTGGGTACGGCTCTTGTCAGGCAACACTAATTTCTAACGGAATATTCTGTTGTGAACTATCTTCAGCTGCTCGTTTGGGACTCATGCGTGCGGAATCAAACGCCATAGATTTGCTTAAGCGTCGAGGAGTATGTGTCTACAATGCTACTAGAATCACAATGACCAAACAAAATCAGCAAATATCTACTAAAACAAAGTAAACCCAACATGGTTGACAGGGGTCACATACGGTCACCCCGTATACTAATGAAAATTCTTTCTACGAATATTTGAACACCGACGTGACAGTTCTGGTTAAATAGTTTTAAACTCGTTTATCCAGGGAATAGCGTTGGTTTTTGATCGTATATAAATTAGGGTCGTGATATTAATATATTTCACATTGTAACATATAACTGCTTACAAAATGAGCACAAGGCTTATTTTGTTGTGTCAGACTCGTCATGTAACGAGTAGCAAATGCAAAATAATTCAATATTTTATATACCTCCGTTATTCAAAATGAAAATTCTGGTTACGTTCTTTCAATGAATTTAAATTAATTTCGTATTTTTGGTTTTCTGTTACATGGGGACCGCAGACTACTGAAGCGTATCGCACTATTTAATTGCTTGCAGTATAACCGATGTATGTATATGTAATGGCCTTAGACTTAAATAATTTAAATTTGATCAATACTTCTGATAAAAGACTTCTGATGAATAAAAGACTGAAATTAAGCCAAGTACCGAAACGACGACGATTTGATTTTCGTTTTGTTAATATTGTCCAAACAGTTTCTTACCTAAACCCGTATGAAATTCACCCTTACGCAAAGCTAAGTAATCGTTAACCAGAGGGATGCACCGCCCCCTCGATCCACTGCTGACTTGGCATCTAGTGCCGTGCTACCGGTGGATGATCCCTTCAAATTGAAAGTACTCAAGTATGGGAAATATTAGCTATATTATTAAGACATTGTTTACAAGCTTAGGTAGACGACCCCTTTCCAAGTAGGTACCTACCAGCAATTAGGCTTATGGGTTCTACTTTAAAGCATTTTAAAGTGAAATCACGCTCTTTTCTCTCTACCTCTCTGCACTAGAAGCACTCTGTAGATTCCTATGAGTAACGTATAGTTAATAAAAATTATGAATAAATGAAAAACATTGAAGTGTTCGTATCTGATATCAAAGTAGCAGTTCTTTTTAGTTTGCATTTATGCATTGTGATAACTATTTACATGCATTGCACGAAGTCGTAAGAATACAGTGGTTCGGAACAAAGCATAATTCATCTAAAAACTAGGCCAGAGGTACAGTTTATTCTACGGTTGAAATGTTACACGCTTACCCGAGCCACCCATGCTCTTCAGTACATTTAACCACAAAGGCCCAACTTAAAATGAAATAGATAAACTAACAAAATAAGTGAGCACACAAACATTATCAAAGGCCCAGTGAAAGGGTCTTCTGCTGGTGACAGATAAAAACGATAGCACTGAGGTGTACCCGTGTCTTCGTCAGCGTATTTACTTACCCCGAAGCTGTTTGTTCCTCTACCCCTAACCTAACCTTTACGGGATTACGCTGTGTTGGAAGACAACAGCGGGGTTGTTTGAGGTTTTTTGTACAAGTAGATATATTTATATATATATATATATATATATATCTACTTGTACAATATATATATATACTCGTATATATTTTGTATATTTATTTGGTACCTAACGCAAACACGGCGTGTGCTACAGTGCCAAAAAAATAGATTTTAGTGGCCTTAAACTTTTAAAATCTGAAAGGGTTTTAACAATTTTTGACATCTTAAATTTGCGTTAAACTATTATATAGTATAACGCAAGCACCTGTCACAATAGTTAGTGGTATAACAGTGATCACATCATTATTACATATTATCATCACGCCGATTCCCTAACGGGGTATGTATCAGTGGAATCATACAAATACATACATATCATATCATCACGCCGAGTCCCTAACGGGGTAGGCAGAGAGTATAGCGCGCCAGTTCTCTCTAGACTTACATACCTCTTTCGCTTCGTCCACATTCATCAGTCTCTTCATACATGCTCGTCGGTTTCGAGTACTCTTAACGTTCCCGTCCTTGAGAGTCCGATCTATTTGGTCCAGGTAGTTGGAACGTGGCCTTCCTCTGCCTCTTCTTGCACACACTTTTGCTTTGTATATCTGTTTCGTCAATCTTTCTTCACTCATTCTTTCTATGTGTCCAAACCAACGTAACATGCCTTTCTTCATCTTTACAATCACGCCCTCATTCACGCCAGTTGATTTGCGAATCTCTTCATTGCGGATTCGATCTAATATCGTTACGCCGCACATTTTTCGAAGAGATCGCATCTCGACTGCATTCAAGCTATTTTCATACTTCCTCTGACATACCCAGGATTCGCTGCCATACAATAAGGTAGGTACCAATATCGCGTTGTGGACAGCAACTCGAGCATTCTTGCTCAGACTTTTACTGCCCATCAACGCCGACATGGCTCCATTCACCTTATTTCCGGCAGTTATCCTTCTTTCAATATCTTTTTCATACTTTCCATCTCGTGTGAACATGCTTCCAAGATATACAAATTCATTCACTTGCTCTAGAATTTGCCCATTTACCGATATTGCACACTCGGTCACTTGTTCATCTCTTTCGAATACCAGAACCTTAGTCTTGCCAGCGTTTAGGCGCAGCCCCTTCTTTTCACATTCTTCTTTCATTATGGTAACTAGTGACTGCAGTTCGCCCTCTGATGACGCCAGTAAAACCGCGTCATCGGCGTATAGTAGGCAGTTGACCACTAAGTTTCCCATTTTCACTCCACATCCGTTCGTTCTTAGTGCTCTCAGACAGTTATCTAGATATATAATGAACAGCCAGGCAGACATGATACACCCTTGTTTGACCCCCGACTTCACATCAAACCAGGGTGACATCTCACCGTTAACCCTAACGCACGCCTCGCTATCACTATAGAGTGATTTCACGGCATGCAGTAGGGAACTGCTCACTCCATATCCAGGCAACACGTCCCAGAGTTCCTTTCGTACGACTCTATCAAATGCCTTCTCTAAGTCGACGAAAGCGCAGAAAACCCTTTGGTTAATATCCAAAAACTTTTCCGCGATTCCGCGAAGCGAGAAGGTTTGATCCATACATCCTCTTCCTGGTCTAAATCCACCTTGGGATTCCCAGAGAAACCTTTCGGATCGCTCTTGCATTCTTATCATCAGGATCTTCGTGTACACTTTACTAGCTAAGCTGACCAAGCTGATGGCTCTGTAGTTGGAGCAGTCCAATCGTGATCCCTTTCCTTTATAGAAAGGCACGATGACTGCTCGCCTCCAGTCGTCCGGAACATCACCCCTTTCCCAGCAAAGATTGCATAGCAAATAGATGACGTCCCAGACCGCTGGTCCACCGTACTTGATCATCTCAGCCGTAATCCCATCTATTCCCGCAGCTTTTCCACATTTCAGACTTCTTATCGCACTTACAATCTCTCCCATACTTATTTTATCCGCTTTAGGATCCTCGACAGATTCTGTTGGAGGCAGCTCTATGAGTAGATCAGCGGCATCATCATCATACATATCTTTGTAGAATTCACTCCATCGCCTGAGGACGTCAGTTTTGTCAGTTAGTATGTCATTGTCCTTCGAAATAATCACATTCATCCTACTACTAGCTGTAACACAATTTCTGGACTTCTTAACTTCCCTCCAAAAAAGTTTTGCATTGTCCTTGAAATTATGCGACAGTTTTTCGTCTACAGTCATTTGGAACCTCTCACGCTTCTGAGCTATTATCTCCTTCGTACGATTTTTTTGCAGGCGATATTTTTCTTTCATCTTTTCTTTCATACTTTCACTTGAGCTGGACATAGCCAAAATGTCTTGCCTTGCATCCTTCTTCTTTTTAACTTCTTCTTTCACTTCATCATCCCACCAACCATCGCCATTTTTGGTTGTCCGCCCTTTCGAAATGCCACAAACCTCTTTCGCGGCGCATAAAATGCTGGACTTCAGGAACTGCCAGCAAACATCGACACTCTCAAACACATCTTTCGGGGGACAGGCTAGCTGTTCAGATACCCTTTCTTGATATCTGTCTCTAATAGCCGCATCTTGAAGCCTCCAGCTTTTGATGCGGTCTGCGACTGCAGAACAGGGACCCCCAGCACGGGATCGCCAGCCCGCGAACAGACCCCTTATTCTAGTTATAACTAGAAAGTGGTCCGTTCCCAGGTCGGCTCCCCTATACACCCTGGTGTCCATCACCTGTGTTCTGAGTCGCTGATCTATTAGAAACAGATCTATCATGCTTCGCTCATTTTTCCGTTCCCATGTATACTGATGAATCCTCTTGTGGTCGAACATGGTGTTCGCCACAAAAAGGTCTCTCTCCATGCATACATCTAATATCAGCTTGCCTGCCTCGTTCACTCTCTTATCACCATACTTGCCGAGTACTGCCTCGTAATCCTTACGGGCTGTCCCGACCCATCCATTCAGATCACCACAAATAATCAGCTTTTCATTCCCTTCTTTCGTCTCTAGAACATTACTCACACATTCCCAGAACTTATTCAGGTCGCAAGTGTCCGCTGAGGCCACCGGAGCATACACCGCGACTAAAAATAGTCGGGTAAGGCCTATTTTAAAGCGAGCCCAAATAAGTCTGGGGCTCACCGCATCATAACTTATCATACATTCTGCCAAGCGGCTGGATAGTAGAATTCCCACTCCCTGGCAGGCGTGCTCGGTGTTTGCCACTCCTGACCACAGCACTAAACTCCCGCCCGGGAGCTCGTCTACTCCACTACCCTTCCGCTTGGTTTCAGACAGGCACACAACATCTAACTCGCTCTCTGTCATAACATCGATCAATTCGTTCATCTTATCAGCCATACCTCCTCTTACATTCCATACACCCATCCTACACTCCACACTCCACTCCCCGCCGTGAGGCACTCCGCGTGATGGGTGGCGGTCCCCATCGCCGCACTGTGCTGAATTTTTCGCACCAGCGGGGACGGACTGGTGCGCGTCGCCTCGGGGGCACGCCCTAACAGCCGTCCGGCCAATGCGCATCGAGTGGAATTGCAGCCCTCTGGGCTGGCAGGAATCGCGACGTGCACGCTTCCACTGTGATCCAAATACATATACAAAAATAAGTATTGACATCAATATGTAAAACACAATACTTCCTGTATGAACCAGGAAAAAGTGTCCGATTCGATGCCTTAAGGAAATCCTTTAAACATTATTGAATAATGATAAATCGTTAGGAGTAAAATTCAAACTGTACTTCTTACTAATATTATAAATGTGAAAGTTTGTAAGTTTGGATGTTTGCGGTTTTTTCACGGCAAAACGGCCGAACCGATTTGAAATCGTGATGGCTAATACCTAGGAATAGGACATAGGAAACATTTTTTTTATCTCGAAAATTCAAAGCTCTAATATTATAAAGTATGGTGCTCTTTCACGGCATAGCGGCTGAACTGATTCTAGCAGGAAAATACATAAGCTACTTTTTCGAACTCCACTACGAACACTTCTACTAGCTTATTCCACGCGGGCGAAGCCGCGGGCATAAGCTAGTATAATATAAATGAGGAAGTTAGGTGGATATTTTGTTATTCAATAACGCCTATAAGACTAAAATTTTTAACCTTAGCTTGAAGTCAGCCGTGTTACCAGACAGGTGGAAAATAACCAGAGTAGTGCCGATACCGAAAGGGGGGCTAGGAGTGATAAAAAATGAGTTTAGACCTGTCGCAGTATTATGCTCCCCGGCAAAAGTATTTGAGTCTGCTATTCATACGCACATATACAGGCAGGTCAATGTACAGCTTACAGATGCACAGCACGGGTTTCGGCCGGCTAGAAGCACAGCTACTAATCTGATCAATCATATGGCCGAGATTGTTCCAGTGGTAGATAGTGGGGGACAGACTGACGCTGTCTACTTCGATTTCAAAAAAGCATTTGACTTAGTCGATAACGATGTATTGCTTAGGAAGTTGGCAGCAGCTGGTTTCACCCCACATCTACTTAACTTTTTTGCGAGCTACATGACTGATAGGAAGCAGTATGTAGAATATGCGGGACACTTGTCGGAAACGTATTATACACGGTCCGGGGTAAGTCAAGGCAGCAATCTTGGACCACTTCTGTTCATTTTAGTGATAAACGATCTACCAGAGGTGGTTCAGGATGCGAAGTGCCTGCTGTTCGCCGACGACCTCAAGCTTTCCCTCGCTATCAGACATATGGATGACTGTGGGAGACTGCAGAGGGACATTGACAGAGTGGTGGCCTGGAGCAAGGAAAACCTCTTACAGTTTAACAAGGCTAAGTGTATGTCTGTTACATTCTCTCGTGCTCATTCACCTATGACTTTTGACTACAAGATCGAGGACACCCCGTTGGTCAGGGTCAATGAGGTCAGGGACTTGGGGGTCCATTTCACTAATAGGCTAACGTTTCATAGTCACATCGAAGCTACTTGTAAGAGAGCGTATAGGAACTTGGGCTTTATTCTTCGGCGAGCCAAGAGCTTTACGAATATTAAAGCAACAATCGCACTCTACAACGCCTTAGTTAGAAGCCAACTAGAATGTAATTCAGTCATTTGGTCTCCCCATGAAACTAAATATAGTCTCATGTTGGAGCGTATACAGAACAAGTTTATTAGATTTTTGTATCTGAAGCAGTATGGTGTCTATCCAATGTATCCCTTAATGTACCCAACCTTATTCATTTTGGGTATGGTTGGATACAATGAACTTAGGGTCAGGAGGGATCTTGCATTGGTATCATTGCTGTTTAAGGTGCTAAGAGGAAAGATCCACAGTGCGGATATACTGAGGCAGGTAGGGCTGTATGTGCCGGACAGGTATGTGTGGAGGCGTCGTCGGCCGCAGCTTCTGGTGGTAGGGCGCGGGCGGACTAACTTGCTGAGCGAGGCGCCACTGACGCGCGCGCTGCGCACACTCAACCTTATGGCTCAAAATATTGACATATTTACTTGTGCTCTGAGTGAATTCACTGTATGCTCATTATTTATAATTAGTTATAGGATACATTAATTGTAATTAATTGTTAAGGCTTCACTATTGTATTGGGAGCATCCTGTAAAAATAGTAGTAAGTAAGATGAAAATAAATAAAATAAAATAAATAAAAAAAATATTTAATGCAATTAGTAAAAATTGTCTGGAAAATAACTTAAGCATAAAACACGAATGCTAATGTTCAAACACAAAACTTTTTATGAAATATTATCAAATATAACGCAGGTAGAACCACCGGTCCAGTTAGTATGAACTAAGTGTTGTTTAATCCCATTTTCACCTCTCATGAACATGGACCACCCGTTAAATTGATTCCGCACTCCTCCAACACTTTCCATATTGCTTATTTAGCATTATTTCATTTTGGTGAGGCGCTATTTGCCTTTCCTATTCAGCTGACATTGTTATCGTAACGACAGAAATCTGCCTTCCTAAATACGATTCAGGTATCGTATTCACTAAGGCAGATTTGATTTAGCCACAGACTGAACAATTTATTAATTTATATTGTGATCAGTCTTGCCACTAGCTTTACTTTGAATTAAAATATCGAGAGAGATCCTGCATACGTTTGAGTGAAAATTCAAAGACGTTTGTATAGTTGCTTTTGAGAAAAGGCGATGGCCTCGCCATCTGTCAAGTTGCCTCCCAAAATGTATCTCCGGCTACAAGTGGGTGTGTGGATATTACTCACTTCTGCTAACCCCTTCATTTTGAATAATCAATAACGTGTAGCGACAGGTGCTTTGTTTTTATGGCTGGAGATTGAACTTATAGTACAAACATATACGAGGGAGATTAATCTTATAGTGAGCAGTATTACCGAAGTCTATTAGTCCCCTTAATTTCAGATGTAAGTATTTATCATGATTAAGCAGGTGTTTTCGAGGTTGTTGTTGTGGTGTGGTTGTGTGTTGTTGTGCGTGTTGGAAGCAGAGGGATTAAACCTTATGCTGCCAACACACTATAACACTCCGAACACAGAGTGGCAACATGCAAGTGATACTTCGGTATCGTGAGCGTAAATAGGCTACGGTAACCGTTTCCTATCAGGTGGGCCGTATGCTTGTTTGCCACTCTCGTTGTATAAAAAAAAAAAAGTTGGCAAAATTCCTTCTGTAAATACACAGGATAGGCAGAGAGGAATGGAAACAACAGGAGCACTTGAAACCAGCGCGTTTCATACATATGAAGAGTCTGATGAATATATCCGAAGTGAAAGAGGTAAGTCAAGAGAAACCTGACGTTCTACTCACTCTCTGCCTACCCCGTGACTTCCATACATAATTATTTTAATTCATTGATTTATTCTTCTCTTCAATTGCCAACCTGAAATTGAAAATTCAAAATCTCAGTCGCCAAATGTTTGGGAAGCTATCCCCGGGAAGTGTAACACAGTACAGTAATCATACTACGCCAAACTTTTTAGGGGTATCAAATTGAAAAAATACTTTTTACTGCGCAATTCTCGGAAGTGTGAGAGAGGGAAAGTTTCCACCGGTACGTTACGAAACCTGAGGAGGGTGCGACCGTTCGCCTTCCTCCGCGGGCTCAAGGGATTCGCGCAACCGTCACGTAAAGCCGCAAACCGCAAAATCTTCACTCTTCGGATTTCATCTGTCATAATTTACTCGATGCTCCTCTTAAATAACATCAGTATTCGTTCGTGTATTTTACAGCACATTTCCAACGTATTTTCTTTACTAGATTTTACGAGCAACTTTTTATGTCCCCAAGTACATTTAACGTCAAGAGATATTTGTGTTTATGACGTAACTAACACCTTCCGTTTCGGATCATATTACAATGATCGGCACTTGCGTCGGTAGCACTTTTTGGCACAAATATCTTTTTAATAATCTCTTTTTATGAACTACCATGAAAGCCCAGGATAGCTTGACATTTTGAATGTTAATTTGATTATACAGGACTATGTAAACGTCTAAGGCTACCTGTTTATTTATAAGTGCACCAGGTCTCCATGCCTCCCTGATCCCTGAAAGGAAAGGCAGGTAAGAAGAAGAAGGAAGAAAAGTGAGGTATTTATTAATACTCTTTTCGCCGAAGATATATTTAGGTACCAACATGACACAAGGCAAGTCCATCACCGCTTCTCAAGCACAATTATACATACGTCTTTGAATTTCTTCTCAAACGGCTGCAGATTTACTGTCATTGTTTTCCTACGTCGTAAAGTTTGCGATGTATTCAATCACTAAGTTCGGAAGAACTCATTAGTACAGTCAGGGGTTAAAGATTATTTTTTTGCGTTGCAGACGAATACAAGAACCATACGGCCACTGCTGTTTTATTTGATTTTATACCTATAGCATTTCCATCCCAAAATTGTATCGTGATTAAATACACTGTTTTATAAGTCTAAATAAATGCAATTTACAAACGCGACATGCACAGAGCCTACGGAGCGACAGCGCTAACTGATTACCTTGTGCCGAGACCTAAAATATGGCTACCATTTCCAACCAGCGGACGGGACTTTTTGAATGTGACATGCTAAATGTATATCTGTCTTGTCATATATATTGACCTTAAATTGATTGACTTCGACCTATCAATTATGCTTGATCGATCGACTTGCTTTATATTTGACTATATAAAATATTCGGCCAATCATGTAT
This sequence comes from Drepana falcataria, assembly GCA_945859725.1. Taxonomy (NCBI): domain Eukaryota; kingdom Metazoa; phylum Arthropoda; class Insecta; order Lepidoptera; family Drepanidae; genus Drepana; species Drepana falcataria. Next base: position 4,074,899 of record OX243926.1, read on the forward strand.
TGGTTTAAATTTTTGGTCTGTTTGTCTGAGCGCACATCACGTAAAATGTATGGGACCAATGTATATAATTTTTATATGTAAAATAAATTGTAGGCAAGTACGGTTCACTCTATAAAGAGATCTAGGATAATATGAATTTAAAGTGTTCTCACGCACGCAATTCAGTTACTTGCAACCTAAAAATGTTGACAGTTGATCTCCATATTTGATAGATGGCGTTGAGAGTGTTTCGAATTGTTTTAGAAAAAGGTCTTGTTTTCATTAAATATTTTTTACGCGGTTGAACCGGCGGGGCGCGGCTTGTAAATTATGTGTTATTGTAAAACTGAACATCATCTCTACTCCATTTTAAGAATTGGATTATTAATGAATTAAGACTGGTATATCTTTTCGACTCCCCATCCGATTACGACCACGTAAGCAGAGATGTACCTTCTTTTCTCGAGGCATATATAGCTAGGCGCCAACGTCTCTGATGGCAATTCAGTCGCTCTCTCGCACATACAACACCATAGACTACTCCTAATATACTAAAGACACAACACGATGAACGATAAGAGCGTTGTAGCCAAGCTCAAAGTAAATCATTTATTAAAAATTCAACCGCGTGTGCCGTACGAAATTAAATACTTCCTGCTCGTGTGTGGAATTTGAAATGTAGAGATCAGTGAGACCTTTTCTTGAAACAATGGCAAGGGTAGAGATTGCGTTGGCACTCTACTTGGCTAGTGAAGCTTACAAGTACTTACATCTAATTGTATCTGTCTTTTCGATTTTAGTAGAGATACCTACTTTGATTTGTCATCTCGTTAAGTTCCTCACGGGGTATATGATAAGGGTAGAGACCATCCGCTTAAATCACTGTATACATGAAAAAAACAATAAAATCTGTAGATTTAAACGATTTGATCTAGGAAGTTGGAACTTAGTCTTCCTCTGAAGAGATTGATAAAAGTGGACGAAACAAAAAATGTATGTAAGCGCAGAGAAAACAGTCGCTCTATTTTCTCTTCCTATCCTTCTTAATTACAACTTCTTAATCCCTAATGGATTCGGCATGATGATATGTATGTATTTAAACGAACAGATGGCGGTATATGTATAAGATTGATTTGTTTTGTTTTATATGTGTGTCAATAGATGGCGCTGATTTGTTTGTGTTGATTTCTGGATCGCGCTATTGAGAGTCTCGCATGATAGATGACGGTATTGTTATTATATATATATTGATTTGCCTTACCATACTATGAGACAGGTGTTTAATTAATAACCCTTATCATACAAACTTAGGGTCCATCGACATGAGTGTTGTTCAGTATGTGATTATAATATTTTAATTCTATGTAATGATAATTTTCTAGCGATTATGATCAAAAGGCAAAATAGCACCAGAATTATATTAAAATTAAACTATATTCTACGCTAACGAGGCGGGTAGAAGCTGGTACGTTATGAATAACTCGTGCGATAGAAAACGACACAAATTCACGTGGTCTTATTTCAACAGGTTTTTGCATTAGTCTCGACTGTGAGCAAATTAGTTCAGTAGCTAAGGTCGTTCATACGTTCCAACTGAATGCAGGAATGTTTCACTCGGAACGGTCCCGGGGGTGTTGCAGTGCCTTTGTTTTATTTCGACTAAAATAAGCTTTGATGTCAGAGGAATTATGCGTAGGCGAATTTTTCTTCATTTTTACATAAATTTTCTAGCTACCAGACATTTTGAAAAATAAATAAAATATATCTTCATGTGATCCTTGAATCAAGAAAACCACTTCTGCTTATTCGTTAAGATTTTACATTATTGAAATATACCACCGGATTAGGTACTTACACTATTTAGAATAAACACGTTTTTTCCCCTACGATTGCCTTGGGAACATGTCAATTGTCTCACCATAACCGCCAGGTATGTCTTTATAAGACATGATAAATAGTATTTAAAATGAATGTATTATTGATTATATATAATATTTATTAATATAGGTATACCCTATAGGCCTTCAATTTTTAATTTTATTATAATACTAACATAGAAATAACTTCAAGTTTTGTTACTAACATTCAATCTATGAACATGAATTTTGAAAATAAATACATTTTATTTATTAAGTACTCATGTAATTCATCTTATTGCGAGATTTATTCATTATATTGTATGAAATCAAAGCAGTACAGCAATTAATTTATGAGCCATTAAACGCCATTCTTACATTTATTTGCATATTTGAATCCATATTAACTCCGCTAAAAATGTAAAACGATTTATGCAGTCATAATATTTATGGCATTTGCAAAGATAAATAGTGTTCTCTTTGCTTGTATATCGAAACGGCGAATGGTCGCGTCTACGAAGTTTGTGAAGAAAAAAGTGGAGTTTGCGGTCGTATTGAGTAACTATGGAAGTTTGTTTTCTTCAAACATTAGTTAACTGCGCAATCAGGCTCCGTCATTTTAAGGGTTGTTAGGGCCAGTTAGAGTTGAGCAACTTGTTAGCATGAAATAAATTTATCGCTTTTCTTTAGAAGCTAATTTAAGGTAAAATACGGGTACTAGATGCAATGTACTAGGTACTCTGCCTACGCGTACGGGAAAGAGGCGTGATTATTTGTATGTGTGTAGATGCAATGATGAGAACAATATTGCGCTCTTTTTATTCCGATATTCTTGATATCTTACTTACTTCAGGGGACTTTATTTTTACTGTTGTTAGTGTAACATAAAAGAAGAGATCCCAAACTACGTCATATTAAGTAATATTTATTTATGTAGACTTTCTCCCTGCTTTAAAAATGTTATCTTGCTAATTTTGCCGTTAGATAAAATTTTAATAATCTTTTTTTTGTATACCCATTTTTACCTCAAACGCAAGAGTAAAAATTACATGAAATGTAGAATTTAATTAGGATAGGCGGCAGCGTTTACGCAAACGACGCGAGTAATGACTCTGGTGCTACATGCGTTCATAGGCGGCGGTTACCGCGTTCCCACAAACTTGTTTGCCACCTTGATGATAAAAAATACCTTGATTACATAATAAAGCGTGTATAAAAGTACTAAATGCCTAATCTTTAATAACAAGCACAATAGGGCTCGGATAAAAAAAAAATAAAAAAGCAGGCACATATCCAGCGAAAAAGTGTACCCATATTATACCTCTGCCTTCTATTTCGAGAACTTTTCTGGGAAGGCGTAGAGAAATAAAAAAGTCCAAAACGCAATTTACAAATTCTGTTACTGAAGAAAAATAAAATTTTCTTTTCCACCTCATATTTAAGAGCTGCCGTCAAGCTCACATGCTGAACATATTAATATGCACATGAAATAGTTCGCAAGCTGTTCAGGCAGTAAATAAGATCCGGTACAAATATCCGGCACCAGCTGAGCTCCTCCCTCTCCAACTGAGTAACGAGTGAGGGAGATGGCTGATTTAGTTATATGTAGTAAGATGAGCCGATAGTTCGTAAAGCTGACTGCGTTGATTGACAGTGCAATCGACGCACAGTGTTCCGACCAGGTTAATAATGAGACATGAAAAGTACGATACATCTTTGAGTTACGTTAGCAGAGTTTGTAAGTCAAATACTAAATGACGTGAGATTTTCTGAGGATGAAAAGAATTTGATGATTTTTGGCCCGAAGATAGATTATAAGACTTAGAATATACATATTTTTGTATTATATTATGTAAATATTTGTCTACTTTATCCGCCTGAACCGGAGTTATGACATCTATGTAATAGATTAGTTCTGCTAGGATAAAATTGTACGTTCTTAAAATTAAATAGTATTTCATAAATATTTGATCTGGATCAAATAGATCGGACTCTCAAGGATGGGAACGTTAAGAGTACTCGAAACCGACGAGCATGTATGAAGAGACTGATGAATGTGGACGAAGCGAAAGAGGTATGTAAGTCTAGAGAGAACTGGCGCTCTATACTCTCTGCCTACCCCGTTAGGAACTTGGCGTGATGATATGTATGTATGTATGTATGTCATAAATATTTACAGTAAACTCTACTGCGTTATTAAATAAAATATACCCATCTAATTTATTTATATATCAAATTGAATAAAAAAAATATTTTTCTTAACTTGCTTGGAAATAACATTTTATGAACATAAAACTTATTAAGACAGATAGAAGGGGTCTTTAAATAATGGCTTAGTATGTTAATTCCCACTTCCAAGGGTTTAATAGCACTGTGCAGTGTTAAGCTCTTGTGCAGCGGAAATAGAAACGTTAGATTTAGCAATACCGATACAGATTTGGTAGCTGAAAGGTCTCCATTTTAGCGATTTTCCAATGCGTGATGGCAAATGGAATCCTGCCAAGAACAGTTTTTCGTTAAAATGAAATTTACAGAAGAGAGGAGAGGCTTAATAAAAAAAACATTGGTTATGTTCAAATAATTAGTAGCTTTATTTTGAACTGTATAATGAATTCAGCTAGAATTACTTGAAACAATATCGTAAAAAAGATTATTTGTATCTTAATAGGTATTTATAATTCCTCTGTATGTACGTGTGTCTATCACCTAACTCCTAAATTTTAAAGAAATTTTGTGTGTGTATTTAAACAGCAGGTACCTGCAGTGTTTAAATGTTGCAGTACATGCTTAGAATATAAAATAAGTTGGAGTTGGTCCTACGTAACATGAGTTGATCTTTCTGAGTTGGACTGGAGCAGTATTGCTCCAATTTGATAACTCAAACTCTGATGAAATATCCATTGTCATGTTTATCAGTTCAGAATTCAGTCGATAGTTACTATATAAATTTATAGACAAAAACTATCGTTTGAGAAATAAGATTTTTATCATTTCTAGCATAACTTTGTAACCTCAAAGTCAGCGAAACGATCGCATACGTGATGTAATATTCAAAGTCATTTTTCAAGACGTGAAATATACAGGGTGCCCCATCATCACTCGAGCGGAGGGTTGGAAAATGGCGCTTGCACTCGCGACCATTCTCGTAAGTTTGCACGTGGATGCTAGAAGCAAATAGGAGATCGTAAATGAGGTAGTAAATTATTACATACGAGAGAATATAGCGGAATGTTAAATTTTGTCTCGTGTGTAAAAGAAACGTACTAGCGTTTCTTTTGAACGGAAATTTTAAATGTGTACTTATTTTATTTCATAAATATTTTCCGTCTTATAACAATGTGACTGAATAGAAAATTTTATTATTTACCTACACTTAAATAAATAAACTTGGCTTGAGTTTTATTTCAGATTATCATGTTATAAGTGGACAAAGATAGTAGAGCATTTACTCCGCTCTTGATTGACAAACCTCCATCTTTACCTCCATTCTCCTGTTATTTTTAAGACAATCAACACTGTTTTTGTGAAAACAGAAGAAAATTAATTTATTCAAAGGAAGGAACCTTAAGGCTTAGTACATCAGTGTAGGTCTTGCAGACAGCAGGTGCCGTGTAACGTAGGGGACCCCTAAATAGGGGACGTAGACACTAGCGCGCGGATTTTTTCTCGATTTAGACATAAACAACGCTTAAGCTAAGCTATACGTGATGTATATTATCGTTACTAAGCATTGTTGCATATGTTGTTATGCTTCTATATTTGATTTCTGATCTGAGATTTGTTTTTTTCTATATTTGAATATTGTTTTATGTTGTTCCTACATATTTTCCTACAAGGGTAATCACAGGTATTAGCATAGGTGCTTAAGCACTGGGTGTCAACGTGCTCGATGGCGATTCTATCGTCGTCTCTCAATCACTCTACCTACATGGGTTTTTATTATGTTTTCCGTAAAGCTCGTGGTGTGAAAAGATATTCTTAATTAGTTAAATGTTGTATATACTTATAATTAGTTCATATATAAGACCTATTTGTGTGGCAAAGTTTATAAAATAAATAAATACATCACTGTTTTAAAGTTTTGGTATATATATTCTTTAATCTGTTGGAATCAAGTTTTTTTTTCTTCCTTCATAGCCACACTTTTTTATTTTTCATTACTAAATTTATTTTATCAAACAATCCACATAACTTCTGAAATTATCAGTTACTTATCTATTTAATTCGAGCAACATTAACACACCTTGCGGGGGGCACAACTGATTGACAACGCCGCTGTAACTGCAGGGCAAACAGTTTATCAGGGTGTTGTCGTTTCCTGCAAATATCCGGAGTTACTGAGAAGGGCGGCTGTGGATATATAGATTATAGAAGAGTCATATTACTCTTGTTTATGAATCGTTTAACGATTTTACATTTAGTTAGCTATAAACTTATGAATTAACGTATGAAAGGTCAATTCATACGTACAGTTGGAGCGAGCTTAAAGTAGGTCAAGTAAAACATTGCTCGTCTTAATCAAGCAGGCGCTTGAACCGGAACATTGACTTACTATGAATTTTAAATTATCTATAATAATACCCGTACAAAATACCCTAATGTAAAACTTCGTATTAGGTGTAAGTGCTATCGCATCTATTTTACGTGATCTTTTTATACAAACGATGTTCTTCCAGCATAGAGCTAGATCATCTTCTAACAAGATTTACGTTCATGTTCAAATTACGACACTTCCACCTTCAGTGTGCGACTGCGTACGGCGAATAAATCAACCGCCCGGCCCGCTGCAGGCCCTGTGAGCCTACGTGACAAGAGATATTTAAACACCCTGTGTAACTTCAGTTTTGTTCATGTTTTTCTTTGCTCGGTACAAAAAATGTGTCCACATCGAAGCGTTGACTATAAATCAGTGTGTCCCAACCCTTTTTTAGGCCATGCCCCACCTTAACATTTCTAAAATGTTGATGCCCCCCATACATTTTTCTATATAACACAAAGCGAAACGGTTAAAGTCGTGTTGAGTCCATTTTTTAATTTAGGTATAGTGCTATAGGTTGGGAAACACTACTATAAACAGTAAAGATTATATACAACGAAAAGAGGACGTTCTTAGTCCGCTGCCTACTCCTTTGTGGATGCTAATGGCTTCATGATATATACTATCTGAATACCATTTTAATTCACAAGTTTCTTACGTTTAAAGAGAGAATCTGAAGACGCTTATTCGTTTTCATTCTTTAAGCACCCTGTCCTCTTTCGGCCAAGCCATAGGCTCGCCGTGTCAATGGTCACAGTTTGGATATTGATATATAAAAATTTATTTATATCTATGCTGTTAGATTTTTTTCTCGGGGTTATGAGATTTGTAAAAATGTTATATGAATGTAAAAAAATAGTTTTAATGTTGTAAGTTCTCGGCCTTAGCCTTAGCCAAATAATAATATCAATTTTCCATTATTCATTCATTCATTAACTTTTATGTAGGTATGATCAAATTCCGATTAATTTCCATGGTCAAATTTCTTGCCCCCAAATGTTAAAATTCACTAGGTAGGATTGATTATAAATGTATGGGACGCGGAAACAAAGGTAAAACGCCTGTGAAATCTTGATGTAATAAACGGATATTATCTATTAAAACGCGGGATGAACCCTTTAAAGACGCAACCTACTCTTTATATTATTCAACACCTTATAATCCAGGCTTTCGAATACAACTGCAGCGGCAAAGCTGGCAAACTTTCGTCTACCTGCCGCCATTATGATTCCGTGCTCAAAATAATCCGGCGGCGTGTCCGGCACCGAACATTATTTAGACATTGTACATAAGGGATTAAACTGAAACATTGTTTAGTCCGCGTATTCAGGATTTTAGAGGCTCCATTCGTAGTGCAAGTTTAATCTACTGTTCTTAGATATAAACGCTACTATTTAATTACTTTGTTATCCACGTTGTTTGAAGTTTAAACATTAACCATTTGCATTGAGCATAATACATACATACATACATATAATCACGCCTCTTTCCCGTAGGGGTAGGCAGAGACCACTTCTTTCCACTTGCTACGATTTGATTATATATTGAGCATAATGCTGTTAATATATTTGATAAGAGCCCAATCGATGTTCGACGTTCACTTGTTTATTCTTTCGGGAATGTCAAGGTTAGTGACCTCTTGAGGGTCGTACGAGGAAATGATTCGGCAAACCGCCAAGTGATATTCCATTAGCAAAGCCTTTTACGTATATGTGTCTCTTTTCAAAAACGTTCTCGTTTCCCCCAAAATTTTCCTTTGATTAAGATAAAATCTGTCATGCTTATTCTTGGTCTTACTATAACATCGTGAGGACTGATGTATGAACAATTTGCTACGCATTGAAGTTTCTGATAACCTTAATTAACACATGCTATTTTACCACGAAAAAGAGAAAACTGTACTTAAAAAAGGTATAATATAATATATCATCACGCCTTCCCACAAGGGTCCCTGAAGGGGTAGGTAGAGGTGTATAGGGTAGTATCCACACACCAACTTTCCGTACGGGATATATTTTAGTTGCCAACGGAACAGAAGACAAGTCCGTCTATACGCTACTCAAGCACGACTATACACACGCCTTTGAATTTCGTACGCAGGTGGCCTCTCGATGTTTTCATTAATTAGTAATTAGTTTAGTATTCACAATCCAATTATAATTTCAAAAGTCGAGGTAAAAGCTAGCTTGTAATTTTGCAGAATCTTCATTGTCACTCAGTGGATGCCACTCAAGCACATTCGTCATGGATACAATGTCAAAGGGAGCCAAATATCGTAGCAAAAAGATTTGGTTCCGTACTGAATGGATGGCATCCAGTCGGCAATCCCTTGAGCCGTCACGTTTGATGAATGATGCTATTTTCACTCATACTTATGATCTCCTAGAGATCACAATTTCATGATATTTTGGATGTGAACACGTTTTTCGTTTGTTTACGTTAAGACTAGAAAATCTGTATAAAAATATAATAATATAACTGTAATAAAATTTTGTAAAAGTAAAGGTGGGAATGGTAATGGTATCAATCACTGTAAGACACCGAATAGGGTGATGAAAAAAGAATAGCCCGTCGTAGTCAGAAATTCATCAGGGGCATCTCCTACAGACCCAGTTCAGACTTCCTATGCACTTACAAATCCTTAGACAACGGCGGGTTAATTAAATACCCTTAAATATTTCAAGAGCTGCGGCGGCCGTGTGGTTCGAGTAGTCGCCTGCAACACAAATATTGCAAGTTTGAATCCCTACTCTACCAGTGAGTTTTTCTGAACTGAAGCACAGTTATTACAGAGAGGTACTATACTATCGAGTGGAAACTCAAAGTCATGCTTGAGAAAAAGGCCATAGAATCCGTATCTGTCACGTTGTTAAATGTATCTCTGTCCCTGATTAGTGACATCGCGAGCTTTATGGTGGAGAAAACGTCGAGAGGAAACCTCAAACGTTAGAGAAGGCATTCAAAGACGTATTAGTTGTGCTTGAGTAACGACCATCGGCTCGTCATCTGTTACGTTGGCATGTAAAATATATCTCTGGCGTAAAGTGGGTGTATGGGTACTACTTGGACACCACTACCTACCGCTTCGCGGACCAATTAGATTTTGAATTCGAAATTAATCGAATTAGAAATTCCAAATGACTGATGATTTTTTTTTAATCCACTAATACAGTTATTGGGGCGGCTTATTCAGTTTGGAGACATGAACGAACGAACATACGCGTGCAATTTATATAGCTATAGATATCACAGCATGACGCTTACCCTCTGTCCTCTGCGCCGAGGGAGGACCCATCGATTGTCCTTAATTATATTATCCGACCCCTAGATACACCTGACTGTTAAGCTTTGGAAAAAAACGACCGCTGTGGGTATTTTGTGACTTTAAACTGCACGTATTTATTCGTCTATTTTGTTTAGTTGCAAGCATATTATTATGGATTTTTTTTTTATATTTAGAATGTTTCAAGTAAATATTGAATCTAAGGGAGTGAGCTTATTGTTATTAGAGCTCGTTAGAGTCTGCACTACTCCGCAATAATGATTATTATGTGTCACACCACACTGAGGTAGATGTGGTATGACACATATTAGAATAGTGCTTAAACGAGTGAAATTTAGTTGATCTGTTTGAAGTTATTTCTGAGGAAAAGTGACTTATATAATAGCAATGATACCAACTCTATATGGCCTTATTTTCGAACCCCATGTTACCACGAACCACCATACTATGTAAAGAAAAATATATTTTTTCATATGTTTACACAGCGCTATTTTATATAAAAGTTGCTATATTATGTCCGAGACAAGTCTTAAGTCGATAGCTATATACATATATCTGTAATATATATTTCTATTGTCCGTGTGTTAGTGAACTCATAAGCGCTGCGCGTGTATTTAAGGAAATTTATTTTTTTCACCTATATATTGACTTACCTTTGGCTAAAGACTCTGCCATTAGTTTGCGATCTACAATTTGATAAATATTTTTCTTTTTTACAAATAAATCATTACTATGCTCACTACCTATACATGTCTACCACTTCAGGGACCCTTGTGGGTAGGCGTGAGGAAGTATTATTATTATTATTATCTTCAAACTACTCCAAATCCGAACACTACATCTGTCACAACACTCATGTCCCTCCCACTATTAAAATTTCTTTTGATTTGAGGGCTTAAAACTAAATTGAATGGAAACAGTTGCTTCATAGAAGTAAACAAAATCGCGTAATCCATTAGTAACCGGCATTCGGAGGACTTATCTACTCACTAGCTCCAACCGAGGGATCACACCGCATTAGGACCAAAGGGACACTCCACATTAATATTCCAACTTTGTCGAACGTATTTGCCGGTATTTTGTTTTAATTAATTTTATGGCAACTTAGTGTTTGCAGAGTACATTTACATACATACGTACTACGTGCGCAGTACTCGTACATAGTAGTATATGGAAGTAAAAAACAAAAAAAATAGTTTTGTTCCAAGAAGTTGCAACTCATATAACTCTAAATTTGTAGACGAGGATATTTTTAATATTTCTTTGATTCAATTTAAATTTAATTTGTGTAATAAATATGGTTAAGCAAAGCATTACTTATAAATAAATAAACAAGATCTGGATGTGTTTTCTTACTGCATAAATGTATATTTAGTTATCTATGAATAGTTAGTTTGATTTAATGTATCTATGTATGTCATACATGTTAAAATAATTTCTTTCATTTCTGTGGATACTGTTTGTCGTTTATTATCTATTTGTTAAGTTTATTGTTTTTTGATGACTGTTTGTATCCTGAATAAAATAAAATAAAAAATAAAAATAAATATTTCGCGTTTGGAAAAAACATTTATTCATCTCAGGACATTGTTTTTCTGGCTTTTTATAAATAGTTCCGAAAACGAAACAATATCTACGTGATACCTTACTAAGTCGTTATATAGTGGGAAAGGATAAATCCGATCCCATTTAAGGGGCGGTAAAACTTGGTTGATAATTTCTGTTATGCAGTAGTCGAACCACTTCGAACGGGGTTAGGCAGAGTTGTTACAACGACTTGTTTTCACCGGAGATATATTTAGGTGCCAACATATCAGAGTCTATCGCTGTTTCTCTATAACTATACCTACACCATGAATTTCTTCTCAAACGCATAAAGATGGTATATTTATTCATCAGCGATATCATTCATAATCAGATATTTAATCATCATTATAAAGCGTTTGGGATCCGCATCCGGTTGTCGACCAGCGAATACGCACGTCACAGAGCTCCGCGAAAAATAAAAAATAAATAGTGTAAAATAGTGCCAACAAAGTGTGTCATACGATTTACAGACTGCAACAAAGAACAAGATACGTGATCAGTGATAAAATTGCAGAAAAGTGTTAGAACTGCGAGAACAAATCAACCTCACATGTAAACATTCTAACCTACAAAATATTGTCAAGCGTCATTAGTGGCAAATCGATAGACTATAGAGTGGATACTGCAGTACCAACATAACAAACAACAAAACAAGTGTTGCCACAGCAAAACAAGTATTCCCACAATAAAACTAGGGTTGCCACAACAAAACAAGTGTTGCCATAGCGAATCAAGTGTTGCCATAAAAATAAAAAAATGGATAAAAGTATGGAATTACTATTGGCAAAATTAAACGAAAAGCTAGACGAACAAACAAAAGTTATAACAACTTCAGTAACACAAAATGTCATGGAAGCACTAGATGAAAAGCTTAAAGCGATCACTGAAGAAAATGCCCAACTCAAAAATAAAATAAATGAGCTAGAGTTTAAACTTAAACTCATTGAAAAGGAAAAGCGCAAAAATAACCTTGTCTTTTTCGGCATCGAGGAGGGGAAAGCAACAACAGAAGCGGAGCTAGTAGACTACATAAAAGACATTATAATAGAAATGGGAGTACATTTTGAAGCCTCAGAAGTTAATAACCTCTACAGAATCGGTAAAAAAGAACACGATAAAAACCGCCCTGTTGTAGCCTCACTCACAACTACATGGAAAAAACATATGATTCTGCGAAACAGAGCTAACCTACAAGAAGGTATAAATATCAAAGAGGACTACCCTAAAGAAATATTAGAAAAACGCAAACAACTGCAGCTGCAAGTTGAAGAGGAAAAGAAAAAGGGGAATATAGCGTTCATAAAATACGATAAACTCATAATAAAGAAAACATATGAAAGCAACAGAGAAAAGAGGAAAAGAGAGTCTTCAGGATCACCGAAAATACCATCACAAAAGAAAGCCAACGCATCTAATACCCAAAGCTCATCGACCAACTTGAACAACGCCTCCTCTAAAACTGCATCAAAGGAAATAATCAGACCAAATATACTGAACTATGTAGAGCGCGGGAGATCAGCCTCACTATCAAATCTCTCAAAAAACTAATTTGCGACACCCGGATCCAAACAACCCCAACAACCACATCACCAAACACAACACTCATTATTATTATTATTATTATTATAAAGCGTTTGGTAAATATTTGTATTTAAGTTCACAAAAACGAATTAGTACAGGAGTTGGAACTTACAATCTTTGCGATGCATGTGACTTCTGAAACCACTCGGCCAACACATTACACTACTTCTTATAAGATCCTGGCTTACCATCCCCCGGTTATTAAGTGTATAAAGGTACAAGCGTACTTATAACAATTGCCTCAAAAATTATAGGAAAATAATTGGCCCAGATATAATACCCCAACAAACCAGCATATTGAAAATCGTGGTATTATACCGTGGCAAGACACCATTATAATAATTCAAACAACAATAGAATACATACAAAAAAACAGGCTCTTGTCTAACAAAAAAAATCTTCCACAATAGACCGCAAAACCATTAAAAAACACTCGAACGGTCAAAAAAGCTTTGCGTATTTAAACGGGAATCCTCTAATTGCATGTCGTACGAGCAGCGAGGCGATAAACATGAATTATACCGTCCGATGTCCAAGACCGTGCCCAACTTTATTTTCTTTCTTTGTCACCTGCTTGGCTAAGATAACGCTCTGTGAGAATTCCCAGCCATTTTCACGTTCAATTCGCCCCACCGTACTCGAAATTCCGACGTTTTGATTCATTGTGATTAATACCAGTTATAATCGTCGTAATGTTCCAGTTAATTTTTACCTGAAATACCTACTTGTGAATTTCACTTTGGCCCCTTGCTCTGCCCCATGGTTTCACGCGTTGAACTAGATTATCTGCTCACTTGGATAGTAGCATGACGATAATATATGTGTATTTCCACCTGAGATATATTTTAGGTGCCAACGTGCCAGATGTCGAGCCCATCGTCGTAACTCAAGCACGACTATGGATGCAAGTTTCCTCTCGATGTTTTCCTTCACCGTAAAGCTCGTGGTGTTCATAATCACTGAACTTAAGTTCAGAAGAACTCATTAGTACAGTCAGGAATCGAGCTTGCAGTATTTGTGCTCCAGGCAACTATCCGCACCACTCGGCCACTATGGATCTCCTCGTCGTAATATTAATATCCAATGCAACCTTGAGTCAAATATCATGCGATTTTAAGTGCAGTCTCAGGCACAACCGAACAAAAAGCGGAAGGAAGCTCCTAACGCCTATTTAATGGGCCTCCGACGCGACTCCCAACGCAATAATCCCTGTAATTGCGCACCAACCTCCTGCATACAGATCAGGCGCAGATGCTCCCAAATTAGCATTGTTTAGCCACTCTCGACAACATTTAAAATAATTATAGCGATTTGTCGTACTCAGGAAAATTAAACTTACTCTTACAAACTGCTAAGATACGTAGGTGATCATAAAACACTAACCAACTGTAAACATCAACAGATGTATATATATATAGAGTATGTAGGCCTAGCCCGACTAGGTAGATCGCCAATTCCAGACTTTGCAGCCTTGCAGACTCTTTCTCTTCATCCACATTCATCAATCTCTGCATAATCGACTTTATATAAATTTCAACATTTTTGCCGGACCCCAAGCATCGATTGCTTCAGCATTCATAATTCAAGAATACAGTGTCAGATGTATTCATTGTCAATGATATATTTCTTTTGCATATTTGTGAAATTATGGTACCTGTCTGAGAGAATTTATTTCATCATAATAATGACTTTCATCTCAAAAAGAAATAGTATTTGGTAGTGCTTTCCACTCGTGTACAGTAAATAATCTAATATTAATGAGGCTGTAATTAAACGTTGGCTTAGATAAACACAGCCACCCCCGTTCACATCAAAGGCGAGGGATAAGGATTAAACAACCTGCGTCTGCGCCACGTGCAAGCATTAGAGTTGTATGTTTCGCAAACGTTACACATTCTACGACTCACATTGGGAAACACTTATATTCACTGCAATAGAGTACAAAATTGCTTGGATTTGAAATCGCACGATGTAAACAAAACATTGTTCTTAAATGTAGTTGACAATGCAGCTACCCTGGACTATCACGGGATTTGTAGTGTAGTAGGGTTCTTAGTTGTGGACGTTTGAAGCATAGATATGGTTTTGCCAAGTAGTCGAATTGGAAAGCTGGGTTCTCCTATTGCATCAGTGGGTTATTTCTAACATAAAAAAAGACTTATACGATTATTTAATGCTATTACAAAAGTTAAATAGCCCTGGTGAATAGCCGTCTTGAAAAAAGGCCAGGTCAAGAGTACCCTAAACCGAGGAGCATGTATGAAGGGAATAATGAAAGTGAACGAAGCGAAACAAGTATGTAAGGATCGTAGCAAGTGGAAAGAAGTGGTCTCGGCCTACCCCTACGGGAAAGAGGCGTGATTATATATGTATGGTATGTATGTAAATAGCCGTGGTGGCTATTGGTTCGAGTAGTCGCCTGCAAGGTGAACGAATCCTGACAGTACCTACTAATATTTTTTTCTGATTTTAAGTATAATGCTTAGTCACACCAAGAGCTTAAAGGTGGACGAAAACATCGAGAGGAAACCTGCATAAGTTTGCGAAGAAATTCAATGACGTATGTATTGTCGTTCTTGCGAAACGGCGATCGACTCACTGTCAAGTAGCCACCTAAAATATATCTCTGGCGAAGTGGTAGTGCAGGAGTAACATATCTCTACCTACTCTTTCGGGGATCCCTGTGAGAAGGCGTGAATAATTTTTTTTTATAATCAGTATTTTTACCTGCACTAAAGTGTCAACCCAGGATGCGGTCCACGTGATGATAAGCAGCGTCGCTATGGACGTTTGCAACACCAGCGGTATCGTCAACGTTTAAACTTAAATG
The DNA here is from genome assembly GCA_945859725.1 of Drepana falcataria. Classification (NCBI taxonomy): domain Eukaryota; kingdom Metazoa; phylum Arthropoda; class Insecta; order Lepidoptera; family Drepanidae; genus Drepana; species Drepana falcataria. Next base: position 4,090,552 of record OX243926.1, read on the forward strand.
CATCGAGAATACTACTGGGTGCTTAAATGTATGCTTTTCGGAATCGTTAATCGCAGGTATAAATTAATAAAAAAAAACTTCTGTAAAAAAATACAAAATAAGCAATGAATGTAAAAAACATTTAAAGGTAGTAAATATTCATATCATCAATTTGGTACAAAACCGCTTCCAGTCAGCCGGGCCGGCCCCCATTGTTTTTCTATACAGTCGCGAAACCAGATTTCCATTTACGCAATCTGCGGTAAAAGCGTGCGATATTCGATATCGTATATCAACCTATCGATTTCAATACTGTTATAGCACAATAACCTAGATGCGTAAGCACTCAGGGATATGGCTGGAAAGTGGGTCACTTCCCAAGAGGTTGGCAGACTCCAGATAATGCTTCGCAAACACGCGAACAATGAAGATGCATTCGTATTTAGAGCGATCATACTCCGTGTCACAAAAACTGGCGAGAAAGGAGCATATTTCGTCCGAAATAGAAAACATTCTAACTGTATTTCTTGACCATTAAGGTTTGATTTTAATTTAAGACTTGTGACTGAGAGTTTATTTATTAAGGTAAGGTCCTCTACCAATACACGTATAGAACATTACAGCACACATAATTATATAATTAAAGTCCTGATGTGTGTACCAATGAGAGGTAAACACAACATTCACTTTACAGATCTAGATAAATACAAGTTTGATAACAATAAAAAAGTAGGCATAAATTGGTAAGAAAAATTATTATATGAAAATGCAAATATATTTAAAATTTGAATTATTACTACAATTTATTTACAATAACAACAATTAATAATATTTACAAAGAACAGTTGAAACTAACTACTTACAGATAAAATATTTGTCCCAAATCGGTATCCCGAGGCAACGTGCCAAGAAGACTAGCAGCATTGCCACGCTGGATAGCAATGCTGATTCTCTGAGCGAGATATGTTCCAGCCCGCCTGTCACGAGAGGCCTCGACTAGACGGCGCGAGACCTCTTTAAAAAGATGGTGAGCCTCAGGACCCCAAGGCCCCAGAGTATTGAATTATTATAAATTAGTGTTATAAAAATAAAACAAACGTGGTTGTTTTTTAGAATAGTTTTCAGATAGCCCAATGGATATAGGTAAATACCTCCCAGTTAGGACATGAACATTCCCAAGTAATCAAATATCATTTTTTTAAGCAAGGTCAATATGAATGTTTGCTTATGACGCTTTTATCTTTTACTCCACCGATCATCATGACATTTTGCATATACGTTGTAAAATAATCAGAAAAGAACACCAAGGACATAAAAATATATCTGCACAATCTCGCTCACCTATTCGCCGGAGATATATTGCGTACCAGCGTGACAGATGACGAGCCAAACTCCGTTTCTATTTCACGACTGTACATACGTCTTTCACATCCTGGAAATATTGTCTGTTGCTAGATCTTAGCTATTTAAATTTAGCTGCTAGTTTCGTTAGTAAGGTATGTTGTATTGCGGATCTGCAACTAAGGAGTTGCGTAGTTTTGATCTGCTATAATTATTATACATTATATTGCGTTATGGTCTTGAGGTGACGTAGGTCACAGCAGCAGTCTGTCACTCGACAAAATCGATATCGACATCAAGGTCGATCAAAGATAACATAAATTTTTAAAGGAGTGCACGGTCGAAATATTTACTGAAAATTTATGAGATTGTAAATAGCTTATTCATACCTAGATGAACCTTCCATGTTTAATGTATACGATGCCTATTTTAATGAAATAATGTTGCTCTTCTGAATGGAAAGTACTTTCGTCTCTCGCTAAATATTCAAATCGTGTAGCCAGTTATCAATGGGTATCAAAACTTTTGTAGGGGAGAGGTAAAATTTTCCTTATTAGTAGTCAGTACGGGTCAATCTGCGTGATCTGTCTGGGCAGACCCGAATGTCCGATCATATTAATCCTACGTGCGTTTTATTGTGGTCCGTTTTTAAATCACTCTGTTGGCTCGTGATTCATTTGTGTTGCCATGTTTGACATGAATGAGCGGGCTTCGTGAGATTGTAATTGAAGAAACCAATCCTGGTCGATTAGTTGTGCGTAATGTTTGTTGGATTCAGGTTCTCTTCATGGGAGGGAATATACTTTGTTGGTAACTCTGTCACAGATTTATTCACTGTCTGATAATTACTTCTGCAGCTTAACTTATTTTGACAACAGGTATCTCACGCCTTCCCACAAGGGTCCCCACCGAGGTACCGGACCTTGGACCCTAATCCCAAAAACGGTGTCTCCCGATATTAAATATTTTAAAACATGTCTCTTTTGAATTAATATATATATATCTATATTAAATTCTAAACAGGAGTTAACAATGTCCTAAGTTTCATTTGGTCCTTTTTATGAGCAGTGCGATAAAATTGACGAAAACTGTAGCTTTTTTATCGGGCCATTTTATGGCGACCTTTGATTCTTTTCTTAACTCGTGTCAAGTTATAGGATGCCAAGGGTCTTGCTGGTTTGGGTATATCGTAGTATGGAAGTTGGGACTGCTGAAACCGACAATGTGCATAAATAGGCAATACCGATTGCGATCACGTAGCTCTAACGATGCGTCGCGACTGTATGGCAGGCAGAAGCGATCGATCCGAGCTGCATGATGGAATTTACTGACAACTCTTGTATGCAGGAGTGGAGGCGGGCCATTGTAAAATTTTCTTTGCAAAATAAGCTATTTGAAAAAGGATTGCCAAACAAGCGTTATGCAAGTCTGAAATAATGTGAAAGTGTATGCGGATACGTTCCTGAAATACAAGTATAAGTGTGTATTATTTTTAGTGTATATGTTATATTCATAAGTACTTGAGTTATATGGACGTGGTGGCCGAGTGGTTCGAGCAGTTGCCTGCGACGCAAAGGTCGCAAGTTCGAATCCCGACTGTACCAATGAGTTTTTCTGAACTTAAGTACAGTGATTAGTCACACCACGAGCTTTACGGTGAAGGAAAACATCGAAAAGAAACCTGCATACGTCTGAGAAGAAATTCAAAGGCGTATGTATAGTCGTGCTGGAGTAACGGCGTTGAACTCGCCATCTGTCACGTTGGCACCTAATATACCTCTGGCGGAAAGTGTGTGTGTAGGTATTACCTATACACCTCTGCCTACCCCTTTGGGGACCCTTGAGGGAAGGCGTGAGGATATATTATATTATATTATTATTACTTGAGTTTACTGTTAGAGGTGAGTTTTCGATTAATTCGAGGAGATTTCGTCATTATAAAAAATATACGCATTTTTACGATGAATCAGTTTTTGTTAAGAACGAAATTATATATATTTACATACATATAATTACGCCTCATTACTCTTTATTACCGCCAAGAGTACTCGAAACCGACGAGCATGTATGAAGAGACTGATTAATGTGGACGAAGCGAAATATATATAAACATATACGAAGCGAAATATTTATAGTACATAATTATATAAATACCTATCTAAGAATAAATTTAGTTACTTTTCAGTTCAATTGTCCCCGTCTCGCCTAATTTCACAGGGAAATCAAACCTTGCACCCTATTTCACAGCGTCAATAATTGAATACTAAGAGTGAGTGAAGAGCCGCGGTGGCCGAGTGGTTCAATCAGGTGCCCGTAACAGAAAGATTAAGATTGTACGTTCGAATACCGATTTTTTCTGAACTTAAGAACATTGATTGGTCATACCATGAGCGAGAGTGAAACAAAATATTATGGAGAGAAAACCTACATACGTATGAAAAAAAAATCAAAGACGTATAGTCGTGCACGAGAAACGGGGATGGACTCGCCATGTGTAGCGTTGGCATCTAAATATATGTATGGCGTAAAGTGGGAACCACTTCGGAGATCCTTGTGGGAAGGCTTGAAGGTACCTCTACAAGAGTGAGTGAAATAAAATCTGATAATAGCAATGCAATTATGTTAAAATATGCTCCATAACGTCAGTAATAGTAAAGCATGCGATACGATAATTGTATCCGACTGCGTCCAATCCTTTTGACCTTCCACTCTTTTCTTGTTCTGTGACAATAGTACCAAGATAGCAGACTTTAATCCTGATCGAGGTATCAATTTATATTGGTCACGTAAGTATTGGCGTTTTTCATCCCTTAACCATAATAAATGTTCGGCCAGTTGCGTACCAGCATTGATTTATAGAGGATCGAGGAGCTATTTAAAATTGCTTTATAAATTGTGGCGTGCCATGGCGTGTGTAATATACTCGTAGAACCGCACGTATCGTTGGTACATTGAAAACTATTTTGGTTCGAAATCAATCTGACAAAAAGGGAACCGAAGCTAAATTGAATTAAAGGGTTCTATTATTTTAATATAATTTATATTTTTATTAATGTGGATTTCATCGAAGATTTTTTGAATATATAGGAATAAAGAGTATATATTTTTTAAAAGGGAATAGAAAAGCTTGGAAGTCCGATAGGAAGGGTTATTGGATAAATAGATTTTTTTTAATAGAGATAAATAGAGATTTAAGAGAGGTAGGGCATAACGGGTTCGAATTTGGAGCTGCCCGACTGGGGCAGGACCTCCACCTTATAGAAGTCCGTAGCCAAATAACACAATTTATTGTGTTGTGTTCCTACGCGGTGAATAAGGTTTCCAGAAATGAGCTCCTTGGTGAGGGGGGAGGATTGTTACATTGTGTTAGAAGCAGAGGGATTAAACCCATTATGCTGCCAACACACTGTAACTCTCCGAACACAGAGTGGCAACGCGCAAGTGATACTTCGGTATCGTGAGCGTAAATAGGCTACGGTAACCGTTTTCCATCAGGTGGGCCGTATGCTTGTTTGCCACTCTTGTTGTATAAAAAAAAAAAAAAGACAGACAGGCACATAACGCCGAACTTCAACCACTGCAGCTCTCGCCATCATCAAGAAATTCATACCCATAGTTGGTGCTCGCACACCCTTTTTTCGCTGTAGATATATTTTAGGTGCCAACGTGATAAATGATTTTCCATCGCCGTTTCTAAAGCACACTTACACACGTCTTTGAATTTCTTCTCAGTAAATTTCTGCAAAGTTAATAATATTTACAAAGAACAGTTGAAACTAACTACTTACAGATAAAATATTTGTCCCAAATCGGTATCCCGAGGCAACGTGCCAAGAAGACTAGCAGCATAGCGAGCGAGATATGTTCCAGCCCGCCTGTCACGAGAGGTCTCGACTAGACGGCGCGAGATCTGTCTCGGGTCAGGTTATATATTTGCTGCATTTGCGGTTGCAACTCTGGGGCCTTGGGGTCCTGAGGCTCTTCAAAGTTATTAATTAAGGAAGTGCGCTAAGGTCAGAATATCAGACTACCATCTAAGTACATACTTTCATTTATTACTAGAAGAATAAAAATCGACAGAATGCGGATGAAGTGATATAGGTCTGACTAAAGAGGAATTACGCTTTATTATCTCTGCCTGTCGTGGAAAGGGTTGGCGTAATGATGTGCATGTATGTACCTAATTATTTAAATGTATCTCACAAGAATAAAAAAAAATACCGACATTTCTAATCCTGTTCTTAAAGAAAGTTCATGTATACGCTTAGCACGTTTTCCCATTAAGTAGCTGTAAACTTAACGAGGTGTCTTCGCTCCCGGGATGTTTGTGGTGTATCCTTTATTGCTCTTTCAACAAATCGAGTTAGACACAGCTGTTTTAAAAATATATATATGTATACATCAATTTATTTATTTAATGCCATTATTGGTCAAGTCCATAATAAAATGGTATTACATATAAAATGCAATTAAACTACAATATTGTTCAATTAGAACAAACAAAATACAACTTAACAAAATGTATAATATTTATATGGTAATAGTTATTATTAAATATATTATAATGATCACTACAAACAATAAACAGTATTTTCGAAAACATGGAATTAACGACATACACATAAAATTGTTATTTATATGTTTATTCCTTATGGCTATCCAACGTGACAATGTTAAAAATATATATAGAACTAGCTTATGCCCGCGGCTTCGCCCGCGTGGAGTTCGGAAAAATAGCTTATGTATTTTCTTGCTAGAATCGGTTCAGCCGCTATGCCGTGAAAGAGCACTTTAAAATATTAGAACTTAAAAAAGTAGTCCTATTCCTAGGTATAAGCCATCACTATTTCAACTTTCAGCCAAATCGGTTCAGCCCTTTTGCCGTGAAAGAACCGCAAACAACCAAACTTACAAACTTTCACATTTATAATATTAGTAAGATAAGATAGCAAGATAAGATTGTCAACACGTATATACATACATACTAATCATCACGCCGTGTCCCTAACGGGGTAGGCATAGAGTATAGGGCGCCAGATCTCTCTAGACTTACATACCTCTTTCGTTTCATCCATATTCATCAGTCTCTTCATACATGCTCGTCAGTTTCGAGTACTCTTGACATTCCCGTCCTTGAGTGTCTGATCGATTTGTCAACACGAAAAAATGATATATTTATAGAATTGTCACATTGGATAGCAATGTTTATTCCCAATTTTTCAGGTGGTTTGCTTAGAGCTTAGAGTAATTACACTATGATATTAAACCAGACCATGATACAACATTGTGCCTGAGGCAAATTACCAACGGTTTGAGCCACGTTGTCGCGCTAATGGAAAACACTTCTGCACTAATCACCACTTGCTTTGTACGGATTGATACCTGTAGGGCTCACATGTACAGGCGAGCAATTGTATGGAAGATTTTTTGTTATATATATAATTGCACATAAGCTGTCCTGTCCAGATACGTTTGGGTGACGAACTAAAAATAAACTATGCTCACAGCGCCTCATATAGCCACCGACTATACGCCTTTGGAATTCATACTGAGCTTATGCAGGTTTGCTCTCGATGTTTTCCTTCACCGTACAGGCCGTGGTGGGACTAATCGCTGTACTCAAGTTAAGAAAAACTCATTGGTACCTACAGTCGGGTTTCGAACTTCGACAACTACTTGAGCCACCCGGCTTTTTTCTCACATTTATTTTATTAGCAATGATTTAAAAGTAGCTGAGTATTTTCAATAGTCACCTGCAAAGTCAACATAGTAGGTTTAAATCTCTGTAGTTTCCACCAAATATTTTTTCTGAACCTAAGTACATACAGTGAAAAACAGTTTGCCCCTGGTGTTGCAAGCGTCTAAAGGCGGTGGTTACCGCTTACCATCAGTTGGCCAGCATGCTTGTTTGACACCTTATTGGTATAACATAAAAAAAACAGCACTCATGCCCAATTTCCTTACGGCGTTAAATTTTAAATTAACACTTACTCGTACATCAGACGCGCGGCGGCTTGCCAAGCTTTGTTCTACATTATTTATGAACATTTTAACAAACAAATTAAACTGTATCGTAGAAGAACATACATCGCTTAAATTTGCTTTAAAACTTGTTACAATATGCAGGAATCGCGCTGCAAAGCGATTCAACTCCGACATTTCATTACAAGAATTTGATTTATCGGATGAGCTTTGGAACACTGAACACGTACTACGAAGCATACAATTTGCAATGCAATCTGATTGAATATAATTAGTTGTACGTGTGCCTATTTAACAAGCTAATTGAGATAAACTATAGCTTTACTAATGAATCTATGGCTGTGTGATGACACAAAATACTCTTTACTAATTCAGCTAATGAAGAATTATTTTAGTTTAATTTCAACCACGTGAGTTTACGACTATTTGTGACAATTGGGACTTTTTCATGTAGCACATTTAAGAGCTAACATAATGAATTTATACAATAAACTTATTGCTCCATAGTACATCAGAGCCTAGTCTGTTACAAATTCATTTGTAACAGACTAGAGACAGACTCAGACTTTTTAGAGAAAGACGCTTATATTTTTTTTAGAACGCAACGGCTTTTAAAGCGGCCTCTTCATTAATAAATGAATAAAACCAGTGAAAGTCACGTCACAATCGGTCGTCACGTCTTAGCCGTTCAGAGATTAGCCGGAACAAACAGGCAGACAGAGAGACACAAAAATGGTAAAAAAAATAATTTTGGTATATACACCGTGTATACATCCCTAAACATTTAGTTAAAAGCGGTTATTTTAATATTACAAACAGATACTCCAACTTTATTTATTTGTTGTATAGATTGTACATAGGGTACAGTAAGTATATAAATATGTATTTAACGCGTTTGTAAAACCGTATGGTACAGCGGCTAGTCTGAATATAAAATCTCTTTGTGTTGTTATTTGCATCTGATTCTAATTTCACTTAATTAAAATCTTATACAAAATGTAACAAAAGAGAACACGCTTACTAATTAAATCTACCATGGAATACAACAGCCATTACGAACTGGAAGCTTTTAAGCACAAATAAAAACTTTTGCTTAACAGGAACAGACGAGATGCACGAGTGCTGCCAGCGTATCGCTCTTAGCCTCTATAAATTGAAACAAATTATTAACTGGCAATAAATCCACGATCGAGAGGCTGGCTCCTATCCAAGAAGCTTTAGATAGGATATACGCCTATTCTAGATATTTGAAGGATTTTTTTTTGTTTTTTTTTTGTATTGTCGCTCGTAGCGTGAGTTCCGGGAACTTTTGCTACTTAACCGGTCAATGGCGAGACCTAGGCCTCCAGCCAGGCACTTTAGTACTAAGCAACACAGCTAAGGGCACCCCCTGTGGGGTACGAACCTCGGCTTAGGGCGTTGCTGGATCGCGAGCAAGGGTCGATAAAAGTCCAGCCCAGCTGCTGGACTTTTATTGACTTGTACTGAATTTTATTTAAACATTATTTGGGGGCGGGATTAGCGCGTCTGGCTCGGCTCGGGCCGGCGTTTGCGGCGGGGGTCGGGGGGGAACACTACGGCTTATTCGCGTCGAGACTCGACGGCGAGGACGGAACAGTGGTCGGTTGTGTGTAGTGTTGGTATGTTCTTGTCGGGCGTCCTGGAGGACCGTTATGTCGTCATCCGATTCGATGACGGCATGTCTTGGACGCCTTATCTTCGAGATAAGGGAAGGAATGTATCGGGCGGCCGATACGACGAGGGGGTTGGGGTGATTTACAGCAGAATCGAAATGACGTTTAGCAAGTTTTTTCAAAAACTGTTTTACAGTGGGGGCTTTGAGGAAGAATATTTAAAAGAACTGTAATAATTATACGAAATTAATGTTATCTGCGAGCATGTATGGAGAGACTGATGAATGTGGATGAAGCGGAAGAGGTAGTCTAGAGAGAACTGGCGCGCTACTCTTTTTGTTTAGCCCGAAAGGGACTCTGCGTTTAAATATATAGATATTATTATAACATTAGGATTACCATTTTTTTTAAAGTTATTAGAATAACGAAAGAAGTTCCACGCAAGAAGCATTTGAGATATATGAACATATATGTAGGTAATATATCTTCCCTCCTTACCACAAGGGTTCTGGAATGGGTAAGCAGAGATGTGTAGATAATACCCACACATCCACTTTCCGCCAGAGATATTTTTTAAGGTGCCAACGTGACAGATGGCGAGTCCATCGAGATTATTAAAGCACGACTATATGTACCTACGCCTTTAAATTTATTTTGAAACGTATGCAGGTTCCCACTCGATGTTTTCTTTCATCGTAAAGCTCGTGGTGTGACTAATCACTGTACTCACACTGTGTCACAAACACAGTACTAAGTTAAGAAAAATGCATATCTACAGTCTGGATTCGAACTTGCAACTACTCGAATCACTGGGCCACCACTAAGATTAGAGGCGCATAAACGGAAAATAAGATTGTCAATCACGTGTCATATAATATTATGAATTTATCATAATAATTGTTGTTGCTTGTTTACAAAATCCTGATCGCATTCTTTGTTGGCCAATTCGAGGTTGTGGGTAGGAATTTTATATTCATGGGCCATGCATACTTAGCATTAATTCTATTTTGATACTGGTGCGGTAAATAAAGAGCTTTGATTTGCTTTTTTACATTCATATATTCATATCATTTGCCTCGAATATAGAAAACATTGAAGGCGAAGAAAAGGTCAAATTCATAATAAGGAAAAATACCTGAATCTAAGATTAAAATCGAGGATGTAGTTTCGTGAATATTTCAATTCTACTTACTCAGTATTCTGAATACTAAGTAGGAGGAATAAAGACAGTTAAAGAAGTCTAAGGAATAGAGACAGTTCTCTCTATAATTACAGACCTCTTTCGTTTCATCCGCATTCATCTGTCTGTACATAATATGCTCGCTTTTTTTAAGTACTTTTCCTAACCATGGTAGTCTTCTACTTCTTCAACCAGACCCATTTATGTTATACTAGATTCCCGTTCAGGATTTGCAGGGATTGTAATACATGGTATATCTATACGGTGAAGGAAACCTGCATACGTCTGAGAAGAAATTCAAAGGCGTTTGTATAGTTGTGCTATATAGACGGCGATGGACTCGCCATCTGTCACGTTGGTACCTAATATACCTCGGAAAGTGGGTGTGTGGGTATTACCTATACACCTCTGCCTACCCCTTCGGGGACCCTTGAAGGCGTGGGGATATTATTATAAATATCGTCACGCATAATATTATTATCTATATGTTTTTTTGTCATCATCAGCTAATTTGAACAAATAGCCTTCCTCATGATTAAATCTACATATTAGTTGTAAATGTAAACCATATGTAAAATCGTTCAGTAGTAATTAACTATGTTTAATATGTAATTTGAAGGGATATCTCTTTTGTCACCGTTTGTTTGTTTATCCTTTCTTCCGATATAAATGTAAATTATGTGATTACTGTTAACGCGAGTAAAATAAACTTTACTCAAAGAAGTTCGATGAAATACATTTTACGAGTTCTAATCCCAATTGGGTGCTCGAAGAAAAAGTTGTAAGTGCGATAGAATAAAGTTTCAAAATATATTGCCGTAAGACTGTGCCTAATGGGCAGCGAAGCTCCTAGCGAAAGTAATTACTGCCTTGAATTTAAAAATGGTTCTTGGATAAAAAAGGACACAAGATTTAAATAAGCACTTTGTAAATAGCAGCTCGTTTTAAGCTTACCTAGGGTACCTTCCTAGTATTCATGCTAAGATGGTTCGATGCAAATTCATTGAAACATACAAACTTACATAACGTAACATGCAACATTCAGTCTATGACTGTGTATGTAGGTAATATAATTTAAAAAAAAGCTGTACATGTTGCCAAGAGGCTAGTGGGGGGCTGTGCTTTCATTACTTTTGGCGCTGGTGGTTCGATTCTCCGAAGGTAAACCTTTCTCTAATGGCCATATTTATCTTTAAAGTATCTCTTGTTAATATATATTTGCTTACATTCAGGCGATGATAGTACTTACATGCAGAGTAATACATACATGTCTAAAATATTAAATTAAATTAAAAATGTATAATAATAGTAATATTATAATATATTCTGACGCCTTCCCACAAGGTACCCGAAGGGGTAGGGGTAGGAAGAGGTTTATAGGCAGAATCACATGCACTTTCCGATAAAAAAAGAGGCCTTCATAACAGAAATTCCGCTTGTTAGTTATTTTCATTATCATTCAAGTCTTTAATAGGACCAAATTTGTTTCAGAAAAATTCTTAGTTTCCAAAAATCCTGTTTGTTTCTCCATCGGATCACAACATATCATTCTGCTGATTTTTTAAATGTAAGATTATTCCTTTTCCTTGCTAGAAATATTTTTATCCTTTGTGAGGGTGCTTTTACTTAATCACTTCAGAACGGATGAACAAAATCGAATTACTTTGTGACACATAGACAGCTTGATTAAGCCCTTAGAATATATTTTTTACAGAATAAAAAACCTCCAATTATATTAATTTTGATTCAGGTAAACCACGGTATTCAATGTAGTTATAATTATAGTTTTCCTTTACGATGATATGAGTTGACACCTTTTCTCAATATTTTAACCCCTCTAAGAGTCAAAAATATTTTCCATTCAACGAGTTTGGAGGCACTATCTGGCGGCTTTTCCACGTCATTGAACATGACGGCTGACGTCACAAGAACGATGACGTGTGAAAAATGCACCCTCAGCTGACGATGCGATGCTTTATTAGCTCATAAAGGGCGTTTGTAAAGATTTAAAGTTACAGCGATTAGATGCTCATAATAATGTATATATGTAATAATGGCCCTTAATGCTCATTGTACAAGTCGGATAATAAAAATATAATAACCTTTTACAGAGCCGTGGTGGCCGAGTGGTTTGAGCAGTTGCCTGCGACGCAAAGGTCGCAAGTTCGAATCCCGACTGTACCAATGAGTTTTTTCTGAACTTAAGTACAGTGATTAGTCACACCACGAGCTTTACGGTGAAGGAAAACATCGAGGGGAAACCTGCATACATCTGAGAAGTAATTCAAAGGCGTATGTAAAGTCGTGCTTGAGTAACGGCGATGGACTCGCCATCTGTCACGTTGGCACCTAATATACCTCTGGCGGAAAGTGGGTGTGTGGGTATTACCTATACACCTCTGCCTACCCCTTCGGGGACCCTTGTGGGAAGGCGTGAGGATATTTTTATTATAACCTTTTATGCACAGGTATACACACCAAAAACTTAGCTTTTTATAATTTTTTTACCTGACTGCAAAAAGGAAGGCTTATCAAATATGAACTGATAAATTATATTGCTCACACATAAATATTTGTGGTCTTTTGTTCCCAGACGTAAATATTCAGTATGTTAAATCAATTAATGTTAATTTAATTACTATGCTATATACTTTTTTTTATAAAATACTCGTATACAAACTCACACATTTGATTGCGTATAGTTCTACTGAGCTGCTCAAAACCTAAATAAATAAAATATATTCTTCTGCTTTAATCTTTAGTATACGAGTCTATAAAGCACCGTTAAACAGAAATGTATAATTTTTAACTAAGCTTGGCAGTGCAGAGGTGAGCCTAAGTAAGATTAACAGGAGAGGAGGGCTGTAATTACAGGCATTATTGGCAATCGATGGGATCCGCAGATTTAGTGCTCGAGTTAGGGAGGCTGCGGGAACACTGTTCATTTAATTTTTAATCAATATGTAGTATTTTGGGGAGGCATGGACGTGAATGCATTGCAAATTCAGAGATGCGATCCTAATAATATACGAGTAAATACAGATCGACTGACTGATCAAGCATAGTCGAAATTACTTCAGCTATAATAACGATATTTAAATGAAGAATGGGAACCGGAAATCTCATAAAGCGGAAATCTTTGTATTTGTAACTCTAAAGAGATTTGCTGATATCCTCTCTATGTCTACCCCGTGAGGGACTTGGCGTGATATGTAGTTAGCAGTAGCAGTTTGCATCGGAAATTGTATCCAAGCCTATAGAAACAAATTCAAATCACGTAGTAGAACTACTCAACTATTTGAATGATGTTTTTAAATACATCCCATGTGTTAAATGAGTTGTAAAGTAAAATGTAATTAATTTGTTTTCTACTGATCTGGTCGTCAGGCTGTTCGGTCCAGTTTAACACGGATACCGCTACTATATATTGGCTACTTGCCAACAGATGGCAGCACGTGTATGTTCATTCACGAATTATCGATGTACCGCCGAGAGATATATATCCTACGTATTATCCTACAAATGTTTTTGGCGTAAAAAATATCTGTTTGCTTTAAAATTATGCCAGAATAAGAAGCTAAATAAACACAGTTTAGGGCTGGTGTTTTATTAAGCTACATGCAATGACTGTGGTCCGTTATACTGCTAGCATTGTAGCTCCGCCCATGATAAGGTAGACAACTCGCAAGTTATTCCTCAAGTATTGTTGCACTCATACGATTTGTCATCATCGAATCATAAGATTTGTACTAAATAAGGTTGCACTTAAAAGGAAACTGCTTGACCTATGCTTGCTCACGACCTTTGTAGTCAAGGTAAAAAATCTGTACATAGTACAATATAAAGTCGCTTCTTTTGTCTGTTCGCTTAGACCATTTAAAATATGATTTTAATGCAGTTTTCAGCAATAAATAGTGTGATTAAAGAGATTAAATGTAAAATACATACGTGGTGTCGTAACAAACATATTTTTGTGCGCTTAAATCGCTGGCTAAACCTTACGAGATAGTTCAAATAAATTAACTCTGAAATTGTATATCTAATAAAAAAGTCCGCGATGGTATATATTTATATAAAAAGGATAACCATAGGAATAATAATAAAGGTCAACTAAAAGAAATATAATCCAACTCCTGGGGTGATTTTCTCAAACAATCGGGACGGTAGTGTCAGTGCAGTCGTCCCCGACTCTAATGCACCTCACGAGACGTCTCCGACATTTATATCTCCTCCTACCCGACTACGTAATGAAGGAGTTAAGGGTTATCGGTCACTGAACCACTTGACTAGAACATTTTCATTAACAATCTTATATATAATAATATAATATATCCTCACGCCTTCCCATAAGGGTCCCCGAAGGGGTAGGCAGAGGTGTATAGGTAATACTTTCCGCCAGAGGTATATTAGGTGCCAACGTGATGGCCGTTACTCAAGCACGACTATACATACGCTTTTGAATTGATTGGATTCCTCTCGATATTTTCCTTCACCGTGAAGCTCCTGGTGTGACTAATCACTGTACTTAAGTTCAGAAAAACTCATTGGTACAGTCGAGATTCGAACTTGCGATCTTTGTGTCGCAAGCAACTACTCGAACCACTCGGCCACAACGGCTTTTATTTACAATCTTAATAACCCAATTTATTGATGTTAAGAGAGGTGCCCGTTTGTTTCGAATAGTCGCCAACAATATCAAGATTGCTGATTTGAACCCAAATATATCCGAGATTTTTGTGAATTGAACTTAAGTATATTAATCAACCTACGAGCTTAACGGTGAAGGAAAATGTCGAAAATAACCTGCATAGTATATTAAATAATAAATTTAAAAAACGTAGGAACGGTTGTGTTTGAAAACACGCCGTTTGATACACTGGCACTCAATTTGCCGTTTACAGATACTCTCCCTTTATGAGAAGGCCTCATTTTACTCCTGTGTGTCAAGTTATGCAGTTTACATTATCATTTATTTAAAAATAATTAAAATAAACGTAATAAAATAAATATTAAAAAAAAAAACGAATCAAAATATTACGTGTTTATAGTCCCAGCATATGCTCAATGCAGGCTGACCTTTAGTAGAGGTATCAAAACCGCGGCGCACCATGGGACGGCTGAGGCAAGGAATACTGAACGCTGCCACGTGACCGGCTTCTCAACTCCTAGCCAAACGGAGAATAGTGAGTCATATATCATTGCTCTCTTGAGATGCTTAGCAACGAATGCCTGCTTAAAGACAAATGCCAAGTGTTTAAGTTCATAGAATTATTCAAGGTACAATTTAAGCACGTGACCTCATTTTTTTTACAAAATACAAGACGTCCCGCTAAGCTCCGCTTGGGCCCACAACAAGCACAATCTCAGTGGGCTGCGAAGGTTTTCATGGACTTAGTTTTCTGGCCCGAGTGAAATTCGAAACCAATAGAATTAAATCCGAATATATACGTAGGATTTCATCAAAATTGGTCTAGCTGCTTGGTTTTAATTTTAATTATCTAAACAAAGAGAAGAGACAGAGAAGAGAAATTTCGCAAATCACTCTACTTTGACCACCACAAACCTCCAGTTGTATGAATAATAAAAAATAACATCCAATTAGCTTAGTCTAATATTACTAAACTATATGCCAGAAAATAGAAAGTGTGCAGTTAATTACTTTTACTATAATTTTGTTTCAAACATAGACGTCTCTAGCATGACAGAAAAAAAATATTAGAGCTCGCCATAATCTTACATCATATTAAAAACTACAGGTTAAAAAAATTATGATAGAATAGAATAAAAAAATGATAAGAGTCCGTGATCTAAATCGAATCAAATCAAATATTCACACGCACCGTCCTTTACAGTATCTATTACAACATAACAAGGCATATCATACATGTACCCTAATAGTCGAAGATGAGTCGGTCAATGTGACACACGACACCCTCAGCTTCCACCCCAATGGAATCAAATAAAAGCATTACATTGCGGACGTTTATCCGAACGTCTAAAGCTGGGGATCGAAATTGTAGCCGTAGAAATATAAATAAACAAGCGCTTTACGTCTTGGGGAGGCTTAAGCATGTTGTTAATTTGTTGTTACTGTATTCTACGCATTCTTAAGGCTATTACAATCGATATTTGCTTAGTCAAGCAAATATCGATTGTAATTTTGAAATTTTTGAAGATTGGTAAAAATTTCGTTATTATCATAATTTATTTATGTAATCGAATTAGTTAATGGACAAATTTATCAACTAAAAGGCCCATAGTTGAAATATATTTACATATTAGACAACTTTGCGGCTCCGTGGCGGTAATTTGAAAACTTTGCGTCATAATTACGAACGCCGTGGTTTATAATTTGTAAATGTAAGGACATTATTGTCAAAATTTTGTTTCGTAACTCCATTAACCGGAAAATGGTCACTGACAATTTAATCAAGTATTTATTTATAGATGAAATATTTTGTATACCTAACAAAATATTTTTTGTTTTGTTTGTATAAATTGTTGTTTCAGTAACCGAATGCTATTATTATTAATGTAATAAATCATATACTGATACTAATATGATGAAGACGCAGTGTTTGTTCATTTGTTTGAACCCGGTAATCTCAGGAGTTTCAGCCAAATCCGATTTGAAATCTTTTTGCATTGGAAAGTGTAAGGTCACCAACTGTAAAGTACGTCAATTTAGTATAGTGCTTTGTCATACTACAAGAACGGCGACAGACTTACATATTATTTCACGCTCGCACTTCTAATAATAATCTTCGTCAGAAATTAGAGCAGAGTAGGGATCTATTACAAATATAAGCCTCAAGGATAACGTAAGCCTACAATATACCAATATACAATGTATATACAATGTACCAATATAGTGTTATTATTCCATCAAGATAAAATACTCAAGTTATTGTTCTGGAAATGGAAATACTATATCTCGATTAATCTACAATATACATCTGCATTTTATCGCGCATGGCAAATCGAGAAGGATAATAAAATACACGATGGGTCCTCTGGCAGCCATCGTTTAGTAATGTGGCTGCTTATCTCGACACGTGCCGAGTACACAGATACCAAGCTAATCCATCACCCTTGCTCTTTGATGTCCAGTACATTGTAAGCACGCTTGTACTATTTTTTCTAAGCTATTTGTTCTCTGTATCCAAATACTCCTGTGTGATCCACACTGTATCTATCTTACTCACATAAAAATAATTGAAGATAGAAGATATCAGCATTGCTATCCAGCGTGGCAATGCTGCTAGTCTTTTTGGCACGTTATCTCGGGATACCGATTTGGGTGAAGTATTTTATTTGTAAGTAGTCAGGTTAACAAATATTAAAGTTTTTTAATTGAAGAAAAACTACAATTTGGAGAAACCTTATCGAATTGATAACATGCTCTTAATGTTTGTTAGTTAATTATGGTCCGACGGTTGAAAAGATTTGAATTTAAATTTGAACGGCAGTTTTTTTTTCTTTGGAAACCCGGCATGGCTCGTTACACCCAGAGTAACGGTAGAATATATCGGAATAAAAGTATATCTTCGACTGGCTTTGAAACTCGCACAAAACAAAAATCTTTTTCAAAAAAGTAAATATTCCGGCGAGACCATAGCGTCCGGTTTGGTTAAATGGCAACACAAGTTTTCAACTCAACGTATTGCCCGAACATTGACAGTGGAAGTTCTCCTTATATTCCGCGATATAAATAAAAACATCCGAACTTTCTTCATAAGGGGAACTAATACATTTGCGAAACAACTTTTTCTTCTATTTAATATTGTTGAAAGGGTTCGGCACCGAATGTATGTTAGTATCAAAGTGATATACTGACGTATTTTTTTGCGCTATATAATGTATCTTTAACACATATAGATCTGTTTTTTTTTGTTGTTCACCATTATCATCATCATCATGGTGATGATGATCATGGTAATCACCATAAAGTCAATTTCATACAATCACATTGTATTCACCATAAGGTCTTAACATTAATTATCACTTTAAAATACACTGAACTGGAAAAGCGATTATTGAACGTATTTGTGAAGTCAGTGCTATTCAAATCACGTTACCATCGACTCTCGCCTTTAATGAAGAACAAATGAACTCGCATCAATCACGTCTCGCAGTGTTTTAATGAGATTATTTCCTAATACTGAAGGACAATTTCCCGGATAACCGTATTACGTAGGCGCACGTTGAGACGCATTTTCGATCGACAACCCTCGACGCGTGGTATGGGATTAATTTGAAAACGGAATTATCGTAACAGATGACTTTGAGTATTAGTTAGGTATGAAGTCAAGAAATTGTAATTTGTTTTAATTAAGACTTAAGTTTTAAAAGCCTTCTTGGTACCAGCATATAATATTTTTTTTTATTTGAGTTTATTCATTTTGAACGAAATGTCCCAGCTTAATAAAATATAAAACTTGTACTATTTAAACTTTAAATGGGACAGTTGCTGAAATGTGACCTTGAACACAAGATATGGCGCAAATAAAAAATGAAAGTGACTGCATTCTAGGTTGAAAAACTTATCAGCTTATTTTCGCATAAAATGTGACGGTCAAATTATAAACGTAAAATCCAATAGAAATCCTTTTGGTTTAAAGCAATGAGGTTTTATCTATAGAGACGTTATACTCCTTGAATATGAAGTATAAACATGGCAAATTTTATGCTATACCTACATATAGCTACAATACACAACTCACACAACGGCATTAAGCACACTGATGAGATTAAAAGAACACGAAGTATATGAATCCTAGTTGTCAGAAAGGGATAACAGCACAGCCACGTGCCAATATGTCGAGCTCTAATCGTTCTCTCTTTCGCTCTTAACCGTAACGCGCTACTTGTCTCGTTCGCGCGAGTGGCGCAGTGGCATCGTCGCAGGAGTTAATTCAGATTAAAATTTAATGTTAAATTTTCGTAATTTTGATAGATAAAACAAATGTACATTACTTACAAATGAAAAGACACATCCTTCTTGTTTTTTACACTCGTCCAGTATATGTTCTGCAGTTTCTAAGCACCTAAGAAGGCATCTTTCCTAAATGCTGAATAAGTGCTAAGTCGTTGCCAGTCAAGCTGCGACTAAGTTGACTCAAGCCAATTAGCTTGTGTTGAGTTAGCCAAGACGAGCGTGGTAAGACGTATCTATTCTTTTTTACATCAATGGTTTAAAGAATGTATTTCTCATAAGAACAATTAGTTCACTTAAAATGAGATACAGAGTTTGACATTAATGTGTGCGTTAACCTCTAGCGAGTTTGGAGAGACTTGTTACAATAGTGTTGATACATATTTCTTGAGTTTTTTTTATACAGATTTAAGCTGGCACTCTGCTTTATTTCGTTTGGCAGTTTATAGTAAAGTTGTGCTCGTTCAAACAATATTGTATTTTTTCCGTAATTTGTGTGTGCGCTAAGTACCTGCCTAACTACTACCTAAGTACCTTTAAGTTTTTGAAGTCAACTGCTCTATTTTTAATGACATTCTGTACATCTATACCAATTTTTTTACCTAAACAACATGATATCCTACTATCCGACTGGGGTAATATATGAATACTAGATTAATCATAATACATTCATATTTAACGGCAACGGACTCGCCATCTGTCACGTTGGCATCTAAATATATCTCTGGTGGGAAGTGTGTGTGTGGGTACTATTGTATATATCTCGGCTACCCCTTCGGTGACCCTTGTGGGAAGGCGTGGGGATATATTATTATTATATTATTTTTAGACCCGTTTTTTAGAGATTTTTTAGAGCCGTGGTGGCCTAGTGGTTCGAGCAATTGCCTGCGACGCAAAGGTCGCAAGTTCGAATCCCGACTGTACCCAATGAGTTTTTCTGAACTTAAGTACAGTGATTAGTCACACCACGAGCTTTACGGTGAAGGAAAATACCGAGTGGAAACCTGCATACGTCTGAAAAGAAATTCAAAGGCGTATATATAGTCGTGCTTGAGTAACGGCGATGGACTCGCCATCTGTCACGTTAGCACCTAATATACCTCTGGCGGAAAGTGGGTGTGTGCCCCTTCGGGGACCCTTGTGGGAAGGCGTGAGGATATAATTATATATTATTATTTATATTATTTTTCATATTTGGGACCAAGTCCGTACATTCCTATTGCACTACTACCAAATCAGCAACATGAAAATGTATACCTTGGGACAATTCTACTCAAATTGACCAAGTCCGAAACTAAGCAAAGCTTGTAATATGGAAATAAGACAACGATATTCGTGTTCATCACATAAATATCTGCCCTCAGTGGTAATCGAACCCGCGACCTCGAGCTTCGCAGTCAGGAACTCTAACCACCAGACCAAACGGCCGTCTGATAATGTATGTGAATTATTTCATTAAATATATTTGGTAACTGTAAGTTCTCCTGAGAATTCGTCACATATCATCACGCCGAGTCCCTTACAGGTTAGGCAGAGAAAATAGTTCCTCTAGATTTGGGTATTACCTAGACACCTCTACCTACCCCTTCAGGGACCCTTGTGGGAAGGCGTGAGGATATTATTATTATTTATTTCCAAACCTCTTTCGCTTCGTCCACAATTTCATTTAGCATGAATTTTGCTTTATTCTCTGAGTAGTGCTCGCCTAGTCGAAAGGCTGAGCTACCCAAATTAGGTGGGCAACGCCGATCATGAATGCCGCTGTCTCGTGAAATGAAAATGGCATGTAAACTGGCTGCGTCTTCATTTCATTAGGGAGGCCCGCGCCTTCTTAAGTCACCCTTACATGAGCTTGGGCTAAGAATTTAGGGGAACTTAGATGAGAAATTGTACAACCTCAAATTTTTTAAATATATCATACGCAGGTATTTATTTCATAACATAATAAAATAATGCGGTATTTATTTTTTATCAAATATCTGTGATTATTGAGTATTGAAACCATTATTATAGTAGAATACTTATCAATTTTTATTTGCTAGACATGCATATAAATAATCATGTTACTACCTAACGGAGTCGAATGTCGGTAAAACCGAGAGGCACGTTATATTACTGTTCCTGTTATATTACCGTTGTATGTCATATTGCTGTTCAATTGAGTTGCAACTGTCATTCATCTGTTGTAATATATTTGAAACATAGTTTAAACTGTTATTTTTTTATTTTCAGAGCTCTCAACCAGAAGGTACATCATAAGATTTGCAATTATTCGGAGCTAGGTATTCTAGATTTATGGTCTGTTTTTGCTTGTAAGGTTTTACCATTTATTGTAATAGTTAAATCATTCTTCAATAGCTCTTGGCTGCGAAACTTGAGGTCGCGGGTTCGAATCCCGCTGAGGGCAGATATTTGTATGATGAACACGAACTTAGTCTTGGATGTCCTATGTATTTAAGTATATATCTACCTATATAAATAAATATGTCGTTGTCTAGTTACCATAACACAAGCTTTGCTTAATTTGGGACTAGGTCAATTTGTGTGGAAGTGTGGAGTGTATCGTTTTATATACTCTTAAGGGAAGTAATAATTACAGAACCCCATTAAATACTTCTTGGTATTGTCTGAAAAAGTAAAAATTGTGAGTTATACCTTTCTCTCTGCCGCCTGTCCTCATCGAGTGGCTTATGTTTGCTCTGTACATTGCATTGGGGCGTTTGTCGGTAAGCGACGAAAGACTCAAGTCTTCTTTCAACGTAATGCAATTAGGTTCGTTGTACTACGAATAGCTCCAATTAAACATAATTACCGAGGAGAATATATGTATTATAATATAAACCTTTTTAGTAAATGGTAAAATAATAGAGCTAATTAGTTGCGTTGGACTTAATCTGCGTACTGAACCAAAATATAACATTGGCTGTGACTTTAAATACATATGATAAACTTTGAAATTGGAATCTATTTTCATTGGCTGGTACGATTGGACAATCAGTTGGCCATTGTTTGTATTCCTACCAACTTTATGTAGGTATTCCAACAAGTATGGTAACACTGTTCAAACCTCTTCGTTGAACGTTGTTTATGTTATTCTGCCAAAAATATCATATCCTACTACACAAGCAGCAGAAACATCAAAATGAGGAAAATAAAGTGACATTTTGTTTAATAGTTCGTAATAAAGGTAGCCTAAACTACTATCCGAATAGCGCCTACTCAAAAAGTTTTAGCAACCTTTATCACCATAGAAACATTACACTATACTTGGATAGTGATATTTGAGAGGTTGCTTGCGAGTCTTCGTCATTCCAATTATGAACAGGACGAGTTTAAATTTGGAAGAAAGAGAAACTTGTGGTTAAGGTTCTTTGAAAACTATGTTCAGGAATGTGATTATACTGCAGGTCTGCATTCTGGGCGTCGCGAGTTTTAACCCCGTCCGCAAACATTTGAGTGAAAATCAAAATTGTATTTCGCGTATATGGGTGTTAAATTTACCTTTTATTACATATGTACATCTGTATGAGTATGTACATTAAAAGTACTGTAATTGGATACTGTGTCAATTTCAGCACCAATTGACGTATGACGTGTGGGGTGGCCAGGTTTATCATTTTAGTTTTTCTATAGCCCTAAAGTAGGTAAGTAACTGGCAACCGAATGAAAATTATATACATACATACAAACATATCATCACGCCACTTTCCCATAGGGGTAGGCAGAGACCACTTGTTTCCACTTGCTACGATCCTTACATACTTGTTTCGCTTCGTCAACTTTCATTATTCCCTTCATACATGCTTTTCGGCATAGGGTACTTTTGGCCTTTTTTCAGAAGACGTCCCTGATTTGGTCTCGAAACGTCCGCCTAGGTCTACCCCTTCGTACACTTTTATTCACACTCGCCTTATAGGTACACTTTTTTCGTCAATCGTTCTTCATTAATTCTCTCGACATGGCCAAACCATCTCAGCAAAATATATATACCTCTATATAAAATATCAAACATATAAACTTTTAATTTACCAATATATATTATATCATTGCGTAGTTACAAAGCTCTAAATGTAGTCAGCTGCGGCAACCTACGTTAGTTGCCATGTCTATCTAAATATTACCGCGGTAATTAATTAAGTTCATTACGACCGTACCTCGTTACAAGCGCGTGTTTGCGTTCTTGCTAGTTATCGCGTTGTCTCGGTGTGCTTAAGATATTTATAAATAGCATTTAATTTAATTGTATGATGGTGTGAGCAAAACAGGAATGAGTAAACTTTTTACGTAAAGTAATAATTAATGTGTAAGCTAAGCCCCGGTGTTCGATGAGTGGTGTTTATAACAACTTTTGAGTTTTATTGAACACTAGCTGTGCCCGCGACTTCGTCCGCGTGGAATTTTGATTAAAAAGTTATTGTACAATTTCTTACAATGAAAGTAGCCTAAGTTACTCCTTATTACATCAGCTATTTGCCAATAAAGTCCCGTTGAAATCAGTACAGCCTTTTCAGAGATTAGTCGGAACAAACAGACAAACTGACAAACAAATTTAAAATTGTGATTTTGCTATATGTACCGTGTATATATCCATATGCATTTAGTAAAAATATTACAAACAGACACTTCAATTTTATTTTTTTGTAGTATAGATAAGTACAGCTATTGGTCACATCAAGAGTATAACGGTGAAGGAAAATACAGTGAGAAAATAGGCAGTCGTTTGCGATGAAGTCTCGCCACCTATCGTCTTAGCACCGATACAATATCTCCGACAGGAAGAGGGCTTAATAACAATACACCTCTGTTAAACCCTACGAGTCTAGTGGGTAGATAACTTTAGTAGTAATTTTGTAGAGAGAACTGGCATTCTACTCTCTCTGCACACATATTTACTCCGCATGTATATAAATACATATTTATTCAATATAATTTCAATTTTTTTTTACTAATATGTCATTAACTTGAATAACGACTATTTTTGTAATGCTTACAAAAACTCACTGATAATAAAGTTGGTACTTTAATTCATTAGTTCGCCTCAAAACAATTACATATATAAAGATTGAATGCACATTTTCTATTGTGCTACGCCGTAGGTGTCGTAGATACCACTACGGCTACGCTTTAAAGTTCATAACGATACTAATTTTCACTTGAACTCAGATCACAATTAAAAAGCAAAGCTGTAGGATGTGACATTTTTAGATTAAGTTACTTCTACCATCATTTACTTTCTGTTCTGTTCCATAATGCAGTCAGTTAAAAATAAATATGAAATTAAAACTAGGCCATCCCTAAAATTTACCCCACGATCTATGTTTGAATAGATAGATATATGCATAAATACATAGCACATCCTTGACTATATAATACTATATACTCGTGTTCATCACACAAATTACCTGAAACAATATTCAATCTGCGGGAATCGAACCCATGACCTCAACCTTCGCAGACAGGAGTACTGACCACTAGACCAGATGACCGGCTATAAAGTATTAATACATAACTAGCATTTCATACACAGAGTGAATATTTCTATATAATAACTAATCTGTACTAAAAAGCTGGAACTATTAAGTACAGATTAGTTATTAATCTTCAGATTAGGAATTGAGCTCAATACCGACATTTAGAAAAGTGAAATCCTTTCGTAGAGTTTTTCGTGGGAATAAAATTCGAATATCATTGGCGAATTCGAAGTTAAAATACTAATATAATAATAATAATTGCTTACAGATTTTTTTTCTCTTTATTTAAGGAGTTTTGTCGCACAGCGGCTATGTCACTCCGTGAGAACAACTGCATATAAAAGTAATTAAAATCTACGCTTATATAATTTCAATAAATATTTACAACACATACAATATCGAGCTGGTCTCTAAGTATAAGAGTATCACAATTCCGTGCACATTATCTGCCTACTGAAGGAGACTCAGCTGTAATTAAATTGATGCGAATCACTCCTTAATTTTTTTTAACAATATATTTAGGGAATCTTTTCATAGAACGGTGTCAACACAAAGGGACCTTTGCGGCTAATCTCTGAAAGTTAAATCCGTGACTTGCGTTCCCTTCTACATGTTTCTAATATCGTTGGCGCAAAAACGTCGTTCGTACGTACTAGTTTAGAGTGTAGAGTAAAAAGCCGCAAACCAGTGGTAGGGCAGCGTGGAAGCAAAAAGTTAAATTGAAACATCCCACTAGTCGAGCCCGCTAAGGACATGCTTAATATATATGTGTTCTATTTCCCGCTCGTGGTAACTCAGTACTTACTATTTTGGGTAGATTGATGATAAATTCACTAAATAAGGCATATTACCCCTTATCACAATCACATACTTACACGAAACACGTCATATGCGACATACACACGCGCCTACCCACACACATACACTTATAGATAGTGCCATTCAGGAAGACGCGCCCCACTATTCTTCCTTATACTTTATAATGTAAGTGTGCAACCTTCCACTAAAAAATATTAGAGTATTATCTGTACACACTGATTACCAACGAGTGCACACTTACACTACAGTTATAGCTGGGGTCATACTCTTTCCATCCCGCAACCTTCTCGACTAGAAATTGGTAGGGCGCGTCTACGTGGATCTGTACCATAAGAGATACCAAAGAGAATAATGTAGTTATAGAAGACCTGGTTCTCATAAAATATGTCTCACTTATTTAATAGCAGACCTCACTTGTTTCAAAGAAGACTTCGTTTTCTACATCAAGGTATTGTTTCTTTTTTATTGGAGCTAAATAAACACGCTATGCCTAGTGTGCCAGTAGTGTGCGCCGCGTGATAGTTGATCGGTGATCGCTTAACAACAAAAGGTCATCAGAAAAAAGCTTTGAGAATATTCCAAATATGTGGAATATTAAACCTCAGTGAAAAAATACTGCTAACCAATATGAGCCCCAAAAACAATAATTAATTCGTAACAAGGTTTGAGAACAATCTAAAGTTTGCCGTTTCGAAAGAAGCTCGCTGTAAGTGCTTCGCTGATGTGTTTGACTTTGGCAGCCGATAACTTTCCAGTTGAAATTGAGGAGCCATTCGATTACTTTTGGATGAGGCAAATAGAGATCGGGTCAGTTCTCAAGTAGTTGAGATGGGATAGCCGGGATGACAGCTGGAGTAACGGACTCATTTGACGCTGTTACGAAAAGTTATCTGGTCAAGTTAAGTATGAAAAGTTCATTCATTGTATTTGATTTATAACCCACTTTTAAAGCTGGATTTTAATTTATTGATATTTTGATAGATATCTATTGATATATAAATTAAAATCAAAATGTCAAATCAAATCTTTACTACTTCATCAAAAAGTACGTTTTCTTTGAACAACGTAAACTGTTTTTTAAAGATATTAATTATAATTTATATATGATTTAGATTATATATTATATATAAACAACTGACATAGGTACCTAACACTAGAAACATACCTACCTATATACTTGTTAATATATTCGTAGATAAATATACCACATTGCACCCAGACAAGCTATAAATGGGTCTACTTTAGAAATTCGCGTTCAACTTGCAAGCATTAATCTTTTGAACCACCATCTTATAAAGAGGCAACTTCTACTTAACAGTAAATTAATTCGTTAGCCACCTTTAAAAATTACCCTCCTTTGGTTGGCTAATTCATGAAGTTTAGTATCTTTGTAATGCTGAAGTTAGTCACAGCTAACAAATCGACTTTACATTAGAATTTGAATTAAACGTACATCAGAGTTGCAAAGTTTATGGAACGTCGTTAAGGATATTTACGTATTCTTTTATACATATGATATATGTATGTATCCCGCGACTTGTCCATTTTCCTTGTCCTTGTCCTTATTATTATTTTAATTCAAACTCATTATTAAACCATCAGAATGCTTGATGTTTTCATCAGGGATCGCTTTCTGCTGATGTCAGATATTTGTGTGAGATATATTATCTCAAATTACCCATTTTGTGATAAACTACCACCTTTCCACAAGGATCTCAGAAGAGGTAGGCAGAAGTTGCCTTCAAAGCAACTACACGAAAAACTCGGCAACTACATCTCTTATTGCTACATCTGAATATCAATGATAATTTTACATAAATTAAATACTGAACTTTTAATCTTGTTTCAAAACACAGTATTGTGCCAATCGTATGCAAATCTATGAAAACTTAGATATTCTATGCTCATGAGCGTTTTATATTATGTTAACGCATTTTTTATATTTACAATATAGTGTACCTATCTACACTGTTAGACAAACGGAACTGCCGTGAGTCGCTCGCTTAAGGGACATCACTCAAGTGTAACGGCGTTCCCGTAACTCCGCAACTTTAAGTGTTCGTTGGCTTTCGTCTCTATTAAATAAAGTAATTTATATCAAGACTTTTCTCATATAAAAAAGCTGATTTCTCAAATGAAATAGGCTTTTTGACTCCCGAGTGTTCATTTTTCGCGTGTACTGAATGGAGCGCGATAAAAGCAATGCTTGGCTATGAATTTTATTTTCGTTCTCTGAATTTTTCGTGATGAACAAGCGGTTTTATTTAGTGATTCATAGGGCTGGATGCTGTTAGCTTTATACCTTTAGCTGTGACCTACAGGTAGGTCATT
This sequence comes from Drepana falcataria, assembly GCA_945859725.1. NCBI lineage: Eukaryota > Metazoa > Arthropoda > Insecta > Lepidoptera > Drepanidae > Drepana > Drepana falcataria. The sequence goes on from OX243926.1 coordinate 4,118,224, forward strand.
CACCTACTATATGTGTAGTATATATAGCTAAATAATACTCCCTTGTCAGTACAAGGGAGTGTTATTTAGCTTTATATAAACGTGTAAATAAAACAGAGCCGTGATGGCGAAGTAGTCTGAGTACTCACTTGCTGAATCAAGATTGTAAGTAAGTTTGTTACTATACATAAGTAAAGTAAGTCCCTAACGGGGTAGGCAGAGATTAGGTATAGAGCACCAGTTCTCTCTAGACTTACATTTCTCTTTCGCTTCGTCCACATTCATTCATTCGTTCAGTTTTTTATTATATAGGTATATACTTATATATCGTATTGTTAATGATTTTTTATTTGCTAGTTCCCTTGATGACGTAGGAACAACTATAAAAACGTAAAATTGTTAGTGGATAGAATCTGTACATTGAATATAGTTTCCAATCAATCGCACTGGCTAATAACCGTTCTTCGTTATTCTCAATGCTGCTATAACGCTTACTCGTATCAGTACAGAATTAGCAACGCGCGCAATGATTGTCGTAACCGCGTAACAGGCGAAACGGTGAGCTTGCTTTTTTTATAGATTTATGGAATAACGTGCAACTGTCGAAAATCCTTTAATTTAAATCGAGAAAGACATTATATATTACAGTTTGCGGTAATAATGGAGTTTCTAAGACCATAAATCACTTGAGAGAATAATGAATCGACTTCGTGATCCGCAGCTCAAGTCTTCGGTTACTTACGAAACCGTTCAGCCTTGTCACAGGATAAACGCTGTTATTAATATAGCAATTAGGCCCAGAGTACTTTAGATTGTGTTAGTCCCTTGAAGCTACATCGATTATTAGATTATATTTGTGTTACCTTAAGCCTGTAATCAATTATTGCAAATTTTAGGATGTAATAGTAAATATATAGGTACATACATTTCATCATGTCGATCTCCCGATTCCAGAAGGGGTAGGCAGAGGTGTGTAGGTAGTACCCACACCCACTTTACCTCCAGAGATATATTTAGGTGCCGTCAGATGGCGAGTCTATCGCCGTATCTCAAGTACAACTATACGTAGGTGTGTCCCATAGAGCGCCAGGTCTCTCTAGACTTACATACCTCATTCGCTTAGTCCAAATTCATCAGTCTCTTCTTGTCATTACCATCTTTGAGTACCCAATCGATTTTGATTTAGTAGTTTGAACGTAGTCATTTGGATCATCTTTTCACACTTTCGCATTGTATTTTGTTTTCGCAATATTTTCACTCAACTTTTCTCTATATGTTTAAAACTACGTAAAGTTACTTCCTTCATCTGAGATTTTTCCTTTACCGATGTGAACCACCTTCAAAGTATTCACAGGATTCTCTAACGGGTGGCAGAGAAGAGAATAAATGTCTTAAATATCAAGCTAATGGCTTGAGTATCCCTCAAATGTAAGCAAAATAGTGTAATGGTTGCGCCAGTCTCAAATAAATACCCAACGTTTTTGCCCTGTGGAACATGCTGATATCAACATCAAAGGAGCCAAAATGGGTTATAGAGATTAAGGTCAGTGCGATATTTGATCTAAGGATGAATCTTTTTATTTGGCCGACCCAAGATTATGGAGATTACGTGACCTTCTTGTATCTCTTCAACTACTTATAATAAATGGGGTTATAAGAAGTTAAAGAGTAGTTTTTGCATTGGTATGTTTTCTGTATTCGAAACTGGCGTGCATGTAGGTACCTTTAAAGGGACTGGTGAATGAATGATGAAGTCTAGAGAGAACTGGCGCTTCACTCTCTCTGCCTACCTCGTGAGGATAACTCAGAGAATCAGCACTGCTACCCAGCATGGCAAAGCTAGCAGCATTATTTCTTGTTCTCTCTTGTCTTTTTGGCACGTTGCCTCGGGATAACGATTTGGGTTAAATATTTTATCTAGCTGGTTTTATGACTGTTATTTTGTAAAAATCGTTAATTATTGTTATTGTAAATAAATAAAAAAAAATTATCCTCCTCAAAGGGCTGTTTGTGAATAAATTTGCACAAAATTTGTGAATATGTTTGTTCCTACACGCAAAACCTACTGATCGGAGCTAGACGTAGTTCTGCATGAATTCTAAACACGCGCTTCTAAAAATAACATGTGTAATTACGCGTTTCACAAATAATACACAAGTTTCACAAGTAAATGAAACAAAATTGTGGACGTTTAAAATCTCTGTATCAAGAATCGCTCGTCTGTATAACCCTTTAATGTGTCCTAAGGCAATTCACACACTCACCTGTGAAGTAGTATTCCGTGTAGGACCTTCGATAAATGGAATGATCAGAGCGAACATGCGAGTCCATAAACTCAGGCGTACACAATGCAGTGAGTTTTGTTTCAAGTAAAGTACTTTGTAATATATAGAGGCTTTGTAGATAACAATACCTTGTAGTTCAATAGAGTAACATTACTCTAGAACTATTTTTGTCCATTAAGCTTTTTAATATAGGATTTTACTGTTCAATATAAATAAATATTGTTTATTATACTTAGTATGATACTTACTACTTAGACTCATAAACTTCAAATATGTGAATAATAAACAAATTGCTCTCTTTAAAAATTTTAATACTCGTATGGCCCAAAAAATACGATAATCATTTATATCGATTCCAAAGTTACTTGGAATAAGTTACTATAAATTAAGTTTGATCTAAACTAATGGAAATCTAGAAATATTTCCGCCACTTTAGACGTCGTGATATAAAAAGACATGTATGAAGAGATTGATTAATGTTGATGAAGAAAAGTGTATGTATGCATGTGTGTAGAGAAAACTGGCGCTCTCTGGCAGTCTCGGTGATATGTTCGAAAAATATCGGAACGAAAACTATGCGACATTAACTTTACTACAATAACTAAATATATCTACCGTGAAAAGAGGGTGCAGTTACACTCTGGAGAGTACAGCATGGAGCCCTGGAGAGTACAGCATGGAGTTCTTCAAGAAGGTTGTGGAAAGATTCCTGCAGGGTCGGCAACGTGCGAGTGATACCCCTGGTGTTGCAAGCGTCCATAGGCGGCGGTAACCGCTTACCATCAGGCGGACCGCATGCTTATTTGCCATCCTTGTGGCATAAAAAAAAAAAAAACACCTTTGCCTAGGTACCTCTTCGAGTACCCTTAATATAAAGAATATGTCTATATATAGCACATCTCGCTGATACCGAGGTGTACTGAAAATAAAACAATAATATATACATAATATGAACGGCCATTATTAACAATACGAGTTCTTTGTAAGCCTAAGATATAAATTCTACTCTAAAGTTAATAATATTTCTATAATGTTGATAAAAGGCCCAATAACCTAACCGAATAGAAAACGTAGTAATTTCCCTAACAATGCGGAAAAGCTTTTGCAATTTCAGAAATTTCAACACATTCTGTTGTCATCAGACTCAAAGTGAAAATGTTTCGCCTAATTGTATCACCGTTTTATGCTAAATATCTAAGGCAATTTTACTGAAATGCAGCTATCTGCAACTGTGGAACATTTTCAACTCTATACCGAATTAGGGCACTGTCTGTATTATTTTGAATTATATCAAAGAATTCGACATGATTTATTTTCAGAAAGGAGAAAGTATAAAAATGAGAATTCAGTCGAAACAGCTTTTAAATTGCATTGACATCTTAAAATTACGTACTGTCCGGGAATATAAAAATCTTAATCTATACTAATATTATAAAGCTGAAGAGTTTGTTTGCTTGTTTGGTTGTTTGAACGTACTAATCTCAGGAACTACTGGTTGGAATTGAACAATTATTTTTGTGTTGGATAGTCCATTTGTCTAGAAAGGCTTTATATAACATCACGCTACGACTAAAAGGAGTGAAGCATAAATTAATAATATTGCAAGAACGGGAAAAATATTCCTTTTTGAGAGCTTCCGTTGCGTGCGCTGCGTAAACGGTTTAAGTTACGCAAATATCATGTATCAGGGAATTGTTCCTCTTTAAAAGTTCTAAAAACAGTCCGCGACGACATATGTCTATCTTTTAAGGTTAACTCACTATAACCTTTTTTATGGCAATTAAGTCCGCGATGGGCTCCTAAACAACTTAACCGATTTCAATCAAATTTGCAACCCGTGTGCAGTTTGATCCAATTTAAAATTGGGATAGCTTACATCACAATTGGACTCGATAGGTGGTCGTGTTTCAGGAAGTTTAACTTTTTCCCCCGAGCGAAGCTAGGTGGGACAGCTAGTAGGATATAATATGTAGTGAAGTTGGTTCCGTATTCAAATGTAGGAAATGCTATTAATTGACAGTTTGGGAACATTCATAAAAATATCGTAAAAACGCTTAAGACTGACAGTTGAATGTTTAACTGACATTCACATAAAATACTCAACTACAGTTTATCACTAACGCGAGGTATATGAGTTTTATTTCCGTCAATTAGTCAAGCAATTAGAGTTACGAGTGAAACGCCGCTTCCACTAATTTCAGATAAGATAAGAAATTTCATTCTAAGGGTTTATTTTTCTACTTTTATTGGATATACTAGTTTATTGGAACATCTTTAGGCATTCCTACAAAGTAAAGGGGTAGGCAGCGGAATCACGGCTTCTTTTCGCTGGAGTTATATTTAAGAATGCGACAGATGGCGAGTTCATCGCTGTATTTCAAGCACAACTAAGATACCTACAAATGTTTTTGAATTTATTCTCAAACGTATGCAGGATTCCTCTCGATGATAAACTTCTCCATTAATTTCGCGGTGTAATTAATCACTATGTGCTTAAGTTCTGATACTCATTAAAACCGTCGGGATTCGAACTTGCAATCATTGCGTTGCAGGCGACTACTCGGAGCAATCGGCCACCACGATTCTGGATGAATGGGTACGTAGATATGTATGGATGATGTGTATAAGAATGTATATAAACTACTACATTATAATAGTACTACCTATATTATCCCTTCTAACGTCTGTGGTAAGCTTCAGAGCTTTAATAGGAATATAGGTAATAATTTCAAAATACATTGTTCAACAAAAATATTTTGTATACAAGCTCTACGCTTTGTCCCAAGACGTGCATCGACATTGCATACAGCGTGTGTGGTCACATTTAACCCTAAATGCATTGTACTACCATTTAAAGTGACATTTTCATTACGCGGGTGTAGATTTATTTACATTGAGGTCCACTAAGAAAATAGGAATGGGTGTAAGCCAAGCCGCGCCATGTATGTGTAATTTACAATCTCAATTTGGACGATGCCAAGTCTCATATGGCCAACTTCAACGATATAATTTATAATTTAAAGAATTCATTCCGATGCTCCATAGATAATATTTAAAGTACCTATATTCGTAGATCGCAAGTTCGAATCCCGTCTATACCAATGAGTTTTTCTGAACTTAAGTACAGTGATTAGTCACACCATGAGCTTTACGGTGAAGGAAAACATCAAGAGGAAACCCGCATACGTCTGAGAAGCAATTCAAAGGCGTATGTATAGTCGTGCTTGAGTAACCGCGATGGACTCGCCATCTGTCACGTTGGCACCGAAAATATATCTTTTGCGGAAAGTAGGTGTGTGGCTTCTATCTACCTATACACCTCTGCCAACCCCTTCGGGGAGCCCTTGTAGGAAGGCGTGTTGATATATTATGTTTATTTTCGTGTTTGTTTGGTAAATATCCATGTCACATAGAGTAGAGATGTAATTACGCACTTTATTCTTACTATAATGGTAGATGTATTTAGGTGTCGTTATTTATCGTGAGTTTTACACCAAAAAAAAGTAATGTAGTCAACGTTTTAAAGGTTTAATTATGCATGGCAGCTAGTTAAGGTACAATTGACTATGCCTTGTATGATACTGACCACAAGTTTGATCCGCAAGTAACAAACATTTGCATGGTGATGTTATTCCCTCGTTGTGCGTCTAGGCATAATACGCACATAAATATCTACATATCATCACGCCGAGTACCGCATGGGGTTGGTAGACAGAAAAGAGTGTCTGTTCTCAAGACCTACAGACCTTTTTCACTTCATCTACATTATTTTGTCTCTTTATACGTGGTTGCCGGTTATCCGTCCTCTTGATGTTCCAATTTCTTTTTCAAGTTAGTTAGTAAATTATATCGTATAGTCTATATAGTCGCGTATAGTCTCGTTCTTCGTCTCTACAATCACAATCCAATCAAATTATTTATCAAATTGTCTCTTATATCTGTAGGTATAAGTATGATAACCAGTCGCTGTTGCCGGCCTGCTATGTACAGTCTAGTTTTAGATCAGTTAGCTTTAGGGATGTCCAAAGTATTATTTCCCTGCATAAATCTCACTCAATTCGGGTACGAGCTTACGTAAAACAATTTGTGTTGGCCGGAATCGAGTACAGCAAATGCCTTATGAAGCGCAGTCGCCACTGGCGAGTTATTCGGGACAGTGATGCCTTTACATAAGCTACGAGCTATCTCGCTTAGTTGCAACTCGTAACTGACTCCGGAAATATAAACATGTAAGTAATTTGTTAGGTTCATGCATTTAAAATGTTCACTACATTTTTATACAGTTTGATATTTATGCGAATAAGTGGACACTTTTTGGCAATGATACCGAAATGTCGGTTTTAAGTCTCGCGATTTTATAACTCTCAGTGTGCTACGGCATTTTGTGAGTTTTAATACAAAATGTTAAGTCTTTGTTATATTTATAAATTTGTCAACTTTTTTTGTTGACCGATTTCGGTTACTATTATGAAGCTAGCATAAAATTATGAGTATTATTATATTCGACCATAATTACCGTGTACCGATAAAAATGTGACTTATCACTGTACATAAGTTTTCGGGACGGGGTTTACAGGATTCGAACTTGTAATCTTTGTACTACAGGCAACTAGGCGAACGACTCGGTTACCATGACCCAACTATTAGTACTACTAGTAAATACCTATATATTTCCACCCGTCTGTCGTTTACTGTAAATGGTTTACTTCTCTAAAAGCTCTTTAGCACAGACCGCCGGGTTTTGAACCAGCTGCCTTGATATTGCAGTTATATTACTACTTAGCCAAAGTAACAGTGAAAAGCATGTATTTCATCACTTCGGAGATTTCACTTTACTCCGCCGGCATTGTCTTAAATTATCCCGAAACAAAATATGTCGGTACCACCGTTTTCCATATTGGGCAGAAACATTCCTTTTTCAGAGCAATTTTCGGGGCTGTCTTCTCAGCTTATAATTCGTTTTAAACAGAGGGTGAGTGGAACACACCACTTAGACACCAAACAAGGGTGTATTAAGTGTGAGTTAAAATTTAAATTGATTCCGCCCCCTCAGCAGAAAATTCAAATAGTGCGCGGTGTGATCTCAAGCGGGAGACAGTGTTTGTGGGATTCTTTTGCTGCAAATTGGACGCCTCAGGCGCATACACATATATTGAAGGGAGTAAGAAAGTCTCATGTACATTCACGCACACGTCATTATACGGTTCATTTGTAAGGGTGTGGGCGGTTAGGTTAGGTACAACAGCGTCATATTGGCCGCACGAAATGCATTACATTTTTGCGATGTTCTCTAGCTTTTTTTAATGGATGTAATGTAGAATATTTAACTAGGAGTGTATAAGCAGATAGAAATAATCTAAATTCACGCCATCTAGTGTTAGAATTTGTATTTCATCAAAATCATTCGTTAGTTTGGTTTCGATTTCACTAGGCCGCAAATGGTCGATAGTTTTCCCGAGACCTAAGCTCATACTATACCAATACCATATGTATCAACAGTATAAATTAATCACCCCGAGTCCCTCACGGGCTAGGCAGAGAGTAGTAGCCAGATCTTTCAGACTTACAGACTTACGCTGTATAAATAATAGCAATAGATACATCAACCACATCCCGCCCCCAAATAATATTTAAATAAAATTACCAGTCCAGCCCAGCTCCCTTGCTCGCGATCCAGCAACGCCCTAAGCCGAGGTTCGTACCCCACAGGGGGTGCCCTTAGCTGTGTTGCTTAGAAATAAAGTGCCTGGCTGGAGGCCTAGGTCTCGCCATTGACCGGTTAAGTAGCAAAAGTTCCCGGAACTCACGCTACGAGAGACAATACAAAAAAAAAAAAAAAAAAAAACATCAACCACATACGAAGTCATGCTAAATTAGACTATAAAGTTAGGAAGTTGACAAATCTTCTACAACCAAACCCAACCAAAATATCAATATAATTAATTATTCCTTAAGGCAACGACCAGAGTATTGTTGGGAATCGTTGTGTACACAAGCTTTTAGCAAGCAAATGAGGTCTAAGATTATGCAAATTCAATCGTTTTCCGTAGCTATAGATTATGATATTTTTCCTTTCATTTTTTAATACCTACTGCGTTATGTCGTAAAAGCTTTTAAATGTGTCTCGCTTACAAAGTTGACAAAGGCGCGACTATTTACGAGGCAGAATACTTAATTGACTGAATTTTGCAAAGGACGAGTGAACTTTGTTTGCTGAAACGGACTTGAGTGACCGAAATGGGTTCGGCTGGTGACGTCAATGGCTTACGTAGAATCATGCAGACTTCTACTATATATCTATAGGTACTCGTGTTTGTTTTTAAAGTAGGATGTGACTAGTGCACTAACTCGGCGTCAACGAAGCTGTTTTGTATAAGGCCGGCTTGTCAAAGTTTGATAAAGGTAGGCATGTGTTAATATACTTTATTACTTCATATGAACAAACAGACAAGATGAGTAAAGAAAAGTTGACGAAAGACAATGTGAAAGTGTCTGAAAGTAAACAGTTTCATTGATTTAAGGTAAATTTTGAACTAAACGTTAAACTACTCGAAATCGGGGAGCAACTATGAAGAGACTAATAAATATGGATGAAGCAAAGTGGGTCTATAAGTCTAGAGACTGCTGGTTTACTGCCTCTGCCTACCCGATATAGGACTCTACGTGATGATTAGGATGAGTTTATTTTTGAACGTATGAGGGTTTCCTCGCAATTTTCCTTTCACTGTAAAGCTTGTGGTGTTTTTTTTTTTTTTTTTTTTTTTTTTTTTTTTTTTTTTTTTTTTTTTTTTTTTTTTTGTATTGTCTCTCGTAGCGTGAGTTCCGGGAACTTTTGCTACTTAACCGGTCAATGGCGAGACCTAGGCCTCCAGCCAGGCACTTAAGTATTAAGCAACACAGCTAAGGGCACCCCCTGTGGGGTCGGACCTCGGCTTAGGGCGTTGCTGGTTCGCGAGCAAGGGAGCTGGGCTGGTCTGGTATTTTATTATTATTTAGTTATTTGGGGAGGGGATTTGCGCTACTGGCTCGGCTCGGGCCGGCACTTGCGAGAGTCTGGGGGGAACGTTACGGCTTATTCGCGTCGAGCCTCGCCGGCGAGGACGGAACAATGGTCGGTTTTGTGTAGTGTCGTTTGTGTGTCGTCGTCGGGCGTCCTGGAGGACCGTTATGTCGTCATCCGGTTCGATGACGGCATGTTTTGGGCGCCTTATCTTAGATATAAGGGAGGGTGTGTATCGGGCGGCCGATACGACGAGAGGGTTGGGATGATTTTCAGCAGAATCGAAATGGAGCTTGTGGTGTGATATTACTTTGCATACGTTCAGGTAAAACTCATTGGTACAGACCGCTAGCCATTTCAATAATTATTTTCTTGAGGGGGGGATAGTGTAGGTCTGTTTAAGACACCGTCATTTCACCGATATCACTTCATCATACAACATCATTTCCTTCGTTAAGATTTTTAAAAGTACCCCTACAAATTATGTATATTGGTATACATATGTTGAAGAGGGAGTGCTGCCCTTTTTGAGATACGCGATGCCCTACAAGCGTCTGCCCAAATCAATCTTAAATATTGAATTTGCGTCGTAATCTGATAGAAACTTTCACGGGAAACGAGTTTCTATTACATTTTAACACAATTTGTTTCGCGTTTTCACCTTCTGAAGGTGCTTGGAAACTTGAAAGCTGGGGAGGAATTTCGAAATCTTAATTGGAGACGTGACGAAGAACGAAATGAAATTCCCGAAATACATAACGCTTGAGAGCAATAAACGGTCCTGAGTTTAATGATTAAATCATTACATGCCTGGTTTACACTGTTACTGATAATTATATATTATAGTATTTTATTGTGTGGTTCGAGTAGTCACTTGCAATACAAACGTTGCAAAGTCGAATCCCGATCGTAGCGCCACCTATCGGGATTAATCATAAATCTAAACCATTCTCATATATAATACCTGTTTTTTTTAAATGCCTTTCCTACTTGCATTTTCACAAGGGTCCCAAAATAATGGATAGAGCACCATTAATTCACCTTAAAAGATCACTACTTGTTTATACATAAGTATTATCAGAATTTCTGTGCCAAGAAATGAAAATATTCATTTAAATCATCATAATTCAAAAAGAACTAAAGAATAGGAACTAAATTTAAAAGGTAAGGTTAAGGTAAATGGAACCTTAGCCTGTAGACGCACGCAATATTGACTTTATGAATATAGCAGTTGCTATGCTATGAGTTCCCTAACGTAAGGTAATTTGTAAAACCTTTCATATTTTTCTTTACCGCTAATCTCGTGGTGTATTGCTGTACTAAAGTCCAGAGTAGTTCAGCTTTGCAGGTCAATTGGCCACTAAAGCTTATATATGTAGTTAAATACAATATTGTTTTTATTTAATAAATATATTTTGGACTTTATCACGCGATACATTTTAAATGATTTATAGTAATCCGTCCATCGATGCACAGTGAACCAACTGCGTCACTCCCAAATATGCCTGCATTATTCAGACATTACATTTGTATTTTATTTGCATTTTCGCCGCTCCATACACTTTTTAAGCCAACGAAGGATTAAGGGTGCGTCAATAGTCGTTCGTTACGGCCAACTTCCCTCTTAAGCCTTTTTAAAGGAAATGTTTTAAGTGCACACCTTATTAATTAATTAAACCTTGAGTTTAATAATCAAAGTTCTGAAGGGTTAACTTTTTAATTGCAATGCTTTTTGTAGGGTTTTTAATTTCGTGATTTCGGTCACTTATTTTGGAAGCTACAAAGATTAAGGACTAATTTTGATATATTTTAGTCGAGTTCATTTGAATCATCTTTCACCGTTACTTCCTCTATGTACGTAAATATGTATAAGTCATCGTGCCGAGACTCTAATTAGGTAGACAGAAGAAATAAATCGCCAGTTTTCTCTAGACTTACCAACTCTTTCGCTTCCTCTTGATACAAGCTCGCTTGTTTCGTATACTTTGGCCCTGTCTTGCCGATGAGAGCGTATTAAGTAGTAGCACTTAATTCTGTATTAAAAAACAAAGTCTCTTGCCGTATCTGTCAGTCTATCTGTGTATGATAAACTCAAAAGCTAGTTAATGGCTTTTTATTCAGTTTTCATCAGTAGACCGAATAATTCATGAGAAATGTTTAGATACATCTTGTATTAAATTTAAATGTGCTGATGCGGCTCTACGACAAAAAAAACATGTAGAGATCATGTGCTCCAAGAGCATATCGTAGTTTTTGTAATTGGCGAAATGCAGAAATGCTTTGGAATTACACGAAGTCATACGTAGAGCGCGCGTTCACCATCAGATAGCAAAAACAACTTGCTATTCACAAAATTAAATTCCATTGCTGGATGTATTCGCGTTCAATTCATTCCAGCGTCATTCTTATTTTGCCTGTTTGGCTTCCATAAATCTCATGTTATCTTTGCGAAGCTTTCCATTAACATTTTCCTATCCAGAGCTTTACACAGAATTTGGTCGGATTTTTCATTATGTCTATCGTTGGGTGAAATTTATTTTGCTATAATTGAATGAAAATAAATTATCTTACAGATATTTGTGCCTTGAATATTAATTAAATGGTTTTTAACTTAGTCTGCTTTACTTAAATACAATACCCTAATAATAATACGAATATTTGTCTGTCTATTACATTCCTACGTCTAAGCTTTAGTAATGAACATAGGCTTCGTTCTTAATATCCAAATTCTACAAAACGAATGTTTTTTTAATTAAAGATAAGATGCAAGCAGTAGTTGCAAATACAACGGCAAATAAAGAGAATATTGGACAAAAATACAACAACACACTTCACCTAATTCACCTTTCTGTCGGGAACAATAGAGTGGTCGCGTACAAAGGTGATAGCAGTCGTACATTTTTGCTCGTTTTCCGTGGCGATTGTACTCGGTTTGCAATGTTATGTCAGATATCATACAACAAGTTAGCCTCGTCCGAGGCTTAGGCATAGGATACACAAACATAATTTGATTTAACTAAAATCTTATTTGCGTTAATTTTGCATGCCGTTTATCTTCACGCCTTCCTCCAAAGGGTCCCTCACAAGGGTCCCCGAAGGGGTAGGCTCACACTCACTTTCCGACAGAGATATATTTTAGGTGCCAACGTGACAGGTAGCGCGTCCGTCGCCGTTACTAAAGCACTGGATTGCTTCTCAGACGAATGTAGGTTTTCTCTCGATTTTTTCCTTCACCGTAAAGGTCGTGGTGTAACTAATCACTGTACTTAAGTTCAGAAAAACTCATTGGTACAGTCGGGATTCGAATTTGCAATCTTTGTGTCACAGGCAACTACTCGAACCACTCGGCCACCACGGCTTTTATATTATATGCATCCAATAAATTATGGTGAACCTGAAGAGATAAAATAGCTTTGATAAATTGAATGAAAATGTAACTGAAATAAGAAGATGAGCATTCAGCATCTACTTGATACTACTTGACTTCTCCACAGAAGTGTAGTGCGTAATTTTTTGTGTAACACGAAGGCTTTTAGCTGAGACTTTGATTAATGTCCAGCGAGGACACATTTCTTTACATAGCATCCAGAGAAGGAAGACCTTTTTTGAACCGCTATTTTGAATTTATGATGCTCTTTGTCGTAGGTCAGGATAAAATGGCATGTTGCTTATTATACATTTGTAACCTCTGTACTGTAATGAATAGAAAATATATTATGTCACTGCTTGAATATAGGTATATTTATAATTTTTCTTAATATATAAAAATCAACCGCCGTTTGTTAGTATCGCAAGAAATCGAGAATTGCACATCCAAAATGATATTTTTAGTGTATTACTATAGATACCTGAATGGCATGGATTCACAAATAGACCCGTAGAGTGGCACGGCGATTGTGTTTGACTTTTATATAACCACCCAAAGAAAGATGGGCGGGTTATTCTCATAAACATGTTTTAAGAGAGGTAGGGCACAACGGGTTTCCCGTTCTAATTTGGAGCTTCCCGACTGGGGCAGGCCCTCCACCTTATAGAAGTCCGTAGCCAAATAATTTTTTTTTTGTGTTGTGTTCCTATGCGGTGAATGAGGTTTCCAGTAATGAGCTCCTTGGGGAGGGGGGGAGGATTGTTATATTGTGTTATTTATTATGCTGCCAGTACAGTATAACTCTCCGAACACAGAGTAGCAACGCGCAAGTGATACTTCGGTATTGTAAGCGTAAATAGGCTGCGCTAACCGTTTTCTATCAGGTGGGCCGTATGCTTGTTTGCCACTGTAGTTGTATAAAAAAAAAAACATCTGTTCTTATGTAATGTTAATGAGACTTTACACTCCTACCAATGACGTCCATAGCCTTCTCACAAAGGATAGGCAGTGGTGTGTAGCGACAAAGTCACTTTTTTTTGCCCGGGGTATATTTAGGTACCACAAGACAGATGGCGACTCCATCGACGTTTCTCATACACGAATATAGATAGTGCGATGTACGAAGTCGCGCCCCATTATAATTCTACAATATAAGAGCTAAAAGTGTAAAAATGTTTGAGTATTGTCGGTACACACTGATTACATTGTGATTGTGCATACGAACACTACAATTAATAGACTCGGGTCATAGTCCCCGCGACCGCCTCGCCTAGAAGTTGGTGGGGCGCGTCTTCGTGTATGCCACTATCTATATACCCATCTTTAAGCTTATACAAATTTCCGTAGGTACTTCAGAATAACTCATTGGTACAGTCGGGTTTCAAATTTGTAATCTTTGTTTTCATGCGACTGTTAGAACCATTCGGCCACCAAGGCTATTTTCATAACGTTTAAAACAATATACAGACATACAACGAATCCTTTTGGATGGAGGTAATTTAGAAACCCCTTATCAAAGCAGATACCATTCTAAGTCCCCCGTTCACATTAAAATACATTTGAAAATAGGCACGCATTAAAAAAGGACAAAACAAAAGAATTAAACAGTGGAAAACGTTTCATTACCGAAAAAGAAAACACCGTTAATGCGGTTGATGTAAAAAAAGATCTATAGCGTTCCCTCGTCATTTAAACCGGCAGATAAACCTCGCTCTGTCAACTCCTACATCGTTAATTTTGTACCAACTCGAGTTTTTATTGTACGCAATTTTTCCTCAACACACGGAAATATATAGCCTCCGCCGACGTGTGACACGATGCATGCATTTATCTCTCCGTGTGTAATAAAAACTAAGGGTTCGTTGGTTTACCTCGAGGTAATTAATTAAGGTACGTCTTTAGGAGTGCCTACTTATTTACCTCTGGATAAACGACCGGGAAATAATAGACAGTATTTAGTGAGTTACTAGTTCAATTAGCTTCCCTTAGTATCTGCAAAGCTAAGATTGCACGTTGAAAACCCTGTACCGAATACTTTTACTAAGCTTGAGTGTAGTGATTTATTACATAAATCACTACACACAAGCTATACTACAATAGCATTACGGTACGAAAACTTCGGGTAGAAACCTTAATGCAGGTTGAGAAAAAAAACAAAGATGTATGTATTGTTGTCTTTCTGTACTGTATTGTTGTCTTTTTGCCAGATGCTGAGTCCGTCGTTTGAAACGGCTACTGACCACAGGACTGACACGTGACATCTAATGACTTCTAGTCTGAGAGTTGTTGGATAGGTGTGTGTTTTGACTACTGTGAAATTTAAAAAAGAAAGTTTTCTTCATAGAATATTATGTTCCTATATGAAATAGAATCTTCTTCTTCTAAAAGTGCCACTCCATTACTGGAGGTTGGCCGTTAGCTCGGAAAACATCTCCCTGCCTTGAGCGATCTGGAATAGTTATTCTGCACTGCTGATTCCGGTCCACTCCCTGATGTTTCGCAACTTCTTTCGCCGTCCAGCATATAAATCCATTTAAATAGAATCGGAAAGTTTTGTCCTTTCTACCAGCATTCTAACGATTTCTAAACAAGTACAGCAACAAAATCCCTTCAAGAACCAAGGCTCTGCACATTATCCTGTCTTTACGCGAGGATTGTGAAACATTTCTTACCTGCGTCCGATATTGCAACAGCTAACATATGAACGAAAGACCCCTATATACTGTGCTTAAGGTGCGCGCGTCTGTTGAAGGAAAACAGGGAAGCTTTCAGGAGGATCCATCCCTCCCCTCAGTGCCTATTTGACTCTGAGGGAGGGTGCACGCGTTGTAGAGGCAAGCCGGTCCGCCTGCGGGGTTGAGCTCGTAACGTTTCGCAAGTAAGACAGTCTGAAGTCGTCTCTGTGTTTTGAAGTGTTGTGCCTAAATGACTCTGTGATTGGACTTGTGAATTATTCGCGAGGGATTTGTGAGGTAAGACCAGTTTTTATTGTGTATTTTTTTTTAAAAACTTTCTGAATTTTAAAGGTAACCAATATGCTTTTTGATTTCATGTATGGACCAATTAATATAACATTTAAGGTCTATTATTATATTAAGCATATTTATGATTTTGTTTGACCTTTCATTAAGTACTCAGTTCAAGTTTAAGTAATAAGGCCAGTACTATAAAGTACAGTAAGTTGTTCAGCACGCCGGGTAATTTATTTAAGTAGTATTATTTTTAAGTAAAAGGAAAATACACACACACACACAAAATAGTAATAAAAATATTTTTGTATAATTTTTAAATCGCTTGCTTCCTGCAGGTAGGAAGAGGGAATAGAGCGCCAGTTCTCTCTAGACTTACATACCTCTCTACACCGAAATACCAATTAACCTAGGTTTTATCAGTAATGCCTTAATTAATATTATCTGGAGATTATGCCAAGGCAAGAAACGATCGTATTAATGTTAGCTCCAGATATTTCTTGTCAATTGAAGACCCGCTTTCTACAATGTGCAAGAATATATGCTATACGTATACATACTAGTGACCCGCCCCGGCTTCGCTCGGGTACGTACATTGTTTTGTTGTATCTCAAATAGATAAAGTTAGGTTTTTTTAATAATATCTACTCAAACGATTTTTCTTTTTTCGGACATTTTCAATAATTAGCACTATATTTAAACCAATTTACTCGAAATCTTAACATGTTATTCACTTAAATCATCCTCATGAATTTTCTGCTTCTGCTTTTGGTGAAAGCCGCATGAAAATCTGTTCAGTAGTACCTATATGAGTTTATCGCAAGCGGTCAGACAGATGTGACGGGGACTAGGTTTTAGAATATGCAGTGATATTATTATTTATGTACCTATTGTTTCTTTTGAGATATAAAGAAACATAGATTATATAAAAAAACAGCCCTACACTACATTTGTTTAATTTATTTAGTTGTGTTATATTTAAATAAGTTTGTTTTTAATGTATGTACAAATTTACTACTAAAACAGTTTTTAATGTAGGACACGAAAAACTTAAATATGTTTCATATGAAGGCTGTAGACAATTTAAGCAAATGGCCAGTAATATTGTTTCAACATTTCTGATATTGTTTTTTATTTTTTTGTGTTCTATCTTTCTTTTAGCTTTCTCTGTTCTGTTCACAAAGTGAGATGCGTGGTTGTTTTTTTTAGAGGTTAAGATAAAAAAAGTACCTACTCTTACTCCAAAAGCAAAAAGGAAACAATCAAATGCGAATGAATAAATTAAAACCTTACATTGATAATACTTTTCGGTAATTACTCTTCCAATCTCTGTTAGTCATGTTTATATTCAAAAATTAAACTACATTATAACTGTAGAATCTGTATAATATTTGTTTAAACTCTATTCTCGAAAAAACAGTAAAAGTAATTTCTGGAGTTCAAATTGCTTACATACCAAATTTATTCAAAATCTGTTCATCTTTTTGACTTACAGTCAGAACCGGTATTTAGACATTTAATATAAGAACATATGTCATTAACAAATATCCTTATATCTGACGTCATCATTTAAACTCAAAGTCAAGTCAAGTCAAAATTTCATTGATGATTGCGTGCGCAGATTACCCCTTGATACCCAAATTAATTAGTAATATTAAGCAAAACCCCAGGCATATTACGTTATATCCAACTTATCATGCAGGCCGTATAGACATCTAATTTTTAAATGTCCTCTATAATTAAGGTTTATTCATAAATTTTCAAGTAATCATGAATTGTTATTTTTAACCCAACGCAAACAGGTCAACCTGTACCCTACAGTTCCAACTCTCAATTATTATTCAAATATTATCTCTGTGTAGCACTTGTATCAACATTCCGAACAGATAAAAAGAACGACATGAATTACTCTCCGGCGTTCGGATCTATGACAATGTCGGACAAGACGAAAAGGAATAGAGTCATTTGAATCTATTGTCATCTTTAGACTATCACTATGAACTCCACAGCGACAACCAACTTGATTTGAAATATGAACAAAATAAATCAAGCGGAAGTGAACCCTATTTGAACGACATAGGTGATTTAAATGAGGGTGAAGCGGCAGACTTATGTTGGTCGACCAATACAAAGAGGTAGCGATAAAACAGATAGCAGCAGCTCTACAAAAGGTTGTAACAAAAGATATTATTACGTATAAACACACGCGGCCCACGCTCTGGAACCCTGCAACCTACGAAATGTTCCAATTTTGAGATAAAGATGATCCAAAATAACATGCATTGTAACAAAAAAGGTGCTTTTCTTCCAAAGAAAAGGATGTACTTACATAAAGAGTTATGAATTTTGTTGGCCGTTTCAATTCCAGTAAAACGGTGCAATCATTTATACATTTATATCTTCTGTCGCGGCACAGCAGTATCTATTACGAAATTGCGATTTGATAAATCGCCAAACATTATTATGGGCGGTGAAAGAAATGGACCCACTCAAGTTGAAACGACACTGCGTATAACGTTGAACTTACATCCTATCATCATAAAGTTTGCTTTACCATAAAGCAAAATAAATATTGTTATAGGAAACATAATGCTTCAGGTATTCTGTCCAAAGCGAGTTTTTTAATAAATTGGGCAATGGTTGATTGTTATTGATACTTGACGAAGTTAAGTAATTAACCGCATAATGCCTATAAGTCTTTTATATAGAAATAATAATTATTATATGATGTGAGCCGTGGTAGTCGAGTAGCTCGAGCAGTTGCTTGCAACACAAAGGCTGTATGTTTGAATCCCGACTGTAAATGAGTTTTGCTGGAGTACAGTGATTAGTTACACCACGAGCTTAACGGTGAAGGAAAACATCGAGAGGAAACCTTCATAAGTTTGAGAAGAAATTCAAAGGCATTGTATTAACCCCTAAAATATATCTCTAGTGGAAAGTTGATGTGTGGGTTCTACCTACACAGCTCCTCCTACACCTTCGGGGACCCTTGTGGGAAACTTGAGTATAATTAGTATAGATCTTTACAGAGGCATAGTCTGTTTGTTTGTACGCGCTCATCTTAGATAGCCATCATCTCTCATTTGAGGTAGGCTAAAGGTGATAAATGGTGATTATTATCATGGGACTCTGGTACCCAAGGGACCGGATAAGCAAATTCAACGCGAGTAAAACCACGGGCACACCTGTCAAAAGTTGAAATAGCCGCCTAATCTATAAGATTAGAATATAAAACATTAAGAATTTGAAGTCACACTAGCCTAGTGACATTGTTTACAAGTAAATATAAGGAAAACCCTACGGAAGTGAGATATGCTAGAACAAACAGACAAGAAGACATACATTATATAAGATAAGTGTATTACTCCAAGAGATAAGCTTTCGTTTGCTCATTAAATATGAACGAACAAAATAAAACACAAGACTTTATACACATACATTATTTACATATCATCACGCCGAGTCCCTTACGGGGTAGGCGGAGAGAATAGAGCGCCATTTGCCTCTGGACTTGCATACCTCTTTCGCTTCGTCCACATTTATCAGTCTCTTCATACATGCTCGCCTGGTTCAAGTACTCATGACATTCCCGTCTTTAAGTGTCCATTCGATTTGCACACACTTTCGCTTTGTATATCTGTTTCTTTGATCTTCCTTCACTCATCCTTTCTATATGTTCAAACCAACGTAACATGCCTTTCTTCATCTATACAATTGCATCTTCGTTCACGCCAGTTCATATTTTTTTAATTCACCATGATGACAAACATGGATGCGGTCGCCGCCTATGAACCTTGGTATCGCTTGAGCGTCGCAAACTTTGCATGAATCTTTTCCATATCCCACTTGTTCTCTTATTGCTTAACAATTTAAGATAAAAGTTACCGTTGAATAATAAAACATTCTCTCTTTCATCAAACAACACAAAATATTTCCATACAATATACATTATTTCCGCCAGTCTAAAGCGTAGTAAATTATGGGCTCGATTTTCTCCATTTCTCCACCAAGGAAAATATGATCGCGTGTGTCTGCCGCGTCCACCCTCCGCACGCGATACAATTTTTTTGTAATACTTCGCAGATTACGCCCGTACAAATTATTCTCACGGTGCTACACCAAATCTTCTACTGACGCGTTTGTAAGTACCTATACGTTTTTGAGCGTTAATTTTTTGCGTGCGCAAAAGGTTTACTGAACAATTTATTGTAGGTATTATGTAAAATGTCACATTGATTCTATTTGGAGTTTATGAAGTGTGATTCTTTTGATGATACAACACAATCTTTGAGCTCGTTAAATCTAAGGAAAGTTCGACGAATATTTGTTTTTGTTACAGTTTTTCTAATAGCTTCTCACATTAATTATGTACCTACATTTACTTAATAATAATTTACTTAAATTGTTTAAATATAGAAAGGTACTATACAAGTCGTAGTCCCAAACTAAGAATATATTATTATATATAATTAGACAGTGAAAAAAAAAAAGCCGTGGTGGCCGAGTGGTTCGAGCAGTTGCCTGCGACGCAAAGGTCGCAAGTTCGAATCCCGACTGTACCAATGAGTTTTTCTGAACTTAAGTACAGTGATTAGTCACACCACGAGCTTTACGGTGAAGGAAAACATCGTGAGGGAACCTGCATACGTCTGAGAAGAAATTCAAAGGCGTATGTATAGTCGTGCTTGAGTAACGGCGATGGACTCGCCATCTGTCACGTTGGCACCTAATATACCTCTGGCGGAAAGTGGGTGTGTGGGTATTACCCATACACCTCTGCCTACCCCTTCGGGGACCCTTGTGGGAAGGCGAGAGGATATTTATTTATTTTACAAATACATGGACATAATGTCATGATTATATTTATTTAATAAACAGGACAATACAATATCCCCAGCTGGAATTGAATACATAGCCCTGGTCATGATTTAAGCTACGAAAACCAGACTAAATATCCGTTTATACCGTGCTTTTCCTTGTAGTATTATATAGCGCATGGTCACATTAAAAACCGATTAGGTCCTGCAAATTCCTCACTGTTTCCACAACATTGACCTCTATAGTGTTATGAATTGAGTCACAAATTAGTTTGCAAGTCCAGGTAATTGTGACTACGTGCTAATGTTAGGTTAGGGTTCGGATGTGTTAATTTGTCCTGTCATGCGATGAGTTACAACAATGTACGGATTGTGGGGGTCGGCCACAAAAGAAATTTCCCAACGAAATTACCTGTTACAAATCTTGCGTGTACAAGGAAACGTTTTGATGAGCGTTGTATGATGTGACTCATCTATTTTGGGGCTATCATGGTTGGAAAAGAGGAAAACTTCTGATTGATTCTTGTCTGTTTAGATATCATATTAACAAATTACATATTTCTGATATTATAAAGAGCCGTAGTGGCAGAGTGGTTCGAGTAGCTGCCTAAATTCGAACCCGACTGTACTAATGAGTTTTTTCTGAACTTAGGTACAATAATAACTTCGAGCAAGGAAAGGAAAAAACTAAAGGAAAACATCGAGGGAAACCTGCATACTTTTGAGAAGAAATTCAAAGACGTGTATAGTCGTGTTTAAGTAACGGCGATGCACTCACCATCTGTCACGCTGGCAAAATGGGTTTCTGAGTAGTACCTACCCATTTGGACCCTGGTGGGAAGGCGTGAGGATATATTATTATTTTTAAGGCAAACAAATTACATACTAATATTATGTCTAATAAACAAGTACCAGTTATTCTTTTGGTATTATCTGTGTTTAATAATGCCTATAAACTATCTTGCCATGGGTATCCCAAACTTCAGCTTACTCCAGAGCAGTTCAATTTATTATTCGTCCTTTTAACAATATGATCTGGAAACAGGAAACATACAAAATGCATTTACGAAGGTCAAGGCAGCATCGAACTAAACGTGGAAGTGCCAATTAGATTAACAGCAACGCTCGACGCCCGTAAATTGTCCAGAAGGGGTCTATTCTGAGTATCCAATTTTCCCTTTTCAGTCCACTGCTTAATGTAGGAGAGATAACTTTCCGTAATTAGACCCGTGGTGAGGTTACGGGTTTATTTTCTACACGGGGTTTCTTTATCAATCGGGATTTCTTTTGCCTTAATAAATCCATAATAAAAAACTTATTTTATACTAATTATAAATTTATTTTATACTAGCTGCCCGCCCCGGCTTCGCACGGGTGCAATATTGATACTAATAATAATGTAAAAGATAAAAATGGTTATGGTGGTTTATCCTTTAGAGCACCTAATAAAATATTAATATCCTTAAGATCCTCCACAAAAATATGTTTCTATCATCACATTACAAATCTTTGAATATTTCGTTATTTATTAAACATATAATATAAACCTTCCACTTGAAACATACCTACTTTGTGTATGAGTTAATGAGTGAGTTCACAAATGTGATCTCCCCGCATTCCACCTTGCGGGTGGAGTTTCATAAAATTCTTAGCTGACCTCTACACCGCGTAAGGAATACTCCTACCAAATTTCAAGTCAATCGGCCTTATAGTTCCTGAGATTTCGTGATGAGTGAGTTCAAAAATGGGATCTCCTATATATATATATATATATATATAGACTAATAAATGGCTGTCTGATTAGCAGGTTCCAAGGCATTTGGGTGCTTAGGTCCAAATAAACTTATTTTAATCAATATATGAAGCATAGCCCCGAGTATCTTATGGGGTAAGCAGAAATAATAATGCCAGCTCTCCTTAGACTTATAGACTTCTTTCGCTTCATTCATCTGGCTCATCCTACCACTTGAAGTCCCCAAAGTTAATTGTACCGTCGATGTGATCTACGTAGTTGGTACCTATGTGTTTTTTTCCTGTATGTTCTATCAAGAATTTTATATTGCATTCATATAAATCTTGACTATATTATTTCGTTTAAATTATAACTTAAATGCAATATCTTTACAAATAACACCGCACTGAACTAAGCAAATATTGCGCTTGTTAAGAACATAGTTTTATAATATACAGAACTTCTAAGGTATTTGAATAATAAGGCCCGTCACAAAACGTTTTTAACAATGAATTCGTCAAGCTCCGCGGTAAAAATATTTTGTCCATTTCCGTCATAGTCCGCCCGTATTGAGTAATTCTAAGGACATTTAACACCCGTGATGCAGTTTTGCTGAACAGTCCATGCGACAATGGACCAATGATTATGTTACGGCGGCCATAAAGTAATAAAGCCAACATTGTACTAAGCAGGCATTATTTACGTAGAAGTGGTTACTTTGAGGCAAACAATTTTGTACTTGCACCCTGTAAACTTATCTAAACTGTTAGTAGTTAGAAATAAGGTTTATTTTTGGATACTACTCGCTTGGACGTTAGAAAATATTTGATGATTTGCATTTGGACGCGTGGGGTGTTGTTGTGATTTATCCTCGTCTTTTGTTTTTGTATGTTCACTTCAATGGCATAGTCTCGGAAGGTCGTTTATTCTTGCATTGTGCCACTAGTATTGTCCACAAAATGACGTCGTTAGTACGTTAGCGGGTGGTCGCACGCATTGAAATTCTATTGGCGTAGTAATAAATCATTGATAGTCATGTTATAGCCATAAAGTATCTTGGTAATTGTTACTATTAACAACAGGTGATATTTCAATGTAAATTATAACGTTTCTTACAATGCCTTTTTTGACTACATAGAAATACATACATATAATGTATAGTATAATATAAAATAATAAATACAACCTCCGAAAGCGTAGCGCTTCGTTTATTCATAGGCTTCCGTTTAAAAAACCCATTGAATCAACTTTTTCCATTTTTATATGTTAACTGATTTATTGTGCTGAAGACAACAAAGAGATTCACGTTCATATGTCAAAATAAAATTGCGTCGACCCACGCGCAACACGGGCTATGGTGAGTTAAAATACATATATAGAATTCATCAATAATTCGAACCCAGATAAATCTACAGCGTCACCATTCGACACTATGGAACAATTTTAGTCTGTAACAAAGGTAGAAAAAACGAGTATTGTTCGAATGTTAGTTGTGATCGATCCTAAAGCTTATTACAAAACCAATGTATTGTTACCAAAGGACGGGTGATCTGTGATGTCGCCTATTGTAAATGGTGGATGTTGAACAATAAGTGACCATCGGGAATGTCTCTTTGTTGGCGGCAGCTGAATATTTTTATGATGTTCAAGACCTCCGCAAAAGCTATAAGGGTTTTAATAAAAAGTGATATAAGTGTTTAAGATTACGAGTTATTTTCGTCGGTAGTACTTTGGGGATTTTGTTAAAGTTCAATCTTACATATCATCACGCCGAGGCACTTACAAAGTAAGCAGCGAGAGTAGCGCGCCAGCACCTCTCTAGGGTTACAAATTACTTCCTCTTAATCACATTTATCAGTCACTTAATACATGCTCGGTTTCGAGTACTCTCACGCTTAATGTCTCTATTAAAAAATTCAGGCAAAAGAGTCTTCCTGTAATGTATTTTTTTCGTTCAAATAATTCATTTTCTGATAAAAACCCCGTGGATAATTTTAATGAAAAATACTTTGCTATTTTATGGCCTTCAGTTTTATGAGCTGGTTTATGTCTGAAGTGAACATTTATTAATTTTTAATTTTATTTAGTAAACTCCACCCAACAATGATTATAAAAAAAATGTGAATACTGTCACCCTTATAAGTCAACCCTGTTATCCTGTGTATCCCTGTGTGGCCATATAATACATAACTCTATTCACATCAAAGCTGCAAAAACAGATATGCTTTTTTAATGAGAATACCGCTGAAACTTCCTAAAAAGTCGCGATACAGAAGTAAATAGGCTTGTCTGCAAAATATTTACGTAACTGTTGGTCAACTTATATTTAAATCCAAATATCAGCCAAGTAACCTCTCAGCTTTAACGAAGTAACTTAACGCAGTTGAATTAAAATCCAAATATTTCATAAGCATCTAGCATCAAGGCGAGTGTGTTGAAGGAGGCAGAGAAACTTTGGAACCGTTCCAGACTATCTAATAAACATTGGAGAAACAAATTAACGGTCAAGGGTGGGAGATAAAACTTGATGGCTTTTTACGACTGATTTAACGATGTTTAAGAGTAATATTGTGGGTAATGGGCGTTCAGTATCGATCCTTGAGCTATTGCTCCAGTCTACAAGGACGCACTGAATTGCTAATTAAGGTTTCTGGGTTGCATGACAACTTCAGAATATAGATGAGCTTTTGCCTTTAAAGGGGAGTAGCGTTTACCAAAACGTTAACAGTATTAACTTTGTTGCTCATACCGGAATGCTAAACACTTAATTTAAAAAGGGTTTAGGGATTTTCTTACATTAGAAAATATATCTCTAGTCTAGTCTAGTCTATGTATAATTTTACATGACTTACCACAGGGTGACCAAAACGGTAGGCGCTGGTTTCCTGCATATATATGCAGGTGTCAATGTAACAGATGGTGAACTCTTCGTCATTTCGCCACGCTACTTACTATTTGTATGCATATCTCATGACAAAAATTCTTGATAAGCCACTGTTCAGTATAGTTTAGGTAGAAGTTTGGAAATACTAGTATACTGGAAAGAACGCCGGCGTTTGAACTAGCGATCTTGATTTCACACCTACTACTAACTTACTTTGACTACTTTGCTACTTAAAGAGTAGATAGGTACTCATATCAAACAGAAAATATTACATTTGCATATAAAATTTTAAGTTTAAATTAGAGCCTTAATTATATAACGTGGTATATTATACCACCTCGATATGCCTCCGCAAAAATTCTTAGTTATAAATTCATACGCTGGTGTAAATTTTATCACGCGTCGAAAGGTTGTTGCTCGAATCGCTCGAATGCTTCAGGTGGTTCTGGAAAGGTTTTTAATAAAATACCACATCAACAAACCTTTTGGTTGGAAAATTTAATTACTGTACTTTCATTATGTGAGCTGTGAAGAAGATATATGCATATATTCTATCCTAGTCGTGGTGGCTAAATGTCAGTCGTGGTAGCCAAATGGTTCGAGTAGTCGCCAGCAATGCAGATTGCAAGTTCGAATCCCGACTGTACCTATGAGTTATTTCTGAATTTAAGTACAGGAATTATTTTAGTTATACTTTTCGGAAAAAACAACGTTTGGAAATTCGTGCTTGAGACGGTTTCAACGGAGGGTGATGGACTCGCCATCGGGTACGCTAACACCTAAATATGTCTCCGGCAAAAAGGGAGTATAACAACACCTCTGCCTACCATTTCGGGAACACTTGTGAGCAGCCATGTACATTATATCCCATTTTATGTAATTCTTAGATTCGTCACACCACGAGCTTTACGGTGAAGGAAAACATCGACAGGAAACCTGCTTACGTCTGAGAAGCAATTCAAAGGCGTATGTATAGTCGTTCTTGAGTAACGGCGTTGGACTATGAAAGTGGGTGTATGGGTATTACCTAAACACGTCTGCCTACCCCTTCGGAGAAATTTATGGGAAGGCGTGAGATGAGGATTTCGTACTAAATGAAATAAGTTATCTGAAGATTGCTTTTAGATAAAGGACACCGAGGATATCAAGGAGATTGTTACTGACCTCCAAAACAAACCTCAACCAACCGTCGCAACCAACCCGCAAATGACGTACGCAGCAGCCCTCACTAAAAATAAAGACACTCCAATACCCAGCTTCCCCATTCTGGTGGAGTCAACAGACCCCACACAAACAAGTGAAGACATTATGGAGTCAGTAAAAACCAGCGTCAACGTGATTAAGCTCGGCGTTGGTATTAGTAACATCAGAGCAGCAAGAAACAGCAAAGTGCTAGTGACCTGCACGGACCCAGACAGCCGAGAAACCCTGAAAAAAGCTCTCAATGAGAAGAACAACCAGTTAACAGTCGGGGAGCCAACCAAGAGATACCCACTGCTACGACTCATCGGCGTTGACAAAGATATGAGTGACGCAGAAATAGAAGAGGCAATCTATACACAGAATAAAGCCCAACTACATCCTGGCATGTATGATCCACAAACACCAAGATATCTTGTCCGCCGGAGAACTAAGCCTAAATGGGGTGTCTGCAATGTGACAGTGCAGTGTGTCACAGAAGTCTGGCGCGCCTTGGTAGACACCCGCATACGCGTAGGGTACAACATCGTGACAGTCATCAATCAATCGCTTCTACTGCAATGCTACAACTGCCAGAGCTATGGGCACAGAGCCCAAGACTGCACTAATAGTGTTTGCTGCGGATACTGTGCCCAACCACACGACTCACGCGAGTGCATCAACCATAATAGAGAACCCACCTGCTGCAACTGTACAAAAGTGAACAAAGAGGCAAACCACCCTGCCTACAGCCAAAAGTGTCCCGAATGGCAACAGTGGGATCGATCCTCTCGCGTGGGTATCAACTACTAAACATAAGTAATAGACCAAACCGATAAACAGAAACCGAAACCTCACAACAAAATAGCCTCAAATAAAAGCTCAGATTAACAGATATAGTGCCAAATATATAAAGTGTAAATAAATATAGGAATGTAACAATATAAATAATGTATACAAAAATAATAGTACTGAAAATAAAAGTGTAACAACATAAATAACAGTGCTCAAATAAAAAGTGTAACAATACAAATAATGTATACAAAAATAATAGTAAAGAAAATAAAAGCGCAAAAATACAAAAATTATATGAAAATAATAGTGTTCAAAATAAAAGTGTAATGCATACAAAAATAACAGTGTCACAATATATACAAAGTGTAACAATATATAAAATATCTATAATATTAAAATATATATAAAACTTCATAAAGAAGCAAAGTCAGAAATCAAAAGATAATTCGCCGAAAACAAAACACCAAGTTCTAAAAATTCTAAAGCCGCCCGTATCCCTCGCGGGGACTTTAGAATAAAACTAAAGCATTAAAAAAAAAAAAAAAAAACCTACCTATTACTCAATCTTGAGACTGTAACCTAAGCCGCTCATATTAGTTAAGCTGACCCACCGGACCGAACTGACTTTGTGCTTGCGATATCTAGATGCCATCTAAACCGCATATTAGTCTTAAAGCTACACTACCTCGGTCTAGTTACGTAGGTTTAGGTCTTACGTAATGGAACACAGGCTATACCTTTGACCTCGAGCAAGCAAACAATAACCCGTGCTTTTTAATGTGTTTACATAATATATAAATATATCCGCACGCCTTCCTACAAGGGTCCCCGACTGGTAGGCAAAGGTGTATAGGTAGTACCCACACATCCACTTTCCGCCAGAGATATATTTTAGGTGCCAACGTGACAGATGGCGAGTCCATCACCGTTGCTAAAACACGACTATACGTACGCCTTTGAATATCTTCTCAAACGTATGCAAATTTCCTCTCGATCTTTTCCTCCTCCGTGGTGTGACTAATTACCGTACTTAAGTTCCAAAAAACTTTTTGGTACAGTCGGGATTCGAACTTAAAATCTTTGTGTTGCAGGCAACTACTCGAACCGCTCAGCCACCACGGCACACAAAATAAATGATTGTGTAAATAAATATTAAATGCATGTATGCACAAAAGATACACACAGTATGCTTGGTGTGTGCAGAGGCGGCGCCGGCCAGCAAACAAGCGAACGCGCTCTACTCGAAAGATTTTGTAAGCTTAACTCAGCGTTAGGGAGTCTTCATCTAATCCTTCAGTACTTTGTTCGACAAACTTTACGATTAACGTGTCTTCTAACGACACTCTACATAAACACCGATCAAGTGCACCTCTAAGAAGCGAGCCTAAAGTATCGCACACACACAAAATTTTGTTAGACATTTTGATACAATGCTATTTTTCTTATGTTGACTAGTGAGGTTAGATTTTCTTTATTTTAGTGACGTGGATATACGAGTTAAAATGGAGGAGGACTAAGAAGTATAGTAGAAGAGACTGGTAATTACAACGCTGAGGGTCAACTTACAGTAAGTAATTACCTACAACCGCTATGGTTGTTTGTAACAATTGTAAGTAAAAGAAATGTACTACATTTCTTCTTACGTGTACTTAATAGGATTTCACCAGCGTCAGCATGTAGCCTACGTTATTAAACAACATATTTATCCCAGATGAAAAGCCTTACGTTACTGCTTCATATGTCATATCTAAATTACCCACTAAAGACCAAAGTAGCATGACCAAAACACTGGAAAAGAGATTACAAACCGTTCTGCTTGATAATTGCCAAAACGCCTCTTTTGTCTAAGAGTAATAACATCGGATACATCGGACAAACTAAAAGACTTTGATCAAAGTAACAGTAATCTATTTAAAATATATCACATTTGCCGTGTCATTACATATTATTCATACATTGTATTCAGTGCCAGTTTAAACAGTAGTACCAACATAAGAACGGCGTGTCATAAACGCATCAATTTGTCATTTCACCCGCATCTTGTTTTCAAACGAAACGAAGTCGGATCGGTGTGCTTAATATTGTGTTTAGTTTAAATTAGGTATGTTGTCCTAAGATAAGACTTTAGATATTACGAGCTATCATATTTGGCCCAAGAAGAAGACTTAAAAGAAGTCGATTTATCTCGAAAAAACTTTCAAGCACCCTGAGTAAATTCTAAGACTGTATGCGTAATGGTATCTAGGTACATCTCTGCCTAACTAGAAGCTAATGACAGTGGTTGGTAGGTGGTATAAATAATTCAATCAAATATTATTTAATGCATCTCTGCACCAGTCAGCCCAGCCAAGTATAGCTCCTTTTACGGACGAAACTGCACTAAATATAAACTACATAGATCGATACGATTACTCACTGCATCCAACGATGCAGACACTGTATTAATAGATATTCAATCTATTAGTTATTCCAATTTATGTGAGGATATAGGAACAACTAATAGTCAATATTCATTCAGAGCTTTAAGGAGTTTCCGAACCGTGTAGGACTCAGCGTGATGATATCACTGAAATATCTATTACAGAAACATCAAACCCGCAGTCAGGTGGTTTGACGATTAGGCAAGATAGCCGGTTTTCTGCATTCTTCTACTCTTATTTCAGTCTTCAAATGTCTACTGTTCGTTTACCCGAAGCCTTATAATATTTATTAATAACGATATTCGCTTTTAAGGTTAACATAACAATCGGAATGAAATAATTGTTCTTCAAGATAATTTAGAGAAACACAATTATTACCAAACAAAATATGAAAAAAAAAACAAATTATAACTTCCACATCCGGCCCAAAGCAGACAAGCTCAAAGACAAAGGAAGTTTCAAAAGCATCCATTGCCTAAAGGCAAATCTTAATCTCGAAAAGTTTACACCTCACAGGCCAATCTTTGAAACTTTTGAATTTCAAAGTGTCTTAATTGCCTACATTGAACGAATAATCTTAATTCGCCCTTTAGCGATTCAATCAGCCTGTTTTGGATATCTGATCAAATGATTTATCTACTTAATTGATGAATAAAGTCACTGTTATTCATTCTTGATTGTGTATTTCCTTATTGATGTTGGAGGTTGGTCGTTTGAGCAAATGTTGGCAGGGGTTGATCCACCCCCGTTCCCCTCCGCCACATCACCTCCGTACCGCCCTCGTCTAGACTCCGAACCAGACCAATTCAGTTGGCTACGAGCTTTCGCGCGAGTAGGGTGTCACTTCAGTGTGCGTCTGGCGCCAAATTCAAACGGAATCGCGTATTCCGCGCGTGTCGATATATGTTTGGTAACTTTTTAGTGAATTAATGTGTTAAGTGATAATAATACGGACTATTTTGAATGGAGCTGACTATATGGATACTATGAGTGAGAATCATTTATAAACTTTTATGAATAAGATTTACATTTAGAAGTTTATTTATTTTAGATTGGTTGCCGATACAGTTTGCACCAAATTAACCTAGCATAATCAATTGATCTAATTAAAAAACACAAAAAAAAAACTAAAATCACCTACCATACCTAATTTAAATATGACAGTTGTTTTTTTTAAAAAAACAACAGTCATATTTAAATTAGGTATGGTAGGTGATTTTAGTTTTTTTTTTGTGTTTTTTAATACTATTTAAGTATCTGTATGACGTTAAAAAAACAACAGTCATATTTAAATTAGGTATGGTAGGTGATTTTAGTTTTTTTTTGTGTAATGGTGTAAAGGTAAAAAAAATAATGTGTAAAGGTAATTTTAATAGAACTAATTAATAGTTAGTTCAAAGATGCAGAACTACTCTTAAACTTAAGTGAAGACCACATTGCGAGGTTTTCGATCGATTTGGTATAAATATAAGCCATTTGTATCAAAATGAAAATAAGCACGGGCAAGGGCATTGTCACTTAAGTGCTGCCATTGTAAAAATACGAAGGAGAAAAAACTGTACTACTTAAGAAGAAAAAAAGTTATTTTGAAGACATTTTGCAAAGCTTTCAAGAGTTTGTGAGAGAAAAAGGCGACTTCCGGGCCCGGCACTTATCGTCGCCAAGAGGAGATGAATTAGCAAAATGTAGTGTCCGTCTCGAAATAAAAAAAACCACTTCTATTGATGCCGGCATGTATTTCATGGAAATAATTGGCTTCAAGTAGCCTCCTAAGTTCAAATACTTATATTTCTTAGCATGCCATTTACCTGGGTTGACAGTTATATATACTTGTATATCGTGTGTTTATACTATCTTTTATATATTCGTTATATATCCTCACGCCTTCCCACAAGGGTCCCCGAAGGGGTAGGCAGAGGTGTATAGGTAATACCCACACACCCACTTTCCGCCAGAGGTATATTAGATGTCAACGTGACAGATGGCGAGTCCATCGCCGTTACTCAAGCACGACTATACATACGCCTTTGAATTTATTCTCAGACGTATGCAGGTTTCCTCTCGATGTTTTCCTTCACCGTAAAGCTCGTGGTGTGACTAATCACTGTACTTAAGTTCGATGAGGATCGAACTTAAGTACTCTTAAGTACTCAAGTACTCAAGAATCCTCTCATATATACATATGAGAAGATATACATACATATATCTTCACACCTACTTACAAGAGCCCCGGAAGGGGTAGGCATAGGTATGTAAGTAGTACACACACCCACTTTAGCGATAAGTATATTTCAGGTGCCATCGTGATAGATGGCGAGTCCATCGCAGTTAATCAAGCACAACTATACATACGTCTTTGCATTTGTTTGCAATCGTATGCAGGTTTCCCCTCGATGTTTTCCTTCACTGTAAAGCTCGTGGTGTGACTAATACATTTATATCATCAAGCCGAGACCCTAAAAGGGTAGGCAGAGACAGTCGAGTGCCAGTTCTCTCTAGACTTACATACCTCTTTCGCTTCCGTCCACATCCTATTGGTGTAACTGAAAGCTGTACTTTCATTCAGAAAAACTCATTGGTACAGTCGAGATTCGAACTTGCAAACTTTTCGTTTTAAGGTAATTACTCAAAGCACTCAGTCAGCACGGCCCAGTATAAATAAATATAAAAACTAAATAATAAAATATATAAATAATAAAAAATAAAAAAAAAAGAAATTTTAGTTATTCCTTGACTACCCAACGGCCGATGATGTGAAATTTGAACTGATGGTGATTTAAACGGTTTAAGGTTCGTTTAAATATAAAAACATCCACATTTTCTTAATTTAATATCTTACTGTGAATACAGATAAAGCACATCACGAACTTGGTAGTGTTTGGTTACTGTCGTGTATAAAATTTACAGAATTCCAAAAGGAGTGTTTGTACTCACAAAGGGATTAACCATACGCTCCCTACGCACAGTCCATAGTATAAGTATACAAGATAATTTAATAAATAAAAAAGTACTATGCTTATGTAGTTATTAAGCCATACGTTCAAAAGAACATTTATTCACCCATAACACTTTAAAAACGCATATTACATTGGTAATTATCCGACACCCAATTGGGAATGTAAAAGCCGGAAACATGGTCTTTACAAATGGACACATTGGTTCTTGTAAAAGCGCCATTTGATACACGCAGTGTTAGGTGTACACTGGGCAGTAACGTGTTCTATTAAACAGATTAAAAATGCTCCATAAAATTACTTAACCATTAATTTAATTGATACCGCCATCAATTGTAACTTCTACATGGACAAATAACAACTAATTATGTACTCACATAATATAGTATCACGCCGAGACCCTCATGGAGTATGCAGAAAGAATGGAGCGCACGTTCTCTCTGGACGCATATACCTCTTTCTTTCTTACCAAATTCATCAGTCGTCATACTCTTGGTCAGTTTCAAATACTCTTGACCGCTGCATCCTTGACGGTTCGATCAATTTGATCTAAGTAGTTGGAACGTGAGCTTACGCTGCCTATCTATCCCGCTGTCTATCTATATATATCCGGAAACTCGACTGTTTAGGTTTTAGATTAGATATGTGTGTATGTTTGTTAATAGATAAATATTTACCTAGGCCATCTTACTTAGGTACAAATACCCGTGTTCATGGCACATATCCTCACCCCCAGAGGAAATCGAACCCACGACCTCAAGCATCACAGCCAGGACTTTGATCGCTGGAAAAGACAGCCGTCTCTCTATATTCACCGGATATTGACATAGTGATCAACATGGCTTTTAAGTTATATTGCAACTCTAATATGAATTCTTTGTTTTGTGTAACACTTCAGAATATAATGCTAATTTGGGGAATCAAGCGGTTGTTTGTGAGGTCATAGGTTCTTGAACTCGCTTCAATTTCACAGTTGTTAAGAAATCCGAGAACCCCGGGAGTGCGCCGCCTTAGTAAGTCAGTGATGAAAGGACTGTCTTAAAAATATCATTATAAAAATGTACGGGATGTTTTCAAACTCGAATCATATGATACTTAATAACCAGTATGTACACAAAAAGAAACATTTTAAAATCGAATAACCTATGGTTCTTTGGAATTAATTCTACAAATATACAAATGCGGAAATTTATGACGGTAGGGTGGGGGAATGGACAGAATTAGATTAAAATTTGGCACTCAGAAAGACTATTCATTAGCTGGAATAAAATGTATCAATCAAGTTTTAAAATAACGCGAGTGAAATTACGTGCATTCGCGAGGTTTTTCCAACAACTCTCACTGCCGCTACAGGCCGGGCCAATACAATAGTATGGCTCGTGATAAAAGTACTTATACGAACATTATTAACTTATTATTAATAAAACGTGAACAAAAACAATACAAAATATTATCATTTAAACAAAAACAACACACTTGGAAACGTTTACTACTACTACTACTTAAATGCGTACAATATTCGAATACTCGTGTCTAAAGGAGAGAAACAACGGGCAAAGCCTAGGATCCTGTCGCTTAAATTCAGTGTCGACAAAGGTCATTGGTTACCAAGCGGATGCATCCCATCTCTTACTACCCGTGTTTAACATACAATACTATACAAATATGCGCATATTATTACACCGTAACCATTTGGAGCCCCAGGATCTCTACTGTGTGCAAAATAAAGAGGAAAATTAAAAGTTACCGTTACTTCCCTCATACATAATTATTCTGTTCTGCAAATTAATACGACAGACTTGTATAAAAAAGCCGAGGTGGCTGAGTGGCAATCTTTGTGCTGCAAGCTCTTTGGGTTGTGTTGTTTGAATCCCGACTGACCCGAAAACCTGCATACGTTTGAGAAGAAATTCAAAGGCGTTTGTGTAGTCGTGCTTGACTTACGGCGCTGAAATCGATATCTATCATGTTGGCTCATAAAATATATCTCTGGCGGAAAGTGGGTGTGTAGGTACTACACTTTGGGGACCTTTGTGGGAGGGAAGGCGTGAAGATATAATCTTATATAAAAACTAATTAGCCATATGTGTACATTAAACTAACAATATCAAACTTAATCCTAAACAAAGCAACGTTTTTACTAGAACAAGATAACGAAATATATACTTAATTAGTCCTAAATACATTAGACATCCCACACTAAGGTACTCAACTCAATACTCCTGTTCATCCCAGTTGGAAATGGTACACATGCTGATCTCTTCACGACAACGATTTCATCCACCGTAAAGCGCATTATATGTACTTAATACTGTACATAATTATGTATGTTCAGAAAAATCTTTCGAGCGGTCGGGATTCGATCTTTATATCTTTGCTTTGCAGTATACTACTCGAACCACACGACCAATACGGCTCTTGCAATGTGTGTGTGAAGACTCATGTTTGGTAAATTACCTGCGTGTGAATAGTGTGATAGAGTTTTAACGCCATCAAATGAAACCTTTACCGCCGCTTTACGTAAACCCCAAAGTAATAAAACAGATTCCTTATCAACAATTGTCATCTAATCCCCTTTAATCGAAACGAATAACTTCGAACTGAACATTCACGAAATCCGATATTGCGTCTTAAAAGTTAACCTAGAGCAAATAGATCATTCGGCCGAATCTGCTTCGAGAATTTCCAATTCGAACAGGTCACGTAATGATTCCCCACTTGGCTATCAGACGCGCCCTTCTTTAAAAGCCTATTCTTGTTGTTTAGATAAAGCCAAGATATCTCGTGACCTCAGTATATCTTTCGTTTTCAGGATAAGAGAAACAATGAATTTTAATTCCTCTGAACCAACCGCCGAGGATCATAAATAAGTGC
Source organism: Drepana falcataria (assembly GCA_945859725.1). Taxonomy (NCBI): domain Eukaryota; kingdom Metazoa; phylum Arthropoda; class Insecta; order Lepidoptera; family Drepanidae; genus Drepana; species Drepana falcataria. Next base: position 4,153,482 of record OX243926.1, read on the forward strand.
CTTATCGAATAGGTAATTGGTAATGGCGGCGACCGCTTCCAAGCGCATGGGTCGAGCTAGCCGATATGTGACAGTAAATTAAATTACATATCCTTAACTAAATTGAAGGTTTTGAGCGATATAGTGATACAAATTACCCATTCATACAATGATATGATATAATGATACATTGTGAAATTTTGAATTACACAATCAAATTTTCACACTTTCCTAAGGAGTAGAGCGAGGTGTATTAAACACCCTCTTCTCGCCGCAGATATATTTAGGTGCTACTGTGACAGATGTCACAGCCTTAATTATTTCTCCAGTAAGACTATACGTATTATGCATACGTCTTTGAATTTCTGCTCAGACGTATGCAGGTTTCCTTCACCGTAAAGCTAGATTTTTGAAATGTAACATTTGTACATTTCATGTTTAAACAAACAAAACTGATGCTTATCGTAAAGACAAATATATCAAAACGCTTCTTCAGTAGTTCCTTTTGTATGACTGAGATAAGACGATCTAAAAAAATATTGTAAGCTTTTATGGATGGAGAGGGAACACCCACCTTGTCACGCGGCTTATTGTAAAGTTGTTGTTATACTTAACGTCTTTTTACACGCTTTATATTAGCTTCACCTGTATGTATGTATGTATGTATGTATGTAACCGACTTCTTTGAGCTCGATTTTGACCCACTTAAACGGCCAGATTTCGTTCAAACTTTGTAGACTTATCGAGGACCGATGACAATACACTAATAACTAAAAAGTAGAAAATAAATAATAGTTAAAAAAACTAAAAAACACGCTTTTTATAGAAAACCGAACTAAAAAATAGAAAATAAATTTCGATAATATCTTAAAAAGCGTGGGGTGCTTTTTAAGATATTACCGAAATGATAATCACTCTACTAATATCTGTCAATAAAATATTTATAACTATTGACACCATGCACCCCACGCTTTTTAAGATATTATCGAAATTTATTTTCTATTTTTTAGTTCGGTTTTCAATAAAAAGCGTGTTTTTTAGTTTTTTTTTACTATTATTTTAAACATTATTATTACGATGATAATTATAATTTTATAGTACCGTGGTAGCCGAGTAGTCTAAGAAGTCCTATAAAATCAGGATTGCAGAATCAAACCGATGAGAATATTTTATGAACAACTGAGATTACCCACACAGCAAGCTTTACAGTGAAGAAACATCGGGTGGAAACCTGCATACTGAAACTGAATTGAAAAGCAATTCAAATTCCTATGAACGGTTTAAGAAACGATCATGAAAAGTGGCTCATTAATTTGCTGCGAACCAATGTTCTGTCGTAGATGCTCTGCCTACCTCTTCAAGGACCCATGTCAGACATGATGAAAATAATATAATATTACTACACTCTTTATTAGCTACACCTTTTATTTTAATATAAGATAAATTAACGTGAAAATGGAACGTAGGTCGTCAAGCCTTTGAGTGACAGCGGGACCTAAATCCACCATCAAGTCTATCAAAATCGAATAAAGTACAATTTTCCCCCATTACCGCCCTTCACATCTTCCGTCATTTTACGTATCGCTTCCGAGCCTAAAAGAGGGTAAGATGTAAAGATGAAAATAATAAATCCGTATCGAATATGCACGGTACGAGGGAACGAACTTTTTCTGTACCAGAAATATGATATTCGCGCGTGAAATTTGCTTGGGGATTCTGGCAATCCATCAACAATTAAATACAATGGTTGTTGGCGATACATTATCAGCCGTATTGCGAGTGCGAGTGTTCTCTAATTGATGGACCGATAGACCATGCACTGTTCAAGCTTCGTTGCTACTCTGTCCGCGGAGACTACTGTCACCGCATGACCGATCGCCCTTCAGATTCCTTTAGCATTCAATTCATGTGGCGAACCACCAATCAATTTTCGTGCCGTGCTCTTAATTCGGACCCTAGCATGTCATATTTTTCGCACAAGGAGGTCCTATTTTGTAGCACATTTCTAATAAGCTCGCAGATAAATAACCTCTCTATACCCAACCAACGTGAACCTTCTATTGTTCCAAATAGGCATTTTTAATCAAAGCTTAAATTTGAGATATATGTTATTTGGAGATGACGAATTAATCAAAAGACAGCATGCAACCTAGGTGGGTCTGGATGCTTGCTTCTATTGTTGTGTTCGAAGGGAAAAATTTGCGATGCTTCCGGCTACGTCCCTTCTTCATTGTTTAGTTTTCCGCCTCATTCCAATTTACTTACAGTTCATTCATAGCGCGACTGATGCATTTATCATTTATTTGAGAAATTTCTTTCGCCCCTAATAAATTACTTATTGAACGGGCGTTACTAATCGCAATCGAAACGTCTCTGTGGATGTCTTTTTGATTTGAGCCCGATCGGATTTGTGAACGTTTAGCGTTTAGGGTGTCGAAGGTTCTTGGTTCCCATGGCATTGGGGTGTTACGCTATTTTGGAGTGTTGTCAGAGAGTAATTTATAGGCATGCAAGCGATTTAGAGCGCCGGCTGTTAAGTATTTTACAGAAGTTTGTTTTTATAGACGAAAACGAACACACGCTGTAAGTTTCATTTCGCCCCGTTACTTCCATAACATTTCTGATAACGACATCGACATAGAAATCAGCCTTTGATTTTGAACATATTTAAATACATATTAGATATTATTATAGCTTTTACTAAACATTAATATCAAGTGCACATTTGCAAAAGATTGAAATAGTCCTCAAAACTCAAACAATAATGAAATAAACCTAAAACAAATTAAAATTTCAAAGTAAATTTGTATTTGGATCGTCAAATATTTAACGAGTTAAACAAGTCCGTTTATTGGTTAGCTGTTGGACCAATTTGTACTCAAATTATTTGTCGAGCCAGACCATTCCGAAAATTGTTTCCAGATTTAGCGCCGAAGGGGTTTGTCGTTGTGAACGCCTCCAATGCTACGATTCAAGACAATACTCAACCACAGATTTACAAACCTATTAGTACAGAACGTTTATTATAGTCGACCATTGTCACTCAAGGATAGTAACGTCAACGTGCTCCAACCAGCGAGTATGCCTGGAGAATTGGTGAATGTGGATGAAGTGTGTAAAAATGTGTGATGATATGTTTGTTTGTATTTATAAATGGTTCTACTTATAGATAATGCTTCTTAATGTTCCGTCTAATTGTATTCAAAATTATTACGTCATCTGAAAACATAATTCAATGAAATGCTTGACTATTATTGCCAAACCCAATATCTTTTATGGCATCGAGCAATGTCACGGAAAAAGCAATGATGTGAAAGAGTCGCGCAGCTGCCGCTATTGTTAAGATAATGATACTGTTTGTTGCTTATGTATCTACAACGCATCCATTTTAGAAATATTAAAATAAATACTTATTTGGATATTGTTTTTTATGTTTTTTGTTTTTGTTGTGTTTTGTGTTTTGGTGCCCGGGTGGTTCGAGCTCAAATCACGACTGTACAAATGAGTTTTTCTGAACTGAAGTACAGTGATTAGTATTAGCTTAAAGGTCAATGGAAATAAGAGAAGGGGAAACCTGGATACTTTAGAAAAGTAATTCATATACGTATGTACTTACGTATGGTGCTTGAATAACAACGATGGACCCGCTATCTGTCACGTTGGTAGCTAAAATATATCTCCGGAGACTGCATGTGTGGGTACTACCTATACATACTCTACTACTCTGCCTACCCCTTCGGGGACCATTGTAGGAAGGTGTAACAATACATGATTCATTATTACAATATATAAACAATATTTACGAGATGCCGTAGTTAATCTTAATACAAAAAAAATGCTTGACCCAAATCCGTATCCAGCTGTCACGTGCCAAGAAGTATAGCTGCATTACCGGATAGTACTAGCCTGTTTAACTAGAGACGCGACTCTTCCTTAAAATGTTAGTGATCTTGTTTAAAATATTATGTTATTTATGAACATTATTTATTATAATATTTATTTATTATAATATTATGAACACGAGTATTTGTACCTTAGTCTTGGATGTCCTATGTATTTATGTATATATCTATCAATATAAGTAAATATATCGTTGGCTAGTTACCATAACACAAGCTTTGCTTAATTTGGGACTAGGTCAATTTGTGGGGAATTGTCCCAGGTAGGTATTTATTATTATTTATTTAGGTAATAATCACATGTAAAGTGCGTGTCTTACAATTTGAAGCCCAAACTTGTATACTGCATTTAACATTTGTGTCATCAAATCATATATATTCCGGGTCGTATCTATATTTACCGATCTCTATGGGCCATCCCTCCTGGAATAGAACAGTAAGTTGAGTATATAAATTAGCTGTCAGGACGCTAATCGCTCCGACAGACCGCGATGAAACTTTAGAGTCCATCAGTGGTTGTCTAAAAGGCCAACGTGTGTTTCTACCGAAATAGATACACAATAACGCCAGTTATTTATTTTGTTATCCTTTTAGCAAAATCCCCTGAGTCGATATCGTTATTTTTAACGAACATTACATTTGTAGTTGTTGTCTCAAGACTTTCACTGCACGCTATTAGATTAATCCAGATTTATGATATCGATTACCACTGGAAAAATCCAGTAGAATCCATTCCTATTCGAGCGCGAGATTATTTTTGTAAAGTCAACGCAACGCCAAGGCAGACCAAACAGACTCCCCTAATCCCAGATTCACACGGTTCGGGGAAAAATGGTCTGGCATACAATAGAGCACAATTACGTTGGTAAGGGTAATGAGCGCCAATGAGATGGCAATAAAATTTCGCCTCACAGTACGACCATAATTAGAATTAACTGTCTCATTCCCGCCCACATCCGATGGCCATCTGAATTTTGTTTAACACTAGCTGGCTTTCTGCAGACCATTATGAGTTCTGATATAAATCTCCATCAAAATCACTGAAGTATTTTTGTAAGTAATGGTGACTAATTGAATTTGTCTTAGAGTCATTATTAACATTAAGACGTGATTTTATCTTGTTTTTTCTTTTGAATTTGGTTTAATCCTGGTAGTATCCTTATTATGAAGTCTTCGTATTATTCTCTGATATTTGTGTTAGTGACTTAAACGTAGTACAGCGAATTTTATTAACTTTACGGTGAAGGAAAATACAAAAAACCCTGAATATGTTGCATAATAAATTCAAAGACGTCTAGCCGTGCTTGAGAAACGGCAAAGGACTCTCCATCTGTCACGTCAAAATATATATGTATATATATTGCGGCGATAAGAGGGTCATATTACAGCTCAAAGGGAAGGCGTCAGATATATGTTTTTTTTATTTCTCGTTATTTTTTTTGTAAAACAGTCAGTGCCTTATCGCAGACTACATCCGCCACTTAAAACATAAACCAATAAAAATTTCCACAGTGGCAAAGGTAAACCAGAAAAAATAAAGCTCTCGTTCTTTAAACCAACATCTGTTGTTCAAATGAAGTAATACTTGAACACTAAAGTTTGTGGAGAGCTTGCAAGGAGTTTTTGTTAAGCCAATTAAGACGATACTGTTTTGGAGGCATTTGTTATTGAAATTCACGGATTGCCACTCAGACAGCCCTTCATTTAGTGGATTTGGTGGGAATTAAGAGAGGACCGTGGAACAGCGGACGCATTATGCTAGCTATTCGGGAACAATGCTCTATTGTACCGCATCTTAGGACCTAGCGCTCAAATGTTGCGGCTTTCTCTTTGTGTCTGTGATTCATATCATTATTCGAATTTCAAATTAAAATGCGCCTTATTTTTGTAGACTGTAGAATTAAATTCGACACAGATTTTACGTTGGTTGTTTAAAAGTTGTACTTACTTACTTATCCATTTGTTTAATACTTTTGCTAATGCTTTTGAGAATATATCAGCTTTTTTAATCATGTGATTTTAGTCGTGCGACTTTTCGTTTTTTCGCAGATAAGTTTGGCACTAACACGACAGAGGGCGAATCAATCGGTGTTTATCTGTGATTTTTTTCTTCACCGTGGAGCTCGTAAATAGATGAAGTTGAAGCGAAAGCGTACCCTGCGTGATATAATACAAGTAATTTCGCCGCCAATATTTGTAGACATATTGACAATTCTTATATTTTAATCATACATTTTGTGATGTCAGTCAACCCTGACAGCCATAAATAAGCTAATGGATTCTCAATACCAAAACTTTAATGTATGTCGTGAAACCAAAGCTGATGCATTAAAAGTATCAACGCTGTATTTAATTTCACTTCAAAATGGTTGTTTTCATAAATCTTTTAAAATTTAATAATTACTTTGTCTATAATAATTTTCAGTGAAATTGTATCAATTATGTATATTTATAGTTATTATTATGTGGTAACAAGGTGTCTCAGTAAATAGAACATGCTCAAATATGTTATAAGGCACAATGAAAGGAAGCTAAGAAATATAATTAAATATATAGTAGATTTATTGATACTTTATTTTTACATTAAAATCTGCTGTAATCGTAAAGTTATGCATTTAGAATCGAAGTTTTTATTTCTATAATATAGTTTTTGAGAAAACCTTGGTAAACAATTTTTGACGTCCTTTATTGGTGCAAAAACATTTTGTTTCATACAAACAAATTTTAGATCAATCTCAAAACTAAGCTAACTGTAAACTTATTTTTTTTTATAATTTTATCGGTACCATACGGTTTTATGCCTTTGGCGGTTATCGTAGCCCAGCTTATGGTAATTAGGCTAATAAATATTGGATTTTTTACCTCAACCATTATCGGTATACTACGCTAACGAAAAGCTATCAATCAAGCGCTTGAAATTCAATCTGTATTCTTAGACCCTTCAATTAAGCATAATTTAAGATAAGCCTTTAATTTTAACATCCCCGGTGGGCTCGTGGAAATTGTAAGCCCGTCATTAGGCACTTTTTTCAATACTTTTATATCTTTTGTTTTAAATCACGTCATATTTCTTGAGCATAATCCATAATACATGAGACGGCGTTCACCTCTTGGCAATTATGTATAATAAATCTTGACTTACATCAACAGCTGATGCCTAAATTTGCGTTTATCTAAAAATAAGTTGACTTTGAAATTCGGACAAAATAACACTTAAATTACCTATACATCTGTTGGTTACGTCCGTTTATAAAGCACTTGAGTGACCTATAGCACCCGAAATGTAGGAGACCGGCGCTCTATCTTCGGTAATAAATGACCAATTAAACAATCTAATTCGTTTCAGTCCGGTCTGGGCCCGACGGGGTGGAAACATAAATCAACATGTCGTTGAGTGGCGATAAACATTTTGTGACTACCAACCCAGGTGATAAAAAGTGACCGCTTTTTTGGACACTGCGCACGAAAAGAGCCTCTGAAAGGGTGACATTTTTTAACTCTAAGGGCTCCTTAATTGTTGAAGCCCACCCTTTGTGTTTTAACGCGTCCCTTTCAACAAAAAACGAACCTGAATAAATGATCCTAACGAGCCAATTTAGAGCCCTGTCAAGCAAAAACCAGGTAGGTAGCTGTAATTGGTAATAATGTGTGATGATAAGGCCAAATTCTTTAATTTGGATGCCGCACCGTCGCCACTTAACCAAATATTGTTCTAGTGGCGCACGTCTGCACAACGAGTGCTGACTAATGGGGTAACCAAATAAAAGATGCACTTGTGTGTATTAAAGTGCCACAATGCAACCTCGATGCGGATAAGAGGGTCAATATTTTGATAGCGTGTGGTGTGACGATGGTAACATGTGGTCAAACATTGTGCAACACTGAGGTGGTTCGGCTCGCGCTCGGCAAAACAAACGTAACCACGCTTTCGCCACGCTTGTTGGAAGCCATAGGGAGCACGCGCCAGAAATAGCCGCCTGGGATGATTCAACCGCTAAGTTGAGAAATTCCTTCACATCAAAGGCGAGACTTTCGCGGAACACCAATTAATTTTTTTCTCTAATCGCGTGTGCGGAATGTTAGGTAGTTCAATGAAGCGTTGACAGTGTTAATATGGTATAGCTTTTTGAGGTTAACTTGAGGCAATAAATATTGTATAGATCTAGTCTTATGAATTAAAAAGCTGCTATTAAGAGAACAGAAAGAACTGGGCCTGCACTCTCCCAAATTACTACGGCGTTATTATATTTATGTCTGTAGTATGCTAATAAGGGGGTAATGTTGTAAAATATGGTTTAATGTCGTAGAAAATTACACACTTTTTGTCAGGGGTTAACATTATTCAGACTCATATTGGCGCCGTAAGTTGCCCAACTAAAAACGAAACGAGATGTAACCCCTCATCCATCAGCAGACAGATCACAATTTTGTAATGCACTTATTGTAGACATGCTTGCACTAAACGTATGTATAGAAAAGAAGTAGAAGAGACAGAAACAAAAATTGAGAATAATTTTAGAAGATACTAAGAGACATATATAAAAGTTATTAAGTTGCTAAACTATACAAGACCATGTTATTCCAAGTACCTACTTACGAACTTAGTGATACATTATTTTAAGTTAATCCCCGATAGTCATACTTCGTGTCAATGGCCTATCAATTGAATAAATTAACACATTATAATTAAGGAAGAGAAGAACATTGAGCTGGGTGCTAAGTCGGATCAAGAATGCAATTAGAACTAATATAGATAATCGTTGAGGTTATCTGTTCACAATTAATTAATATTTATCTCTTCAGACAAAGATGTCGAGGTGTTAGGCTACAGTACCTACATTGAATATACAGTTCGCTTTATAATATTCATTGTTTTTCAATTGAACATTGTCTTCTAGCATATCATTAAATAGAATTACGTAATCAATAAAATTATCGATTACTACGTTTAAACATTAAAATACCTTATTCTGATGCACATATTAACTGATGATCACGTTGAAGAGATAGCAAACATTATTTTCTTTGATAAACATCATTACCCAAGTAGACCGAAATTTATTCAAAGTATCCTGACGAAAGAAAATAATTATAGAAACTTTACTTCCACCTGGTGTTGCAAGCGTCCATAATAGGCGTTAACCGCTTACCATCAGGCGGACGGCATGTTTGTATGCCACCCGTGTGTTAAAAAAATACCTTACGAATACAATCGTACTCGAGGGCAAAGCTATTTAAATTTTATTTTCTTTACAGAGGTACTGCTCCAATTGACTTGACGACCGTCTGGTCTAGTGGTTAGAGCTCCTGACTGCGAAACTTGAGGTCGCGGGTTGGAATCCCGCTGAGGGCAGATATTTGTGTGATGAACACGAATATTTGTACCTTAGTCTTGGATGTCCTATGTATTTACATACATACATACATATCATTCCGCCAAGTCCCTAGCGGGGTAGGCAGAGAGTATAGAGCGCCAGTTCTCTCTAGACTTACATACCTCTTTCGCTTCGTCCACGTTCATCAGTCTCTTCATACATGCTCGTCGGTTTCGAGTACTCTTAACGTTCCCGTCCTTGAGAGTCTGATCGATTTGATCCAGGTAGTTGGAACGTGGCCTTCCTCTGCCTCTTCTTGCACACACTTTTGCTTTGTATATCTGTTTCGTCAATCTTTCTTCACTCATCCTTTCTATGTGTCCAAACCAACGTAGCATGCCTTTCTTTATCTTTACAATCACGCCCTCATTCACGCCAGTTGATTTGCGAATCTCTTCATTAAAGTATATATCTATCTATATAAGTAAATATATAGTTGTCTAGTTACCATAACACAAGCTTTGCTTAATTTGGGACTAGGTCAATTTGTGTGGAATTGTCCCAGGTATTATTATTATTATAATAAAATTGACCATGAATATTGGCGAAACATCTTACGTGCCATGCTTTTCTTCAGCCTTGGAGGTCAAGGTTACATTCTTGCAGAGCTTTCAATTGATCTAACATATTTATACCTTACATTGTATTTTTAAAGCCTCTTGACTTCCCACGGGCGACATTTCTTTTAAATCTTTAATATAATTTTTGTTCCTATAACAATCGGTTGATGAATGCGATATGAGAACAAAATCAACAACTAAGTGATCTTAATCTAATATTTCTATTTCTCTGAACTCTACATCATAATTTGGGGCGGGTAGAATACAAAGTTATACTTTTCGACACGCGTAAGGTCTGCGAGGCGAGGCGATCACAGTTCTGAATATGGCACTATCAAAGCTCGGTCCAATCAGGTCGTAAATATTTTTTTATATATAAAACTTACATTAACCAGCGAAATGCGGTGTTTGCCTAACTTTGATCGGCAAGCGCCGCACATAAACTTCTGCTTCTCTGACCGTTATGACATATTTATATGGCACACCTTCAAAGTTGTTGGCGTATATTATTTATAAATATGAAATTTAGGTTCGAGTTCACGCTGGTGGTTCATTCAATGTGGCGAAATGCTTACGTTCTGATATTTTCATAACATTTGACCGACCATTACGCATGTTCAATCTTTATTATTCAACAAAATACTGTTCTATAAGCGTCTATTACACAACTAAATATCATCTGCTACAAATTTTCCAGTAAATAAATGTGTATTTAAGTGGAATTATTTCTGGGTACCTAATTAAGATAAAAGGAATGCTTTGACTCGCTCCAAATATTGTATTTCAAATCCCCAATCATTCATAGGCATCCTGAACTCACCCTTGTAATAATCTCCCAGTCTCTTTGTAAAGCCGCTTCCGTTGTTCACAATAGGTGCATGCAAACTTAGTGAAATGGGTAAAAATAATCCTCCGCCATAGTCCCAATACATCACGCAAACTGTCAGTATAGACCGCACGAACAAAAATATACCATTGTGAGACGGGATGCATTGTCCAAAAGTTTCACAAAAACTTGTGCAATTTTGGCTGTAGGTACGTACACGCACCGACGCAACGGAAAAAAGGTGTAAAGCCGTCTTAATCCCAAATCTGTCAAACATATTTTCACATGTAACGACTATTTCAAAATCCCTTTTCAATTGTCCATTAAGAAGTAGAGATCGTTAGCTTGTAAATCAACGGCAGTCGAGAACGATTGATGATTCTAGCAATTAAAAAACTAGCTACTCTGTCGACAAACAAGCGTTTGGGACGTTTTAAATTGGACTGAAGAACGAGTCGTATCTTAGCGTCACTATTTACAATTAATCAATTCCAAAAGTGGAACAGTGCTCATATTTTACAAGGAGCGAGCGATCAATTCCTCTTTGTGTGGGTCTAACGTGTGTATGTATGTCGCCACTCTACTCCCCAGAGCATTGAGTACAAGCGAGCATGCTAGCCCCCGTCAAAACAAACATTATTCAAAAAGTGTGTTTTCATTTATTTTTGTAATAACTCCCACGTAAAATGCTACCGCGTGTGATCGCGCCAGGAGCGCAGGTTTCGTGAGACTCTCCTATAAACGTTTAAGGCTGTAGCCTAAATATGTTCATATGGTTGTAGTAAGTAATGGTTACACTGTGTCGTGACTCGGTAAGCGCCGACCGTGACGGTAAACATAACACTTCCAAAATTTAAGCAAAATTTCATCTATATTCTCAGGAATTCGTACGTTGGCGTAGCGATTACAAAGCTGTAACAATAAACTAGCAATAATTATAACCAGTTCTGTAAACAATCTTGAAACGTATAAACTATGTTGACATACACGTATGTGAAGAGTAAACAGTATAAGCCCGATGCGTTTAAGCCGTTTGCTAAAGTTATCTCTAAGGCGCGCCTTGAAAGTTTTAAAAGTCAACACACGCATTGTGCGTTCAAGTGTCGTTACAACTCTAACGAGGTTTGCCGTCGTAAATATTACCTTTCACTTCAATGTGTATATAATATGAGTGTACTGTGAAAAAATATAAGTACTGTTAGATAGAAAGAGCTAATCATTTACAGCCCCCACGCTAGGGGGGCTGTGGGAGGGGGGGGGGGGGGGGTTTCTTTTCTCTGTAGTTTAAGCACCATATATGTATTAGCAAATTAATTAACAAAAGTAGCCGTGGTGGCCGTGTGGTTAGTAGTTGCCTGCGACATAAAGATCGCAAGTTCGAATCACGACTGTACCTATGAGTTTTTCTGAACCTAAGTACAGTGATTAGTCACACGACGAGCTTTACGGTGAAGGAAAATATCGAGAGGAAACCTGCATACGTTTAAGAAGAAATTCAAAGGCGTCTGTATAGTCGTGCTTGAGTAACGGCGACGGACTTGCCATCTGTCACGTTGGCACCTAAAATATATCTCTGGCGGAAAGTGGGTATGTGGGTACTACCTATACACCTCTGCCTACCCCTTCGGGGACCTTTGTGGGAAGGCGTGAGGATGAGGAATAACATATTTTTGTTCTATGTAACCCTTAACGGGGCCCGGTCACCAGACCAACTGGGTCGTCAAATGCTTTTATTATAACTTCAGTAACAGAGCGGTATCGGTAGAAGGTTACACATTAGAAAATGACTTGTGTTTATATTGCACTTCATTTTATGAAAGAGTTCATTGTATGCACGTAGTCGATACATTTTTCACTAAGTCGTTTGTCATCGTTCAAGTGGCCATAAATTATGAACTTAACCTTGGCCGCGTTTGTTTTGGTAAAGCACGGTGGCGAGACACATATGTGCGTCGTGAGAATTGAGTTGGGGAGGTTAGTTACCATTTACGCTCTTAAACCTAAAAATAAATAAATACAATTTTGTTGCTCGCATAAGAGCGCCAATGGAGAGAACACCATCCGAACTGGTGACATTAAAATCTGATTTATTTACTCTCAGTATGTAGTTATTGGAAAATATACCTTTTTAATAAATAATTGAAGAGCCGTGGTGGCCGAATGCTTGGAGTAGATGCAATACTATGAGTTTTTCTGAACTTAAGTACAGTGTTTAGTCACACTACTACCCTTACGGTGAAGTAATACATCAAGAGGAAATCTGCATACGTTTGAGAAGAAATTCAAAGGCATTTGTGTAGTCGTGCTTGAGTTACGGCGATGGTCTCGCCATAATATTTCACGATGGCACTTAAAATGGCGGAAAGTGAGTTTGTGGATACTACCTATACACCTCTGCCAACCGTTCAACCCCTCTGGAGTGATTAAGTAACAAACATACTCACAAACTTTCGCAATTATAATATTAATAGGACGTTGCATGGGACTGTTCAATATTCGAATTTTAATCGAAAATTACAAAATTGAAATCAACCGAGGCTTTGCAATAGATTCAGTTACGCTATAATTAAAATCGCTTTCATTATCTACCATTAGGCGGATTTAGATTGCATTTCAGTACTCATTATTCGGCCCCATAATGAACTAATATCGGATGTTGTGTGGAATTTGTCCATTCCTGTTTACCTAATTTGACACCATTAACTTTATTGGTTGTTAACAATTTCCTTGTGCAAGGTTTCGTTTAGTGTAAACAGAACATCCGCTATTATTTCATAGTTTCAGAATCCATTGGATGTCTTGTAATATGCTAGCCAAACTTTTTTATAGTAGGTACCTACTTGATGTTAAATCGCATCTGACATATAGAACAACCGAATATGTAGCAATTGAGAAACGGCGATGGACAAGACACATTTGGATTTGTCACGTTGGCTCGTAATCCGTCGAGGACATTTGTGAAAAACCAAAAATACTATTTGTGATTTAGATACGTATAGGAATATTCGAAGCCTTTATTGGTTCTCAATTTAAAGTGTTACTCCATATTACTTACTATGTAATATCTAATTAGAGTAAAAATATTTTAAAGTACCCACACAGTATCTCAATCACCATGATCTTAGGTGACCTATGTGAGTCGCGGATTAACTTGTAACTTTTTGAGACCAACAAACCCATCATTGCAAAATCTATAGTTTTAATTCCGGGATCATTTGTTACTGAACCGGTCAGCGGTGTGACAAAGAGGACAATCGAATTACTTATTACATTTCGGAATAATTATAATAATATAATATATCCTCACGCCTTCCCACAAGGGTCTCCGAAGGGGTAGGCAGAGGTGTATAGGTAATACCCACACACCCACTTTCCGCCAGAGGTATATTAGGTGCCAATGTGACAGATGGCGAGTCCATCGCCGTTACTCAAGCACGACTATACATACGCCTTTGAATTTCTTCTCAGACGTATGCAGGTTTCCTCTCGATGTTTTCCTTCACCGTTCAGCTCGTGGTGTGACTAATCACTGTACTTAAGTTCAGAAAAACTCATTGGTACAGTCGGGATTCGAACTTGCGACCTTTGCGTCGCAGGCAACTGATGAACCGGATACCAATCTAGTACCACAATAGTTGTTTAAGCCGAATTGAACCAGTGGATTTTTTACGCAACGTATTATTCTGTCCACTACATTTTTCAGATAAGAAGTAAAAAAATGCAGCATAAGCTGTTGACACTTGCGTTATCACAAAATTATTTAAGACTTCATTAGTCAACCCATAATTCATTGATATATTTTATATAGCATCTTCGTATCTTATCTCTGTAGCGGCTACCACGGCTTACAACTGTTTGTTTTATATCGTAACTTAAGTTAATATTTAAATTATCGAAATTATAGCCGCTCTAAATGTCAAGCCATGTGGGAAATTGATTCCGAAAGATACGCAACACGATACAATAAAAATAAAAGGTGTAAAATTTTATTGTCTATAAAATAATTATGTTATCTTATTTTATGCTGTAAGGAACGAGATGTTCGAAATTCGAATGGAACCTCTTGATATCTCTACAAGTGCTGTTGGTAGTTCACCGCAAAAATTTAAGTATAACAGTAAATCTCGATAAGAATAATTATATAATAAGGAAATACATTTGCATAATGACTTTTAAATTTCATCCTTTCTTATTACGATACGCTTTATTGCGATACGCTTGGCCGTGGTGGCCAAGCGGTTCGAGTGGTTGCCTGCGACACAAAGATCGCAAGCTCGAATCCCGACTGTACCAATGAGTTTTACTGAAATTAAGTCACACCACGAGCTTTACGGTGAAGGAAAACATCGAGGGAAACCTGCATACGTCTGAGAAGCAATTCAAAGGCGTATTTATATTCAAGCTTGAGTAACGGCGATAGACTCGCCATCTGTCATTTTGGCACTAAAATATATCTCTGGCGGAAAAGAGGGTGTGTGAGTACTACTTATGCAACTCTGCCTACCCCTTGGTAGAACCTTGTACAAAGGCGTGAGGCGGATATATATTATTATATATATATATTTAGATTTTTCTAATCTTACATAGTAAAATTGTGTTAAGTGCAATTTTGTCGGTGTAGTAAAATGTAAAACATTTATATTTCTGAATAAAGCAACTGGCAACACGAAGAAGAATAACATAAACACATCCTTACTAAGATTATAAATGTGAATGTAAGTTTGTTTGTTACGCTTTCACGTAAGAACTACTTAACCGATCATCATAAAACTTTATACACATTTTTGGATGTATTAGAATTAACATAGGATACTTTTTTATTGAATAATAATAATAATATATATTTTTTTACGGAAGAAAAAAAGCCGTCCACGCCGACGAAGTCACGGGCACAGCTAGTATACCATAATTATAACAGCAAAGAGGTCATCATATACTATTTTTGAAAAACAAAAAGTTACAATACTGAACACCTCGTCTACAATTAAATCAAAGCTGTAGGCTTTGTGTGATAAATCTACGACATAAAATATACCCTATTGAACTATATCGGTGGGTTATAACGTAACCCACTCGACAACGCCGGAAGTTGTCAAGAGTCACAAATAAACTAATTTGAACCGGTCAAAGTTAAAACAGGGTCATGCACTTACTAAGTCAATCATAATGTTTTGGTTATCTCTCTATGATACCCGCAGATTTTTTTCGATGGCTTATGAAATTTCGTTCTTCATGTAAATAGTAATAAGGTCCAAACTGCATTGAAACGATTAACATTTCAGCTGGAGTATTGGTTTTCAATCAGCATATCAATTGTGTATCAATGAAGCTGTCAATTCTTATTAAAACATCCTTTTCAACAATTATTTGTTTACGAGACAGGTCACGAGAACAATTTAGTTACAAATACAAAGATATTAAGTTGTTCTCAAATTCGATTTAATATCGACTTCTTGAGAACTTAAATTCTTGCTTGAAATGTTTGTTCGTTGTTCGAAAAATCTTTCATTCGGCCTACCAGCTTAATTTGGTAGGAGTATCTCATATGGCACGTCAAGTAATTTTCATTTGACAGATGCTTAGAGTGTCTGATAATCCAAACAAATGTAACTGAAGTTGTTTACACTGATGCAAGCATTTGGAAGGCGTCGCCCTGTAGCTGACAGTTCATATAAATTGATTGTGAAGACCGGTACATTCAAACAGACGTGGTTACGGCACTAGAACTCTATGTTCAATGATACGCTTATTGTTTGCTGACGACCTCAAGCTTTATCTTCCAGTAAAAAATGAAGAAGATTGTAAAAGACTACAAAAAGATATCGATAGGGTGGTCAGGTGGAGTAAGGCTAACCTACTAGAATTTAACACCTCTAAGTGCCGGGCAATCAGTTTCTCTCGAGGGCGGGGTCCTTTACAATATGACTACGAAGTTAACGACACCCCCATTAATCGAGTAACAGAGGTAAAGGATCTAGGACTTACAGTCAATACAGAGCTGACGTTTCGTGACCATATTGTCAAGACGTGTAAGAAAGCGTACAGAAAGCTAGGCTTCGTTATGCGTAGGGTAGCGAACTTTACAAACATTAAAACAATCACTGCATTGTATAATGCTTTAGTTAGGAGTCAACTAGAGTCTAACGCTGTCATCTGGGCTCCACATGAGACTAAATATAGTGTCATGCTGGAACGTGTGCAGAACAAATTTATTAGATATATATACTTGAAACAGTACGGCGTATATCCATTTTACCCATTAAGGTACCCCAGTTTATTTATTATAGGTATGGTAGGATATAATGAGCTACGGGTAAGAAGGGAGCTAGCACTAGCTACTTATATCTTTAAAGTTTTGAGAGGCAAAACTTACAATGCAGACTTTTTAGGTTTATTAGGGCTAAATACACCTGACAAGTACGTATGGCGCAGGCGTCTCCCACCGCTACTAGCAATACCGAAGGCAAGGACCAACCTGGTCAAGGAGGCACCGGTGACTAGAGGGATGCACACCCTTAATAGTATACATGAAGAGGTAGACCTATTCACGAGTACTCTGAGTGAATTCAACAGGGTAGCACTGTATATTATATGCTATAAATTAAATTAAAATTACCTTATCTCATCTTAATATGTTATTTAGATATAATATGTACACGGCTGCACTAACGCATTAGGATACATTTCCTGTTATGTTAGTTTTATGTTGATAAATAAATAAATAAAATAAAATAAAATAAAATAAACATTCATATAAGAAGTTAATTCATTTCTAAAATTACTAAATTCATTATAGCAATAGAAATAGAAACTACATTATGCAATTTTGTTAGCGCATGTTTTGGGATTTGAAGGTTTGGTATTTTGTGGCCTACGTAAAATAATTTTTCAAGAAAAGTATACTCAGATTTTCTTCTCTTAAAGAATACTGTGTAATTAATTTGCAAAACCTATGAAACCAATAACCATCTTTCATTTTATTCACATCAATCAAGGTATTCGGACGTTCATACATTCTCTGTACATACATTTTTTTATATTCCTGTAATTCTGCTTATTTGTTAAATAGTTACTTTTGACTAAAGCACAGTCTTAACTGTAATTTTTATTCCTGGATCGAATATTATTTCAAGTAGTTTAATAGATTATTTATTATTATCTCTTTCTTTACAGATGTTGAGATGTTGCTGAGACGTTCCGCCCAGAAAGTTAATTCATTCCGCTGAAAATGTGGTGTTAACCACGAAAATGGACATCCTGGCTTTTGTCGCTTCCGTATTTGGCCTTTTCTGCGTATATATAGGTAAGATATTGATTTAAGTCCTCACTTTGAGGGGAAGATTTCCAGAATTTGAGTCGAATTGAAAAGTAAAAGCTATAATTAATAATGTTATAACACCTTTACTGTAACTGGCAATAAAACTGAATAATACTTTAAGCATAAATAAACATATCTATTTGATGCTTAAACCAATAAAAAACGTATATTTAAGATAGTGTAAAACCTTTTCAATTTGAATGAAATATGACTTAGAGGGGTAAAACTCCCATCGCGAAAATCAGAGCAGATAAAAGCTAATCGGAAGAAAAATAGGGCACTTATGAATTTGCTGGAAATAAAGTTACCAAAGGAACTTGCGAAGCCGGAGTTCAACCAGCGCTAATGGCTTGCGTCTCTTGGGGCTCTCCCCCAAACTATTTCATATTTAGTGCCTCGCCGTACCATCTTAGATTTGTGGCACCACTTAGTGACGAAAATAAATGTGTCACTACGAAATGGCCCAATTTGTCTATGCTTTCATTAAATTTGGGGTTGCGGCACGTAAAGGTAACCTCAATAAACGTTGAGTCTCGTAACTTGTATACCTACTGTAGACCTATAACGTAACAACTGTGATCTTAAGTATGATGGAGATACTCAATTTCAACGAGATATCCGATTTTGCCGCAACCGCTGGACAAATCACCCAAGCATTTATTTTTCCAAAAAGCAAAGCCAAGATTTTTTTTTAAGTTTGCAAAAACTTAAAAAAAATCTTACAATCATCTATTACTACCTACTACTACCTATCCTTCGGCGACTCTTGTGGAAAGGCGTGATGATATATTATTATTATTATTATCTATGACTCTCTGTAAGAACTTGTTGCTATTTAATAAGACAATATACTTTCACATATGGTTGCGAAACAAAGTTACCAACGTGGCTTAAGGGATTCTTATTTACTTTTTAGTATTTCATCCATAGAATCTTAAGTAGTTTGCACATAGAGGTTACAGCACTTTAAAAGAGTGTTAAAACGTTTACGATTGTAAGACTCGTGTTTTACTAACAAATGCGACATAATGATCCTCCTGAGACTAATTCACAGGAAAGCGAAACTTATTGACGAATCCCATTAGGTTAACAAAATGCACATGCGTAGAAGTCACACATCTGTCTATAGAATTTTACGATATGCATAGTCCATAAAATTCTGTAGTCTGCACACCGTCAAAGCCCCAGTAAAACCATGTCATCGTGATTTAATTATTTAGACTGTGGCTTGTAGGACGTATCTATGTATGGGCCACCCCAAATTATCAAAGCGTAAAGAAGTTAAGTAAATGTTAAACGACGCCTATCTTTTGTGTCTAATGCGTGATGGATGCTGCATGAAATATGGTGAAAAAAAGAATAATAAAAATAAACACAGTCAATAGTTTGAGCATACAATGGGTTCGAGTATAGCGCTCGGCATTGTAAAAGTAAAGGAACGGTATCCTACCGAGTATCCTACATCGGATCTTTCTCTAAACAAAACTTTGACTTTTATGAATATTGACGCGTGTATGACCCCTGCACACCGGGCGGAATGTAATTTATACTTTTTGAATTATGCCAAGTATAAATTATGCCGAAATCTTTGTCTTGGATACAATATTTTTTTGTTTAATAATGTTCACGTCGGCGACCGAAACAACTTTCTTTATTAAACTTACGACTTACGAAGTCTAGTCATACTTATTATTCACACCTACATTTTGTTAGAAAACGAGACTCAGTGACCTCAGTGCTAGCAGCATTCGTCTGCAATGCAAACATTTCAGGTTCTAACCCGGTCTGTACCAATTCGCTTTCTTTCGAAATGTTTATTACAACATGAGGCTTACGATTAACGTGAACATTGTGCTGAATCGTACACGTAGGTACGTTCGAGAAGAATTTCGAAGAAGTTGGTATTGGTATTACAAAATTTGTTGGTAAAGTAAATTTGGTATTACAAAAGGAGGTGACGGACTTGCCATCTGTCATTTTGGCACGTAAATATACGGATTTTATAAAATACCGGGATGAGAAGAATACTAACTTCATTCATGTGATAACGATACCAATTATTTAGATCCAACATTATTATGTCGTCACAGTAATAATATTTCCTTTTCCAATAATATTATTCCTTGCGCTGGCATGATTCAAGCTAACAAGATTACTAAGAAGATTAACTGAACCATACGAGCTACGGAAGCATACTCGTATATCATGATCGTTAATTCTAAATATAGATGTCAGTCTAATCAGATAACGCTATCGACGGGAGCAATCGCGAAACTTTTTGCGTAGCTACTATAGTTCAAAGGCGCTCAATCAGATAGCATTCAGTTTTCTGGCAATCTCTTTTGTATTACCAAAGCGTTCCCAAATATTGTATAATCATCGGAAGTACAAAAAAGCGTATCTAAACCTTTTGTAAAAGATCATTGTTGTCTTATTGGCGCATATATTTTTCAATATAACCATACGTGTAAGATGGCCATTTGCTTTTGTCCTCAATTTGTTTGCATTGACTTTGTGTGATTCGAATACCTGGGATACCCCGAGACTCCCCAATAACTCAACCTAAGCAAATCTTGTCCATTGGGAACCAAACAACAGAAATGAAATAGAAAATTCATACACACTATCCGGCAGAGATATATTTTAGGTGCCAGCGTGACAGAGTGCAAGAATTCATTGCCTTTACTCAAGTACGACTACAAATACATACGTCTTTAAATTTCTTTCAACGTATGCGTCTCGTTTCCCTCTTGATATTCTCCTTCACCATACATTTCGTGGTGCGACTAATCACTGTATTTAAGTTCAAAAAAGCTCATTAGTAAATTCGGGATTCAAACTTGCAATATTTGTGTTGCAGGAAATTGCTCGAACCACTCGGTCACCACAGCTTCTACAAATATTCGTATTCGTCAAATATTCGTTCTAGCATCGCTAATTGAATAAACGAATCTACTAAACTGATCATCAATATACTCGAAAGTAAATAATCAGGGATATTTGTTTATTTTTTGTTTTGATGTAACCTTCTGATGATAAGCTGCTAGCTATAACCATATACATAAATACATGCATGTGTTGAAATTTATGATTATTTCCTTACATCAAGAATTGATTGCTCTATGTTTCCACCCAAATTTCATAATTTCATCCGTTGTCCAATTTCATCCAATTCTGTTAGTATGGTAATTCTTATACCAAGTCAATGTTTATCATGAGTGTAAGCTTCAGCGAGTATCATATCATGTTATTTCAACTGCCCACGCGCCGAATAGCAACAATAACACCCAAAGTTGAGAACTGTCACAACTGTCGTCAATGCGAGAAAAAGACGAAATTTCAAACTTATTCCAACGGTCGAAAGCTTAAATTTGAGTGAGCAATGTTTGCTAGGTGCTTTGAATATCCAACGCCGTTACCCTCCTGCAGGTAAATCGGACCCTGTGAAAGATGACACTGTGTCAACAATTTGTCCTTTACATAAGAAGGACGTCTTACAAGACAAACAACGCGCACGAAACGAACATTAAACTAATCCGACCATCCGTTAAGATGGATAATTTAACAACACGTGTGAACGAGCGTAACTTTTTTTGCACCTCAAAATTTTAAGTACCTACAAATCGCTATTTCATTAGCCATGACTTTTCAGCGGGTGTTCGTTATTCTTTATTATATTCAGTGTTCCGTGCTTCGATATGTAATAGCGGTAGGGTATACTAATAGATTCTTGCTGTTGTCTATACTGCGTTCATAAGTTCGTACAATTGAGCATTGAGCATAATATGCAATTTACAGGTACAGACAGTTACAGTGTCAGACACCTTGTTCGAACCAAAATCGTGTTATTTTGGAGGTTAGGTTGTTCGGCTCGGCCACCACAGCTAAATGAACATGTACGAATTTTTATCTATACTAATATAATAAAGAGGAAAGATTTGTTTGTTTGTTTGTTTGTTTGTTTGTAATGAATAGGCTCCGAAACTACTGGACCGATTTGAAAAATTCTTTCACCTTTGGAAAGCTACATTATCCCCGAGTAACATAGGCTATATTAAATTGGACCCGATAGGTGGCGCTGCGATCGAGTTTCAAGAATTTTACCTTTTTACCCGGGCGAAGCTTTCTGTGTGTTTCTGTGTGTCTTAAGCTAGATTCGAGAATGGTTTAGATTTACAATTGGACCCAATAGGTGGCGCTGCGATCGTGTTACGGGCAATTTAACTTTTTCACCCGAGCGAAGCTGGGCGGGACAGCTAGTATTTTATAGATTCAAATCATTAACAAATAAAATAGCCGTGGTGTCCGAGTGGCTCTTGTTGCCTGTGACACAAAGAAACCCGACTGTACCAATTAGTTTTTCTGAACTCAAGTACTGATTAGTACACACCATGAGCTTCACTGTGAAGGAAAACATCGAGAGGAAACCTGCATACGTCTGAGAAGAAATTCAATGGCGTATGTATAGTTGTGCTCGAGTTGCGGCGATGGACTCGCCACCTGTCACGTTGACTTCTAATATATCTCAGGCAGAGAGAGTGGGTGTGTGGGTGCTACCTATACGCTTTTGCCCTTGTGGGAAGGCTATATTATTAAATAAATATAGACCAAAAAAATTTGACGGAACCAGGAAACTTATTGTTGAATCGATTGTTTTTAAGCGAAATATGTTTTCATTTATTGATCTTTACTATATAATTAAGATAAAAACTCGTCAACGAAATGTCAAAGGCGCGTAATGGCCCGTCTGGGTTCACATTGCAAAAGGGGACCCAAAATTGAACACGTGTTCAAAGTTCGAAAAATCATGATTACCTCCTAAGGGAGCCAATCACTGCCATTAGAATTAGATATTCGAAGTTGTAACTGCTATCGTGTTTCATGGGGTGACAGAAATATAA
Source organism: Drepana falcataria (assembly GCA_945859725.1). Taxonomy (NCBI): domain Eukaryota; kingdom Metazoa; phylum Arthropoda; class Insecta; order Lepidoptera; family Drepanidae; genus Drepana; species Drepana falcataria. Next base: position 4,176,340 of record OX243926.1, read on the forward strand.
TCTTAATACCTTCACTCCGTTGGAACACCTACTTATATTAAAACTCAATTATTTCCGAGCAATCGATCAAAGCTTTTGAATCATGCCCTTTTATTATTGCCGCTCAAAAATGCTTTTACGTACAATATTTGAAATGAGACCAATAAAATTTGAACCAAAAGGAAATTAACACGACCATAAAAAAATATTGCCACACATTACGAGTGGAATAGAATGCTGGTCTAAAAGTTTTATAACTTTACAGATCAGGCTGTGACCGGTCAATTTCGGACCGAAAAAAGCATTGTAACTTAGAGCTTTAGAGTATGGTCACGTGGCCACCGGCTTAAATGCGAAAGCCATGTCGCATAGCTATTTTTTTTATTTATTTTTTCTTGCGACGCGTGTCAACATGTGCTAGTAGTAAATTAGCGAGGGGCTGTTGATCACCCTCGCAAACTTTTTTTTAACAAAGATCTCGAACAATAGAGCGTAACTACTCGCGTGTGAGTTAAAAATGTACAAAATCACTCCCTTCGGTGTTTCTTTGTCGCCGTGGGCGTCGTGGATACTCCTATTTGGTTTATTACATATTCCACTAATAAATTTATACACGTTTCTCTGACAAATAAAACTTGAGTTGTCACATTTTATCGACAGAAAACAAGGTGCATGGGCGGATGAATACGATTTACAAGCAATCATACATTTTATATTCGGTCAGTTTTCCAAATTTGATTTATTGGCGGGGTACAAGCGATGTTTTAAAGTTGCGTACAATGACACATTATCGACGACATTGGTTGATGTCTCAAACAATAATTAATGAGATGTACAGAGTGAGAGTATAATTTTCATGTTTATCAGTATCGCTAAATATAATAAAACAATGTCCCATGTCTCGTCTGTTTGTCTGTATACTCGGTATTAACTCAAAAACTATTAAACGGATCTTCATGCGGTTTCCCGAATAGGTTCAACGGAAATTCATAAATAGTATAATATTGAGCTACCCAAGGGAACGGAGAATTATATTTGTATATATATTAGTTAAATAAACATATACCTACATTAATTAAAAATACAAGTAAGTACCTTTTTTAAAATTGGATTTGTCATTTACCCCAGTAATTTTTTTAAATAATGAATTGTCATAATGCTTACACGTTTCGCTATATTTTATTTAGCTTTTCTAATGAAGTATATTATCTTATTGTAGAAAATATGTATTGGTGCCTGTCGTCAGAAAAGCAATATAAATAAAATATTCCATGATCGATCGATTTTGAGCACAAGCAATGAACACTGCTTTATGCGCGATAAACCAACCCAGTGATATCCACGTAAACAATATTTTTATGCTCTTTGCATCGAGCTCGATCTAAATTTATGTAGCTACGCCGTTCGGAGTTTTATTTGCAAAGTTGACAGTTTATTCATCTCTGACCTAATATGATTTGAAAATGTACAATGATAAAAATAAACTATAGTTACCCGAAATCACGGGAGCGATTTAATATCAGTTTGAATGGGACGAATGGAAGAAAACCTGTGGTGGTCAAGAGTGTCTACTCTTCTGACTGCGTCGCCACGATTGCTTGTTCGAAAACTTTTGATTTTCAGAGCTTAAGTAGTAATGCGATGCAGTTGCAATTGATGTGTTGAAACCAGTATATGTTAAAAAAGTAATTCAAAGACCTAGGTATGAATGTATGGTCGTGTTCAATATCTGTCACAATCATAATTCAAAAATCTAAACGGGAACATTTGTATATGACATTCACGCAAATTTTATTCTCTATATTTTATACATGCTCTGAATAATTATAGCAATATCGCGATATGCCTGGATCCATATGCAACTAAGTAACTGCACAAAAACATATGTATTGTTAGTATTATTCTAAGCGATATAGACTCTAATGACATTCCCATACTAATTCGTATAGAGATGGAGTTAATATGATAATGATATTAAAATTTACGCTCGTCAAGTCGAAAAAGATACATGCTCAAAATTAATTTCTGTGAATTTGTATGACTTTAAGGGTAATTTAGACTCAATAAACGAATGCTTTTTCACTTATAAGTAGGTAGGAGCTGTTAAAGAGGCAATAAAAACTTGATAGATTAAAAGTTGTGTGGATTGGAATGTTTGGGCTTCTTTGAATAATTGGGTCACAAAATTAATAACAAAATTGAGGATATGTGAATAAAAGCAAACGATAGCAATTCGAATGGAGATTCAATTATAGATTAGCCCTTGTATCATACCGCATTCCCAACGTTGGGACACGTGAATAAATAAACACAATTGCCTTACACAAAAGAGTAATCCCTATTGATTTTGTTAATAGTATACAACCTTGCTTCAGTATTCAAGTCGCAAAGTATCCCCCCAGAGGTTCATTTCCAAAAAAAAATCGGACACCGAATCGAATTTTTTCAACAATCGATTTTTACGTAGCAACAATAATGGAGAGGCACAACAATGAACATACATCAATTCGAGTGTCAAAAACTAACATCTGCGCGTTCGTTGTAAACAGAGTAAAATTGTGGCGGGGCGCAGCTTCTATGGGGTTCCCAGCTTTAGAAATACAGTGTTTATAGCTCATTATTATTGTACGGTGCTTTAGAGTAGCTGCAAATGACACTCTCCACCTATTATTATAGTAAACGGTAGCCTTACTTGGCTTTTGTTAGGTAAATTTAAAATAAGGCTTGTGTAAGGAAAATTACAGAGGAGCGCGGTTCTGCGTCGCCTTTCATTAAAACTGGTTCACGGCAACTTTAAAGGACTTTATGTACTGAAGTCTTTATATAGAAAATAATATAATACAGGGGTTATAATGATTGAATTGTCAACAGGTCCAGTGAGTGGTGGCCTGAACGATGACTACGGTGGAAGCGGGGAAGCACCCTACATAATCGAACAGCCGTTGGACGTTACCGTGGCTCGTCACCAACCGGCCACTTTGAACTGTAGAGTCGGAGGCTCACCCACACCAACAATAAGATGGTACAAAGGCGGACTACTTGTGGTCTCAGATACGCACAGAAGTCTACTCCCTGCCGGTGGGCTGTTCTTTTTGAGAGCTACGCATGGAAGGGCACATTCTGATGCGGGAGTGTATTGGTGTGAGGCCACTAATCCCTACGGCACAGCCAGGAGTAGGAATGCGACCTTACATGTTGCTGGTAAGTACTTACTACTGGAAAAATGGGTATATCTCCTATATGCCTTCCCGCAAGAGTATCCGAAAGAGTAGGCAGAGGTGTATCATAACACCCTCTTTTCACCTGAGAAATATATTTAGGTGCGAACTTGACAGACGGCAATTCCATCGTTTTTAAATTTCTTCTCAAACGCAGGCTTCCTCTCGTTGTATTCCTGCACGGTAAAGGTCGTGAAATAAAGTCACTAATATATACACTTCTCATCAGAAAAATCGTAACACCTTGCAAATTTATGTTTTGTAAGGATTTTCAGAAAAATGTGTATATTTAGGAATATATTATGTCTAATGTCGTTTAATAGTGAACAATACCTCATATTATATATAATTTTCCGATAATCCTTATAAAACATAAACTTCCAAGGAGTTTCGATCATTTTGATGAGAAGTATATTAATATTTCTACACTAAAAAGAAATTCCTAATATGTATATATATTTGTATACAGTTCTACGCGAAGACTTTAGGTTAGAACCAGTATCAACACAATCAGCTCAAGGAGAAACGGTTATTCTCGAATGCTCGCCACCGCGTGGATCTCCTGAGCCAACAGTTTACTGGAAGAAGAACGCACAAATATTACACTTTGACAGTGATTCTAGGTAAGGAACTGATTTACTACCTGCAATATTTAATTTAAAGTGAAGCTATAACGTAGTGGAACCGAAGCTTTGGCAACTCTAATTACCTAAACTACTTCAATAAATCAATACGTCAAAAATAAAACTACTAGGCGGGCAGGGAAAGTAGACCGCCAGTCCTCTGGAATTACGAACCTTTTTCGCTTGATTCGTATACATCAATCTGTTCATAATATATACCTACCTTTATAATCGGCGTGGATATTGCTCGCCGATTTCAAATAGTTGATGTTCTCATGCTTGAAAATTCGATAATATTGATCTAGGGTCTAACTCTGCTGCTTCTTCTAGACATATTCGTATTGTTTATAAGTTTTCTTACCTTTGTGTTCCTCATCTTTTCCATATCCAAATGTAGGTATAATTAATTCCATATACACCCTCATACATACATACTTGTTTGCTTTATATTAAAAGTAACATAATATACATACATATTCTATACAAATTAACTTTAGGCTACCTGATTACGAAACATACCAGGTACGATATTAATATTATCCAACAAAAGTTTCAATGTCCAACGTGTAGAAGAATTGATAAAGCATAGTTGCAGGCAAATTCGGGGGTAGTCTTAAAGTGCTCTAGAGTGAAGTGGAATGGTGGAAACGTGATAGCTTTGTGAATAGCTCCGAATAGAGTCGTTTGATATCTGATGCCTGATGCACTTCACAATTTTAATCACAGTACTGATGCAAGCAATAAAAAATGCATTTTGTACTGTTTTATATCTTCGTGTCCTTTTACGTGAAATCTTACTTTGTTGTGGTTACATCATACACTATGAAGTCTAATGAAGGCGTATGAAAGAGTAATCATAAAATTGTGAGTTGATTGTTACAACTACTCATTAACTTACACGAACATGCTGTCAAAAAACTTTTACAGTTTATAGTTATATAGTTTATATTCCACGGGGACTCTTGGTAAAATGTCATTGTTAAAAAATCTACGCTAAAGACGACCTGAATTGAATTTCGCTTAAAAGTTTTATTGGCAATTTATATCACTTCAGTGTCTATGAATTTTTATGAGCGTTTCGTTTACATCTTGAGGGCGCATGTTGTTACGTATGGTGAAGCATAAAAATAATTAACAGTTGAAGGGAGGGTACATCAAAGTTATAAAAGAAGGGGATATTTGAAGAGCTCGACAAGCAATCAAGCAAAAATCTCAATAGTTCAGCCTCGCCAGACCCCTTATTAAATGTTAATTTCACATAGAATTATTCCGCCCTACATTTGAATGACTGTAACATTGCCCTTTGTTCGAAGTAATGAAATACTTTCATAATTACTATACGATGTTGTTTTTGTTGTTTTTATTCATAAATACATATGGTATAGAACTAAGTATTTATTTGGTACAGGATGCATTTGGTTGACGGAGGCAACCTTGTCATACAAGACGCCAGGCAAACAGACGTCGGGAGGTATCAATGCATTGCGAGGAACGCGGCCGGCACTAGGGAATCAGCCGTCGCTACGCTCAAAATACACAGTGAGTAACTCAACATTAATTCATCATACATTTTGTACATAGAATTTCCACCCCGGATACTTGACAATGATTTGCCGTATTCCATTCAAAACTAAACTGTGAGCTGTACTAATGCCTAACTCGAAGTTTGTAAGCCATTTCTCGCGGGCGCCTCTTTTGTATTGTAATTCAACGAGACATTTCTCATTGCACAGTTAAGCCGTACTTAATCACGGGCCCCGAGGACGTTGTGGCGGAGACTGGCGGAAGCGTGACGTTCCAATGCCGGGTGGGTGGGGACCCGCTCCCCGATGTGCTTTGGAGAAGGACCGCCGGAGGTGGAAACATGCCACTCGGTCGCGTTAAAGTCCTAGATGACAGGAGTCTACGGCTGGATAACGTTATTTTAGGTGATGAGGGCGAATATACGTGTGAAGCTGATAATGCAGTTGGCGCTGTGAGCGCTAGTGGTTATTTGACTGTATACGGTGAGTTCTTATATATACATTTGTGACAATTATTTTCTACAACGATATTTTAACAGACTCAAACTATATAATCTGTATGTGGACAGTAAAATTATTTATTATTACCCACAGATCCACCAAAAAATGTAATCAAACCAAGCTCCGTTCATGTCGAGAGCGGTGATAAGGCTATATTTACTTGTTCATCGACGGGTACACCAGACCCTTCGATGTTCTGGAGTGTCGAAGGCAACAGGACCATTATTTTACCCGGTACAACTAGAGGCAAATACCATGCAACGCCTGTCATCGATGGAGTGACTGTACTAACAATAAATGATACCAACAAAAACGAAAGTGGAAACACGATAGTTTGTTCGGCGGTAAACTTCGCTGGCAGTTCGTTTGTTAGAGGGAAACTAACCGTAACGTCAGACGATGACCGCCCGCCGCCAATCATAACAAACGGGCCCTCTAACCAAACGTTACCTATAAAATCGATGGCAGTTTTCCCGTGTACAGCCGTCGGTGCACCTGAACCAATCATAGCTTGGTATTTTGAAGGGGAAGCTTTGATACAAAATTATAGAAGGAATGTAACTAATGACGGGACTCTCATATTGAAGGATTTAGATAAGGGCGATAGCGGCACGTATACGTGTGTAGCTTCTTCGCATCATGGAAAATATGTATGGAGCGGGGTGCTGTTGGTAGACAGCCCCATTAATCCCAATATACATTTTTTTCGAGCAGCCGATATATCGGCTTTGCCAGGCTCTCCAACAAAGCCCTTAGTTTATAACATAACAGAAACAAGTGTAACGTTAACTTGGAATCAGAATAACAAAATTGGGTCGTCATCTATATTGGGATATCAAGTTGAGGTATTTTCTAGAGAAACACTTTTGGGTAATAATACTCCGAGGAATTCCCGAGGGTGGGTCGTATTAGCAAGGCGAATCCATCAAACGCAGTATACGGCGAGATCGCTCATCCCCGGTATCACGTACATGTTTATTGTTCGAGCTGAAAATTCTCATGGTCTATCAGGACCGAGCCCAGTCTCAGATTCTGTGACCGTCGGAGGAGATACTAACTCTCTATGGGACAGCGGAGTTTATTCCAACAATACGGAATTCAGGAACAATATCCTTACAGATAATATTGTAGAACTAATTGAAGCTACGCCAATAGACTCCAGAACAATAAAACTCATGTGGGAAATTCTCAACTTTTATTATTTGGAAGGATTATTTATATATTTCCGACCCTTAGACAATATAACGACCGAGTACGAGATGAAAACTATTTTGCATTCCAACGATGTATCCGGATATGAAATAACGTCTTTGAGAAAATACACAAAATATGAGTTCTTCCTCATTCCATTCTACAAGAAATTCGAGGGTAAACCGTCAAATTCCCGAATGGCTCAGACTTTAGATGATGGTAATTGCAAATTTATTCTTAGAATTTTATAAAATAATATTTGTTATATGTGACGTAAATGAGTATTTTTTGTTTCAGTGCCCGATGGTGCTCCAATAAACATTGAGATGTTTATTTTGAACGTTACTACGGTACATCTGAAGTGGTCTCCTCCAGAATTACATTTGCAAAATGGCCTCATTACTGGTTACAATGTAGTCGTAAATTGGTTGGATATACCAGCAAATAAATCCATGGTGGCTATCAACACTACCGTCCATCATGCGACTAGCTTGATAATGACCAATTTGACGTCAGGAGTTAGCTATTCAGTACAAATTGCCGCTGAAACCATCGTCGGGTTGGGTCCATTTAGTCAAAAAGTCTACTTGAATATTGATTCCCGATCCGTCGGACTCGACCCTCTATCGAGGTAAATACGAAAATAAACGCACCGAGATTACATAATATATGAGACCCTCCGGTTAATGTAATATTCGATCAACATTACGGATACTATTATTTTCATTTCAGGTATCCGATAAATGGGGAAGTATCTATAGTGGCAGGAGACTTCGTGATGGAAACATGGTTTTACTTTTTGATCGGAGCAATTGTTTTGTTCAAAATAATTGCGATTGGCGGCATTATTTACATCCGAAAGCATAATATATTTGCCAAAAAATCTGCTCTACCAAACATTTACGGTTTGTAATGTTTATATGTACCTCTGCCTACCCCATTGGGAGCCTTGTGGGTAGGCGTGAACATACTTATTATATATTATGATTATAACTTTGTTAATGATACTTTAAAAGCCGATAATTTTCACGTGCACGAGTGCATTCGTTCTCTAAACAAACAGTTATTTAGCTTATCTGGCAACAGTTAAATTTTTCCGTGGAATCAGCATCAGAATTTCAAAATTAAAAACATTCCACGGGTGTCGCTGGGGTGGTGCCGAGGCAGCGTTTGTTTGACGGAGGCTTTGCCGTGCGAAGGGGGGAGGGCTAGATTACTTTCGAGTTGAAAGGTAGCACAAGCCCTCTCTCGTGAGCGCAGTGGATCTCTTTCACTTTGCATTCACGTTCGGGGCACAAAGGAATGATACAAATCCGAGAAATAAAGACCCAGTAAATGTAAATGTTTTCTATTTTGTTTTCTCGAGGCGATTCGTTTGTTGAGTCACCCAGTTACCTTTAAGCCAATTTTCTTTGGCTTTGTTTATTCAGTTATAAGTATACATTCTTTATAGCTTACGGTAAACGAGATCGTTTGCTTATGTAATTGGTCGATAGTAATGAGGTTGTTTTCCGTTTAGATTCCAACGGCACGAGCCTTGTGACTCAAATGAATATAAAAGCAGCCGTGTCGTTGTCGCATCCACTGAGCAGTTGTTACAACAAGAATACTGTGACTAAGACTGAGTCATTACTTTGGATGGAAAACCAGCCGGGATTGTGTATGTCTGGTACCCAGTCGAGTCAAAAGGAAAAGGTTAATTCTGATTACGATAAAGTGGCTCAACAGTTGCCAGAGTACGCTGAAGTGACCTCGTCGCGGGTCAACAACGAATGGAACACGAGCAAAACTGCCAGCTCTCCGGCCGCATACGCTTCTGTCACTTTAGTTGCTAATACTAGGCAGTGTGTGAGCTCCCTGGTAAGTTATTGATATATTTATGAACATTATAAATCTCAATATAGCAGCACAATTTATTTTTGATTTTTATATTTATTAAACAAATCTAATCACGGAATAAACGTCGAATTAAAAGTAACGAATCAGAAAATCTTGAAAACAATATTAAAAGATAAATAAACTCTAGTAAATTGCTTAGCACTTTTAACAAAATCCATTAGTTTGGTGCGAAACTTCGTTTTGTTTACTTTATGGTAAGATATTTTTTAACCTTCTTGTATTATCAAACAAATTCCGAAATTTTAACAACACTCACTTAAACATTTTATTCAACCTGGACTTTATAGGTATTATTTATTTGTAGGGTTGGTTTCCACCGGGGGGCAAGAACGCCGATGCATTTGACAATCGATATACAGCTGACGAGGAACTTTATCCCGCTAGCAACGGCGGCTACTACAATCGAAATGTTTACAGCGAAAAATACTTTCAAGGACATCCAAACGTGCTGAAATTCTATGACTTGCCTTCAATGGACAAGTCACAGAAAGCTCAATTAAGATACAATCAGAGCTTAGACGAACGCAAAGGCGATAAAAACTCGAAGAACGACGTTACCCAGTCGCTTATCGGGCGAACGTACGGGATTAGTTCTAGAAAGAACTCCGAGACTGAAACGACTTACCGAGCGTTTGGAGAGGATGAGTCTGATGAGGAGAATTATGTTGAGGATGGAGGGTACGACGAGCTGCAGGCAATGCAAGCGCAGAGGCAAAGGCCTCAACATCAATACGAAAGGCCTAACTTCGACAAAGATAGGACGCTGGCTCGGATGACGTCATTCAGACACGGGCAGTCAGCTCTAAGTGTTTCTAAGCCGTCCACCGCACCCACCCATCCCCCGCCCGCGCCGCATCCCCGCGTGGATTCCGTCACCCGGTAGTATCACGCTTTGCCGGTTTTCGGCGACTTGTGCCAAACGGACGTATAGACCGACATTTCCTATCATAGTGTAGTGACAGTAAATATCGCAGTTCTTCCTGTCCAAACTTCATAGGTATAGTATTGGTGTATCGTGTTTTGACTAAAGATATTTGTAATCAGTGGAAGTGACAGTGATTTTGTTTCGGACTGTAACGGCCTAGGGACTTTGCCTCGGCCTATTTTATAAGAGTGCCCAATTTTAAAACGAACTCGATTTCTATTTAGTTATAGTTGGCATTAATATATTTTATTATATTTAATGAAAGTATTCCTAGTCTTTTGTATATAATCAATCTAAGGTGTGTATATATTGTAAATACATAAAAAAGGTCTGATTACTGATTCAAAAGTGGAAGATCGTTTTAAGGTTATCTTTAAAGCTACTATTGGAATTGGTAGGATTCAATTGTTTGATATGTCTTTCAGAATATCAATAAACGAATTTGTAACCTTTTAATATCATTAGTTTAGGAATTTACATATTTATAGAAACTGAAACAAATGAACGCTTGGCAATAAAATAACATACTTTATAATGTTCCCCAGTAGTGTAAAATAAAAGCGATAGTCTTCAAATCTATTTCTTATAATTTTTTATGATAGTAATGTAGATTTTATTTTAAACTTTATTTCAAGTGCCATAAGTAGGTTTTTAGCTGAATTATGATTAACAGTAACATTGGAGTTGTGAGATTAAATTCAAATAAAGTTAAGCTTTTACATTACTAAAGCTATAATCTACGTAAGATAATGTGATACGAGTTAATAGTTAACCACTTGTTATAATAAATTTAAAAAAGCACATTATTATTGCATATCACTGTATTGCGGCGAGTTCAAAATATGCTATAAACTTTGCTAATATAGCAGCGAATTCTTGAAATGTTACCTGTAGAAAAGTTTATATCAAGCTTAGCTAAAAATAAAATCTGTAGAAAACCTTTTATCAAGTTTAGCTGAAAGGAAAATGTGTATTATATAGGTTGCGGCTATAGTTCCCGCCGTCAGCAAACATTTGTAAAATTACCATCTTAATGCGATGTGTCTCATTAATTATGGTTATCATTTATTAATACTGTTAATAGTTAAACGACAGTGGGTATGTGAGATATGTCCAAGATTAAACCGACTCTTTGGCGTCACTTACATAATTGTGTATGAGACAGAGATTATTGTTTTCACAAACAACCTATATGTAATCCATTGTACATTTAAGAGCTGGATTCGACTCCTTCCATTTTCCCACTGTCTAGTACAATCTCTTTGATCCCCAATATACTATATGACAGACACCTTTTGCATCATTAGCAGTGTAACAAAAACAATAGCATTAAAAAAAATGTGATTATTATCGTCTGTAGGATAGTTTGTACTCGCCCTTAGACATAACAGTCCGACAGTTTTCTGTGTGCCCGGCGGATTTGAAAATGGAATTTAAAGAAAAAAAGTTAAAGGGAAGGGTAACCTCTTCTAAATAGCGCCAATATTGGTAACAGCGCCGTTTGCACACGCACAAAAAGATTGTCGCACTATTATAATTAAATATATAATGATTAACGAAGTGTTGTTACATAGGATGCTTCTGTAAGACACTGGTAACAAACGCGTCATGTTTTGATCATCCTTGATCACAATAATTTTGTAATTAATTAATTACTATGTGTAAATGAAATATTATCGCCTTTTGTACTTCAACTGTATCAAATTTCCTTGATTTCTAAAGCGAATTTCTGTTTGAAATATTTAGATACCTTGCTTTTTATTTTATGGATTCAAATAAGAGTAATATTATGCATTAGAAGATGAAGGTAGCACGAAGAGACGTAGGGCCAACGCATTGTGGCTGTAAAAAAAATACATATATAAATGTAAAAAAGTAACTGACCAAATATATTGTAACTTAGTAAAAATATTTTTTGTCACCTTCAAAAGTTACTTAAGTATAAAAGAAAACTTAAAAGATTGGTGTGTGGGTAGCAACCCCCGTCACTTACGTACACTCGAGTATATTTATTGTCTTTAAGACAAACAACCATTAAACATATTAGAATAGAGAAAACTTTAAAACGTAATTTAAAAATGGCTGACCAGTTTCGTCATCAAAAACTTCATGATCAAAGCAAAATGTTTCAGTCTTAGCTCCTCGAAACGAAAGCATTTTATATGAATTTGCAGAATTATTTATTGATTTCAAATAACATATTTATAAATAGTCCGTAACTAATGAAATCGATGAGAGCAAGGTATCTAAGTTATTCTAAGTATATTTTAAAAATCTAATTGTTTGTTTTGGCACCTATTATGCGATAATTTTAATTATTTATATAATCTGAAAACGGATTTTAATTTTTGTATTAGTCTTTTTAAATCCTATTTTAATAAAATAATTTAACGAGACTTGCAATTTTATTTATCTCACCCGAAACAATTTTATGTGCCTAGGAACATTTTAATTTAAAGTTATTACAAGTAAAATTATTAACCTAAATACGAATAATTTGGAAAAATCCTTCGAGAGCGTGCTAATAAAATTGGCACCGTAACCCTCTTAGAATATAATGCTTTTTGTTCTCACGAAAGGTCATCATATTAGCGAGATCAGATAGGTAGTGAATGCAATTACAATATACTAATGACTGATGAATTTGGTATTATAGCTGAGTACCTACTTTAAATTCTGGCTCCTATCTAGTATAAACCTAAAGCTTATGAAAAGGATTAGATCTTCTCAACCTACTTATAGATATCATTTGTTATAATAATAATAATATATTATTTATTGTACACGCACACATCTACAAAAAAAATAGTATGACAGAACACAAAGAACATCATGTAATAGGCACAACAGGCGGCACTATCACAAAAGCTTGTTATAATTTTTACAGTATTTTAACTAAGTATATATATATATATATATCCGTAGTATCAGGCCGAGTGGTTCGAGCAGTTGCCTGCGACGCAAAGGTCGCAAGTTCGAATGCCGACTGTACCAATGAGTTTTTCTGAACTTAAGTACAGTGATTAGTCACACCACGAGCTTTACGGTGAAGGAAAACATCGAGAGGAAACCTGCATACGTCTGAGAAGAAATTCAAAGGCGTATGTATAGTCGTGCTTGAGTAACGGCGATGGACTCGCCATCTATCACGTTGGCAACTAATATACCTCTGGTGCAAAGTGGGTGTGTGGTTATTACCTATACACCTCTGCCTACCCCTTCGGGGACCCTTGTGGGAAGGCGTGAGGATATCATTATTTTTGTTATTCATTTATACATCGATACTTCAACATTTTGTTTATATCAAGTTCAAAACTCCCATACTCTTATGTAAAGGGATACCACAACAATTGACACTGCTACACAATAGATTTCCGAGACAATATGTGAATGCAGCCAACATACTTAGCGGACCGAGTAATGATGAAATGAAATGAATGCCAAATTTTAATCGCGTCCGACAGTACGTTACATTGTGCCATCACATTCAATTTATGAGGTTGCAATTCATAAACCAAATCTCGACTGTACACTCACCATAAGTACGTTATTGGCTGTTGGTATTTAGCATCGGCTTGCGGTCCGTTTGCTCGTCTGTAACACGAAGATAACGTATATTCAACCCATATTAAGGTATGTGTTTCGAACAAGGACGCCAAGTGGCTTTGTCTACATAGTAATAGTAATTGAGACTAATATTATGCTTACGAGGCTTCGGGCCTATTGTGACTAATTATTTAGGAACTTTTCTTTGTATAAAATCCTCACTAGAGTTCCCCATAAGTGCCTTTACAGCACTCATAATATTATATCAATACCAGTTCATATTATTATTGTAAGCAACAATCAACACAGTTCATTTACATTCATGACAATATTTATAAGAATCATAAGGATAACATAGTGTAACTACATCATATAAATGTATATATCTTTTTCTACAAGGGTCCCTGAGGAGGTAGGCGCTAGTGTGTTTGGACGACAGTACTACTACAATAAATACCAATACTAATTCTATGAGCCAGATGTAATGAATGAAATCAAAATGATTTTACATGCTTATGTCATAAACAAGAGTGCGCAAGAGACAAATATACGGTACCTCCATCTCTCCCGTGCGCACTATTGAATAAGGACCCTTGTAGGTACGCGAATTGTACTGAAAACAAACAGAATAGATAGAATCAAAATCGGTTCGAATAACTCCAGCGGTCTCGATAAAGTTTTAAAACGAGGTAAATGTATGGAAAGCGTGAAGTTTCTCTGCTCGAGGTCGGCATATTTTTTACAATGGAGGTTGCACGCGAACTGTATGTGGGAGGCTCGCCGCCCGCGGGTATCGTTTTAATTTTCCGCTGCCCTGGAAATTTACACCGAATGAATGAACCATCTATTTTAATGAGCTTTAAAAGTTAACTGATCAACGAGCTGGATGCGAAGCCTCGGTGAATGTACATCTGCTGCGGTAAATAATGAAAGCGTTCTAGATTAGAAATAATGCGTTCCGTATATGTATAACTAACCTTTTTAAAGAATTTATTTGTTCCGATATAGCACTAGTTCTATAGGTACTAGGTTCACACCGGCGTGAAGAGGACATCCAAGACTAAGCTATAAACACAAATATTTCCTACAGCGGGAACCTAACCCGCGACCTCAAGCTCCTTAACCTTGAGCTTTGCTGCTGGCGGCGTTAGTTCTAATTCATTATTTATTATTTTCTTTTAAATTATTATTATCATCCCTCACGAATACCTAAATTTTTACTAGCGAATTACTAGGCTTTTCGTCGTTTACAGTTAATAACTACTCGTTAGTCCGACGAAATGGCTGGGAAATATAAGCTTATATCGCGATTGCAAAAATTCATCGGCTCATAAAGGCCTTTGGCTCTATTATATTTCATGTCAATTAAGGTAATGGAACACTTTGACTGAAGTATTTTCAGAACAGTATAAAATGCTCACCATTATTCGTTATCGTAAGTGGATATTACATAGCTGGTTTGAATTGGTTAGGATTTCAAGTATATTCACATATATATCGTTACAATATTCCGCAAAGGGTAACGAGAGGGTAGGTAATAATATATAAATAGTCTATCAACACCCTGTTTTCAGTGGAGATTTATTTAGGCTAAGCTTCAAAGTCCGAGATTAAGAGTAAAATTGTGATCATCCATTACTGTGTTCCAATTAGTTAAACCACAGGCTCTGTAAAAACAGCGAGAATAGCTTGGAAATCAGATGCCTAGGTAAATAAATGTGACATGCAGACAGTCAAACACACACAAAAGCATCGCATCAAATTAATTCATTTATTTATTTTATTAAATTAATAACATGGCATAGCATAACGTACCTGGAAGAAGAGATTTACTCAAGAATCGGAACATCAGCCGCCTAACCCTCTGTCTATCTCGTGTGGAATTTGGGTTAATGATAGTTTTATGTGTAAATTTATATAGGATTATTACATAGGCTGTATAGTAATTACGGATAAACATATTATTCTTAATTAAATCTTAAAAGGGTAGGAAGTGTGAATTCTATTTTTTACAACTGAATTACAAAAATGTTATATCGTTTACAAATGTAGTAAGTAATATTTAAAGCACACAGATTTATTTCATTTACGTATTTTAAAACACAATTCATATAGAACTCTCTCGCCGCTAATCCAAGATCTCATTTACAAAATATAAAATCTCATAAAATGTTCCGCCCTCAGAATACGCGGGGCGATAATATACGGTGGCCCCTGAGCTGAAAGTGCCCTTAATACTGTGTTTAAGTGGGCGAGGCAGAGATGCTCAGAGGCTTTTCAGGCCTCACACTTCTAAACCTTTTAATATCGCGGCTCCGAGACGTGTGCTCTTATCGGCCCCCTTGAATATAATGCTACCTTTAACTACGTTTGACCGGTAAACGTTTGATGGTAGAGGAAATATGAATGAATTATTATTATACGTTTGTTATATTTTGCAGATTTTGCCCGAATAGTGGAATTGCGTTTTGATTGAAATAAAAATGAATTGTAAATTTAAAATTTGACAAAATCAATTTCATAAAAAGAGATTTTTTTTATACTAGCCATCTAGATAAGTAAGACAACGAGAGACAACAAAACGCTTATCCTAGCGTTTTGTTGAATATTTTTATTATCTTCACGCCTTTCCTCCAGCCCCGACAGGGTAGGCAGATATGTCTAACAAATGTTACAATGGTAAAAAACAATTTTGTAAACAATGTTAAAAAAAACATTGTCTTTTCACCTGAGTATATTTAGTTTAGTAACATTATTTATATTTCATATTAATTGGAATATGACCAGTAATATATTTTTCAACATTTTATATATCCTACGTATATTTACGTATAAAAGTATTTTTTTTTTCATATTTAACTTGACATGCCAATAAAAATATTTAAAAGCTAGATATCTAAGTAGTATTCCCAGCTTAGGGTGTGATACACTTTAAATAAAGCACAACTCACGCCTGCATCACGCGATAAACTCATCTAACAAACGTGATTCAACTTAATTCACTCAATTCTCGCCTTGGGGTTGTTATAATGAGCCTCGCGATTAGCTTTTTAAAAAAACTAATTAATTAAAAATCAAAATTATATTTGAAATAGAAAAGTATAAAAATATTAATTATTTATGTCCTTTGGCAGCCGACGCGTAAGAGAGGTGGAACGAGACTGATCTGAGCATTAGAACTAAACTGAGACACTAACATAGAACTGCTGATGCAGCAGCATCAGCTAGCACTTAGCTTTACATGTATAGGGTATAACAGCCCCCCGAAGTGAACTAAACTTTGGGGTTGATATTTCAAAGTTTATGTAAAAAGATTAAAATACTAGATTATTTCGCGAAGACGGGGAAGTCGTATAGCGTCATCTTTTTCATTCATGTTTTCATTACGCGTATTTGGTTGGATGAAATATGTCTGTAGGCTGCCGCCAGATTTACAATGGTAAATTAATTTTATAAAGGATACAATACTTAGGGCTAATACAAGAAATATCATAATAAACATTAAGACAGAGTAATGTGGTTGATATTTAACAAAGTGTGGTTCAGCAGTAGTAATTTCATCGACATTATCTAGTAGTGATTGGAATATAATATTATTTATTCTTAAGCTATCTAGGTCTGCTGATTTTAGCGGGGTTAATGTTTTGTTAAATATAATCTTATTTATTTTATCAAGTGGGCAACAAGAATCGTTAATAAGGTTAAAATCTGTATTTAATATAGAAAGGTTGATGCTAGCTGCATTATATTTTGATATTAATTTTGTACTTTTACAATATGCTGTGCAGCGAGGTGTCAAGGTTAATATACCTGTTCCTGATATTCGGAAATCATGAGAGTTTGAGTTTTCACAATCTATACTTAATTTAGTTATTTCAGACTGAACAAAAATCCATTTATTGTTTGACAAACTTTTCCAAATATCAATGTTGCCATAAATCACTTTCGTATCACATGTTCTTGGTAATGTGTCTACAACACGTGTCAACAATTCACTTTCGCAACTAGGATTTAAAGTAGTAGAGAATACATCGGTAATTTCACAGATAAAGTTTTGGTTGTACAAAATATCACACTTTTCTAAACTATATAAATTACAATAATGAGTTTTGTCTTTGGTCACGGCTGTATATACACTGCTAGGGATTACAGTGATATATGTATTTGATTTGTTATAATAGGGCATAGGCAACGGTAAGTTATGGTACAGGGTATATTCCATAGGTATAACCAAGGGTATTTGCAATACAAATACAATTTTCCTGTCATAATAATAACATAATACTTTAGATATAGTTAAAATAATATTCATATAATCTAACTCTAGACTTAAAGGTAATTGGATACCGTTAGGCAGGTGTGCGTGGCTATCAGAGAGTTCTCGGTATAGTTGCATAGATGTTATGACTGACGGGTGTACAATGTTCTTACTGCTCAACACGATTGCATTGGTTATATCATTCAATTGGAATGATAAAGTTAATAGGGCTGTCTCTAAACTAGTTATTAATGAATTAAACTTTGATCTTAATAAAAGTTCATTCGAGAAAATAGTTAAATTCTTAAAGTTTTTAGAGAGCTCTTCGATAGCATGGTTTAAACTAACTTCGTTATTTTTTATTTGATGTAGTGTTTGATTATATGCATTTAAAGTAGATCTTGTCAAAAGAACATTTTGTTTTAATAACGATGCCAGTTTTTATCAGTTTCATATAAATGATCCAAGGCATTATTGTATTTTAAAGCATCGTCGTCGTTCAACGTGCCGAAAATCTGTTTCAAAATAGTACCTCCGACTCCAATCCAGGCTCGCTTATTTCTATTGGGTATTAAATGAGATATTGATTCGTATTCCCTTTTTACATCTTGGTATCTTACAGTAAGCGGTTCTAATATGTTGTGACATTCTATGTCATCTATAATACTTGATTGCTTACATAAGTATCTTGTTGTACTTAAGGTTGAATTTATATTTATAATATGTGGGTTTATGTGAGTAATGTCCAAAGGGATTATAACGCTAAGATAACTACTTTTAATTTTTACTTTACCTACGTAATCGAAGTACAACCCTGAACTTGAAGTTATAGGCTTGATATAATCGGAAGATGCTTCGACAGCGATACTGGAATATTAATAAGTATGTGTTAATAGTAATATCGTATAATTAATACAAGGGTTCAGTATATTATATACATATTACTTATGTAACAATATGTTATATATAATAATAGATACTTTAACATAGTAGATAACTAAAATACCGGTCTTATATAATTTTAAGTACTTAAATAACTTGTTAATATATATAGGATATATATCTAGTTCATTATCATTATTAAATGAACTAGACTATTCGAATTTTATGAATTAGTATCAAGGACAGCTAACTTAGTCTCATCGTAATGATGTTTAACATATCGCCTATTGATTAATAAAGAGAGAGTGTTATTACCGTGGATTTTGACCACTTTATATGGTCCTTTCCATAATGGAGATAATGCTTTCCCCAGACGAAGGTGATTCTTTAAATAAACGTAATCACCAACTTTATATGATTTTGGTCGAGTATGGGTGTCGTAACGTGTCTTAGAGTTTTCTTTAGAATTCAAGATGTTCTGGACGGCTCTCTCTCTCGAGTGCCTCATCCTATGCTGTAGCATCCTTACGTATTCAGGGTAAGTGCTGTCAGGGGTGGAGTCGAATATGGAATCAGGTATAAATGGTTTATGACCGAAGAGGAGCTCATAGGGAGTGAAATTGGTTGTACAGTGTGTGTTAGTATTGTATGTTAACATAGCAGTGTACACGTATCTTGGCCAATTGTCTTGATTAGAATCGACAAAGGATTTAAGATACTCCTTGAGTGTCGAATGACTTCGCTCTAAGGCACCTTGTGTTTGAGGATGGTAAGGTGTACACCACAATTGTTTTATTTTGAGGAAAGTGCAAGTTTTTCTAAAAAGGTCGGCTGTAAAATTTGTCCCTTGGTCGGTTAATATGGTTTTCGGAATTCCGAATAGGGAAATGAAGTGAACAAGGCAGTCAGTAGTTTCTTCAGAAGAAACACTGCGCATTGGATAGGCGACCGAATATTTTGTAAGGTCATCCTGTATGGTAAGAATGTACTTTATCTTTGCGGTACCAGATTCAGGCAGGGGACCTACGACATCAAGGGCTACGCGTTGAAAGGGGCTGGTAGAAGTGGTAGTAATTTGCATTGGCGCCCGATTCGTTTTCCTCAGTGCCTTGTTTTCCTGGCAAGATGAACATTTCTTCACATAAGACTCTATATCTGAGCGCATGCCTTTCCAATAATATCTTTCTTTAATTCTTTTCAGCATTCTAACGGTCCCGAGGTGACCTGCGATTGGTATGTCATGATTTTCTCGTAAAATCTTCTTTATTTCAGTAGGAGTGGGAAATATAATATTGTTATGGTATATGTGTACTGTTATATTGGTATTGTGAAAAAGGTAAGTAAGAATATTGTAGATTTTTATAAATGAGTGTTTTTCATAGGGGCTTTTGAAATCAGAAATAGCTATTTCATTTATATTGCTTAAAAGTGTAAATTCGTTCCTTATTAATTTTAGAACGTTGTATATTTCTTTGTATGAGGATTCGTCAAAATGATGGACTTTAGTATACAAAAGGTAGTATTCTTTATTATTTATATCGAGTTTTGTAAATGAATATAATTCTCTTTCACTATTGATAATATCTTCAGGGTTTTCTACGCTACTAAGGATTTCTTGTATATAGGGGTTAGATTCGTCGAGGTCTAAAGAAGTGGGAATTAAGATGACTTTGCAAGATGTTTTAGTTAAGTTTTCGTTATGTTCTTCAAGGTTCGTATTAAAGTTTTTATTTGTCGTAGCCATTTGTTTCAGGAAATTAGAATAATCGTCGGAATTCCAGGCTATGTCGGAAAGGGGATCTATCGTTTCAGGATTCGGAGAAGAGGTTTCAGCGTTAGTCGGAGGATTTTGAAGATTTTCTTGTAATTCAGCGTTAGGACTCAGCGAATTTTGTATTGTTTCAGGAATAGGAATGGTAGGATTTGGATTCAGCGGGTTTTCTATTGTTTCAGGAGTCGGAGATATTGGATTTGGTATGTTTGAATGTTCTGCGGGATTGGAAGGACTTGGGAAAAGGTTCGGCGGAGATGGAAGAGATGGTAAATTTGATGGACTAAGGTTCCAGTTAAGATTGTCATCGAATGGACCTAAGTCAATGGTATCGAAATCGTCGTTAGAGGTAGAAGGTTCTTTGCTTATAATTGGGTTTACTGGGAACCTAGAGAGTGCGTCAGCAGCGGCATTTAATTTACCCTTTCGGTAAAGGATTTCGTATTCGTATTCTTCTAATTTTAACCGCCACCTTTGCATTTTACTGCTCGGGTCTTTATGATTAAACAACCACTTAAGCGGTCGGTGGTCAGTTATGATTTGAAATTTCCGGCCGTAAAGATATGGACGGAAGGTTTTGCAACCAAATATTATGGCTAAAAGTTCCTTTTCCGTGGTGCTGTAATTACACTCGCCTTTGTTTAAAGTACGAGAAGCAAAGGCAATTGGTCTGTCTTTACCGACGGAACCTTGAGATAGAACTACGCCGATGGCATGATTTGAAGCGTCGCAGGTAAGGACAAAAGGCTTAGTAAAATCAGGATAACAGAGAATAGGGGCAGTAGTAAGTTTCTCTTTCAAGAGGTCAAACGCCAATTGCTGTTGGTTTTCCCATTTAAATGGGACTTCTTTCTTTAGAAGGTTTGTTAGGGGCTTAGCAGTTTTGGAGAAGTCAGGGATAAATCTGCGATAGTAAGAGACAAGACCGAGGAAGGATTTAATGTCTTTGGGTGATTTTGGTAAAGGAAATTGGGTTACGGCTTTTATCTTTTCAGGATTAGGTTTCACACCGTCTTCTGATATGATATGACCGAGGTATGCGACTTCTCGCCTTAAGAATTCACATTTGTCCGGCTGGAGTTTGAGGTTAAACTCGCGTAACCTCTGGAATACGGTGGTAAGGTTCAAGATTTGGGATTCAAGGTCGTGGGAATAGATTACAATGTCATCAAGGTACACGAAACAGCGAATACCTTGAAGACCGGAAAGGGCTGTATTCATCAATCTTTGGAATGTTGAAGGTGCATTCTTTAAGCCGAATGGCATACGGGTAAATTCGAAATGTCCTTCTGGAACATTGAAAGCTGTTTTTTCTGCATCAGCTTCATTAATTTGGATTTGATGGAAACCAGAAGCAAGGTCTAAGGTGGAGAAGTACTTGCTGTTGCCCAGCTGGTCTAAGATTTCAGTTATCTGTGGAATTGGGTAAGTATCTCCTACCGTAACATCATTGAGTTTACGATAGTCAATGACAACACGCCACTTTTGCTTACCTGACGCATCAGCCTTCTTTGGCACTACCCAAATGGGAGAGGACCAGGGAGAGATAGATGGTTTTATAATACCTTGATCGAGCATCTGGTTCATTTGACTACTAACTTCAGCTTTATGAATTTCTGGGAAACGATAGGATTTAGTATGTATGGGATTGTCAGAAGAGGTTTTTATGTCATGTTTAATAGCGTTAGTAAATGTTAGTTGTTCTCCTGGAAGATGGAAGATATCGGAAAAGGATGAACAAACTTGAAACAGTGCGTTAACTTCTTCATTGTTAAGATGTGATGTTCTTAATTGGTTCAGTACTTCTCGTGTACGTTGAACTGAAGATTTACTTTGTATAATAGAATGAATAGGTTTAGTATCATCAGAGTCATTGAATAAGTCGGGATTAGTAGGTGAAAGAGTCAAGTTAAGATTAGATTTTAAAGATATAGGAGATTCAGATGTATTTAATACGGTAAGGTTAATTCTTTTATTACGTTTTACACGAACGAGGCAATTTGCAATCAATAAATGATTAGATAGACTTTGGTCTAGTATGAGGCCTTCTTTAACTTCAGGGTTCGATACAGAGCACTCAACAACAGTTTCTGTCCTAGGAGGTATGATGTAAGTTGGTTCACTGAAATGCAATTTAATTTTCAGTTTTCCTAAACGCAAGGTATCATCGGCGTAGTCGATGGAGCATCCGAACTCTTTAAGAAGATCGTTGCCTATTATACCATCATATGGTAAATCGATTTTATTTACGACATGGAATTTATGTAAAATAGACCCGCGTGCCTGATCAGAGAGTGTAAGTTTTAATTTAAAATGTCCAGATGTTTTTGTGGTTTCTTGGACAGGATCTATTCCTTTCAATATAATCTTCTCTTTTATCAGAGTGGGGTTTTTGTGAATGCATGATTGCTTGATAAGACTTACTGATGAGCCAGAATCTACTAACATTGATAATGGAATTTCAGATACTGATGATAAAACCAGGACATGCGGAAGTAGTAATTTTGAAGGGTCACTGGATATTTCATAGACTTCAATGATGGATTCGGAGTTACTATTATTGGTTTTAAAATCAAGATCAGTGGACGTAGAATTTGATACAGTGGGACAAATATCATGCTCAGTGGTTACTTCGGCTGCAAAGGATTTGGTGTTGAGAACAGTAGGTTTAGTATTGGAGTTAGTGGGTTTGGCAATAGATACAGTGGATTTGGTACTGGATACAGTGGATTTAGTATTGGAATCAGTGGATTTAGCATTGGATACAGTGGATTTAGCAATGGATACAGTGGATTTAGTATTGGAATCAGTGGATTTAGCATTGGATACAGTGGATTTAGCAATGGATACAGTGGATTTAGTATTGGAATCAGTGGATTTAGCATTGGATACAGTGGATTTAGCAATGGATACAGTGGATTTAGTATTAGAATCAGTGGATTTAGCATTGGATACAGTGGATTTAGCAATGGATACAGTGGATTTAGCAATGGATAAAGTGCCGCTTTGTAATGATTGACATCTCGCACGACACCCAGACGAGATGTTAATTAGTTTTTTTTTATATCATCTACTTCATCACGGGAATCATCACCTTCATTTGGATCAGGACCATCATCCGTATAATGGACCCTTTGGAATTGTTTGGGTTTGAAATTGAAAGTAGATGGTTGGTTTGAGTCAACATATCGTGAATTTCTGTTATTATATTCTCTTTTCCTACAGTTTTCTATTGTGTGACCGGGAAATTTGCAATAACGACAAATAACAGGATTTTGGAGATTATTGTTATTGTTAAAACGTGCAGGGCGAAATGAACGCGCACCATCTTTAAAATACTCAGCCTTATTTGAAGAGTTTTGAGGGCGATTTACTGAATGGTTACATACTTGTGATGGAGACGCCCTTTTAAAAGTGCCAAATAAAATTTTCTCCTCTGCTGTAGCAAAGTTAATAGCAGAGTTGAGATTGTCGGGATCACGACATCTGACTATAGTAGCGAGCTTGGGGTTCAACCCAGTAATAAAGGTATGCAGTGCTAAATCTTCCATTGCCGCGACGCGGCCAGCCAGTTCCATTTTACGTTTAGTTGGAATTGATATATTTATTTCAGTTAAAAGTTTAGACAGGCAAGTTTCAACCTTTAATGAAAACTGACTGACTGTTTCGTCGGGTCCCTGTTTACAGTCTTGCAAATCAGAAAGCAAGTGCGTGTAGTGTTTACGCTCCCCAAATTGAGTCTTTAAAAATTCTTCTAACTGGGGCCAATCGTCAAATTCTTTTATTGCACACGCGGCTTGAGCTCTGCCTTCTAATTTACTGACTATGAGTTTGAAGAGTACATCTTTTTGTGACGTACTAGCTAAGTTCATTGCATTCTTACAATTAGTTAAAAATGGGTTCAGTAGTTCACGACTTCCGTCGTATTTGTGAATAAATTGGATTAGAATGTTTAAATCTAATGTAGTCACACTTGTGACATCTTCCTTGGTTTTCGACATTATTCAAAATTAAGAAATGTTACAGTAAAACACAAATTATTTAAAATAAAATTAACACTGATCCCTAATAAAATTGTGACCAAAGACTCACAGTACGGAGAATACGTAGGCGATTGCGATAAGCTGCATTCCGACACAGTGGACACGGTGTTATGACACGGTGTTATGACACAGCGGACTCGGTGCGACGACACGTAGACACGGTGATGATGACACAAGGTAGCCTTGACCTCGCGTAACCGAAAAGTGGATGGACGGTTGATCAATAATTCTTGACGTTACAGGACTCCTTGGTTTGGGTCAGCGACTTGGCGAGTTTTCTCCAAGTAAAGTTTTCAGGTAAGTAACTTTATTGTAATTTCGTAGTTTAATTTATACACTTTTATTTTCAGGAACACAGGGACAACACAGAGAAAGGACTTCAAGAACTTATTGGTAATTTCTTCTCAAGTTCAATAGTAACACTTTCTTGGTTTTATTGTAAAGATAATTCTTATTGTTTTATTTTTTCAGGGTTCAATGATACAGCTCTACGCTGCCCACTTTTATATTATTTTTTTGAACACTGAACTGTTTTAGATCACTGAGTTTTGAAGCGTGTAGTTTTTCATACTCGGAAACGGTTTAGCAGGATGTAGTAGGATATAGTAGACACAGAGTTTTCACGAATTTTCACACTTCACTATTCGCGAACTTGAAATACTTCGGAAACGTACCGGGGATTTACTTTTTAAAAATCCCACCGCTGCCACCAATGTTATAATGAGCCTCGCGATTAGCTTTTTAAAAAAACTAATTAATTAAAAATCAAAATTATATTTGAAATAGAAAAGTATAAAAATATTAATTATTTATGTCCTTTGGCAGCCGACGCGTAAGAGAGGTGGAACGAGACTGATCTGAGCATTAGAACTAAACTGAGACACTAACATAGAACTGCTGATGCAGCAGCATCAGCTAGCACTTAGCTTTACATGTATAGGGTATAACAGGGTCATTGTCAGTACACTGGTAACGTCCTTATGACGATTGCCCAAATTTAATTA
This sequence comes from Drepana falcataria, assembly GCA_945859725.1. Classification (NCBI taxonomy): domain Eukaryota; kingdom Metazoa; phylum Arthropoda; class Insecta; order Lepidoptera; family Drepanidae; genus Drepana; species Drepana falcataria. The sequence continues at coordinate 4,201,703 of OX243926.1, forward strand.
CGTACTGCAACCCTTTCGATGCGACCGGGTAAAACGGGCTGTAAAGTTTGAATCGGGCGACACATGGGGACAGAATTTTGTAATTTTATTAATGATGTAATAACAGCTCTGTCAAATGCATGTGTGTGCCCCTGAGCGATAGTGGAGTCGTTAGTTCGGACTGGTTAATATTGGAGGGTTGAATGGGGGCTGTCTGGAAAATATAGTGTCTCTATATATCTTGCATATCAGGGGTGTTTTAGTGTTATACAGCTGGTCATTGAATCAGGACAGTTTTAATACGTAATTTATGTACATATTTTTTCGGGACCATTAAAGAAAAGTAGGTAGGTACTACGGCATTAGAAGTGAAAGAGGTGTCTCTGCCTACCTACATGACTATCTAGGCGTGATGATATAAGAATATGTCTATGCACTATGCTAAGCGGTGTTGATATAGGTATATATGCACTATTCCACTTATAGTACCTACATGTTGTTCTCAGTGTACTATCGCTAACTCCTTTTTGTTCAACTACTTGTTAAATCATTCTCAAATTGCTACAATTTGCAAGTTGAATGGCTTTAAAACTAGCGCCATCGCTATAACTGGGTTTTGTCGCTAGCCCAGATGAAGCCAGTTCAGGCCCTATTACTCAAAGTTGACAGCATTTAAAGTTTTCAGACGATGAAATATGAGGACAGGCCAGTCAGATGTAACTTTGTTCAGATCACGAGCGAGGTAATTTCGAGACATTAGGTACCTACAATTAATTTAAGCTATAAACTTTCAGGGCTTCGAATCACTGAGTCTGCGTTGTGTGAAATATTGTGTATAATCGTGAGTCGTGGTCACCTAGTGGTTTGATTGGACGCTAGCAACGTAAAGATTGTAAGTTCGAATTCCGACTGTACCAATGGACTTCTGAACTTACGTACAGTGTTAACCAGAATAAGAAATTATATTGATGAGGTTGACAAGAATAAAAGAAAAAGAGTTTCTTGGTGTCTGTGTCACACAGGCGCCACGTATGTGTGTATCAAGAGATTATTATAAAGCAGGTCGCAAACGAATTCTTGAATCCAAAAACTATGAATACAGATACTACGTGCGTGCAGGGTTGTAATAAAATAGACCCAGATCTTCAACGTGCAACTTATGAGACAAGTTTGTCACTCCCCTCACGGTGTCTAGACACGTAAATATCCCATATGTTAGTTCGTGCTAAATTATTATTCATGAAACTTGGGGATTTTGGGCATTCAATTGTTTTTGTGTTGCAAGAGCATGACAACGCCAACAGTCTGTTTTTTAGATTACGCGATGACCAAATGTCTATTTTTTTAAGGCCACTAACATAGTAAACACTAGGCTACTACGAGTAAGAAACATGTTTTACAAAAAGACAGATATGTATAAGCGGCGATAGCATACAAATCCTACCAACATTACAAGGCTAATATTTGTGAGCACATTGTATCCCTTCCATGAAAAATATACTGAACGGATCCCCAAAGGGGATATGTAGTAAGCAGAGGTGTTTACTACGGATCACGGATTTTAATAAAACTTTCAAGTAATACATCAGAATAACACATAAGTTTATAATGTAAAAATAAATTGCGTAAATTAAAAAAAACATGATTGAAATCAATTTTATGGAGAGTGAAACATAGGCTATCCTTTATATACACACATATCATCACGCCGAGGCAGAGAGTATATAGCGCCAGTTCTGTTTAGACTTACATACCTCTTTCACTTCGTCCACATTCATCAGTCTCTTCATTCATGCTCGTCGGTTTCGAGTACTCTTGACGTCCCCGTCCTTGAGCGTCCGATAGATTTGATCCAGGTAGTTGGAACGTGGTCTTCCTCTGCCTCGTCTTGCACACACTTTTGCTTTGTATATCTGTTTCGTCAATCTTTCTTCACACATCCTCATACATACATATACATATGTACATAATATATTAAGTAGTTGAAATATTGTTTGGTTGAAAATTTGCCAGTAAATTTAGGTAACTAATATCAGTACAGTTAAGCTCGTAGTATGATTAATCAGTGATTTGAAGAAGTGTCATGAATGGAGAATACATACAACGTACGCTTTATTGGTTGCATGTTCTTCAGTCGGTAGCCGCCGACTAAGCAGTCGATGAAAACGGCCGTTCACATTGGAAGCGATGTCGCCGGAAGATAAGCGGGGTACGATGTATCGCTCATTGTATTAGGGGGACGCGCTGTTTTATTGATTTACCAACAATTTTTACTCACTGCCTTTTTGTGTTGCAAAAGGTACAAGAAGATCCCGTGAAAAAAGACGTTTACGGGTTTCGCGTTCGAATGTCGAGCTGCCCGATTGGGGAAGAACCTCCACCTTATGGAAGTCCGTAGCTTATTTTTAAGTAAGACTATTTTTATGTGTTTTGTTCCTGCTCATTATTGGAAACCTTGGGGAAGAGAAGGTTGTGATAGTGTGTCCGCAGTAAAGGGATTAAGTCCCATTATGCTGCAACACAGTATAACTCTCCGAACACAGAGTGGCAACACGCAAGTGATACTTCAGTATCGTGAGCGTAAACAGGCTACGGTAACCGCTTTCCATCAGGTTGGTCGTACGCATGTTTGCCTCTTTTTGTATGAAAAAAACTATATTATAGGATTTTTTTATTTTTTTAGGTTACCGTAGCCAGTTAAGTGCAAATAAATGTATCTTACACCGTATATAGCACACATTTCTATATTTAAGTGATATGATATAATAACATTGAATTTCCACCAAAAATATACGAGCAATAAAACTGGTTATTAGTCTAAAATAACTCGGTGGCACATGTCGCCAGTCGTTCAAATTAATCTCACATCACTCCTTAAAATACTGCCGTACGCACTCCAGGCAGCTGCTAATTCTTAATAGTTTATGCAAATCTGTGTCAAACGTTGTCTCTTTCCATCTAATAAACAAAACGCTGATTTGCATGTGCAAATAACTCTGTAGTGAAATCCAAATACCAATTTGGCGGAGAGACGCGAACCAGCTGCGTTTTCAAGACCCTGACGATAATTAAACAATATTTTATCGCCATCTTGTTTCTTTGTCAAATGACGTTTTAGTTGTCCTCGGGACTTTCGCTTTGTCTCAGATTAGACTTTGCTGAGATAGCAGGATTTGACAGTTTAAAATCGGTGTCAATAAGATTGACAAACGGCTTAATTAACCCAGTTATTTCAGACGTTGGTAACTATTTAACAGACGCGACATATACAATATAGATCAAAGCGGAAACTTATCCTTCTTCACGCAGTCGATGGATATACTTTTATGGTGCATATAATTGAAAGAAACGCTCCTACATTTTCATAATCGTAAAGGAAAAGATTTACAGTTTCCGCAAAATAAAAAGCACAACTAAACACATTATTATGAGCGCAACGCCGAATACATAAAAGTGTCATGTGCATACTGCACCCTATAAATATTATTCCCAGTAGATGCGGCTAATGCTGTTTAGTCTCTCTCCAGAGATGTAGGTCACCATGTTATCTATGGCCTGATAATATCTCACTTTATACTTTGAACCCCTGACATAAAGTCTTATTTACAAAATCACAATATTCGATAAGTAACGCCATACCATATTCGACGTTATTACCAACGTAGTAGTGTCAAGTTGGTCTAGTATTCGTTACACACAAGAAAAAATCCGCATACTTCTCTAGGGTCATAGATTTGCTTGCGTGTATTGCACTTTTGGGGTTCTAATGGATACGACATGCGTTCGTCCAAAGTACGCGACGACACTTAATTTATAGCTCAAGAAAGGGTGGAGGGTTATCCTTTGTCAACATTATCTTAAATATTTTATGTTCAATTAAGTCGCCTTTTATTTCGGAAGGCTATAAATTTCACCGCAACACAAGATATCCCATTTGGGGTTAGACATGTTGCCCATTGCGTTATATTGTTGTGTAAAATATATGTCTGGACTTGTATTTAATTACACACTGTGACAAATTTCATATAACGTAATGCTGGTCTGCTACCAAGTACATTTTTTCTTCTTTAAAAACTAACTTTATTTTTTTCTTTTTTAAGAAATCTTAAAACAAACTGAAAGAATATTAATCGATATACGTCCTATGGGTCTATAGTCTCCTATGGGGTAGGCAGAGTGTGCTAGACTTACAGATTCCTCAGCTTACATGCCTGTCGAACATGCTCGCCGGTTTAACTCACTCTTAATGATCTAATCCTTGAATTGTTCGATTCATTAGATCTTGGTAATTTTAACATGGTCTTATATGTCTGTTCATCGGAACATCTTCGCATTGGAAATTATATTTGTGTCAACTTGGCATCATCACATCCCTCGTCGTTTCTTCATGTCATAAATATAATAATAATAATATATCCTCACGCCTTCCCACAAGGGTCCAGGGGTAGGCAGAGGTGTATAGGTAATACCCACACACCCACCGCCAGAGGTATATTTTAGGTGCCAACGTGACAGATGGCGAGTCCATCGCCGTTACTCAAGCACGACTATACATACACCTTTGAATTTCTTCTCAGACGTATGCAGGTTTCCTCGCGATGTCATAAATATACATTCTTTGAAATCTCTTTGAGCTCAACATTTGATTCGAGGAATATCATCAATTTATTGGTTTATTCTGTAATACGCTCCTAATTAAAATAGACATAAAATTCTATCTGTGTTAGCCGATTCTAACCATGCCGTCGTCAGACTCGAAGGCCCCTATATCTGTTTGCACAGTAACCTACATTACGGCGTCGCATGAGGGATGGCATCATTAATGATCCAAGAGAGGGTCATGATTGGGGGTCGACAAACCCTCCGTGACTTTGAATGCATTGTGGATGTGACGAACCCAAAGATCCACAAACTTTGGAATAATATTCGAGGCATTTTGCCAATTAGCAAATTTGATTTCAGCAAAGCTTTGGGTAGAGCTACGCACATAAAGATGTATATCTTGTAAGTTTGTAACTTAATTGCATTTTAATTATTTACAGTCAGAAGATAACGAATCTGATAAACTGGTCATATAGTCATTCAGTAGTCGACGTTGTTTGTTGAGCATTGATATCTTTGTGACCCTTGTAATACTGGGAACCTCCAAAACATCTGACTGCAACATTCAGACTAATAACTAACAGAAGATTATAACAACTCACAATTCTTTGATTTTCCTCGCCACAACGATCCCCGATGGGGTAGGCAGGAGTGTAACAACGCTCTGTTTTTGCCTTTGATATATTCAGGGGTCAGCGTGAGGGCGAGTCTCTTAACATTTCTCAAGGGCGAATCTACGTATGTATTTGGATTGTATTACGCAAGCAATGAGTCCTTTCCGAATGTTACAGTATTTTTTTTGTATCCACTTTTTCTGCAGATTATGTTTCTCAAACAAAACTCATACTGATTGGATTTGAATTAAACCAAGGGTGAAATGAAAGGAATTGGACATTAGTTCAGCTCCAATTTCAATATCAGATCGAGTGCATTGTGACCGCAGTCCGAAAACGGTAGCGGAGTGGGCGTCACTGCCTTTCATCCGTGCTCCATTCAAATTTTTACCCTCAGACTACGCTCGATGAGAGCTCTAACATCCATTCAGTGCAATTTGATGAAGCCAACGCGATGTACTCCATTCAATCTGAATAGCATTGGCCACGACAATGCGGTGATTTAATAGAACCGTACCGAAATACCGTTCGCGTGCAACCCGTGCCTTGTTTTCGATTAGATTAACGAGGTTTTAGTCCAGAATTGGAATGTGTTTAGATACGTAAACTATTTGGAACGAAGGTTAGTTCAATTCTGTTAGTTTCACTAACGTAGTTAGTGACGGTTTATTGATTGCCGATGGTTCGAAAACGACAATTAAATAGTTATGGGTTATCGTACATGTAAGGATATATATCATGGCGTTAAAGATAATATCATAAATTTATAGTTGATTAAGCCATTAATATAAATGTAACCCACTTTTATCTAATTGATTAATTTACACGGGTCTGTTTTCTACATATTAAACCAATACACTCGGAGCAAATCAGACCTTGATCTATAAGTGTCTTTATTATTTGATATTTTTTTATGTAAAAATTACTGCCTACTGGATCCAGCCATCGACAGACTACCTTAGTGCCTTTAATAAGAAGGTAATAACAACTCGAAACAACACGCCAAAGGAGCCCTGAGCATAGACAAAAGAATCGCGTATGATCTAACTCTCTCTGTCCAACCAACTCGGCGTGATATGATCATCAGAAAAACTTCTCATCTCAACTTCTCAAACCACACGGGCCCACCACGGCTTTTCGCCCGTCAAAGGATCTTAAATCTACTGAGGTAGCAACAAAAAGCTTACATCAAGAACGTCTCAGATTCATAACAATAGTTGTCACTCGTTACCGGATTTCACTAAAGCAATAAATCTGCCAACGACGACAAACAACTAAAACTGAGTTATAACAACAAAGTCAAATTACTGAAGGAGTTTACCGCATCCAGCGAGGGGCGCCACCGACACCGGGTGATGCGAGACCAGAATACTAATGCGGACCTGACTCTCGCAAGATTTTGGATCGGGATTTTCCTTTCTTTACAATGGGCCTACTCTTGGGGCATATCAATTGCACGCGGTTATGTCGTTAGAAAGTTTCGTGGAGGGTTCAGACGCCGACATCGATTTTCAGGCTTATCACTCGTATATAAGTAAAAGTATCCGAAGAAAGCGTCTGAGATTTTGGGCTTTTGCAGCGTCGAAGAGTGTTAATATTATAGGTGAAAGGAATTTTGGCTTTTCCATACTTTCTTACTAAGAAACTACGCGCACTAAACTGTGGCTCATTAATTGACTTAACTAAAGTATGAAATCTTAAGATGAAGGCTGAAAGCTTAAATTTTTTAAAGCAAACCGAACATACGTTTTATAAATAGATTACTAATCCATAGTTAACCTTCGACATTTTTAACTCAAGCACAGTTGTGAAGGATTACAGTCTTCCAATAAAATTACCATATGAAATAATCGATCCATCTTGTCGTTAATGCTTGCTGTATACGATATCTGCATTTAATTTACAAAAGTGCCGTCCATTCATTTTTATATAAAAGGGGATTATCCCGACTAAATAGTGATCCCTTGGGCATTAGCTCTATTGTAATATACCGCGTCCCACATGTAGGCCGCCATTAGATGGACACCGGTTCAATATTAGCTTTGAAAGTAAAACGATATCGCTTATGATTATGCTCATTTAAAGCATGCGATACCAAAAAAGTATATGCTCTTACGTCGCAGTATCAGGGTCCCCAACAGGGTAGGCAAAGGTATAATAAAACCCACCTTGACGACTTGACGGTTCGCGAGTCCTAAGTCGTTGTTTAAGCAACACTATTTATAACCTTTTACATTTCATCTCAAGGGTATGTATGCAAGTTAACTTGCGATAATTTCTTTTACCGTTAAGCTTATGCTTTCATAAATTCCTCTAGGCGCTTAAATTCTTTAAAAAGTCATCGTATCAGACCCCTGGGTTCAAACCTGCGATGTTGATTTTGCGGGTGCTTAACTTAAGCCAATTAGCCATTTAGCCACCACGTCTTCCTAGGTAGTGATATACCACCACCACTCACTAAAGATGTATAAAAACAACCTGACAACATGACAGATGTCTGTGACCATTTCAGACAAGACTAACAGACCAACAATTTGAATTAATAAGAAAAATAAAGTAATTTGTGTTTCGATCGACACCTTACTAGCTACCAAGGATTTATAAGAAAGCATACATGACTTATGGTAATATTTTACATGAATATACTTAGATACTTCATACATGCATACATACATGATATCATCACGCCGCGCCGAGTCCCTAACGGGGTAGGCAGATACTAAAGCAACTCAATTCAGGTGTTAATAGCATAGTAAATATCGAGATCACAGTATCTCCTTAACTCTGTTCAAGGATTTGGAAAATTGCATTCGTTATCGCATATCCGTTCTCCACTTACCTTTGCACTCTCCGTATTCCTTCGTTAAAGTCAACATAAGAATTCTTACTAGAATTCTTGTTACATGCAATACCCATATACAATTCAGAAAAATCGAAACAGCTTAAAATAATATTATGAGGTGGTCACTATTAAACGACATTTGACACGTATTCCTAAATAAAGTATTCTAAATCCCAAATAATAATAAACTTGCAGTGTTTCGATTTTCCTGATCAGAAGTACATATATATATTATATAACAGTCACTCGATAAAGATGTAGAATTCTAATAGCAAAATATTTTTTACAGTCGGCCAAGTAGTTTTTTAGATAAATAAAACAATAACGTGACCAATAAACCAAGCAAAAATAAAATTTTTCCTCTTTACAATATTAGCTAAGATATATAAACTACACTTTCATAAATCAAATTCTCAAAAGGAATACGACTCGATGTTCACTGAAGAGAGTAATGGGCTGATTCATAAGTACCGTTTTATTTGTTCGAAGCGACATGTAAAGGAATTAACAAAGAGAAATCCAAAGATCTGTTTTGATTGTAACAATGTTTAAATGTCCTGTTCACGTATTAAAATTACGTTCAGTATTTACGATTACTTTTGCGTAAAACGTCAATTGCGTAGATTAAAAATACGTGGTGGCCGAGTGGTTCGCGTAGCTGTCTGCGACACTAAGGGCGCAAGTTCGAATCCCGACTGTAGCAATGAGTTTTGTTGAACTTAAGTACAGCAATTAGTCACACCACGAGCTTTACTATTAAGGAAAACATCGAGAGGAAACCTGCATACGTCTGAGAAGCAATTCAATGGCAATACGCCTTTGAAGTCGTGCTTGAGTAGCGGCAGTGGACATTATCCATAACCATACCATACCATTAAGAAAAAAAACACACGTACACAAGAACTAATAAATAAGTAAATTCAAAAGTAAGTTAATCCCAAATCTTTGTATGTATGAACCTTAACATCAAACTCATATTATAAATGCGAAAGTTTGTAAGCAAATGTGCTCATAAATTTGAATTTATGAGCACATTTCAACACACATCAGAAAAAAGAAAAAACTAAAACCTAGAAATCAAGTGTATGGCAGCGAATCCTGGGTATGTCAGAGGAAGTATGAAAATAGCTTGAATGCAGTCGAGATGCGATCTCTTCGAAAAATGTGCGGCGTAACGATATTAGATCGAATCCGCAATGAAGAGATTCGCAAATCAACTGGCGTGAATGAGGGCGTGATTGTAAAGATGAAGAAAGGCATGTTACGTTGGTTTGGACACATAGAAAGGATGAGTGAAGAAAGATTGACGAAACAGATATACAAAGCAAAAGTGTGTGCAAGAAGAGGCAGAGGAAGGCCACGTTCCAACTACCTGGATCAAATAGATCGGACTCTCAAGGACGGGAACGTTAAGAGTACTCGAAACCGACGAGCATGTATGAAGAGACTGATGAATGTGGACGAAGCGAAAGAGATATGTAAGTCTAGAGAGAACTGGCGCTCTATACTCTCTGCCTACCCCATTAGGGACTTGGCGTGATGATATGTAGAAATCAAGTTTTACGCAGGCGTGAAACCGCGGGGCATAGCTACTATTTTCTATATATCTATACAATCTAGGTTCTGTTTTAGCCTAATTTGGAAGGAATGTTGGTATATGTCGTTCGAGAACGTAAATAAAATCCTGATACAAATTGATTTATTACCGATCGCGCGTCCAATCCGATTTAATGTCCGTCCATGATGCGCTACCATAATTTTTGTGAGAAATCCATGAAAATTTTATTTTGGGATGTGATTTAACGTTCTCTTCGTATATTATTCTGTTAAGTTTTGTGCTCGACATTACGAAAAATTGTTCATATACAAAGCATTTTTCTTTCCATACTCTTGCCTATGTTAGCAAAACCTTGTAGTGGGTAGTCGTAATATATACAGGCATATATATAACTGCTAGGAATCGTATAGAACAATTATCAAGTGGACCATTTTTTTAAATATCTTTTAATGTACTATTAAAATTGCCACTTATATTGTCAGTTAATTCGTTATACAAGTACAAAAATTTAGATAAGCGTATACCTATATCCTATCTCTGTTGATTTCCATAAACATAGCTATTCCAGTCCCCCTGTCTTTACCTACGTACAACCTGCGACAGACGACGTCTTCTGAATGACCTCTATTCACTGGCGACAGTCCCGGCGCTCATTCTACTAATGGAGTTGGCTTTTTAAGGTGCAAATAAATAGTCTTTGACGTGAAAAGCCCTCGTCGCAAACTGCTGGCTAATTAATTAAAATACTTTCTGTGTTTATCCACTTTATATAAGATTGCATATGATATGGTCTTTATAACTTAAGAAATATTGTTAACTTTTGGACTTGCCTAATAAATCTAATACGGAGATATTTTTATAAATAAAGAAAAAGTACTGTCTTTGATAAATAAGAATGCTTTTATTTTTGAATACATTGTTTTTGCCAAATATGTATTTAAGTCGCATTGCTATTAAAATTGGTACTTCCTTTTTTTAGTTTCGTCACTTACACCTTTACTTTAAAGGAAACACAATTCTCTTCTCAAGGATTCATATCTATCTCTATAAATCGGTGCCTTGAATAGAAGGTCTTAAATATAGATAGTTATTACATATTTCATTACCAAATGCTGTAAGATTTTATATTTGTGTGCTATTTACTTTTAAAGGGAAGGTTCATTTATATATAGTACGAAAAATGGGTTGTTTTAATTTTTTTATGGCATTGACAGAAGAAGATGTAGTGACAAAAATTGAGAAAGGTATGCTGAGATGGTTTGGCCAGGTCGAGAGAATGAATGAAGAACGATTGACGAAAAAAGTGTATAAGGCGAGTGTGAATGAAAGTGTTGGAAGGGGTAGACCTAGACGGACGTTTCTAGACCAAATTAGGGACGTCTTGAAAAAAGGTCAGGTCAAGAGTACCCTAAACCGAAGAGCATGTATGAAGAGAATAATGAAAGTGGACGAAGCGAAAGAAGTATGTAAGAATCGTAGCAAGTGGAAAGAAGTGGTCTCTGCCTACCCCTACGGGAAAGAGGCGTGATTATATGTATGTATGTATGTATTGACAGTTATTTCATATTATTATCAATATTGTATAAAAAAAACCTGATATAGTATACTCAACAGAACTCACACTGTAAAACTGGACTCCCCTAAAGCAGAGCCGAAGGTGAAGGTGCGTATTATTCGCCCTTGTCTGGTTATTTTATTTAAGAGCTATTCCAAAATAATATGAAAACGCCCACGCTACGCACATTGATCCAATATAAAACTCAGACTAGTAAACACTCCACTCGACAGAACATTCACAGAATCCTGTCTTACAAACTAAATACAAGTGCCAACAATATTTAAAATTTTATTAACTCAAACGATCAACAGCGAACTGAGATTCTTCATGCATTGTTCGATATCAGTTCGACGCCAATCTTGTTTGGTATCTGACATTCTCCGCGCATCGCAGCCCTATTAGCAGAGTTCGCTTTACACATACCGATGTAATTGAACATTCTACCCTAAAATATTTCACGATAACTTTGCAATAAAAGTCTTTTGCATTTATAATCTCCTCTGCATCCATCTTGAATATCTCTCTCTTGTAATGAAAATTCGAAACGTCTCGCCGTGGATTTGGCGTTGTTAGGGTCGCATTGCTTTTTAATAAGAAAAGGATTTACTCCAATTTGAAAGTGTATCTTTGTAAATATTTGTCATTTATTTGTAAATTTTGAGAAGAATATAAATAAGTATGTACAGTAAAGTTATAAATATTTATTTTCAGAATTTAGTGATTTTAGGTGAAATGAAAAGTGTTGCAGACACCAAACAATAGCTCTCGGAGGGAGGCCTATGCCCAACAGTGGGTGTCTACTGGCTGATGATGATGATAATAAGTGTCATTAATTTGAGAGTTCTTTTTTTCATTAGGGCCTCGAAGGCCTTTCGAGAAAACTCTACCCAAGTTGCATCACAATTTGAACAATAGTCTTGGAACGCATAGAGGACAATTATACATGCATTTATTTATATTTATATAAGGTACTAAATACTCAGATGGACACATTGTTTTATTAGTCTCAACACCTTCAAGGTCCCTTATGAAAAGGCGTAAAGATATAGTTATAAATTATAAGTTATAATTCTTAATAATTAGGTTGCTGTGCGAAATCTTCACAAATTCAGTTAACAACTTTGGCAGCATAACACTGCAATAGTTTTAGGCACAGTACCAATACCATCTAGGACGAACACAATTCAAATTTCGAGTAAGATAGCTTGACCAGAATCCATGTGACCTGAGTTAACATAATCGAGCTGAGTATCGAAGGCCTGAAATAGAGTTAGATAACCGGAGGCGAAGCTTTGATCGGGATGCGGCGTTGCCAGGCGCCATGAATGAGTAAGGAAGGTCATGAATGTTTTATGAAGAGGTCGATCACACTTCGCCAAGGACGGATCAGCTGGCGCGATGTTCATATTGACGGCAAACTTTTTGTACTTTTTAGCGATAAATGTTCTTTGTGGCATATGCATATTATATCTTGACGTCATTCTGGTAATAGTGGAGATAATTAGTGTGGAGTTATCCCCAGTCATTATGAGTTATAGAATGGGCACTTATAAAACGTCGAAAAATGTGCATGGTTCGGGTTGGTCGTTTCCATGGAGAAGAGCCGGCAAGAAACTCCATAGTTACTCTTTTCAAATCATTTGGTATTAACGTAACGTAAGCTTCTTCTATATAGACAATATAAGTCTAACATAATATTAATACGAATAAATCTCATGATCACGAAAAATATATTATGCACACACGACTCCTTTTTCATCTAAGTATGAACCTGAAAATAGCCTGTTAAATAATATGGAAATGTCAGCAGTACTCGGATCTTGGAAACTGGCGAGCATGTATGAAGCGACTGGTGAATGAGGATGACACGAGGTCTAAAGAGTCTAATAGTCTAAAGAGAACTGCGATTAAAATCTCTGCCTTTTTCGTGGTAGGCTACGGCATGATGATATATGTATATAGGATGACATGATATTCTTAAAGTATTTATATTTAGAACTCTAACAATAGCGATAGCAGTTTATTAGTATAAACCCAGCGAAATACATCATAGTATAAACCCAGACGCAACAGAGCATAAAGAAACGTAACGACCAGACATGAAATAGCAATTGCTAAGAATCGCTTCTGACACAACAGATTTCCCGGATCGAAACGGCGCGGCCCGGACATCCTTACCTATCCGATAATGGCAGCGGATTTATAAAATATTCAACATCTTCAACCTTATTTATGAGCACCTTCATGCTCCAACAAAAGCTTTATGCGAAGAATATCTCAAGGTTTGTTACGAAAACTTAACTTCTTGATGTTGTTATTGGAATTCTTTGTTTTATTTGATTTGCCTCACCATTCTTGTGATCTAACACTGGTTACCATTCACCATTACCGCTCTCGTTCTCATGGCATAAAATAATATAGTACCGATGTAATATATCACACTGGAACCTACAATTTACACGTTGGCAATGAAAAAATAAGCAAATTTATTAAGTCCAAATGTGTAAAAGTATACCTATTATTAAAATATATTGTATATATTAGACATTCAAAAGACGTTAATATAGTTCTTGAGAATCGGCAACGGTCACGTTGGTACATAAATATATTTCAGGCGAAGACGCTGCTGCATGACAACTCTGCCTACCCCTTGGGGACCTTTGTGGGAAAGTGTGAAGATATATTTTTATTCAGCTTTCGCTTGTCTAGAAGAGCCGTGGTGGCCGAGTGGTTCGAGCAGTTGCCTGCGACGCAAAGGTCGCAAGTTCGAATTGCGACTGTACCAATGAGTTTTTCTGAACTTAAGTACAGTGATTATTCACACCACGAGCTTTATGGTGAAGGAAAACATCGAGAGGAAACCTGCATACGTCTGAGAATTCAAAAGGCGTATGTATAGTCGTGCTTGAGTAACGGCGATGGACTCGCCATCTGTCACGTTGGCACCGCTGGCGAAAATTGGGTGTGTGGGTATTACCTATACACCTCTGCCTACCCCTTCGGGGACCCTTGTAGGAAGGCGTGAGGATATATTAATATATATATTGTCTAGAAGTCTGAAGGCTCATTAATAAATCCTCCCGAGTTACAACCAGTATCGGACAGTAATAGCATATATGCAGACGTGTAATTGAATCAATGAAGGGTCGACAGTTAATAACATGTTTTGTTGATGTCTGAATACTTTATGCCTCCTGAGGGCGGAGACCATTCGTAAAGTTTCTAACAGAATTTACGATTTTCTTTCTCAAATAAATTATTGGTTGTAATATTGCTCAAGACCTTATGGTACTTATTGAGGCTAACTAAAATTTGAAATGTGTCGAATTCTTCATTACACATTTACTTGTACATACCTACGTAGCAGTATGAATTGCTTCTATTATTACGTAGTGAATAATTCATCTTTAAGGTCTTTGAAACAATCACCAAAGAAAGGAAATATAAAACTAAATTTTAAGACAAAATAAAAGTTAACAATTGTACAAAATGTACATTCAAAAGATCTACTTGCACTGAATAATTTAGTTGATATTGGAAACTTGACTACGCCTTTTCCATGTTGCAAAATTACTCACATTTTCCCTAGCTACCTACGAACAAATAGATTTTCCTTTTAAGTATTACTTAGTAGTACCTACTATAATAAACAAAGAACTACAAACATGTTTATATGAACACTATTGCTTAATGTACCTAATCAGATTTTTACAGTCGAAAAAATTATCTCGCATCCAAAACAGATCTGGTAATTTTTGCAGCCTTTTTAAGACATTACTGAGAGCCACCCAACCATATCATACCTGCTTACTTTCAAGTTTATCAAAACGTCCCCTTCATATGAAAGAAAATTATCAATTTTCCCTTTTTCTGAGGTTTTTTATTTATTGTGTAAAGCTACAATTGAATTGCATAATATCATCACCTTTTGGTCGCGGCAATTTAACAATTTTGAGAGCCCTTAATTTTTTTTTATCATACACATATTTACCGATTCGTTTTACTATTTCTATGTGATAAAAGGTCTTACAAACGCTCATTAATGATTTTTTTATCTATGACATTATCCATATACAAAAATGAACAATATACTTAATAATTACATACCTAACCATCCCTTGATATCCGTCCAACCTTTTAAAGATTCAACAACTGAGCTTCAAAGTCGATACTAAGCCTAAAATCAATATGGTTTGAATTAAAAATAAAAGAGTATATATGTCCAAGGGGAAAGTTTCAGCAGATTAATTCTCTTGATAAAATTTCACGGTTCAAGAAATCCAGCTACCGGTTGCGTGGGGCGATGAACGATACTGATTACATTCGTCTCAACACTGCCTTAGAATACCATTCAGAATAGACATTTGAAATAAGCCGCAATATTACGGTTTTTAAAATATGCTATACCCCTAAAAGTGTGTTATACCCCTGCCCGAAGGGGTAGGCAGGGGTATAACACAGTTTTAAGCATTAAATTTACGAGTAAGCGCCAACGTGACAGATATCGGGTCCAACGCCGATTTTAAAGAAGTCACGACTTACATATTGTGTCTTATTTATCCTCATATCCTCACGCCTTCCCACAAGGGTCCCCGAAGGGGTAGGCAGAGGTGTATAGGCAGTACCCACACACCTACTTTCCGCTAGAGATATATTTTAGTTCTTATTTATTATCAAACATATGCAGGTTTGTTCTCGATATTTTCTTTACTGTAAAGCCCATGGTGTGATCGAGCACAGTTTACATAAGTTCAGAAAAACTCACTGTTACAGTCGGGATTCAAACTTGTGATATTTACATTGCAGGCCAGAGTGGCATGGCAGAGTGCACGAAGGCTCTTGCTGTTTTATTGTTAAAGTATATGAGTGATGTAGTATAATAAATATTGAGTAATGAGAACGAGGAATGTCATTTTAGTGAAAAAGCTAATTTAATACCGCGCTCTCATCTCTGCATACCCCGTGCGAGACTCGACGTAATGGTAAGTAAGAGTATATTTATTCGTATGTTACTGACAATAAACCCGTGGTCGCTAGATTTTGGTCCTCTCCGTTGTTAATATCGTACAGTTTAACCTCAGTACAAATTATTTTTCTTTTTATTCATTAATTTAAACAACGAATTACATAATTATATAAAATATTCTATTAGTATGAATAAACTTCAATCATATACAACAATTTCTACGTAGTGTTTCTGGAATGTATATATACAAATAATTTAAAGTACACAGAGCCACGTCTACAACCCTCTTTAGTCTATATTCGTTACCGTAGCAGCTACGTCTGTGCTACGACCGTAGCTGGCGGGCTACGACTCCCCAGAGATACAGGCCTCATAGCCTTACAATGCACTACCTTCGCTTAGCGCTAAGCGGTCGCCTTATTTTCTAGATCACTTTTGCGATCTCCCTGTTCCTTGCTCTTTACTTACTAGTTCTTTAATTGGTTTCCTTCTTTATCATGTTTTTTTTTTCCAAGAAGGTTGCAAACAATAATGGATTGCCAGTTGGTATCAGATGGTGGCGGTTACCGCAGCCAACTGGCACGGGCAACACCAAGGATATCCCTCACACGTTGCCGATAATACACATAGAGAAAATATTTTACGAAAATATATTTTGTTAACCCACTCAAAATCATGAACAAGTGTGCAACCTTAACTGTAAGTATATTAATTAGATGTAAATAAAAAAAAAATTCCAACGTAGGTACTCATATCCGATACAATGCAAAATCATGTAGAAGAGTCTAACGAAGACCCTCTTTTTACCTATCTAGATTAAATTAATAGACAGTACACTCTAAAAGACACTCACAACTCACACTCAAAACCGACGAGCATCTATGACGGGACCAATGAATGTGGGTGAAGCGAAAGAGACCTGTAAGTCTAGAAAATAAATTTCGCTCCACCCTTTGTTTACCCCGAAAGGGACTATATGTATGTTTGTAATAGCCGATAGAATATTTGAGCTATATCACATTTGTTTTACGGCTTACTAAGGCATCATTAATCTACGTACCTTACATTATTAAATTGATTGGTTGCAATAAAACATTAACGTATTGATTCATAAAGCTGAACCCCACTATTAACCGTCACTCCGACAAGCCATTGGATTTCGGTTAATAGCAATAGAGCGTGTAGGTTAGTGATTTTACTTGAAACGACTAAAATTTAAGCATTAAGTACATAGTAGTTTCGGGTCATTAATAGACGCAATAGCTTTTAATACGGCTATAGAAGATAGCTATTAAAGTACCCAATTTTGCTATAAACTGCTAGCAAAACTATTCCAAAGCGTTTCGTACTCGGCGTACTCGAAACCGGTGAGTGTAAATGAAGAGACTGATGAATGTGGATGAGGCGCTGGTATTTCAGCCTAGAGAAAACTGGCGCTCTACTCTCCCTTGCCCGTGAGGGACCGGACGTGATGTGTATGTATGTATGAATGTTATTATATCTAGTTCTTTTTTAGATTTCAGTGTCCTTTTTTGGGCAATTTTGAAATCATTTTTGACCTAAATCGTACCCTTATCTTTCTATGTTCGTTTAGCAAGTTGTTTTTATGGAATGTCATTGGCTATCCGTTCCAAGGGTCCAGACACACGGTAATATTACGACACACGGTATTATGTGTCTACACCGCACCACATATGCCTGTCCTGCAGATTCTCTATATAACCTACAAATACACCAGTATTTATACAACTAAACTATGGCGGAGTACTCTAAACTGTGCAAAGCGCCTGCAAAAATTATTAAGGCAATGACTGTTTTGAGCAATTCAGGAGTTTTAGTATTTGCATTAGATATTTAGAGGTTGAATTATAAAAAAATGTGTGCTCGAACAGCACATTCCAACTACCTAAATCAAATCGATCGGACACTGAATGAGGGAACTTCAATAGTACTCGAAACCGGCGAGCATGTATGAGGAGACTGATGAATGTTAACGAAGCGAAAGCTGTCAGTACCTTAGTGCTTTGTGATAGAGAGAGATATATATACCTCAGACTTAAAGAGAACTGATGCTCTACTCCTTCTACCTACCCTATGAGGGACTCGGCGTGATGATCTGATGATGATGAATTATTGAATCAATCATCAGATCATCAATCAGCAGTAGAGTTTCAATTAGTAAAAGATATCACTCAAGCACAGGTTTGAGTGCAATAATTAGAATTACATTATGTATAACATCAGAAACCAGTTTCGTTCATGACTGCAGTATCAATTATGTATTCATATTCATCATAATAATGTTCTTGTTAATTCGTATTTCTGTTCTATTACCTCGAATTTCGGTGAAGTTTCGTAATGGAAAAACTTTTTTTAACTGCCGAAATCTGGGGACCTTTCATAAATAACTGTTCTTGCAAGCTGTTACGCACAACTTGAGTTGTTCTTCCTTTAGCAGGGGTCACCCTGCACGTAGGTAATTATTTTGGATATTCCTCCTTGTAAAACGCTTTTGGAACTCGGCAATAAACATGTGATTAATTGAGTATTTTTTCTTATCCTAAAATTTAATTATACCTCCACACCTTCCAACAAGGGTGCCCGAAGGGGTAGGCAGAGTTATGCAGTAATACCTAAACAAACGCATTTCGTCATATTTTAGATGCCAACGTGACAGATGGCGAGTTCATCGCTGTTTCTCAAGGTCATCTATGAATTTCTTCTACAGCGTATACAGGTTTCCTCTCAATGTTTTCCTTATCCGGGAAGCTTGTGGTGTAACTAATCAGTGTACTACAGTTAAGAAAAACTCTTTAGTACAGTCAGAGTTTGCACTTGCAACCTTTGTGTTGCAGGTGACTAATCGATCCACTGGGCCACCAGCGCTTACTACAAATATAGGTAGTATAGGGAAGTTATCTCTCATCATTGCACTGCAGACCTTGATTCTTTATTCACTGGTATTGTGCCAGACCCAATGATGTAAAAGTAACTTATTTGTATACACAAATGGAGATCTTGATCGATACAAAAAAAACACCTCAACTATTCAGAGCCTGCATCAATGATATATATGTATCTATATAAACTTATGCAAACGTCACAGACAAAAATTAGCCTTTAGAAATGAAATTTCAGACGTATGCTGATTGCCTAACTGAACGTACATAAAGCTCAAAAAAAATATTGGGTACTAACGGGATTTGAACCTGTAATCTTGACTTTGCAAGTAACTTAAATGTCTCGAGCACCACGACTAAATGTGTATCGTTTTCCGAATATGTTTCAACAGGATGTGAGAAAACATTTAAACGGTACTCGGTAAATTTAAAGGAGTCGCGCCTCAAAGGTCGAATGGGGATGCGGTATCAGATGGTTGCCGGATGTTCTCTCTTTGAGTTATGACCAACCACTTCCGGTGAATGTATTTCCGGCCTGTGCGCTTGCGTTTGCAATGGTCAGTTAATTGCTCAATGTATCATCAGTAATCAGGCTCCAAGCTTTTGTTAGTTTAGTGATAGCGGGGATTTAGTAAGCTCTTGCTTAGGAAAATTTGAATGAACTGTAGGAATTTGTTTTGGTTAGGTAGGAAGCCGTGGTGCCTGCGACACAAAGATCGCAAGCTCGAATCCCGACTGTACCAATCAGTTTTTCTGAACTTAAGTACAGTGATTACTCACACCACGAGCTTTACGTGGTGAGAGTAATCACATGTAGAAACACATCGAGAGAAAAAGAAGAAACTTGTATACGTCTGAGAAGCAATTCAACGGCGTATGTATTGTCGTGCTTGAGTAACAGCTATGGACTCGCCATCTGTCACGTTGGCCCCTAAAATATATACATACATACATATTATCACGCCTAGTCCCTAACGGGGTAGGCTGAGAGTATAGAGCGCCAGTTCTCTCTTGATTTACATACTTCTTTCGCTTCGTCCACATTCATTACATTTTCATTACTTTTTTTTTGCTTTTCATACATGCTCGTCGGCTTAGAGTACTCCTGACGTACCCGTCCTTGAGCGTCCGATCGACTTGATCTAGGTAATCGGAATGTGGAAATAAATTATATCTCTAGCGGAAAGTGTCTGTGTGGGCACTACCTATACAAAGCGTGAGGAAATTTTTAATTTTTACATACAGAGGAGGAGAGGGTCTAGAGGAGAGCACTAGATCATATCATAGTACCTGGTTCAAACAAATCGATCGAACACTCTAGGATTGAGACGTCAAGAGTACTCAAACACCCGTGAGCACATACGAAGCGACTGTTGAATATGTATGAAGTGAAAAGAACCGTAAGTATACACTGGCTATTATATTATGGACTAGCTGTCCCGCCCAGCTTCGCCCGGGTGAAAAAGTAAAATTTCCTGAAACACGATCGCAGCGCCACCTATCGGGTCCAATTGTGATGTAAGCTATCATGCCTTTCAAGTTTGATCAAACTGCACACAGTGTTCAAATTTGATTGAAATCGGTAAAGTTGTTTAGGAGCCCATCGCGGACTTGCGATAAAAATTGCCATATAAAGGTTATAGTGTGACAATCTTAAAGGATAGACATATGCTGTCGCGGACTTTTTATTAGAACTTTTAAAGAGGAACAATTCATACATGATATTTGTGTAACTTAAACCGTTTACGCAGCGCACACAACGGAAGCTCTCAAAAAGGAATATTTTTTCCCGTTCTGGCAACATTATTCATTTATGCTTCGCTCCTATTGGTCGTAGCGTGATGTTATATAGCCTAAAGCCTTCCTAGAGAAATGGACTATCCAACACAGAAATAATTTTTCAATTCCAACCAGTATTTTCTGAGATTAGCGCGTTCAAACAAACAAACAAACAAACTCTTCAGCTTTATAATATTAGTATAGATATGGATATACGCTCTTATCTCGTTGACCGCCCAGCTATGACTAAATTTGATTTGATTTCATCAAACATCATCAAACGAAACATATCCTGCGTGTTAATACAGCTATAATCTATCTCTGTGCCAAATCTCTTCCAATTCCAAGGAGTCGTTCTGGCGTGATTAAATAACAGATATTCGCAGAATCTTACGCTTTTATACTAGCTTTGCCCCGTGGTTTCACCCGTGTACAATAAATGGTCGTCGTGTTTTTTAAACAATCAAACAAACAAAAAGCAGGTCTTTCCTATAATATAACTTATGTTATTTAATAATGATGTAGCTTCCTAATAGTAGAAATTCAGTTTAAATCAGTTAATATCCGTCTAAAATCTGTCGAGTAGTTTTTTAGCTAAATCGTAACAAACAAAGAATCTTTACTCTTTATAATGTAGTTTAGAAAGTAAGATTTGATATGGGTTGTCTGTTGGTCATAAGGACCCAGTGTCATATAACCAAATGTGTTGTAACCGCATTTCGACGTTTACTTTTAGCTTTTGTTGTACGCCGCCGTCATGAACTAAAAACAGGGTACGTTTATCGACAAAACATAATTTGCATTCCAACGTGCCTCTCCTAAGGACCCATTTTAATGTAAAAATTCATTTCTTTATCTACATGTACGGAATATTTAAGCGTTCATTAATGTTTGACTTTCTTTCCCCGATCCTGGAACAAAACTCATAAATATGTAATAGTGATGGGCGAGTGCTATGCAAAACCGGTCCCGCTTCATAAACAGGTCAACATCAATTTAACATTTCGTTTATTCAGATCTGAATGTGATTAAGAGATGGTGATACAGGGTGTTAATAAACAGCGGTGCTTAGTGTGATTACGTATAATGGTTTTGTAGACAACGTGCTTATACATCTCACTAATATTATAAATGTGAAAGAGTGTAAGTTTGGATTTTTGCGGTTCTTTCACAGCAAAACGGCTGAACCGATTTGTCAGAAAGTTGAATTGATGATAGCTTTATTATATTATTCTTGGGTATAAAAATATGTCATGTAAATAAGGATATATCAGGTTTTGAAAAGAATACATGAAAATATTGTGCCCCCAGGGTAACTATCCTACTTATTTAATAAAAGATGAAAATCAAATTCCGTTTGTCTTAGCGACAGAAGGTTTCATCTTATTTATTAAATTCCGTTCGTCCTCGAGGCACTAATATTATAAGCAAATTTAATATTTGAAATATTTTTGTTGCGTAAAATTGACCTCGGTTTTCAGTTCGCAGGACACTTTGGAATGCAATTTTTCTTTAACAATGATTACCTACATCTTTAAGCAAATAATATGCAGTTTACTTACAGTTTCCTAGTACTATCTGGTAGAGTCTCTTTATATACTAACTTGTAGAGTATATGGTATATAGAAAAGGGAGTAATTTATAGAAAGGGAAAATTAATTGCAGTTGAATGATTGCAGTTTTAAAAAAATCTATTTGTGTGCTAGAACTTCATCCATGAAAAAACTTAGTTCCCTACAAGCATAAAACTAAGGTATCCTATATATTAATTCAGGTAATAATCTATCGCAATGCCAAATGGCAAATTTCAGCCACGACCGTTCAGAGGATTTTGTATGAAAAAGGGTACAAAAAATATCGCATTTATAATATTAGTACGAGTACCTAAGATATCCTGTGAATCGAGAACTATAACAATATTTGATTGTCTCATAGAATCCAAGCTGCATCAAAAACAGATCAGGGTATTTTTACAGTGGAAACATTTTAAATGTTACTAAAGATCTTTTTTAAGAGAGGTAGGGCATAACGGGTTTCCCGTTCGAATTTGGAGCTGCCCGACTGGAGCAGGACCTCCACCTTATAGAAGTCCGTAGCCAAATAACACAATTTATTGTGTTGTGTTCCTACGCGGTGAATAAGGTTTCCAGTAATCAGCTCCTTGGGGAGGGGGGAGGATTGTTATATTGTGTTGGCAGAAGAGGGATTAGTCCCATTATGCTGCCATCACATTAGAACTCTCCGAACACAGAGTGGAAACGCGCAAGTGATACTTCGGTATTGTAATCGTAAATAGTCTGCGGTAACCGTTTTCCATCGGGTGGGCCGTAAGCTTGTTTGCCACTCTTGTTGTATAAAAAAAAACTTGTTGTTCTATTTATTAAAATGTAGTATGTCGTCATGAAATATTATTAAAACAAAACTACAAATGTAATTCTCTTCGCACGCTTCGTCGATTGAAAATAAAACGTATTCACCGCAGGCTTTCGTCATACAGAAAGAAAAGTTATCAGCACATGCTTCGTCATAAAATACTAACTTCAACTACCTACTAAGTAAATATTAAATAAATATGTTATTAAATTGATACATTCACATACATATACATATGTTTATGTATATGATTTACAGAGTTATTTTAATAACATCAAAGCGCAAATTTACAAGCAAAAACAACCTTCCACAAATGAAAAAAAATCTCGCATATGAATTGCTATAAAAAGTCACCCCTTCGCTTGACCGCGGGTCGTCGTCCAACTCGTCCAATAATATCGTCATATTTTTCTAACATTGCGAAATTGGAATAAAGGGGCATAAGGGAAAGTTCCGCAGTGAAATTGCGGGGCTCGTGTGCTCGTCATAAATAATATACGCAATCTGGACAGTAGCGTAGCGTACAGTTGAACGCAGACGTTTACGTTACGTAATCGTCTTGGGTTAGTGGTTAATATGTGACCATCGGTATACTAGGGAGAGCCTACAATACTAAGCAAAAAACGTGATGAACACGGGTATTTGTTCCTCAATTTTGGATGTTTCATGTCGATTCCCTAGCATCCCATATCTATAAGCGTATAAGTTTTAGTTACTTTGGGATAAGTACCGTAGTCGGAGCAGTTGGTTGCCTGCAACACAAATATACCAAGTTCAAATCCTGGTTCTACCAATGCGTTTTCTGAACTTCGAGCTCTACGGCGAAGGAAAGTATCGAGGAGAAACCTGCATACGCGCGAGAAGAAATGCTAACACGTATGTAAAGTCGTACGAGTAACGGCGATGGACTCGCCATCTGTCACGGTGGCACCAAAAATATATCTTTGGCAAAAAGTGGTTACTATAAACCTGTGCTTACCCCTTCGGGAACTATGTGGGAACGCGTGAAGATATACCTGAAGATTGTGGAGGCAAGGAGGCTTCCAGTAAACAAAATTAAGTTCTGGGTATCAACGAGGGTCGGTGGCAGGTAGCAAAAAAATATGTGCATAGCTAAATGGTTATAAAATCATCAGAAGACATACTTAAGTCGGGAAATCTTAACTCAAGCTTCTGGTGTGCTGTTGCTGTGGTTCACAATGGCAGCTCGCTAGCACACAGTACAGAAATAAGAATTGTAAGACCAGGAATTAATTTACAGTTTACTAAGTAGCTGCTTACTTAAACCTTACAATTAGCATGATCTCTCGAATGGAGGAATAATTGAGATACACACAATAAGCGATCAGAGTTGTATAAAAATCGCATTGATTGTCCTTTACGTTCAGATTGGATCCTTCAATGGATTCCATCGTCAATTATCGTAAATAACTGAGGAGACGCGATAGACGGTGTGACAGCGACCCGCCTATTCGCTGTCTGTGGCAAATGAGACGGGACCCTGATGCGTCCTTAGATACCTTTCAGCGTGGTCCCGGGTATAAGAATGTGATGCGGACAAATGACTCACGATGAGATCTAAATAAAGATATAATGAAATTAACTGCCGTGAAAGTGCCTAGCCTAGGCAGTGAATTTTGTTATTTTTCTTACTTTAAGCGAACGATTTTCTGCGAAGATCCTGTTAAGAACAGATAAAATTTTCTTGTAATGTGCTAACAGGTTTATTGTATTTGTGTATTATGTTCAGGGTATCTATATTGTAGTCGAGTTTGTCTACAAAACGCTCTGGAAAATCTAAGTTATTACATCATACTAATACTTTTAGCCTTTTTTCTTTATGCATCTTAACTTAAAAAGTCGTACCTTCAAAATAATTGTACAATTAATAAAATAATTCTACACACACTCGCTTAGGTCCTTTGATTTAAGCCATATGACAGTTGAAGAGCTAAGCGTACCTAGATTTCCATTGGCTTAAATATTCAATTTAATGAATGATATTAGCATTTATTCGCTATCTCAGCTACCTCCTATATTTTATTATCTCTAAAGTTAGAATAAAAGATATGATGTATACTCTCTGCATCTACCCCATACCGATACCGATTTCTACGCCAGACTTCCTATACATTAAACAACTATTTAGGAGGTCTTATTCCTTATGGATCACAAATGAGTTGAATGCAGATAAAAGTTCGTTTTCACACATCGAAATGCTCGTAGAACCATAATGCACAGTCGTCTTATCTACACATACATCACTGAAACTTGTAAGTAGACGTTTGCAAGATAAGAAGCATCGCTGTTAGTTTGGTTCGGTGTAAGCGTGGAAAGATGACATATCCTATCAAAAACTCCTATTAAAACCTACGCAAGATTACACAAGCCTCTCACGGAGTAGGTAATGTAAAACGGCATTCATTGACTTTCAGTAAAATTACTATTTTACATAAGCCAACCTTTGTTTCGATGTCTGATGATATGTCATAGCTTCGATAAAAAAAAATCTTTTCAAACACAGAATGGAAGTTTTGAACGCCAGTTGTTTTTTTGGTAGCAGGAAGTTGGGCCTCGCCACGTGACTTGTTCCAACAACTTCTAGGGTTGATAGCTATGGAAAACTTCACGGTTTGAAATGAGGTGCATATTTTATTTATTTATTTATTTAATATTTTGCAACAGCTTACAATTTTTATAAACTGACAATATACCCTGATGGGCGTAGCAACACAATAATTTTCTTATTCCTTAAATTAATACATACTTCAAATAATTAAATTTACTTAAAATTATGATAACATTTATACCATTAAAATGTAAAATGTTTTGAGATCAAGGCTAGTTAGAATTTAATGTTATAATGTAATCCCTATAACTAATGACAACAACTTTATGTTTAATAATAAAATATATATCTATCGTATAATACATGGTGAATACGTGATAAACAATATCTAAGTATTGTTTATTGTTTAAATTTATCATCTAAATATTCTTGTATAGTGTAGTAGGCATTTTTGTTCAATAATGTTTTTACTAGTTTTATGTATTTACTTATATCGTTTTCTTTCTTAATATTATCAGGTAACTTGTTATATATTTTGATAGACATTATTTGTGGACTTGTTGAATGTAAAGTTAATTGTGAGGGAGGTAGTAAGATATGGTTTTCGCGTCTTAGAGTATATTTCCTTTGAATATTTTCATTTTTAGTAAAAAAGTTAGGGTATTTACGAACGAATTTGCATATTTCCAATATATATATGCATGTCAAGGTTAGTATTTTATACTTTATGAAGATAGGTTTACAGCTTTCAGTGTTATTAATATTGGCTAGAATGCGAATAAGTTTCTTTTGTGAGGTTAATAATGATTTTATTTTTATGATATTTTACTTCTTGCTTCTTGCGTCTGGGTTGTATATTGCCCTTTATTTGTTTGAATATAGTAATTTTAAAATAAGTTTCATGTTTTTAGCGTAATAATTATATAGATATTGACGTGACAGATAACGAGTCTTTGCTCACTAACGAGCCACTTTTTTTGGATATAGGTGGAAAAATAAAAATGTTACGGCTTTCACATCCTTTAGACACGATATTAATATGTATTCAGATTTAGTGATAAATGTATGCAAGCGATGTTATACTCACCATGGAGCTTGTTGTGTGATTAAAAATACATTTTCGATCAGAAAAACTTATTGGTACAGACCACCGCAATTCGAATCTGTAATTTTGTCATTGCTTATGTTTAACTGCTTAAGCCACTCAGCCACATCAGGTGTGTCCAAATGCAGCTAATGCGAGTTAGCTCTCTTTTCTCACTTTATCATGTTCTCGGCAACTAGTATACCTATGGAGCTTTCTAGAACGGTCTAGATCTGTCTAGAACTTTCTAGCAAAGCCAAAGGTAAAACTGATGCTCACCGACTTTATAATGGGAAATTACATTGTCAAATCTTTTAAAAATAACGTGAATACTTAATAGGCTGGGAAGAAAATGTTCTTATTACCTTCCTCTGCCATCTTGAAGAATAAAAATAAGTTACACACGAGCAAAAGTGAAAGCAGCCACGCTAGTTATAATAATAATACGCTGTGTTTACAGAATTAACATAATGCTGAATAACAGAAGCGGCGCATGGGAACGCACACGTGGGCAAACAGGCACCGTTGCGCGTGACTGTACCATATATCGTTACATCAATATAGATATGTTAAAATATAGCCGCCGGGTCACGAAAAACACCTTTGCGCTTCACTATCTATATATATATATATATATATATATATATATATATATATATAATACGAAATGTTAGTCTGCATGTCCTTTATAGAACTGTAAACGGCTGGAATTAATGGGTTTAATGAAATTTTCTGTGTTTCTTCAGGGGATTCGAGAACGGTTCAGCCTAACAATTGAACCCGATAGGTGGCGTCACTGGGTCCGTGGCTTTTATTTTTTCACCCAAGCGAATCTGGGTGGGACTACTAGTTTCATAATCATCATCAATCAATCATATAATCAAGATTTATTATTTTACAGATATAGGTTGGACTAATAAGGATCTAAAAAAGGCTTAAGCTAGGCTAGCTGAGGTGGGCATCGCTAGTGCCAGTACACATTATAGTTCTTAAAACCTGACATATTGCAGGAACCCAGGTACCTACTACCCCGAAGCAACGCTATTTTGTAAGATTAGGGTCAGTCAGGCAACTGCAATTATAAACGTACTCGTCGTGTCTGAACTATCTTAATGTACCCTTGTGTACATAAAGCTCATTATATATAACCTCTCTTTTTTGTAAATTTATGTACGTGGATACATCTATCTCATTTTTATTCCCCCACATATTATGCCAAGTAATTCGCCAAAACATCAGACAATTGTTGAGTTGCGCTCAGAAATTAAGGCAAACTTGTTGAGCTTCTATAATGAACGGACGAAAATATCTGACTTTGTACGGTAATATTTTAATTACTTCCCTCTTATTGTCTTAAAGTTATCACATTGTGCCGCCCGTGGACTAATTAAGCCGGCTTTTAATTAAGCTTTTCATATGTCGGTTCTACGTAAAAGGTATCACATGTGGGAGAAATCGGTGGTTAAGACTGTAATTCATATCGTAATTTGGCATAATTAGCTTTGCATGTACATACATAATCTAATATGTTTTATAATAAATTCATGATCTTTTAATGTATTTAAGCATATTGCTTAAGTAAAAATGGAGGACAATAATCCTCATGTGAAAAAGAAAGTAGAGCATTTTTTAAATACATTTTAGATAGTTGGAGTTCTGCGAGAAGATTGTATGCACTCTTTCTTAAGTTTAGAGAGTACTAGTTCTCTCCTCCACCTGCCTACGCCGTGAAGAACTGGGTATCATGATATGTATGTATTTTATATGCATATTAAGTACACTTTACGAGTGTTCTGTAATTGTAGGCATGAGTGTACAAAAAAAAATTAGGGCATTTTTGCATATACATTTCGCGTTAATTTTATATGTTTAGTACATCAATTCATAGCGCAAACATAGGCCTAATCCACATACATGATGGTACCTATACGAAGCCTTAAGCTGCAGGCAGGGTCAAAAGGAATTATAAATGATCTTTAGCCTGGACGGCTGAGTGTTTTAATTTAGTATTCATACGAATAATGCACGGTGCTCATCATGTTAAGAATTGTAAATAGGTCGCATTTGCATAATAATTTTTAAATTACACGTATCAAATATGAATAATAATTATCACATTATTTTTATAGTTTCACGCCTTCCAACGCCGTCTCAAACGGTTAGGTAGAGGTTGTATAGGTAGTACCTACACACTTACTTTCCACCAGAGATATATTTTAGGAGCTAACGCGACCGATGGCGAGTCCATCGCCGTAACTTAAGTACGACTATACATACGCCTTTGAAGTTCTTCTCAAACGTATGCAGGTTTCCTCTCTATTTTCCTTCACTGTAAAGCTCGAGCTGTGACTCTCACTGCACTTAAGTTCAGACTCTCTGCTAACTCGTTGGTACGATCGGGATTTAAAGTTGCAATCTTTGTGTTGCCGGCAACCACTCGAATCATTCGGCCACCACGGCTCATATTATTACTGAAGTACTTGTAATTTTTTACATCGATAGGTATTATTGTATACGATCAAGGTCCTTGCATTTTGTAATATATATACACTCATACCTACCATACCTACACACTTCTGTCTACCCCTTCGGGGAGTTATGGGAAGACACCTATAGCCATCTGTATCTATCTACTTGTGTTGTCAAACGGACTGACGCCGAATAATAGGAATGACAGATTTGTACGAAGACGCTCATGTGCGTTTGCCATTTACTGAAAATCTCCTATCTACAAAACCTCTATTGAGCATCAGTCTTTTGGTATTTCTGCGGTGCGTTTATTGAATCAGCTTCCCTCCAAAATTAGGAAATCTCCTTCTAAATTAATTTTCAAGCGCCTAGTAAAAGAGCACTACTTGAAAGCATCTTAGAAGTCAAAATATTTACTAGTATCTTTTATGTATAATAGATTATGATGTTTCTTGTAATATATATATGTGTAATGTGTATATAACTGTTTGTGTATGTTTATATATTGACTGGTAGAAAATGCTTTAGCATAAAGTCCACCAATGTACTTTAATTGTGCATAAATATTAAATAAATAAATAAAATATATGAATGCGAACTCAATGCCTCATCAAAGCCTCAAGGTATTAGAAGCAAGGCATGAAATTGTAGGCTGCAAAAAATAGACGCAACAAGTCCCTACTCATAAATTTTCCTTACATTTTCAAATAATAAAGATAATTTGCAAAATGAAAGACTGCTGATAATCGATGAAATTGCCGACAAGCATAAAATTATAGAGTGTAGGTAAGCGCGATTGTTGCAGCGCCCATCGGTAATTGCAAAAATCGCTCTGTGACACATAAGACATAGTTCACACGGGTAATTGATTTAAATATAGCACTTACGAACAATAAAAGCGGCATTCCTTTGTTTGGAACTAGTGTATGTACAGTCAGAGTAAGAAAACCTTCGTCAGTTATCAAATTCA
Organism: Drepana falcataria; assembly: GCA_945859725.1. NCBI lineage: Eukaryota > Metazoa > Arthropoda > Insecta > Lepidoptera > Drepanidae > Drepana > Drepana falcataria. Next base: position 4,231,966 of record OX243926.1, read on the forward strand.
TTCCTTTATCAAGTTGTAAACTCTTAGTACCTTTTGAAACTAAAGCACTAAGCAGACAACTGCATATACTTGGTTCAATATAGTGTAACATCTTTGGGCTACGTTTTTTTTTTTTTTATACAACAAGAGTGGCAAACAAGCATACGGCCCACCTGATGGGAAACGGTTACCGTAGCCTATTTACGCTCACGATACCTAAGTATCACTTGCGCGTTTCCACTCTGTGTTCGGAGAGTTATAGTGTGTTAGCAGCATAATGGGTTTAATCCCTCTGCTTCCAATACAATGTAACAATCCTCTCCCCTCCCCAAGGAGCTTATTACTAGAAACCTTATTCACCGCGTAGGAACACAACACATTAAATTGTGTTATTTGGCTACGGACTTCTATAAGGTGGAGGTCCTGCCCCAGTCGGGCAGCTCCAAATTCGAACGGGAAACCCGTTATGCCCTACCTCTCTTGAACGTCTAGTTTCATAGCAACATGAAACCTTTTTGATGGCCTAATTAGTCATTACAAGATTTGAATTAGGTATGATATCTTCTACTGAATTGTCAGTCTGTCAGTGTCATATATTTTCTTGCAATATGTTTTACTCTTTGCTAGATGCGACTTATAATGCTAACATTGCGACGCAATATGTCATACTCAATCGGTAAAGCAGATTATCGCTCATACTGAGCACACGAAAAAAGATCTTAAGGTGAGGAACCTTTTCTAACCCCGACTGTACATACAGTTATCGACTCTGGGTTAAACTATCCGTATTCCCCAGTTTTACATGCATGACATGTAAAATAAAAAAAAACTACCAAAATTTAGCAAACTGGCATTAATCATTATATCTTATGTCATGCTACTCCAGCAAATTCTGTTCAGTAGTGTGTGTGCGAGAGATGTACACACTTATACATTAATACTAGATGTTAGTAGGATAACAGTTTCAACGGAACTCAGTGTATCAAACAAGGAATTGAGGTTAGAACTACAAAATTGGACATATGATACCACTGAAAATTTATTTAAAATACCTGTTTAATCTAGACGCTCATACACACATACACACGCACACTGCATATATATACACACACACACACACACACACCATAATAATATAAACGCGATGAACCCGCATACGACTGAAAAATAACAAGAAATTTGGTTGTTACATATCTGCCAAGTCCTTTACTTATTCTTGTGGAAAGGTGAAAAGATAATACTGATTATTATTAAAACATTACCACCTTAAATAAAAATCTTTCCCATAACTCCTTCGTCTTTGATTCCGAAAACTTGTTGATGAGATTTCATAATGCACCTTTAATAAATCTTTCGCGCGAACCCTTCCCTTATAATTAAGTCTTTGTTCGTCTGCGAACTTCTTTTGTTTAACACAAGGAATCATAACAAAAGGCAGGGAACAAACAATGACGTCCGCAGACTATGAAACTGAGCTTTCTCTTCCACGTCATCAGAATAAATATGGCGTTTTTATCTTAACAACGTGGTTTTACGTGTGGATATTGATTACTTGAAGTTTTTGTCTATTTTTTTAACTTTCTCCTTACTTCATTTTCAGCCAGTTGTGAATTCACAAGGGATGTTTTTGCAAATTTGTAAAAACTGATTTCAACAATGTTGAATACCTCTGAGTACAGATAATTTGGTAGCACTTGCCTAGTATTTTATTATATGCCTATTAAGTTAATGCAAATCATATAATTGGTTTGTCTCAAAGATTCTGTTCTTGAAATATGTTTGTATGTTCCTAAATCTCACTTATGGCCTATAGAGACACCTATGTATACATTGGCATACATACATATTATATATACATATATAATTACAGTTTACAATGGTATAGCGATGTATCTCCGGAACCATTAACATGCTATATATTATAGTACATGCTATAATCGGTGTATTTTATCAATCTTTCACAAAAAAACTATTGTGACCATGAATATGGTATGTTTATCGTAAATTAGTATGAACATTCATATCCACAAGTAATACTTACGTAAGTCATTAAGTACGTGATTCCCATACATTCACAATTAATTATAAAGATAACACAATATGGAATAAGCGCTCATATATTATACAGCTGAGCTGCAACCACGCCCAGAAACGGTTACTAGCAACGGAGGCGGGGGCAATGAGAGCGAGAAAAGTGATGAAGAGGTGATGGCGATTAAAGTGTGCGGCGTTGCCGCTCCAACTAGAGCGGTGACAGTGAGCTCACACGTACCTGAGGATCAGCTGTTCACGAGTCACGAGAAAGTAATGCAATACAAAAATACTGAGCCTACCGCGTTAATAGCGATTAATAAAGAGGTCTTGGCAAATAACGAGGTGAATGTAGGCTGGAATACGGTTGTTCGACGAGGTAATCGTATGAAATATCGCTATTTAGGCAGCAAGGGTATAAGTGACGAGAAAGAGGGTAAATTCAAAGCTGCAGTGAAATATATTCCCATCTTTATTACGAGAGTACATAAGGATACTACAATAGAGGACATAACTGATTATGTATACAGGAAAACCCAAGTATCGATTAGTTTGGAGAAAATAATATCTAAGTACGACAAAGACCATAACGCGTTTAAGTTCTTTGTGCCTGAGAACAAGCTACAAACATTTTTAGACGATAAACTCTGGCCACAAGGCGTTATTTTTAGGCGTTTTGTGAACTTCAGGGCAAAGAGTATGAACGGTAATAATACCGTAGCCGGCCCTAACAACTAACGTATGGCACAAAGTTCTAGAAATATATTTAACTTTGTAAGTTTTAACTGCAAAAATGTAAAGCGATCAGTGGATGCCATTCGATACTTATGTCGGTCCTCAGACATTATTGCACTGCAAGAGACGTGGCTGATGCCCCATGACATCAACTTTCTCACCAGTATTGATGATGAATTTGGCTGTACGGGAACATCAGCGGTGGACACAACGGCTGGTATAGTTCGTGGCCGCCCATACGGAGGAGTGGCGCTCTTGTGGAAAAAGAGTGTTTTTACGGATGTCTCTGTCATCCCTTGTGCGAGTGCGCGAGTGTGTGCGATAAAGATAACAAGCGATCGAAGGTCGTTCTTGGTATGTAGTGTTTATATGCCTGTAAATGACTTGGCGAATTTAACGGAGTATACGGATTGTCTCGGATTGGTGAGTGCTCTAATTAATAATATAGATGTTGAATCTGTTTATATACTAGGTGACTTTAATGCCCACCCGAGTGAACTATTTTATAGAGAGTTGTTGTCATTTTGTAGTGACTTAGATTGGAAATGTGCGGATGTTGAGATTTTAGGCTTACATTCGGATACCTATAGTTTTATAAGTGAGGCCAATGGGGCCCGACGCTGGTTAGACCACTGCGTCACTACCGACTCGGCGTTCCAGACAATATTAGATATACATGTTCAATATGACGTCATGTGGTCGGATCACTTTCCATTAATTATAAAGTGTAACTTAGATGTAATAATACAGAAAACTGATGTACAAGATAGTAGGGGGGCTAACGATAAAATACGCTGGGGGGAACGAGCTAGTGAGCAAATCGGCATCTATAATAATATATGTAATAGTAAGTTAAGTACAATAGTTTGTCCTAGTGTTCAAAGCCATTGCAGGAATATGGGATGTAATGATTCAGAACATCGAAATGCTATTGATTGTCTATATATGGATATTATTAAAGTTTTAAGTGAGGCGGCCATTGAGAGTCATACTGTAAAGAGGGGTTGCAGGAAAAAACCCGTTATAGGCTGGAATAAGCACGTTAGTGGGGCTCACAGAGAGGCCCGGTATAAATTTAAGCAGTGGGTTTTGCTCGGTAGGCCGGGTTCAGGTAGGGCATGGGAAGAGATGCAAGAAAGTCGTAAAGTGTTCAAATCTCGCTTACGCTGGTGCCAAAATAATGCAGACCAAATAAAAATGGACATTTTGGCCTCAAATCACGCGAAAAAAGATTTCTCTAGCTTCTGGAAGTCTACAAACAAGATAAATAGTAGACCGGGCCTGCCTGTGAGCGTCGATGGTATTGTTGACCACATTGGCATCGCCAACATGTTCAAAGAATATTTTTCTGTAAAGTCACCTTTGGGGCCATCCCAGTCAAAGTGCAGGAACGGAGTCCATGGTCAGGAGATGAAAGTAATATTTACAGCAAAAGAAATAGATGAGACGATAAAATCTATGTCGCGGGGCAAGTCTCCTGGCCATGATGGTCTAAGTATTGAACACTTGAAGTATGCTGGGTGTTACTTGCCATGTTTGCTCGCTATATTGTTTAACCTTGCTGTAAGGCACTCATATTTACCAACTGAGATGATGAAAACGGTGGTGGTGCCAATTATAAAAAGTAAAACTTGTGACATTAGTGACAAAAATAACTATAGACCAATATCTTTGGCTACCATCTTAGCGAAGGTCTGTGACAGCTTGCTTAACACTCAACTTGACAAGTACATAAATGTACATGACAATCAATTTGGGTTTAGATCAGGACGTTCTACAGAGACAGCCATTTTGTGTCTTAAGCAAACTGTCAAATACTACACAGATCAGCGGACACCAATCTACGCCTGTTTCCTCGACCTGTCAAAAGCATTTGACTTGGTTTGTTATGATATTTTGTGGAAGAAACTTGAAAAGATATCAGTACCGGGGGAGTTGACTAGTATATTACAATTTTGGTATCAAGGCCAGGTCAACACTGTGCGATGGTCGAGTGGTTACTCTGAGGAATATGGACTGGAATGTGGAGTAAGGCAAGGTGGATTGACCTCGCCTAAGCTATTCAATTTATATATTAATGAACTTATCGAGGAGCTCAGCAGGACCCATATCGGCTGCCATATAGATGGTGTATGCCTTAACAATATCAGTTATGCGGACGATATGGTTCTGCTGAGTGCGTCGGTCTGTGGTATTATGAAACTACTTCAAATTTGTGAAGGATATGCCCAATCCCATGGCTTAGTATATAATACTAAGAAGAGTGAGTGCATGGTTTTTCAGGTCAGAGAGAGACACCTTGATGGAATACCACCCATACGCGTGTATGGTACACCATTGAGAATGGTTGAACAAGTCAGGTACCTCGGCCATCTGGTGACCTCTGATCTGAAGGATGATGCAGACATAGAACGTGAGCGCAGAGCCTTATCTGTCAGGGCAAACATGGTGGCTCGCAGGTTCGCTCGGTGTTCGAGAGGCGTCAAAATTACACTCTTTAGAGCATTTTGTACGTCGTTCTACACGGGCAGCTTGTGGGTCAATTACACGCAAAGGCAATACAGCGCCTTGCGTGTACAATACAACAACGCGTTCAGGATGTTGATGGGGCTGCCTCGATTTTGTAGCGCATCGGGGATGTTTGCCGAGTCGCGAGTCGACAGCTTCAGTGCAACTATGCGGAAACGGTGCACATCTCTGGGGCGCAGGGTCCGGGATGGCTCCAGCTGCATACTGAGCATGTTTGCTGAGAGGTTTGATTGTCAGTACCTGAACCATTGTGCAATGGTGCATGTACTGACACAATCAAAGTCTAATATTTAAGATGTGTATGTAATTACTAACTCTAGGCTAAGTTCATACATGTAATCTACTAACCCATGGCCCCTGATGGTCGAAATAAAGAATTTATTATTATTATATTATGATCTTTCTATGAAAATTATCTACTCCACTAGTTCCCGGGTAGATAGTTTTTCATCCCTCAGACATAATGCTCGATTAACACTTCATAACGGTCAGCGGAAGTGTGGACGCCATTTTGGCCGAGAGATAGCGGAAATATATCGCCGGAAGTCGACGGCCATTATTCAGGAAGGCAAGGTTTCCGTCGTCACTTCACTAGCACTCTTATTTTTGCGATACGATGCTGGCTTATGGAGGAGCTAAGTAATTGTATTAATAAGATCATATCTGTTTATTACCTTATTGAGTTAATCTATTTATACACTTCTCATCAGAGAAATCGAAACACCTTACAAGTTTGTGTTTTGTGAGGATTAGGAATTAGGATGTGTATATTTAGGAATATAAGTAAACATAATAAGAACAATATAAAATATCCTCACGCCTTCCCACAAGGGTCCCCGAAGGGGTAGGCAGAGGTGTATAAGTAAACATTTTTCTGATAATCTTTACAAAACATTAACTTGCAAGGTGTTTCGATTTTTCTGATGAGATGTACGGTTTTATGCTCTGTGATGAGAGCCGTGATGGTTGAGGGCTTCAAGTACCCAGTCTACTTCAAAAGTCGAGTTTTTAACGTACATATGTAAATGTGATAAACTACTACTGTATTGTCACATTTACCTACTTTGTTATTAGTGTTTGTTTTTTGTTATAATGTGTGCAAGAAGAGGCAAAGGCCACGTTCCAACTACCTGGATCAAATAGATCGGACTCTCAAGGACGGGAACGTTAAGAGTACACGAAACTGACGAGCATGTATGAAGAGACTGATGAATGTGGACGAAGCGAAAGTGGTATGTAAGCCTAGATAGAACTGGCGCTCTATACTCTCTGCCTACCTCGTTAGGGACTTGGCGTGATGATATGTATGTATGTTTTTGTTATAACTTTGGAAGGCAGAAATGTACCTTAAAAGTCAAATATCTTTAAGTAGTATACTTACATACACTATACCATACCATAGTAATGAGTTTTCAATGTACATGTGTCGATAGGTTTCCTGACGATGTTTTCCTTCGCCGCATTTCTCGTGGTGTGATAAACTACTACTGTAATGTCACATTTACCTACTTCGTTATTAGAGTGTATAATTGTGGAAGGCAGAAATGTACCTTAAAAGTTTAATATTTTAAAGTAGTATACTTACATACCCAAATGATTAAACCGCAGTGTTAATTAGTCTTAAACATATATTGGGAGTTTTCAAGGGGTAACTCTTTCGCATTACTACTTCTACTAAGTCAAGAGATTCGAGCGATTTATTATAATAAAAAGGTATATAATATAATATACTCGTATATAAAATTCTTTAAATAACCAGCCGTCAGGCTCTCTCCTGGCTGCGAGTAACTGTTGAGTATTGTCCATACATACTGATTACCTATGAGTGCACACGCACACTACAATGAATACTCCTCCCATACTCCCCGCATCCCGCGACTACCTCGACTAGAAATTGGTGGGGCAAGTCTTCGTGAATGGCACTATCTATAATTATACTTACACAAATATTAAACATTACAATTTACAAGCGTTCGTGGTAAAACAAAAGCAATAGTTATGATTTGATAGCCAGACATTTATAATAATAGTTAAAGTTTGAAAAACTATTTTAGCATTTTAAAAGTACACACTGTATGAGCCGTACAGAGATGTAGTCTGTCTAACTAATATAAAAATACAATGTTTTTTAGAAACACGCGCATGTTCAAATTTTTAACGCTATGAGTGCAAAATATTGCGATCGAGACAAATATAAGAAACATGTATACGCCTTAAATATTTGAGAACAAAAAATATTTTCGTAGAATTATTCTAGGAAGTAAATTTGAGCTTCAAAATGGGACGACGCGACTATACATTTCCAAATAAAAATATACATAGCAGATAAGTTGAGGTCGTAAATTCATATCAGATTATGCTTGTAATTTGGACTACTATCAGAAAAACTCCCTAGACGGTCTCTTGAGACCAGTCGTAGGCTAATGACTGACTCTCACTGAGACACGTGCCTGACACGTGCGCTACAACCTCTAACGTCGTACATGCCATTAAATGCTTAGCGGAGATTGTAAGTGCTAGTTCCTTGGCAAATTGAAGATAAGTGAGGGTAAATAATGATATAAGATATTATGAAAAAAGATAATTATGTTTGTATGAAAACATTCACATATACCACAACAAAATATATTCTAACTAGCAACTAGGTATAACGAGTCTCTCAACAAAGCGACTAACCTAAGCGATTTAGTAAGATATCGGAGTATATAGATAAAGATATCACGATATATAGATGATAATACACCCAAAAACATTGGATTATATTAACACAACTAAATGCTCATCGCTATTCCATTTCCAAATGCTGTTAATTTGCAATGCGTATTTTTAAAAATTTCTGGTCTTCTCATAAATTTCACCTAAGAAGTAGTCTGACTTAGCTGGTAATATACATATGTTAGTGACCTCGTAACAGGTAACGAGTCTAATAAACGTTTATCAAATACAATCTCACATATAGTTCTGGAATTTCATAAGCCTCTTTCTTTTTAATGATTCCTCACAGTTTTTCTTTCACCTTGTGGTGAGTTTACACTAGGTTTATTTGCCTTATCTTATTCACTGCTAAGGCAATATTCGTTTTAAACTTTTTAATTTATGTCTAAATTTGTTCTAAGTATATAATTTTAAGGTATGCACGTGTTGGCTTTTAGCTGTAAGTTCATATAATTGGCTGTAATAAAATAAATAAATCTAACCTTAGAAAAACTCTTTGGTGTACAGTAAAAAAACGGAGCCTTATTAGTTACCAACCATTCACCACATATATATGAAAGAAAATGCATATCTCATGTATATTAACTAATAATTTGATTTCCAAAGTGCATTCCATTAATTTTGGTGATTTGACAGAAGCGGTTGGAATTGTTGACATTGAGGTGTTGTTTATCAACCCGGGATCAGAGATTGATTGATAAATAAGCTAAAAAGCAGTAGTGGGGTGATATAATTGAGCGAATTTCCACACAGAACTCAAAAAGGGTGCGTTATCGCGTGCATTGAAATGTGACACACAGGTCGTCTGTTTGGCAAACAATAATATAATAATAATACAATAATGCAACTTATTAATATTTGTGTTAACTACTTGAGTATAAAATTACGTTCGAAATTAGAGCTGACGACCATGGAAGTACTTTCAACTTATAGAATAAATCACAGGAAAAACTTCCTACATTAAGTTGTTGTTGTAAAAAAAAATTATAACTATTCTAAGTTCTGCAGATACATAACACAAGTGGGCAGCTCAGATGTTGGATGGGAGGCCATGTCGCGATCTATCGATTCAAATATTTCGGTTCGAAAACACCATGGCACGGTGGTATGGACGCGAAAAGCAAACCAAATTAAAATAAAGAAAAAATGATTTGAAAATACAAGTTTTCTCATTAGAAATAAAATTCCAAACTAAAATATCTCTTCAGGACTGATAACGGCTTATCGCAACCGGCATGCATTAATTCAGAGACTGATGAATGTGGACGAAGCGAAAGAGGTATGAAAGTCTAGAGAGAACTGGCGTTGGACTCTCAACCTCGTTAGGGACTCGGCGTGATGATGTATGTATGTACGAAAATGTTTGCTGACCACACCACACCCGTGTGTCACATATTAGGGTGTGCATCGTACCGTGCGACATATCTCAAATTAATTCATGTTTTGTCATTCCCTCACTTTATATTCAGAGCTTAATGACGTGGCACTATAAAACATAATAGTGAAACCTTTATCCGCCGCTAAGATACCGCGGACGTGTGAAATGGAAAAACATGGCTTTGCTCTTACTGGACGCTGACATGGGCCTCGACAAAAACCAATATTTGGAAGGGGTGCTATTGAAACGCACCCTTTACGTGCAAAAAACGCTATGTACATTTTGATTAATGCCAACTATTGCGAATGTAATTTATGCGCAAAGGCTTTATTTTGTGACATAACAGAAATGAATTCGTTATCATTAGTAAGCCTGCCTTTAAACGCTTTAGAAGAAGTTCTGGTCAAGTTCGCACTCGTTAATTAATATTAAATTACCCTTAGCACCGTTTTCAATAAAAAATCTTACAGAAGAAACTAAAATTTCGTAAGAAAAATATATTAACTTCAATATTTAGTAAGTCAATAAACCAATTTTAAAATGGGCAAGGCAATATATATGTTTTACTTCCCAGGCACAACGAACAAATATCAAGAGAAATACATCGTGAGGAAACCGGCATAAGTTTGAGAAGAAAGTCAGAGGCGTATGTATAGTCGTGCTTGAGTAATGGCGATAGACTCGCCATCTGTCATTTTGACACCTAAAATATATCTCTGGCAGAGGGTGTGTGGCTACCTACCTACTAACTACCTAAGCACCTCTGCCTACTTCTTCGGGAACTCTTGTGGGCGTGAAGATTTATTATGATATTATATTATTAAAATTGAAGTGTTTTTGTTATAGTATTATTCTGCAGTAGACATTAAACATGCTGTTTAATGTGTATTTTAACCCGAAAAGTATTTTTACTCCCCAGTTGCACGTAAACAATTTTCATTCCGTGAAGTTGTATATTTCAAAATTAATTCCGTCTGTGGTTTTTTAATCAAGCCGTATGTGTTGAAAATATGCGGTCAACGTCCATGCATCCATTTATAACTATTTCAATTATTCATTGAGAATTAACTCATTGTTCTGACAACAAAGTTATTTGAACCGAATGCTATATTGAATCGGACTCTCAAGGACGGGAACGTTAAGAGTACTCGAAACTGACGAGCATGTATGAAGAGACTGATGAACGTGGACGAAGCGAAAGAGGTATGTAAGTCTAGAGAGAACTGGCGCTCTATACTCTCTGCCTACCCCGCTAGGCACTTGGCGTGGTGATATGTATGTATGTATGCTATATTGAAACAAATTTGTTGTTTGGACCTTATTGAAAATAAGCTGACTTCGTCTGTGTAGACTTAGTAGCTTATTTACGGAAACCGCTTGCCATCTGGCAGTTCATTACCACCTTACCTCTGTTATATGAAAAATGCTATGGCACGCTTACACTAGTTCGGAATAATTTGGAATGGAGTATTTCTTTAAAAATATTCTTTATGAAGAAATCTATAAAGGAAGTGCCAAAAGAAGTCAATAATATTAATAGCTTGCGTAATAAACGTTCGCAGTTATAATAATAACTGTTTATATATAAACGTTAGAGTCAAGAGTAAAGACTCCTCGAATACGGAGAACATGTATGAAGAGACTAATCAATACATGAAACAAAAGAGGTATCGAGTCTTCTTCTATCTTCACCGCCAGTGATTGTGTGATATTAATGTAAGAAAAGAAAACATTTGCCTCTAATAAGACTAGCATAAACGAGTGTGAATATATTTCAACTCAACTTGTCTAAGATTTATTAAAAGATATTACAAGGAAATGGGGAAACGTTATTCATACACAGGTGTGCTGACGATTTGCTAACGCTCCATATTTTTGTTAGAGAATTGAGTTAGGAGCATTCGGGCACGACTTGTAACTTATTGTTCAGATTTTTATCTCGTAACATTATTTATTGAACAGACTTATTTGGCTCCTTTTTGGAAACTGTACCTGCTTCTGTGAACAAAATATATTCACCATACATTTAAGAGCTGGCCTGTCGACGGCGTCTCTGATGCAATTCCTTCATTTACTTCAAAATAATAATAATATATTCATGTGTTAACTTTTACAGAGGAAATTACATACAACATTAACTAAGATACAGTAAGCCTGCCATAAATCATATATACTTATACATAATTGGTTCACAATAGAACTGAAATTAATAAATTGTATCGTACGACTTTAATAGCTATCACATAAAAAATATGTAGATGTATGTATCAGATTTTCTATATTTAGACTTTTTCTTCAACACTAGTGGAAAAACTCCGGCCCAATCTCTTGTTAATAGCCAATATGCGTATCCGAAATTGCTTCCGTAATGTTGTTTTCCGTGTAACTAATATCGGACTAATGCTATTATCACGAGCTTCTATTAAGGGTGTATCGACACTTTCCTTTTCTTCAACTAGGTGCGGAGCTGTGCTTTCATTAAGGATTCTAATGGAAACCTTTTTGTGTCTCATACATGTACGCTATTGTTGGCCTCGTTTAATTAAAATAGGTGTTTTGCACTGCCTGCGGGCGGTTGCGAGCAGATAATGTGTCTGTTTGTTTTATAAGTACAATAATTTCAGTCCTGAATTACATGTTATATAGCTTTGTCGTTTGAGAAATTTTATTTATCCTATTTACGTGTTCACTAACCACTCTAAATGCTTTTAGTATATTGCATTTAGTCCGACATCCCTAGAAGCATTAATTCCGTATCCAAATCGTTTCTTTGGCTCAATCGGACTTTATACAAAAGCCCGATATCGTTGCACCAATGAAACGAGTTTACACAAAACTTTTTTAACGATTCAATTCATGGTTCAGTACTTCTTGCGCTTTTACATACTAATGTAATTTCGTGCTTTGTTTTAGTTTATTTAACGTAGTCTGCATTGTATCCTTGATTTAATTGTTTAGCGGATTTCCACTTAATTCCTTTTGGATACGTTTTTACATTGCAAGGGATGTGTTAGACGTATGTAGGTTCGGAGTATTGATACACGAGAGCCTTGATTGGTCACACCACGAGCTTTACGGTTGATGTTGTCAGAGTAGCTTCCTGCGAATGTTTGAAGGTTATAGGCACACTGATATGGATATTTGTGTGAAGAACAGTAAGTAGTAGGTATTTGTATCTTGTCCTGTTTTTATGCTGGTGTATTGTACGTGTCTAGTTTCCATGATAAAAACTTTACGTAGTTTAGGACTAGGTCAATTTGTGTAGAATCGTTTCAACTTATATATTTTCTTAATAAATACATCTGAGTTGATCTTTATAAATATGTCTTAACAATAAATTAAAAAAAAAATCGTAAAACATTTAGACGACATAAACAAATCATATCAACTCTGTGGTAGTTCGTATGTATAAGCAAGTAGTCTGACCTAAACTATAAAAAACTGAGCCAAGTAAGTAGACTCCCTTTTATTGCGTATGATTATTACCTCTATGTAAGGAGTTATCCTTACGACTACGTACTATAATTTATCGTTACACTAACTCTTATTAAATAAATAAAAATAAATAAATATCCTCACGCCTTCCCACAAGGGTCCCCGAAGGGGTAGGCAGAGGTGTATGGGTAATACCCACACACCCACTTTCCGCCAGAGGTATATAAGGTGCCAACGTGACAGATGGCGAGTCCATCGCCGTTACTCAAGCACGACTATACATACGCCTTTGAATTTCTTCTCAGACGTATGCAGGTTTCCTCACGATGTTTTCCTTCACCGTAAAGCTCGTGGTGTGACTAATCACTGTACTTAAGTTCAGAAAAACTCATTGGTACAGTCGGGCGACTTTTGCGTCGCAGGCAACTGCTCGAACCACTCGGCCACCACGGCTTATTATGTATAAGCGTTTATAAAACCGTAGCTACTATTATTATTAATTATTCCAAGCTTAAATACACCAAACCGGCCGAACGCTCTCTTAAATGTCACTGAAAAGGGACGTCAGACAATTAGGTATTTTCGAACCCTCGTGGAACATGGATATGAAGATAGTGAGTCGGTGAAATAAAATGTTCAGTGTTGCATCCACAATCCTCTCTATCTCTGCGCCTCATGCCGAAGCGAATTATCCTATGAACATAATGAAAATTTTAGCCTTCAGTCACAGAAGATAAAGAAAGGAACAGTAACGCAGGCATAAATTACGATCTTAATTCCGGTCAACAATTCACCGAAGCATTTCCACATGTAATGCATTAAGTTAGTTTGTGTGTTAAATTTAAAAGAGCCCGAGAAAGAGAATTTAAATTTAAGAGGGTGAAAGAAAATATCGAGAGGAAACCTGCATAATATGTTTAAAATTCAGAGACGTATGTATTTTGCTTGAGAAACTGCAATGGACTCGTCATCTGTCACGTATATAAAATATAATGCTGGCGGCTGGTGAATGGCTGTGTGTGTGTGGGTCGTTGTATTTTATGAAGAAATACTCACACACAGTTATTACAGGAACAATCAAAGCAGAGTTAGCTACCAATTAATAATTGCGTAAATCACTATTTATTTAAGTTTCCGTATGTGCTCAAACATTCACTCGAAACATAACACTCGATATTATTATAATATAACTAGTTGTCCCGCCCAGCTTCGCTCGGGTGGAAAAAAAAAGATGGTGGCGCCACCTATCGGGTCCAATTGAACACACACAAAAAATTTCATCAAAATCGGTCCAGTCGTTTGAGAGGAGTTCAGTGACATACACACTCACAGAAGAATTATATATATAAAGATATTGGGTATCTGGTTTTCTTCTTCGTCTTCTATATACAAAAATCTATTGCCGTTCATTAGTCTTTCAAATGCCACCGATTAGGGGGAATATTTTTGTGTTGTGTTTAAAAGGATTCTCAATTGGACCCAATATGTGACTCGGCGATCGTGTTGTTTTTTATTGTTTCACCGGAACGAAGATAGGACGGACAACATATATTCAAATATTTTTCAATGCTGTTTAGAAATTTAGTTTAAAAGCAAGGCAAGATGGGCAACGTATAAGATGAGAATTCAAGCTAAGGCTTGACGTACTGTATACTGTAGACGTACTAGTGCTATGCCTCGTCCTGTCGAGACGTCTTCACCAGATAATCCGCGTACCCGGCCACACTGGAGCGGAATAATACGCAAATTAGTCTGAAATGAAATACACTCGGAGATAATAACGGTATTGATTGTTGTGTAAGACTAGCCTTATAGGGGAGACTGTTGTTTGAGTATAGAATTTGGTTTAAGTTATGACGTCGCCGGCTCAAAGGTACGGATTTTCGTTTGACGATAAATAGCTTTACGGCATACACATAATAATTACGTAGCCAAAATGTGAGAGAAGGTGAATAACTAATTAGGACGTGAACGATTATTTGTAATATTCATGCTACTTGTTAATAAAAAACTAAATCTTTTTTTTATACAACAAGAGTGGCAAGCTAGCATACGGCCCACCTGATGGCAAACGGTTACCGCAGCCTTTTTACGCTCACGATACCGAAGTATCCCGCCGACGCGATATAACGCGCAATACTACCGAAGTATTGCGCGTTGCCACTCTTTGTTTGGAGAGTTATACTGTGTTGGCAGCATAATAGGTTTAATCCCTCGGCTTCGAAAACAATATAACAATCCTTACCCCCTCCCCAAGGAGCTCATTACCTTACAAACGTTATTCACCACGTAGGAACACAATACAAAAAATTTTGTTATTTGGCTATGGACATCTATAAGGTGGAGGTCCTGCCCCAGTTGGGCAGCTCCAAATTAGAACAGAAAATCTGTTATGCCCTACCTCTCTTAAACATACAATAATTGGTATTTAAACTATTGCTGAAATTGGGATCGGATTGTTTTTATATTTTGTGGTGATAAACATATACGGCTCGATTATTAAGTGTATACCGTAGCCTCGAAGCGCTAGCTCATCAAGTACCAGTGGCCGGCTTTACGTTACGTGCTTACAGTATAAGGGTCTAACGGATTCAACCATCAACGAGTAACAGCGAAACCACCGAGTAGTCACGTTAAATAATAAAAAGAAAATATAGCATTCGTTTGTAATAAGCTCATTGGTACTGTTCTATGTTCAACAGATGTTATTTTATAAGTTGTTTTAGAATTATGAGGAAACAAATGGATGCTCGAATGCAAGGGCGAGTCAAAATATCCAATCAAATCTTTCAGCAATGTTAATTTTAACGAACTCTTCAGTTAAATTTAATCAAATAATAATATAAAGGGGTAACTCTTCGCGACTTCTAAATCTGCAAAGACCGATGACAAGCAAGTCGCAGAAGCAAGTTGAAGAAGAAGGCACATCGCACGCAGAACTGGCAACCTTTAATTACGATTAACCTTTAATTATTAAATTACGATTAAATAATCATGTAAATAAAATGGTACTGAATAAATCAAGCAATTCTAGGCTTCCTTATCGTATCAATTCTCAAACTAAACCTTAATCCAATACAATTTTAAACGATAAAGAAAAGCTATAAATCCTCTGAAATTGATTACCCCGAGAATTAATTGCAAAGGTTTTGTCTAACACACAACGTGACATGATTACCCTAATCCGACGGACTCGTTAACGTATAAAACATTTACAGGGGCCCGCCGACCCGTCATGAATATTAATACTTTCTCTACCTGAAAGTTTATTTCATTAGCGAAACCTGACTAACGTTATGGGGCGATATGAACAAGACTTTATTAGGATAAGATATGTGGAAAAATAAAAGTCTATTTCCAAAAGAGTGTCAGATCAGTTCTGGGAATATATATTGGTTATAAGAATATAACGGGCGGACATACCTTTATTATGGTTAAGTCTTTTTCTGTTCGGCGTCAATTTATTTCAATTAAATCATTGGAAATTGTTCGCAGTAGGTACTCTTCAAGAAATATTCTCGAAGAGTTATTGGATATATCAAAGCGCTCTTAATCGTATCGAATAACACAGTTTTGAAAAAAAAAAGGTTACATTAGTTAGACAGAAATAAAGCATCACCTAACAAATTTGAATATTGTTGCGGTGTATCTATACTAATATTATAAAGAGGAAAGATTTGTTTGTTTGTTTGTTAGTTTGTTTGTTTGTAATGAATAGGCTCCCTATCCCCGAGTAACATAGGCTATATTAAATTGGACCCGATAGGTGGCGCTGCGATCGAGTTTTAGGAATTTTAACTTTTTCACCCGTGCTAAGCTATCCCTTTCTGTGTGTCTTAAGGTGGATTCGAGAATGGTTTAGATTTACAATTGGACCCGATAGGTGGCGCTGCGATCGTGTTACGGGCAATTTAACTTTTTCACCCGAGCAAAGCTGGGCGGGACAGCTAGTATTCGATATGGAAGGAAGGTAAAGGAAAAATCTCATTTTGTTTAACTGTAGAAATAGAAGTTGGAAACATATCACAGGAACTCGTTGCTATGATCTAAATTATATGTCAAAATCTAAATATAGTAGACACACAGCAGGGACCGTAAAGCCGGCGGCCGAGTCGTTTGAGTAGTCGCAAAATAAAGACAGCAGATTCTCACTATGACTACATGTATATGCGTATGATAAGCGGTGTCACACTAACCATATGTCACTTTATCACATATGGTTAGTCTGTCGTTGTGTGTCTGGTAAAAGGGGTAATAATATCACGGTGATATATTTACATCTGGAGTTCTGTAATACAAGGCTGCCCTAGTAAAGTAGGGCAGTCTTTAATTGGTAAACCTAGTAACCCTAGTAAAATAGGGCAGGCTCCAGACACATAAACATATTCTAGAACTGTATTTATCCTCACGCCTTCCCATAAGGGTCCCCGAAGGGGTGAGCAGAGGTGCATAGGTAATACCCACACACCCACTTTCCGCCAGAGGTATATTAGGTGCCAACGTGACAGATGGCGAGTCCATCGCCGTTACTCAAGCACGACTATTACATATGCTAGGTTTCCTCTCGATGTTTTCCTTCACCGTAAAGCTCGTGGTGTGACTAATCACTGAACTTAAGTTCAGAAAAACTCATTGGTACAGTCGGGATTCGAACTTGCGACCTTTGCGTCGCAGGCAGAACTGTATTTAATTACTTTAATTTTATATTGCTTTAAATAACACTTAGTAGTGTTAATATTATGATACATTTAATTTATTATTTTGTCAAATGTGTTAATCATATATTAACACTATTTGACAGACTAACGAAACGACGAAAATAAAGCTTATTATTATCATATCATCGTGATATTGTTAACCCTTTTAGAGACCTTTGTAGGAAGGCGTGTCCTCCTTTATATTTTCTAATTTGCTATTTTATTAAGCTTTGTAGAAACCTGCACTAACCCATTAAAATTATCGTAGGAACGGAAATCTTTACCCGGTTTGCGAGCCGCTGATGCAAGTACAGGAAATACAACCATTATTTTACTCGCTATCTTCGCAATATATATTCATGGTGAGCATGCGATTCAATAACTGCTCTTTTACACTACACGTGTTATCACACTACAAGTCCATTTAAAATTAAAACATACTGATTTGAAATATTTTTGGTAATATTATAAATATCCTCACACCTTCCCACAAGGGTCCCCGAAGGGGTAGGCAGAGGTGTATAGGTAATACCCAAACACCCACTTTCCGCCAGAGGTATATTAGGTGCCAACGTGACAGATGGCGAGTCCATCGCCGTTACTCAAAGCACGACTATACATACGCCTTTTGAATTTCTTCTCAGACGTATGCAGGTTTCCTCTCGATGTTTTCCTTCACCGTAAAGCTCGTGGTGTGACTAATCACTGTACTTAAGTTCAGAAAAACTCATTGGTACAGTCGGGATTCGAACTTGCGACCTTTGCGTCGCAGGCAACTGCTCGAACCACTCGGCCACCACGGCTTTTTATATTATTGTTATTTTTATTGAAATCAAAGATAACAATGGATGATTTCGCTCAATACTAGTAACTTTACACAAATATACTATCTTAATATCAAGGATCATTATCTATACTAATATTATAAAGAGGAAAGATTTGTTTGTTTGTTTGTTTGTTTGTAATGAATAGGCTCCGAAACTACTGGACCGATTTCAAAAATTCTTTCACCTTTGGAAAGCTACATTATCCCCGAGTAACATAGGCTATATTAAATTGGACCCGATAGGTGGCGCTGCGATCGAGTTTTAGGAATTTTAACTTTTTACCCGGGCGAAGCTTTCTGTGTGTTTCTGTGTGTCTTAAGCTAGATTCGAGAATGGTTTAGATTTACAATTGGACCCAATAGGTGGCGCTGCGATCGTGTTACGGGCAATTTAACTTTTTCACCCGAGCGAAGCTGGGCGGGACAGCTAGTAACTTATATACCTGCTTTATTATATACCTGTCACAGGTGGCCCCTAAAATATATCTCGGCGGAAAGTGGGTGTATGGGTGTTACCTATACGCCTCTGCCTACCCCTTCGGGGACCCTTGTGGGAAGGCGTGAGGATATTATTATAATTTTAAGGATGGAAACGTTAAAATTACACAGAGCTAGCGAGAGTTATCAATGTAAATGAGGCGAAAAGAGTCTCTTAGTCTAGAAAGTACTGGCACTCTACACTCTCTGCCTAATTGGAGAGGGGAATATGCCTTCGAGATCTTTTGAAAATGATATTATGATAACATGTAAACAGTTTCAATCGATTTTTAAACGAATATGGGGAATATTGGTATAGCATTCTTCGAGTGAATATTCAAAGTGCCTTCAGATCCAATATTAAATTCTTGTTACGATATTCAAATTTCTATAGTCTTCTAAGCGTCTAAGACGATGTAACTTGATTTTTATAGATAGTTGTAGCAATAACATTAAGTCAATAGGTTTCCAGCCGATAAAGGTGGTTTGATAAATTGATTCGATATTATGAATAGGATTTTATAAGATTTTCTGCTTTTTTCATCGTAATAAAGATTGCTTTTTCATTTACATTTAAGCGCCCTTTTATTTTATCCCGTCACGTCTACCCACAAGAGACTCTTGGTGTATGGGTAGTCCCCATTCACCCACTTTCCGCCGAGAAATATTTTAGGTGCTGAACAAACTGATGCCCTGTTCCTCGAGTAAGTAGGTACTGGGACCGGGTTAGTAATGAAACGACAAGAAATTCCCCAAAAAGTGTCGGAAATTTAATATATGTTCAACGCGAGTATATATCATACACGTAGAACGCCATGGTAGCGCGATTCAAAGAGTATCACTAAAGGTACAGTGCCATCTACCGGCCACAATACAAATAAACCTGCCATAGTACAGCCATTGTATAAATATGACATAAATGGATTGTACAGGTGCCACCTGTGACAGATATATATAATAAAGCAGCTATATAAGTTATAATCTATACTAATATTATAAAGAGGAAAGATTTGTTTGTTTGTTTGTTTGTTTGTTTGTAATGAATAGGCTCCGAAACTACTGGACCGATTTCAAAAATTCTTTCACCTTTGGAAAGCTACATTATCCCCGAGTAACATAGGCTATATTAAATTGGACCCGATAGGTGGTGCTGCGATCGAGTTTTAGGAATTTTAACTTTTTCACCCGTGCGAAGCTATCCCTTTCTGTGTGTCTTAAGGTGGATTCGAGAATGGTTTAGATTTACAATTGGACCCGATAGGTGGCGCTGCGATCGTGTTACGGGCAATTTAACTTTTTCACCCGAGCAAAGCTGGGCGGGACAGCTAGTGATCGTATAATGTAGATGTTGGTGTATAAAGTCAACGTTCAATAACAAACAATGTTCTAACAAGTCTTACTAATGTTTCTGATTATTACGTACATATTAAACCAATAATCAAAATTAAAAATAATTACCACTAAGCCTGCAGGGAGACTGCCTCCCTGTGTGTGTTCTACCGCTTGTACAACAAAGGGTCACAGACAAATTAATGGACATGACGGCCCACGCCTAACTTTTACCACCGCACATCACTCGAGGAATTCATCCCTATACCTTGGAACCGCAAAGGTTTCACAACTGACTGGAGGGAGGGACTCTTTCAAAGGAGTTTCTTTTCGCGAACGCTCTGGCTTTGGATTGAACTCCCAGCATCCAGTTGTTCAGGAGAGAAGTTCGAGAGAAGGGTGTGAAAAGATTCGCGGGAACCGCTTAACATCAGGCGGGCCACACGCTTGTTTGCCATCTTAGTAGTACTAGTTAACCGGTCTGGTGAGTATTTAGCTTAGCGAATCAGGATTGCCATAAAACGTGGTATTGCAGCCAGCTTTCTTGGGTAGGTACAAATAGACATGGATTTGGGATTTTTATTCTATTTTTTAAAATGTACATTGTAGATAGTTTAGTCTTTTGGTGTTAAATCATAGTGTTGCATTTTGTTTCTTTTTGTATAGTCTATGTATTGATAATCAAACATTTGACCATCCTTTGTTTAATTTTTGTACAAATAAGGTCACTTTATATTTAAATACATACAATTTTGCAATCGGGATAATACTAAATTCAGTATCCCAATGAAACCGCTCTGATTAGTGTCGTTTACGTATCGGGCATACGCATCAAGGGGTTACCGACCCAAAGTGCTTTCATTTCCAAAAAGGCGGAACGAAAAGCCCTTAGAAATAGAAGGGAACCTTTCCCGGGACGTTACTTCCAGAATGAAATGTAAAACATGGTGATATGAATATAAATGTCTTTAAGTAGACGGCATACGCAGTCGCACCGTAACGCCGAACCAAACATGCCTACTTATTGCTGTTTGCCTTAGCATATGCCACATAGGGTTGGGTGAAATTGGATTAACACAAGCGAAAATTTAAAATTTAATGTATTCTGTTATCACGAAGCGCACCTTGTGGCAACGGGGCTAAATTTGAATTCGAAAAACATTCTAGGCAACTTAACCGACTTTAATTATGTTGATTGTAACATCACGCCTTCCCACAAGGGTCAAAGTGGTAGGCAGAGCTGTAAATACACTCTCTTCTCGTCTGACATATATTTTGGAGCGAATGTGAGTCCGTTGCCAATTGACAGTGTTATGTTATTTTGAGGTATTACATGAATATTTTTTTATCCTATAAGTTTTGACCCTATCCTGGTGGCAAGCGGTTACTGACACCTATGGAAAAGTATCGTCGCACGTTGTTAAACCTACAGGAATATTTTTACATACCCATCTCGACGAGTACATGCATGAGTTACCATAAAATATCATAACAAATAAACCGCCCAGATAAAATATACCCAACTTAAAATCCTACCGAGTACAATAGTCAGGAGACGCAAGACATCATAACGTATCCTGTACTTAAAGGCACGTACGGTACAAGCAGCTAGGCTGTGGTGAATATGCATATTGTCTGCGGAAGGACCCGCGAGAGCTCTCGACTCGACAACAATAGGCTTCGTAATTTCAAGTTTTTATAGCTTTATTGTTGGGGTGCAGGCATCAGTGTCTTTCTATCTACACAATATTGTGCTCTATTTTTTTTTTATATGGCAACGAAACATTATTGTGGAGAAAAATACTTGTGGTTTAATGGGTAATACGGCAAACGGACTGACCGCCTTAGCGAATGTCACTCTTATTTATTTCAATAAACGTCTGTTTGTATTTACATAACTATCTATTTATTCCCATAAATAAAAATCTATATTGCCTGCTGTGCTGGAACCAGTCGGTCTCGCTCGCGGCGATGGCCGGAGGCCGGACGGTATGTCTCTGATGCCATGGAGGATGGGTCGGCCCTTAGTGTGGGACGCTACGTGTGTCGATACACTGGCTCCTTCCCATCTTCCTGACACATCGGTGGCGGCCGGCACCGCAGCTGCTCAGCAGGAGTGCCTCAAGCGCCGCAAGTATACCTGTCTCGGGTCAGGTTACATATTTGCTGCATTTGCGGTTGAAACTCTGGGGCCTTGGGGTCCTGAGGCTCACCTTCTTTTTAAAGAGGTCTCGCGCCGTCTAGTCGAGTCCTCTCGTGACAGGCGGGCTGGAACATATCTCGCTCAGAGAATCAGCATTGCTATCCAGCGTGGCAATGCTGCTAGTCTTCTTGGCACGTTGCCTCGGGATACCGATTTGGGACAAATATTTTATCTGTAAGTAGTTAGTTTCAACTGTTCTTTGTAAATATTATTAACTGTTGTTATTGTAAATAAATAGAATTAGAAAATCTATATTTCTATGTTTGTCCTCCATGCGTTAAGACATTGTTGATGAGATTGTGATAAAACTTTGGTAGGGCGTTTTGGGGACCCCCCGCGAGGTTTTCTGGCCTAAAAGAGAAATAAATAGCTCGCCATCTAGTACAACATCAACTTACCGTTCCACCGAACGCAATGAAATTTGCGTGGCATTGTATTGCATGCCTTGTGCAGCTATTATTTACTATACACGTGGATAGATTGTGACAACAGAAAGGTTCTCCAGGAATTAAATACTGTACAGTCTATATCAATTAAAGACAGCAATATATCTTAAAATATGCCAAGACCGTGGAGCTTGTAACTACAATGTTGACTTCGAAGGTGACCACTTAAACCAACCAGACGCCTAGGCTTCTTCTTGTATGAGAAAACGCCTTCAAGTTTTTTAAAGTATATTACAGCTTTAAGCTAAATATTTTTTTTAATTGATAACATATAGGCCAGTTGTTATTAATCAAAATGATAAATGTCCCGAAAACATCACGGAGGCCACCATGAGGCCACCATGAGGCCAGATGGATCTAATATTTTAGTAAATGAGGCTTTGGACTAAAGTTGAGTTATGCTTTGTATGTCAAAGAAACATGGAGAAGGCTTCTCATAATATCACTACCTAATCTTATTTTTAAGTACAGTACAGACATAATAATATAGCCGCACTATCGGCGACATATAGACATGTATATATTATGAAAAAAATATTATAGACACTAAGTGGCACCCTTGGATTAGTTATTTAGTAACAAATATCCATACGTCCTAGAAAACATTCGCATTTATAACATTAAAACGCTGATAAGGTATTTCTATATAGTATAGTAAAAGAATCCGAAACCGGCAAACATGTATGTATGAAGAAACTGATTTTGAATTGACTGATTGAATGTGGACGAAACGAAAGAGTAAGTCTAGAGAGAACGCTCAACGCTCTCTACCTTCCCCGTTAAGAATCAACGTGAAAATAATTATGTTTGTTTGTTTAAGTATATCATATGTCCACATATTTTCTAATTATATCTAATAAATATGATTTGCTATTATTTTGTTTACTGTTAAGGCACAAATTATTACGAGGCATCATTGCTAGCCAAATACTCGCGTGAAAATAAGCTATAAGCTACGCCATCTTTTCGTGTAAGAAAAACTGTTTTCGAGTCACTACCTAGCCTTCTTGGTTAACTTCACGGGACACGACATTGTATACGTGCAAAATACAATACAATACAAATATAATGCAAAATACAATAACTTTGTCTGTTTTGCTACAAATTGCTATCACGCTAAAGGCTTGTTGCACATTTACTAATGTATTTAGCAATTGATATACTGGTTTAAATTTCTAATAATACTGATGAATGTGGACGTTTCCAAGGACTGTAAGTCGAGATTACTGGAGCTATATCTGCTAACAACGCGACAATATAAATGTATGCTAAGATTTTTTGAGCGGTGGCCAATTTTTTCAATTGGTCAACGCAAATATTGCAAACAAATCAGGACCCCCTGTGTATGTACCCCCTGTACCCTGTACCCCCGTTTTTAGAAACAGGTATATGTTTGAGTATACATTCAAAGGCACGTATAATTGTGCTTGAGAATTGGCCAAGGACTCGCCATCTGTCACTTTATTACCTAAATATATCTACATAACTTTTCAGGGACTTTAATGGAAGGCATGAAGATCTTTATAGGTATTTATGTGTATGTGATGTGGAATATATATCTGTACTTACACTAAAGTGTGTTTAAACCAAACGATTAAGCCGTCCGATTTACGCGTCCATTGCTATCTACATTCAAGGCAACACATACCCACATGTTCGTTCGTTCGGCCATCTGTCACCACCAACGGGAACGGTAATTTACATGCCTTCATTATTCCATTTCCAAACAGCTAAGACATTGTCATGTATAGCATTATGTAGCTTTCGATTTATTTCCGGAATAAGATATCAATATCATATGTTGGCCATCATGGCTTGAAAAATATATTTAATCAAACATTATTATTTACTCTCTTTCACCAATTACATAGTAATTCAAGTAAACAATGGTAATTTGAAGAGTTACAAGGCTACCATGTATCGCGAACTTCATCGAACTACAAATAAAAGTTGTAGTAGAAGTGTGTAGTTCAGTTGATCGTCAGTCACCCGACGCTCCTGAGACACATTATACAATTCCGGTATACGGTATAGGATGAATCCTACGCTCTACTCTAGCGACAGACCGAGACTAGTTCATCGAATCAACGAACTCCACACCATCACGCCAAAATCGTGTTTGCATCAGACTCCTCAGGTGTAATCTTGTACGTGAACTTTTCTGTTTATTTTCTCTTCCAATTTCGCCGGAGTGCCTGCCAAGGTGTTGTCTGATGCCAGCTTACAATTTCAAACATACGCGTTTTTATTGCGACGAACATGATAAAACAACTACGTGCTTGAGTGTCGAATACTCCGCTGTAGAAATAAGGATTTGTGTTCACGTCTCCTTTAGTTTAGCTGCTTCTTATTGCATACTAGTTTTTGTCAGCGACTTCGTTCGAAATGACGTCTGAAAACAGCAATATAGGTCCACAGTAAGGATCGTCTAGAAGGGGATAAGAGAAGCATACCTACCTACAAACATAATTATAAAGAATAAAAATAACTACACCAATAACGTAGAGGCATTTTATATATTAGTTGACCATAACATGCGAGCCTATGATTTTTTTCTATTTCAACGTCAAGATAAAATTAGCAAAGTAATCGCGTAAAAAACCTAGAGTTAAATTTAGAAAGTTTTCCTTTCTTGATGCCAGCTTAAAATCAAAATCAGCATATATTAGGTACTCTGATTGCAATTAAACAAGCACTAAATGCAGTGAGCAAGTGAAGAAATTACCTCAAGGAAATCTGCAAGACATCAATAAGTCATTGATATACCTGTCAGTACAGATATGTCAGTCAATATATAATATATACAGATATGAATCCTTCTTGTTAGGTGGTTTGCTTGTCTGTGTATTCCATTATTTAACCAGCTTTAAAGTTTCCTAGTAGTTTCGGGATAGAACTCAACTTTGTTCTTAAAATCTGAAAAGTTCACATATAACCGTTGTTTTGTTTGCATTTTTATCAGGTTTTAAGACAACATTTTTTGCAAATTCTTTCTATTTAAATAGAAAAGACCACTGATTAACAGTCCTGATCCAGATTGAAAGCATTTTTTTTTATCTATATGGTGTTATATAATAATTTATTCTTGTTAATTCATCTTCTTTTTTATTGCGGAAAAAAAGTTGAACCCGAGTTATGTTGGGGGCGAGGCGGAGCGGCTTTTAAAAAAGACACAAGTTGTCCGGAGAACGGTTTATTTGGAACTAACAAGCTTATGCGTTTATTCTTACAAGTAACTTATATGTAAACAATTCTTATCGCTGTAAGGTGATCCGTGGGATCATGGTTCAGTGGGGTCGGAGCATACATAACTCCTCCCCTCCTAGAGGGCTGCGTGACGACTGAGGGGGTGTGCCGCACCGAGGGTGCGTTGCAGGCGATGATGCACGCTGCTGCAGGGGTGGTGCAGTACACGCAGGCTGTTCACGCTGCACGTTCATTTCTATATTTTCTTGTTGTGGTTGAATTCGGCAGTACTTATCTCTGCATTTTTGTATTAGGATATAAATTAATCCTATTATTATAAGGCATGTCGCTATTGTAGATACCCAGCTTGGTTTGGTTGTAATAGGTGAGTTATCTAAAGGGGTGTCTAGCGTTATAGAGTGCATGGTGAGCGAATTGAGCTTATCCAGGTCTATGTGTTCAACGTGTATGTCTTTGTAGGTAATATTCGTCGAAGACATACTGATTCTCGGCAAGGGTAAAGATTCTTTTATTGAAATGGAGCTACGGTGGGTTTGTAGCGTCTGTTTGTTGATGCTCAGGGTGCAGCCTTCTCTGGTGTGGAGTAAGTAGGTGCCTTGTATACGTTGGTACCTATCTTCTTGGTTGCAGGTTATTTTTAAGATTTCCTGATCTCTTATGACGGCGAGCCAAGTAGTGTCCTGGATCTGCTGGATTTTTACCGGTGGTAAGTGAACTTCAGCTAACTTGCAGTTTATCGCAGGTTGATGACGTATAACTTGAATAATGCAATCGTCGGTATCTTTGACTTTTCTAAGTTGTAGGTGGTTGCACATTCGAAGCTCTTCCGTGATGCGGTGGCATGGTGCATGGGGGTAACTGTACTCATTACTACCCAGTATAAGGAGAGGTGCCTTGGGAACACGGGTAAGGTTTTTGTCATTAGGAATGGAATACAAATGCAACATATCGTAACTAATAGGGCTTACAATTGGTATCTCTAAAACAAAGGTGAGTATATTCATAGTACAATAAGCTTTAACATTAATTACATTTTCTAACACATTAATATTTTCTCTTCTAGCTTCTATCGGTAGTTTGTAAGTATTATCTATTTTAATTAACTCTGCCAATAGATGTACGGGTTCTATAATGCTGGGGTGTAAAGTTCCCATTGAAGCGAATGTAATAGCGGTTTCAAGTATACTAACTTTGTCATAGAGTTGTTGGAATCCATTTTCTAACTGGATATATGACTGTAATAAATCTAACCTAGTTGAGAGAGACGTTAAGTTCCTATTTATGTTATTTATATTCACGGTAACTATTTCTAAATTTCTCTCTATTTTCCTTAAGTTGTCGTTATATTCCGTTATATACTGTTGCATTAAACTAATACTATCCTTTTGCTGATTTGCTACTATATATGTATTTTTACGTAACTGGTTTATTTCGTTTTCGAATTTAAGGGCGTCATTTTCATCTAGGTTGCCGCTGATGGCTTTAACTATTGTTCCAAGACCGTTAAAAAGACCTCGTTTATTTCTTGTTATACTTTTAGGAAGTATATAAAAGAAACTTACTTTCAATTGTCTTTATTATGTACTGTATTTGTTCTCGATGAACAATTCGTTCGGCATACTTACGCCTCTCAGGTTCTGAATTTTCTAGCAGTGCTATTCTAGAATATGTTTTAACAAAGTCTTGAAAAATATCATAGATGTAACTAACATTATAAGTGCAAAATAAGGTGTATGTGTCTATCCTATGAACTACTTTTGCTTCTTTTATAACAAGTAAGCCATCCTCGTTATGCACGGGTTGCACTACGGGGTCAGGGGCTGCTCGGGCGCTTCCGGCGATGAGCCAGATGATGAAGAGTCTGTAAGATGAGATGGGCGTCTCAGGAGTTTGCTATGGACTCTAATAGATTTGGCATTTATATGTTTACCAACTATTTCAATTATATTATTCGCATGAAATCTGATAATTGTGTATGGGCCTAAGTAGCGGGGTTCTGTTTTCTTACTTCTCGCGGTTTTCGCTACTTGTTTGAATACCTTTTCACCTATTTTGAAAGGGATATTTTCGGCATGTTTGTTCGCTTTGTTAATTACCTGTTCTTTTTCTATTGTAATTTTCTGTGTTACTAATTTTTGAACGTTTTCCATTTGTTTTCTGTGCTTTTGCACGTAATCTTGGTAGTAATCTTGGGTATAGTATATTTCCAGAGGGTTACGTGTCTGAGTGTGACTCGAAAGGAGTGAATCCTGTTGTTGTATGTATGGTATTATTGTATGCAATTATTGCATTTCTCATCATTAACGCAATATCGTTATTATTTGTTAGTTTTTGTAAGCGGATCAATTCGCCTATCGTCGAGTGAAAACGTTCTATTGGAGAATTAGAGTTTGGGTTGTACGGGGTTGTGAAATGTATATTTACTTTGTGAATCGCACATATTTCCTTTATTATATCGTTGTCAAACTTATGGTCTGAATCTGTTGTTAACTTACTCGGGGTACCTATTACTGAAAAGATTTGTAATAGCGCTTCTGCTACGTGGATACTAGTAGCGGCTTGTAACGGGGCTACTTGTGCAAATTTCGAAAAATTATCAATTATTGTTAGGAATGTAGAACCGTCTATACTATAGAGATCCATGAACATATGCTGCATGGGCTTCTCGGGGGTTTCTGTTAAAA
Organism: Drepana falcataria; assembly: GCA_945859725.1. Lineage (NCBI taxonomy): Eukaryota > Metazoa > Arthropoda > Insecta > Lepidoptera > Drepanidae > Drepana > Drepana falcataria. The sequence goes on from OX243926.1 coordinate 4,260,637, forward strand.
CAAGGGGTGCTCGTATGGGGTTTCTCTCATACTTGGCTTTGAGGCAAATTTCACAACTGTTAATATATTTTTGAATAGAAAGTAACATATTGGTCCAATAATAATTTTTGCGTAATTGTTTAAAAGTTTCTTGTATACCACGATGGATCGTTTTTCCTTCGTGATACCTTTGTATCAGCTGTTTTTGTTCGGATTGGTCGTCTACTAATTTTACTCTAGTTAGGCATCTAAAGAGTTTAGGGCCACGTTGGTCAAAGACTGAGTCGTAAACTTTGCAAAACAGTGGGAATAGTTCTTCGTTGTGAAAATAACAAAAGAATTTTCTATCTGCTATTGTATGCTCTCGTAAGAAATTAATAATCTGTTGCTCTGTATCGTTTACTGGAATGAAAACATGTTTTATGACAAAATTGTTTTTAGATTTATCTTCTATTCTGTATTCTAAGCCAGGTGAAGTACGTATGTGAAATTGCTTCAACTGTTTATCTATTGCGTCTGTGCAAATCGGGATTTTAGACGTTATGTCGTTGCTTATATCGACATTGGGTTCATTGATTGTAGCAGGTGTTCTAGGTAAGTTGAGTATGTCACGTATGTCTATGTCATGGTTCGTGTTCGAACTATATGACTGCGTTTGTATTATATCTTGTAATTGTATTGAGTCGTCGATCGGGGATGGTTCTACGTTAAGGGATGCTATTTCATCTATAAGACTACTTGTAGAGGGTTGTTCCGCGTCTATGGCATTTATTTTAATCCTTGAAAGCGCGTCTGCGTTTGTGTTATATTTTCCCTTTTTGTAAACAATCTGATAGTCGTATTCCTCTAAACGTAATCGCCAGCGAGTGAGTTTCGAGTTGGGGTCTTTAAGAGACATTAGCCATGTGAGTGGCTTGTGGTCAGTGTATATGGTGAATTTTCTGCCATATAAATAAGGACGAAAGTACTTCGTAGCCCATATGATGGCTAACAGTTCCTTCTCTATTGCTGAATATCTAGATTCGGTAGATGAGAGTGTACGTGAAGCGTACGCAATTGGTTTGTCAGAGCCGACTGTACCTTGGGATAATACCGCACCTATTGACACATCCGATGCGTCCGTAGTGAGTATGAATGGTTTCTCAAAATTAGGGTACTGTAATATAGGAGCGTTGCAAAGCACTTCCTTTGATTTTTCAAATGAGTCTATGTATTCAGGAGTATGTATAACTTTCGCGTTTTTCTTTAGGCATCTAGTAAGAGGTTTGGTTAATTTAGCGAAGTCAGGGATGAATTTTCTATAGTATCCTACTAAGCCGAGGAAAGACTTAATTTCCTTCTGTGTTGTAGGGATGGGGAAGTTTTTGACAGCACTGATTTTATCTTTGTTCGGCTTAATGCCTTCTTGGGTCAGTACGTGTCCTAGGTATCCTACTTCTTTTTTCAGGAATTCAGACTTGTCTAATTGCACTTTGAAGTTATGTTCTCTAAGTCGCTGAAATACCTTTTTAAGCTTTGTTATATGTTCCTGTAATGATACACTATACACTAATATATCGTCTAAATATACTACGCATGTATCGACCAGTAAATCCCTCAAAACATTGTTCATTAGTCGTTGAAAGGTACTAGGAGCATTCTTGAGTCCAAAAGGCATCCTAAGAAACTCGTAATGTCGGTCTGTGGTGAACGCTGTCTTCTCAATATCATCAGAATCCATTTCTACCTGATGGTATCCAGATGCTAAATCTATGGCGCTAAAATATTGAGCTCTACCTAGCTTATCCAGGATGTCATTAATATTAGGTATAGGATATTTATCCTCAATGGTTCGGTCGTTTAATTTCCTGTAGTCAATAACAAGTCGCCACTTGGTTTGTCCGGATGCATCTTTCTTTTTAGACACTATATGAACTGGACTAGACCAAGGTGAAATGCTTTCACGAACTACGCCTTTCTCTAATAAGCTGTCTACTTGTTTTTGTATTTCCTTTTGTTCGCAGGGAGGGCGTCTATAGTTTTTCCCGAAGATAGGTGTGTCGTCGGTTAGTCGTAACGAATGCTTTACTGAATGAGTGAATGTAATAGGAAGATTTTCAGAATAAAATATGTCTCTATACTGAAAGCAAAGTTTTTTAATTTCCCTTCCCTCTTCAGTGTTTAAGTGATCTGTTCTAACTCTATTGATATTATACTTCAGTTCTTTATCAATTTCCTGTACTGTTAAATGATTAAGTTGCATATCCTGTTTAAAGTTTCGCTTTATCTTAACATTATCGAAGTACAAAGGGATCTCTGTTGTATTTGTATACAGTTTCTTATTTCTATAATCAATACGGCACTCTAATGTACTCAGGATGTCGTTGCCTATTAAGCCTTGGTATTTGTTATCAAAATTAAACAATAGGAACTTGTATTCAACATCCGTCCCGAATATGAGTGGTAACGATAAGTACGTAACTTGATCGTGTGACGAAGTACCGTGCGCGGTTGTTATTTGAAATGGTTCAGTATGAATGAATTGCGCGAATTGTTTATCTACGATAGCGCTTGGGCTCAATAAAGATCTTGTGGCACCGGTGTCTATAAGAAACTTGCCACCTAGTTCATTTATATGTATATATGGTAAACTGTCAACTATATATTCGTAATCTATTAGGTAATTTACTATATTATTTCGTCGTCGTTTGGTTCTGTGGGAAAATTTGCAGTATTTTCTAAGTCTACGGGCATTTCCATTCCCTCTACGTCCGTTGCTACGGCGTAGTTATCGTAGTGTTCGAGCTCGTAGGGCTCATTTGTTACTACGTTATGGACTCTATTCATGGGTCCGTAAGGTTTCTTTTGATTCAATTGATTTTCTTGCTTAATAGCACGCGGGCCAAATTGTGTCTGATGGGCACTATTAGGTACATGTGTACTCGTAGGTGCGCGAGTATTATTGCTATTAGCAAAATAAGGTAAACGGGGCTTAAACTGTAATTGAGATACGGTTTGCGATTTACTTTCATGTCTGCGCAAACGAACCTCTTCTTGGCGGGCTAATGCAATAGCTGTTTCTAATGTTTTTGGCTGGTTGATTCTAACGCCAAGACCTATTTTATAGTCTAAATTGTCTACGAAAGTTTCTATAGCTATTGTTTGGTAATAGCGGTTTTCTTTATTTGATGGAGAGCCTATTCCACAAATTAAGTCTAATAGTTCTCTTATTCGTTTTCCGAATGTCTCGCATGATTCGGTTTTTGATTTAGAGCATCTCATCATCTCTTGGAGTAATTGTACTTCGTTTCGATGTTCGCCGAAACGATTTTTAAGGGCTGTTTTTATTGAATCCCAGTCCTCTATGTCTACCTCCAATGAGATAGTTACTCTGTGTGATATTAGTATACTCTCTATGCTGCGTATATAAAAGTTAAGGGATTTGCTGCTACCGTCAAATACTGGCAGAATTCTGTCTATGAGATCATAGTCTCGTTTGTTAATAATGGCTGCTGCTTCAGCTAAGCCTGACAGAGAGTTCTGTTGTGACTCCATAGTTATATCAACTCAATTTCAAAATTAATATATAGGGTACACAGTAAACACAGTAAACACAGTAAACACAGTAAAAACACAATATAAAACACGATATAAAACACAATAGTATAACACACAAAATATTTCAAATATAAAATATAAAATATTGACCTATTGCCCCTCACTAATTTATTAATAGGGTGTATATAGGGATATTTGTTAGGGATACTGGGTAGTAAGTACGATTTAAATCAGTTTATTCTTACCCCCAATGTATCATCTTCACCTCGATGGTGTTCTTCTCGTTGAGTTCCTCCGCCCTGACCGATTTTAGGACAAGGACAATCTTGTTGGCTTGGTCTTCCGCTTCCGCACTCGTAGATTCTTTAAGGATAGTGGAGCAGTACCGCACACTGCAGAGTCTTATGCACTGATGCGACACTATTAACGCACTATCCTACCGACTGCGCCAGTTATGTTGGGGGCGAGGCGGAGCGGCTTTTAAAAAAGACACAAGTTGTCCGGAGAACGGTTTATTTGGAACTAACAAGCTTATGCGTTTATTCTTACAAGTAACTTATATGTAAACAATTCTTATCGCTGTAAGGTGATCCGTGGGATCATGGTTCAGTGGGGTCGGAGCATACATAACTCCCGTTGTTTTTAATTAATGAAACACACAAGATTGATTTTTTTATTATTCACTTAGACAGGTGAGTGTTTTGAAATTACAAGGAAACTGTTGTGGCATGAAGAATAAAAATAAACATTTTCCAACTAATAACACAGTGTAACAAATTTGTAACCATTGCTATTCTATTCTAACGGCAAATATAACCCGCACACGCAAAACACATTGTGGATAATCGAAAGAAGGCATTCCACGTGTTCCCTAAACTCCTTTTATTATTTACAAGCTATTTTCCGCTACTGGCTGTGAGCGCAGTCCTGATTCTCACGTACATTAGTAAACACTGGAATAACGCAACAATACTGTAACTTACCAAAATAACCTGCCAAGTTGCGTTGTACGTGCGTGTCGTGAATTCCTAGCATAAGCAATATTATGTTACAAAATTAAGATGTAGTATTACAGTTGCTTATGTCAGAAGAATTCCTCGTTACTTTATACACTCATTCTCTTATTAGATAAATCTTTATATATATATAATTCTTCTGTGAGTGTGTATGTCACTGAACTCCTCCTAAACGGATGGACCGATTTTAATGAAATTTTCTGTGTCTTCTCAGGTGGATTCGAGAATGGTTTAGATTCACAATTGGATGCGATAGGTGGCGCCACCATCTTTTTTTTCCACCCTAGCGAAGCTGGGCGGGACAACTAGTGTCATATACAAATATACATGTAGGTAGGTTCTGTAGGGGTGGGCAGAGGTCTAATAACACCCTCTTTTCGCCGGTGACATATTTAGACGCTAACGTGACAGATGGCGAGGCTCTCACCATCTTTCAAGGATAATGCAGAAATGTTTGAATTTATTCTCAAATGTATGCGGGTTTCTTTTTGATGTTATTTTCCATTATACATATTGTGCTGAGATACTGTTTTTAAGGTCAGAATAAACATTGGTACTAACTGCCGGGACGAACTTGCAGTCTTTGCCTTGCCTTTTAAAGGCCTCCTTTAACTCCTTTAACACTCGGCCAAAACTGATTTATTATATATGTATAATACTGCATTGGAAACAACCACAACAAGTAAGTCGGATGTCCAAATGTCTTAATTACTTCTAAGGATACCTCTAGAAACACAGATAGTGTATGGACTAAGAACCCTTTTTAAAATCGGCGTATTATTTATGATTGCCATACATAGAGTCGCATGGATATACGCGCGCGACCAGAATATTTCACCAACTAGTTGTGTATTAGAAAGGGTCAGAAAGCCGATTACAGGTCGGGTGAGAACGCGAAAGCTTTCGCATGTAATCCACTAATGTGGAGCTCAGCGAGTAACTTATCATATTTCAGTTGGTAATGTAAATTACATCTTCAGGTTATCCGTAATAAGATTATTGTGTCGAATACTCATTTACAGTTCTTAGACAAAACAAGTCATTGTGGCCGAGTGGTTTGAACAGCATGCAGTCAGGATAGCAGATTCCAAGACAAGTGGTCTGTACTAATGAGTTTTGCTGAATTTAATTACAGTGACACGAGCTGAGCGGCGAAGGAAAAGGAAGGAAGGAAAGGCATTGTTGATATAACTTTTTGTGTAAGTTTGTACGTATGATGACTGATGAATGGTGATGAAGCGAAATATGTCTGTTGGTCTTGAGAGAAATAACTCTCAACTCTACCTGTCACGCGGTGACTCATGATGATATTTGAGTTTTCGTCTGGTCTAGTGGTTAGAGCTCCTGCCTGCGAAACTTGAGGTCCCAGCTTCGAATCCCATTTAGGGCAGACATTTGTGTGATGAACACGAGTATTTGTACCTTAGTCCTTGATGTCCTATTTATTTATGTATATATCTATCTATATGAGTAAATATATCGTTGTCCAGTTACCATACCACAAGCTTTGCTTAATTTGGGCCTAAGTCAATTTGCGTGGAATTTTCCCAAGGTATTATTATTATATTTACGTGAAATGCAAAGATACTGGTTAGGTATATATGAAAATACTATCCATAGTAAGTACACAAAACAGTTCAGTGAGACCACAAATCCAACATTGTTGAAACTACGCGTTATAGTATAACGAACCTAAGCAACCGACTTCCTCGCTCGAATGTGTTTTTGTTCTGCAAACAGTGGTATATACATAATTCATGCGGCTGTGTTAAGTTAGTGCACCCCATGGTCTGATGGTTAGTTAGAAACTAGGTACGGGTTCAGGTGCCTATAATGTTTTTTTTTCAGTTGCTTTTATGATAATAATAAAATAATATATCCTCACGCCTTCCCACAAGGGTCCCAGATGGGGTAAGCAGATGTGTATAAGCAATACCCACACACCCACTTTCCGCCAGAGATTAATTTTTTCAATAACGACTATACATTAAATACATAATTATAAAGCTCGTGATGTGACTAATCACTATACTTAAATTCAGAAAAACTCATTGGGATACATTCAGGATTCGAACTTGTGATCTTTGCGTTGCTGGCAACTTGTTGAACAACTTGGCCACCACGGCTTTTATTTATTTAATAATAAAAGGTTTATCATACCAGTGCATTTTATGCAAAAGGCATTCTTTACCACCAGCCTTCCTCCAGCCACCTTCAGTACCAACTTAAAAAATTTACCATTAACATTAACAACTACCTTACAATTTACATAAGCCATTAAAAGTAATAATAATATTATCGTAGTTATTTCATTTGATTTACTTGTTATAATACATACATTTAAACACGCCGAGGTCCCTCACGAGGTATGTACTCTCTCTAAACTTACAGACATCTGTTTCTTCATCCCCATTTATCAATTTATTCACACATGCTGGCTTTGAGTAATCTTAAAGGTTCCATTTTTTTATATAAACACACGAATCGAACCATAGATTGCTTCGTCTGTATATTCATCGCCCATCCGACCAAAGCTAATTTTACTTTTATTTTTTTCTTCGAGCCGCTTCCAGTGTTTAACAACATGTTAGTCACAAACAATTTTGTTGTGCTTACTTTCATATATATTTCGTCTGCAATAATAGTCAAATGTTGATCTTCTTCAAGTTCTAAAATATATACGCTTCAACTACGGCAATACAAACAACTATGTAACTAAACAACTTGGCGGTTCTCTAGAGCCTTAGGAATATTTTGGCCGTTTCCTGACGCGGCGCGGGTGACGTAAGCTACTTCTCATCATGCCCTCCCATAAGCGTTCTTACTGTCCTACCCGCTATGTTCGAAAGTTTAGTAATGTTGCTCGGTTCATTGCCCCCACGAGTCCACTGATGGTTAAGTTCGTCCCAAATTCGACCTTTATTATTATAGTTGCAGGTATATTATGCTGCGATCCTTTATATTTTTTAAAGTTTATCATCATTGGTAATTAAATATTAAATATATCTTCACGCCTTCTCACAAGTGTCACCTAAAGTAGTAGTAGGTAGTAGGTACTAGTAGTAGTAAAAGGTAGTGAGCTGTAGGTACCCACAGACCCACTCTTCGCCAAAGATATTATTTAGGTCCCAACATAGCAGGTGGCGAGTACATTGCCGGTACTCAAGCATTTATTCACAAACGTATATTTGTTCTTGATGTTTTCATTCACCGTAAAGCTGTGCTGAGACAAATCACTTAAATGCAAACAAACTCATTAGTGCAGTCGGGAATCGAACTTGCCATTTTTGTATTAGAGGTAGCTCGAACCACTCGGCCACTAGGCTTAAATATATTATGATCAAAAAGAACACGCCATGACTCCAATATCAGCGCATACGTTTACGCAGCGCAGCGTTAGTTTATTAAACTAAAATCAAGAACTAGAATAAGTTCCTGATTCCTGTTTCTAGTTTAGTAAACTAGAATTAGTACTAGAATAAATAGCTGATTGATAAATATATATGAGGATAGAGACCAGCGTACAATTATTAAATTCAAAACTTATTTTCTCTCATCGCTCATTCCACTTAGAAGACTTTCAACCTTTTATGAACAAAATACCACTTTTTAATCTTCAAAGTATTATGATATTTGTAATGTATCCTCAAACGTACGCAGATTTCTTAACAATTAATAATTATTCACTATACCTAAGTTCAGAAAATACTAATCGGGGGGATATTGTAATTCGAACCTGAATCTGTGCTTTGCAAGCAACTTTTCACCCTCTTCGACCACTACGGTTGTCGGGGTACTGGTAGATATACGTGTATTATGATTCACGTTATGTGCTCATGTAAATTCGACTGAAACATTTAATCCACGTAGCGGCCTCGGATCTCGGACCCCCGCGATGTGTGCGGAATGCGATAAATACGAAGTATTTTGTATCAGTCTGTTTACCCTTTGTGTTTGGGAAGCACGATAGTTACAGGAACCCCGATACATTGTTTGAAATAAATATTGTATTATAGAAAACATACAAGGTTCGACCTTATAATGTATGCTTATAAAATACATATCTTAGTCACTTATTTATTTATTTATAATACCTCTGACCGAATTAATTGTCCTCAAATAAATCGTAATTGTACTTGGTAAATCGTATCTCTCGATAAAAAGTTCATTTAAAGCACCTTTGAACCCCATCCAATTTATTTGGTCGACAGTCGGATAACCGCAATGATGTTGACAAATCGACCATTGCGGCCGGCCCGCCTCTTTGATGTTCGATCTTTTCGCTACTGTAATCGGGAGTTCCGATAATTCATTTGATAACGAAACAGAAACGATTTGTGAATGGTAAATTATGATACTGCAAATAATCACAGCGTTACGATGTAACGCTTTAAGAACAAACATTTTTGCATTTTTATATTACTATACTTGTGTTTAGGAAATAGGAATTGCCAGCGATTTCCAAAAAATAGCGAAAAATTGTTCGTTCTTGCAGTAAAGATAGCGTGGATTGGCATTACAGAAAAATAACATTGCATTAAGTTTACCTTCTGTTTACTTACCAACATTTTATCTAGTATATTAATAGTAGTCTATGATTTTATCAACGAAAGAAAATCTACGCATTCTTTACGGAAATCCAACCTTTATGGTTTATGAATATCATGTAGCGCCATCTAGTTTGTCAATAGCTTACTAAATAGTATTAATATCGCAAATTTTAAAATTTTATTAATATAAGTGATATTGAAAACATCCCCATCAGTCTCCACGATAGACGTCAGATCTGCTAAGCAACCATAGTAAAGGATAATTTATAGCTATTTATACTAGCACAAATAATAAGTATTTTTAGGGTTCTATTGTAGTCAACACGCTATTTCCATTAGGTGTCGTAGATGCAGGTTCGACTCATGTCGCGTTGCCTATTCTGCCTGAACAATCTCATCAAATCATGGCGGGGAAAGGCACCTGGGGAGTTGATTGAATTGAATCCCTGCCTGACGCCCGTATTTCTTGCCAGCTTTCCTCGGATCGAACTTACAGTTAAATGTACTTTAATCTGATTGAGTTTGGTTAAATAAATCGAGTTCGCGACATGTGACTACAATGAATCTGTGTATGTTTCGTGTTGGAGATGAAATGTAAGATATTATTAATATAAAATCAAGATTATCGGTGTTTTTTTCTTTATTTTAATATAATGTGATTTAATACAAGCTTTTCATCAGTCGGGTCATCTTTTATGTGTTCCAAGTTCTTGGCTGTAAAGCTGGGGTTCTTTATCCGGCTACAGACGGATAAAAGTGCGATAACTGTAACTTTGTCAACAGATAAGGCTATATGTAGGAATATATACAGGATGCCTCAGAAAATACTGGAATACTTAGAAAATTTTATAAGTTTCGCAGAACTATAAACTAAATACTAGATGAACTAATAACAGATAAAATCTTGGGCAAATATCCCGGGGTATTATCTTCTGCGGAATATGTTCTTCATTTATACGGTTTTTCACGTAGGACAACGTATTTACCGCCGTTTACCTGGCAATTTTGATACATTAAAACCTTGTTCAGATTTAATGGGCTATTGACCAGAGTTTATTAAGTTTGAATTTGGAATTGTATGTAGGTACAGTTCAGACATAAATCAATTTAGATTATTGTCAATCATAATAATGACAAGCCCACTTGAGTAGAATGCATAGTTTTTTTAACCCGCTCAGTCGGTGGCGGTTTGCTTATAAGAAATGCATGCTTTGTCTCTTTATTTATTCACATGGGGTTAGTTCGATAAATCCGGGTCTTCCATGGGGGAGCTTTATTGAACTTTATATTTAGTTCACACCCGGATCAATAAAGGCAATGGAAGATTTGTTGCATTGATGTCCATTCTTTTGATTGTTAGATCGTCGTTTTTATGGTATCATAAACTCTGGGGAAAGGATTTGATGTTCAATCGATCACTCAATTAGTACGTGCTTTAAGGTCACCGTAATCAATAGTTTGGTAAATGTAGACTTTACAAGTCACCAAGTCCACCTAGCTTAAAACAATTTATATTCACATATTTTCCGAGCCTTGGTGGCTGGGTGGTACGAGTAGTTGCATGGAAAACAAAGATTAGTAGATAAATTGGTTTGATAAACTTAAGTACACTGATTAGTCGCACAGCGAGCTTTACGGTCAAGAAAAGATCAAGGTCAAGGAGAAGTTGTGCTTGATTAGCGGATATATCCTCGCCATTCTATAACATTGGCACCTCGAATGTATCTCTAGTTGAAAGTGGGTGTCTGTGTACTACCGACACACCTTTGCATACGCTTAAGGGAACCCTTGTGGGAAGGCATGAAGATATATATTACAAAAAAATTTTTTACTTCTTTATGACTAATGAAGTCATGCGATTTTTGCTTCCATCATTCTAAATTGGGTGCACTATTTACAGCCTGCAATTACCGAGCGACACACAAGAGACGCGGATAATTTGTCATGGCTAGGGGCGTAGCGGTCTCGTAGTGGCGCTACGCGGCTACGCGGCTACGAGGCTACACGCTACGCTAATGAAACATGTTGTTTGTTTAGCATTACGTATGTTACAGGCGTTGCAATTGAAGCAGACGTTTCCATAAAAGTTTCTAAATCATACTCTCTTCTTTTAACCTTATTACCTGAGAATATATTGCTGGATATAACTAATCTTCAGAAGGTGTTCGGTTAGTTTTTTGGTTGTATAATGTTAACATATATGCACTTTACCAACTAAATAAGAATACAGCTTCACCGCATGTTAAACAGTTTATGAATATGAATATCAAAATATCAACTGCTACCGAAATTAAATTGATCTTTCTCATAATTAAAGTGTTAAATTAGAAGCTTAATCCTGAAACGGTAAATAAAATTACAAATACATAGAAAGGATGAGTGAAGAAAGGTTGACTAAACAGATAAACAATGCGATAGTGTTTGGAAGAAAAGGCAGAGAAGGACCATATTCCAACTTCTTAGATCGATCGAACATTCAAGAATAGAATTGTCAAGAGTGACACGATCGATCGTGTATGAGTTAGCACCCTACCATTACTGCCTACCCCGTTAAGGACTTAGCGTATGATGTGTATGTAGTCAACGAAACCAAAGGGTAACCATCGGAGAGGAAACCGGTGATGATCGTTAGATAAACCATGAATGGCTAACTCTGTCATGTCTTCTGGATCTATAAAGGGACTACAATATAACTCAAACAAGTTTATTTTGGTTCCACAAAATCACTATATACCCTGAATTGGTAGCAACCGAGCTTGGTCGGTGCATTACACCGGTACCGTCCGATTGTTGCGGTCCCTCCGTAATGGGCTTAATTCTGATGCGGCTTTCGGCTTTTAGCCAGTGTTTACCTGCAAAATGTACCGTGCACTCACCATAAATCTGCATTTGCCATGTTTTTGTACGCATAGTACGAACGTGATAGGTGGAGAGGTGGAATGCCTGTCGATAGTTGTTGTTAAGTAACATGTTTTTGTTAGCCATAGATATTGAATAAATATTATATACTTTTCTATGTAGGTGGCTAACGGTGCTGCTGGCATGCTGGTATGCAATTACGACCACACCAGACTATTACATAAAAATCATGTAATCTGTTCATTATCTATTAACTCGTTCAAATTGTTTACTCCATTCTTAATACTTTTAAACAGTTCATAATTTTGCACCGTCGAGTATCATATTATTATTTTATCAATGGCAATTATTTATTTTTAAATAGAACAGACACTTTCTAGTGAAAAAAATTCTACCTGGTGAATTTAAAAAGAATCCTTACGAAGAGTCGTAAAAAGCTATGATACATGTCACATAGCCTCTATAGCTAACTTTCATTAGTAAGTATAGTCCCATTCCTGAAACCACATCAAATGCCGGGAATAATGAAATATTACAATACTGCAATATTATAAACCTGCATACGTCTGAGAAGAAATTCAAAGTCGTGCTTGAGTAACGGCGATGGACTCGCCATCTGTCACGTTGGCACCTAATATACCTCGGCGGAAAGTGGGTGTGTGGGTATTACCCATACACCTCTGCCTACCCCTTCTGGGACCCTTGTGGGAAGGCGTGAGGATATATTATTATTATTATTATTACAATACTAAAATTGCTTGACAACTCCTATGTCCAGAAACTGCAATAAATCTATCAAAATCTCAAACTTGCTTAGCACCACACGTTGCAAGTTGTCGTGCATATTACTTGTAACATATTACATAATATACATAGCTTGCTTCGTGACGTCACAACTAAAAGTTAAATTGAATCTCGTGTGGAGACCGCACTCGCATGATTTATTAGTCACTTGTGAATACGTAACCGAGTTACGCTTGTGTACTTTTGTTATTGTAATTGAACCTTTGGTATAAGTACTCCCTAAGTACCTAAGCGTTGGGAAGCTAGTGAAGGAACTCGTGATGCTGAATTGAGGTTTAAGGTTCTCTATTTAATGACCATTCAGTTTTACTATTTAATGATTTCTGCGCGGAAAAATCAAAAGCAAATAAGAGGTTTGAAGTTCCTACTCTATCAAGGAATCAGCTTCATGGTATCATATCACCAAAGAGACGCAACATACTCTGTAATCTATTTATAATAATAATAAATAATAATAAATAATATATCCTCACGCCTTCCCACAAGGGTCCCCGAAGGGGTAGGCAGAGGTGTATAGGTAATACCCACACACCCACTTTCCGCCAGAGGTATATTAGGTGCCAACGTGACAGATGGCGAGTCCATCGCCGTAACTCAAGCACAACTATACATACTCCTTTGAATTTCTTCTCAGACGTATGCAGGTTTCCTCTCGATGTTTTCCTTCACCGTAAAGCTCGTGGTGTGACTAATCATTGTACTTAAGTTCAGAAAAACTCATTGGTACAGTCGGGATTCGAACTTGCGATCTTTGTGTCGCAGGCAACTGCTCGAACCACTCGGCCACCACGGCTGTCTATTTATCTGTGGTGCAAATAAAATAACATTATATTCTATTGTATACCAAATTTATGAGTAAGACTAAGAGTAAGTACTCGAAACTGACGAGCATGTATGAAGAGACTGATGAATGTGGACGAAGCGAAAGAGGTATGAAAGTCTAGAGAGATATGGCGCTTTATACTCTCCGTCTACCCTGTTAGGGACTCGGATGATCGGTGATGACATGTAATAGCTTCAGAGATTAGAATTAAAAAAGATATGCATTGCCGCAAAGTACCACCTAATTCTATACAAAGTAAGTAATTACTGTAATAGATACAAAGAGTTCCGTTTAAATTTTAACTTAAAGAGTAGCTTCACTATCCTACACTCTATAAATCTACCCTTGACTATGCTTAACTACGGGCACCTGGTCAAAGGTGCATGGGGTTCAGGTAACTGATAAGACATCGTTGTAAATCCAGAGGAACAAAGCCCGTTGGGTTTGTCTATAAACACTATGATTTAAGATCATTAAAAGGGCTGACTATTGAAATCGCTCGAATTAATATCGCTTGCGATATCACAATCCGAAATTTAGTTGTAGCTTTTTTAATTATGGTTATTTATTTGTGGTTCGTGGTTGCGCCTGTCTTCAATTTCACTCCCTTGGGTAATAGTATATTGATCTTAAGCCTAGCCTTCCCCAATAAATAGGCAATCAAATGAATGGGATTAATACTTCCATTAGCATTAGTATGATCAACTGAACAAACAAAATCTCTTTCTGCTTTATAATATTTGTATAGATACAAAATAATTAAGAACCGTGGCAGCCGAGTAGATCGAGTAGTTGCGTGCAACACAAAAGTTGCAAGTTCGAATCCCGACTGTACCAGTGTTTTTTTTCAAACTGCATACGTCTGAGAAGAAATTCAAGGCGTATGTATAGCCGTGCTTGAGTAACGGTGATGTACTCGCCATCTGTCACGTTGGCACCTAAAGTATTTCTCTGGCAATAAGCGGATGTGTGGATACTACTTTTAGACCTCTGCCTACCTCTTCGGGGATCCCAGGTTTGGCGTGAGGGTATATTATATTGAATACAAAATAATCTGTCAAAATAGTTTTGCGTATCTCTGAGAATAGACCTCTGCCCAAATCCTCTTCATGGTCGGCGACGTCTGCGCTTGAAATGTTATTATCTACACTCAAAGGATTTCAGTTCCATCTGGGTAGCCTTAACTCTGTTTCCTTTTTTATGTTACTCATGCCTTAACAATTACAATTTTGTTATTACATACTTACGTATTGTTTTGTTAATCTATATAAATAAAAATGAGTTGCTAAGCGCAAAGCTCGCGAATGGCTGAACCGATTTGACTGATTTCTTTTTTGTTGTGTTTGATGAAGTCTGGGGAAGGTTTTTATGGAGAGAAAAAACGTAAAAATATGAGGACAAACAACAATTTTCTTTTCCCATACAAACAACTCTGTCACCAGCTGTTAAACATTGACTGAGAAATAAGGCAGGCAGGACAAGGCCCACCGGGACAACTAGTATAATTATAAATGTTCATGACTTTCATGAACTGGTGGTAATATGTACGTAAGTATGTATGGATATATCTATATATTTATGTGACCTCAACTACAAAGTGAGGTCATATTCATTAATGTATTGATAGGACTTGTACAAAGTTTTGTACTCAGCGCATGTTTTACCCAACTTAATTATGTCAGTACTGTAATGCAAGGTGTTATCACGAATCACTAGAGAGCTAAATAGTGAGCAACTATTCTGTAGTTTTCGTAAACTTTTCGACGTGATTTCGCCTTACCACTCTAAGACAAAGAGCTCTGAAGTTCGCTAAGTCTTCGTTCGTAGCATTAAAGTCAGCCACAGTCTGGAAGGCTAAAATACTAATAATAACTTGTAATGACTGCTCCATCAAGTTTTATAACTATATAGCTTTTAGTTAAAATATTAAGTATATTTAGGTTTATACTATTTATTATTATATATTTGATACTAGCTGACACGCCGGGTGTCAGTTAGTACCAAATACTATTGAAATTAAAGTATTAATATACACGCCTTCCCACTAGAGTCCTTTATGGGGTAGGCAGACGTGTAACTGCAACCACTTTTCACCGAATATATACTGTGGTGACAGATGGCGAGTATGTCGCTGTTTTTCGTTTGAAATTCTTCTAAAGCGTATGCAGGTATCCTCTCGATGTTTCTCCTTCCTGTAAAATTCTTGATGTGATAATTTAAACTTTTGTTCAGAAAAACTCACTATGCTGCAATTAGAACTTTAACACGTTTACGACGTTTAACATTTTGTTTAACTTGTTTTTATTGTGGTGGTTTAATATTATAATTATATATAATATATCCTTACGCCTTCCCACCTGAATGAACAACCTAGAATTCAAATAAATAGACAAAAATAATTTACGCGTCAGAAATTATCACAAGGACCCCAGTCACACACCTGACATCATTACTTTCTTTCCCTCGTGTGTCATATCAAATTGTAAAGAACCTAATGGATTAGTATTTCAGAGAAAAAACATATAATCAAACACCACCACATTTATTCTGAGCCCCTAGCTTTTGCGTAGAATGAAATGTATTTCAAATTAGGTACCCATTTAATCATTGAGTTTTCGTTAACATTTCACACCGGACCCCTAACAAGGTAATCAGAAAAAGTAAATCACCAGTTCTCTCTAGATTTACAGATTATTATGATCAGTAGCATTCTTAATTTATTTTATGCTTTTGTCACGTTAGCACCTAAAAGATATCTCTGGTGGATAGTGGGTGTGTAGGCACTTCATATACCCTTCGGGGACCCTTACGGGAAGGCCATATTGTTATTACTTTTTTTATCCGAGTAAATAATGGCGGCATTGTGGTTTAGATCCCAAAGGTTTCTACCAATGAGTTTTTTCTTAACATCATCATAGTGATTATTAATCACACCCTGATCTTTACTGTGAAGGAAAACACGTGAAGAAACCTGCATACATTATATAAGAAACTAGCTGTCCCGCCCAGCTTCGCCCAGGTGAAAAAGTAAAATTTCCTGAAACACGATCGCAGCGCCACCTATCGGGTCCAATTGTGATGTAAGCTATCCTTTATTTTAAGTTAGATCAAACTGCATACGGTGTGCAAATTTGATTGAAATCGGTTAAGTAGTTCAGGAGCCCATCGTGGACTTGATTGCCATAAAAAAGGTTATAGTGAGTCAATCTTAAAAGATAGACATATGCTGTCGCGGACTTTTTTTTAGAACTTTTAAAGAGGAACAATTCCCTCATACATAATATTTGTATTACTTAAACTGTTTACGAAGCGCACGCAACGGAAGCTCTAAAAAAGGAATATTTTTTCCCGTTCTGGCAACATTATTCATTTATGCTTCGCTCCTATTGGTCGTAGCGTGATGTTATATAGCCTAAAGCCTTCCTAGAGAAATGGACTATCCAACACAAAAATAATTTTTCAATTCCAACCAGTAGTTACTGAGGTTAGCGCGTTCAAACAAACAAACAAACAAACAAACAAACAAACAAACTCTTCAGCTTTATAATATTAGTATAGATTGAAAGAGGTATTTCTAGTCGTGCTCGAGAAACGGCAATACACTTGCCATCGCGTTGGCATCTAAATATATCTTCAGCGAAAAGAGTGCACTGTTACACCTCTGCTTATCCTGGGATACACATGTGGAAAGGCGTAAAATATATATTAATACTTTGATAATTAGATTAGATGCCATAAATAAAATGTATTCAGAATATAAGTAACAAAATTTCGTGATTTTATCTTCCTCATACGATCCTAAGATCTGAGATAAAAAGAACCCATAATTTAATATGCGGTCGTAGAGACAATATTTTATGAGCTTTCGTTGGGGTAATGAGTGCTGTACGAGGTCACTCAGTCCTCAACACGTGTAGTAGTCACAGTAGAAACATCTCATTACCGTTTCGTTCTCGGGGCAAATGGGGGTTAATTTCATTAGCGCGAGCTCAACGAATCGTGTGATAACTTTAGTGCTGTTATGTGAAAGGGCTCCCCAGGGATCAAGCCGAATGTTTATAGAGGCAGCGTATGGAGAATTCGTTGTGACTTTCATGAGTTTGTTTGTGTGTTACATTGTTCAAATTTCTGAAATTTATATGTAAGGAACTGTTTGCATTTAGCAACTTGAAACCGAGAAGCTGTAGGTATCAATTTGAAAAAAAAAACTTTACTTTGAACAATATTATATTGTCGAAGATGCATTCCAATAATTATAATAAAAAAATATTACGAGTCTTGAGTTTGGTTATTGTGCGAGAAATGCTCCCTCCGCTAACGTGATTGCCTGAGCGTTATGGCAAAAACATAATAAAATAAAGTCATATTATTAGCATACCTACATATTCTTTGATAAAGAAATGGAGGACCATTGTTTTGTGTCTGGTATTAAAATCAGTGACTTAAAGTATCGTTGTACACAGTTCATTACCATAACTGATTGGAGAGAGGTATTGTCCTGAAATTCACGTAGCAATTACGATCGTCCCCCGCCGGCTGCGGCGGACGCAAAGCCCAACCGTGTAATTATTGCAGTGAGAGCAAAACTTTACTATAAAACACTATTGTCACAATATACAAGTTACAACAGTACAGTATAATACTCCTAATCTTAGCATTGAATCGTAACACAAGTGACTGTATATGCGAGGCTCCATATTGTAGTTATAAGTATGATGGGTTTCCTACTAATTGTTCACGAGTCCGTATTTTATCACTTTGATTTTTGTCTCAAGCATTTCATGACCCTTCTTAACCATCACCAAACATCCCACCACCAACAGGGAATTCATCATATAGATAGTACAGAGTCAGTTGAACTTCATGCTGCAAAGGCATTTTCCAAGTTTTTTTGGATGTGCCTCTTATTAGTCACCTTAGTGTCGTTAGAGAAAAGACACGAAGGCAAATAGAACTCTTTAGGTGGTGTAGCCCGTATCACATTTATCGCAAATTATTCATATACAAGGTACATAAAGTAGGTACTGATTCCCTTATTTTATTGTGCTAAAACCATACAAATTAAAATGCCCGCGAGTGAACTCCCAACAGACTTCGACACACCTCGCTAATTGGCTCACTCAATCGACCAGGTTCGCTATTCAAAAATTGGTTATGGTGAATTGATCGTAAGCTCGTAGACTTAAAAATTTGTGCCCGGTTCACGTTTGCGGTCCTTAATTAAGTAGTTAATGAGATTGGGACCTGACCTCCTTTAGTCTTGATCGATAAAGGTCACTAAATTACAACATAAAATTATTGTTACCTTTTAGTATTATGCCTTTGTAGGACCGAACCGAATCCCTTCTCTTTTTTTTTATACCACATGGGTGGCAAACAAGCATGCGGTCCACCTGATGGTAAGCGGTTACCGCCGCCTATGGACGCTTGCAACACCAGGGGTATCACTCGCGCGTTGCCGACCCTGCAGGAATCTCTCTTTCTTCGTCTCTTTTTATGAAGGATTATTGAGTTTTTCTGAACTTAAGTACAGTAATTAGTCACACCACGAGCTGTACGGTGAAGGAAAACATCGAAAGGAAACCTACATACGTTTAAGAAGCAATGCAAAGGCGTATGGTATAGTCGTGCTTGAGTAACGGCGACGGACTATCCATCTTTCAAGTTGGCACCTAAAATATATCACTGGAAGAAAGTGGGTACCTCTTCGGGAATCTTTCTGGGAAGACGTGAGGATATAAATATTAAATTATTAAGGTGCAAACTTGATAGATGTCGGGTCCATCCGTTTCTCAAGCACGCATGTCTTTTAAATCTCTTCAAACCTGTGCGAGATTAAACACAATGATTTTTCTCACATTAAATCTTATAGTACGAAAAATTTGGACTAAAGTTAAGAAAAAGCACTGGTACAAACCGCCGGGAGTTGAACCTGCAATCCTAATTTCACAGACCAGTGTTCAAACCATTCGCTCATTGGTCACCACGGCCTTAATATACCTTCGCAACTTGTCCAGATAAGTGTGACCACCTTGTTGGCGCAATGAGTAAATTCAATTAGTTCTACTGGCTGTTTATACGCATAGACGTTTTGTCATGAAACTTCTGCTCATGGTTCGACTTTACGTAATTGGTCGAAGGATTTTTGCCCAATTTATTGAATGCTCCGAGATTTCAACCGCGTAAAGTGAGTTTTAATTGGTTGTTAAAACATAATATATCTCACGCCTTCCCATAAGGGTCCCGAAGGGTCAGAGTTGTATAGTACCCGCACACCCACTTTCATGTTGATAAGTAAAATCGTTTAAGCGTTGTTACTCCAACCTCCTATTATCACGTACTCTCAAATCGTATAGCAGAAGTAGTTACATAAACCCAAACCCACAAATATGCTTAAGTTTGGCTCGTTATAGGTACCAACATGAATATCGAAGAGGCATTACAGCGAGCGCTAATAGCCAATATCTGCCGCCAAAATTGCCTTCCTAACGATATTTCTGATGCAAGTAATAAAACCAGTAATCCTATTACCGTTTCCAAATCGTTTTTGCTGACGTGGATATAATGTATAATGTTTAGTTGACGGACTGGACTAGTGGTTAGAGCTCCCACCGGCGACACTTGAGGTCGCGGGTTCGGTTCCCGCTAAGGGCAGATATTTGTGTGATGAATACTAGTACCTTATCCTTAGTAACTTAGTCTCGGATGTCCTTTATCTATCTTTATAGGTATATATAGGTAGGTTGTCCAGTTACCATAACATAAGCTTAGCATAAAGCTATGTGGAATTGTCCCAAGGTATTCATTATTTATTGTTATATACAAAGATAATAATGAGGCAGTGTTTGTTTAAACGAAGTGATCTCACGAACTATTAATTCGATTTGTCGGAAATAAAAAAAAATTGAATTAGGTAGCCCGTTTATTGAGTATTATCTGTTAGTTAATATCATCTGTTAGAATATGTCATGAAGATCTCATGACAAGGAAAGTGCTGCAGCTGGAGTCGAACCCAAAATGTCGTGGCAGACCCCGACTAACATGGATATCGGTTATCAATAAAGACCTCGCAAAAGATAGCCTAGATCCGCTGATGACCAAGAAACGATGTGCCTGGAGAAGGACGGCTAGGAGAGCCGACCCCAATTAGAAATGGGAAAAGGCCTGAAGAAGAAGAAGAGTTAATATCATCTGTTAGTTGCTTAACTTGATTTTAGATTACCTACCATTTGTGTGCATAACATGTAACTAATTTTATGCTCAATAAATTATTATTATTATCTCTCTTCTTCATCTCATCTTCATACTACCCAAAATTAATAATGGAGTAGAAATCTTATTTAAATCATCAATTAAAGTTATAAGTGTATAATAAATACGTTAACGTTACCAACGTATAATACGTTAACAACGTTAACGGGATAGTAATAATAATAAACGTTGGCATTATTTAATATATCCTCACGCCTTCCCACAAGGGTCCCCGAAGGGGTAGGCAGAGGTGTATAGGTAATACCCACACACCCACTTTCCGCCAGAGGTATATTAGGTACCAACGTGACAGATGGCGAGTCCATCGCCGTTTCTCCAGCACGACTATACATACGCCTTTGAATTTCTTCTCAGACGTATGCAGGTTTCCTGTCGATGTTTTCCTTCACCGTTAAGCTCGTGGTGTGACTAATCACTGTACTTAAGTTCAGAAAAACTCATTGGTACAGTCGGAATTCGAACTTGCGACCTTTGCGTCGCAGGCAACTGCTCGAACCACTCGGCCACCACGGCTTTTTTTTTATTTATATTCCCCACACCCTTTGTGTTACACCATTTCCCACCTCTTTGCGCATGTTTGTAGGTATATACACAGGTATACAGTACTTACTATCTATTTTATTTATCTCAAATACAACTGAAAGGCACATAATACAAGTCAGCATCTATGGAGGAAATCGCGAAAAAATTAAATTAGGTAGAGAAAATTGGCCGTCAAGGAAAATGATGTATGATCCACATAATAAATCTACGAATATTGACCTAGTTCTTTTAATACATACTTAGATTATAATTCGTTTTGAAGGTAATCATTGAATATCATGCTTAATACTAGCATACATAATACTAGCTGTCCCGCCCAGCTTCGCCCGGGTAAAAAAGTAAAATTTTCTGAAACATGATCGTAGCGCGACTTATCGAGTTCAATTGTGATGCAAGCTCTTTCAAGTTGGATCAAACTGCACACGGTGAGCAAATTTGATCAAAATCGGTTAAGTAGTTTAGGAGTCCATCGTGGACAAACAACGTGACGCGTAATTAATATATGAAGATAATGATGAAAATTTTATGACGAAATTAATGTCGAGATTTTGTAACGAAATTATATTAGTCATAAACTTATGATATTCGTTTAAAATACAACCTTAAATGAAGCTCCACATCGAGAAGTTAAATAAACAGCAGAAAATTCGAAATTCAACAATCCCCTAAATTTGGTGTGAAAACGCGGGATAAACTAGAGAATTGTAGTAAATGCCTTGTCTTCGAACGTCTGAGGGAACTGATTGGAGACTCAAATAAATTCCTCACATCCCGTAGTCTCCACGTATTCCGTACATACCACGTGATCTGAATTGAGACCACCGTTCTATAACATAAGTCTTGAGACAAAGAAAAATCAAAATTTTATTTGATGTCGAAACGTTAGGAATCGTTGCGTGAATTTTATATTTGCACTTATACCTATGTACCTCAATCCGAAAATACAAGGTTGCCACAATTGTGACTGCGCGTGTTTTACTGACGATTTTGTAGTATACCATCAATTTCTTTAATACTGAGAATGAATGGCTTAGTAATGACACACGCACACACACACACAATGTTTTTTTATTTTCAATTAGTTGTTACTTTGCCAGCATGTCAATAAAATTATTGTCTACCTGATGTGTATACTGTCTTGCCTGACGGCTGTCAGTGATTTTCGGCTTGGCCGTTAATTTACAATGACAGCTGTCAGCAATTTGTTTTTGGCGGGCTTTTGTGTATATGCGCGCCATCTATACTAATATAATATTATAAAGAGGAAAGATTTGTTTGTTTGTTTGTTTGTTTGTAATGAATAGGCTCCGAAACTACTGGACCGATTTCAAAAATTCTTTCACCTTTGGAAAGCTACATTATCCCCGAGTAACATAGGCTATATTAAATTGGACCCCATAGGTGGCGCTGCGATCGAGTTTCAAGAATTTTACCTTTTTACCCGGGCGAAGCTTTCTGTGTGTTTCTGTGTGTCTTAAGCTAGATTCGAGAATGGTTTAGATTTACAATTGGACCCAATAGGTGGCGCTGCGATCGTGTTACGGGCAATTTAACTTTTTCACCCGAGCGAAGCTGGGCGGGACAGCTAGTTATCAATAAACCAGTGTTCTGAATAACATCTTTTATTCCGCTCCATACATACGTAACACTACCCCTACTTAAAAGGGAAACTAAAGTTAATAAAGGCCTTGGCGGTTATTTGCTCGCATAGATATAATAATGTTCTTCTGTATCTATCGATATCCAGCCGACATATATAATGTTTTTCTGTATCTATCCGCGAAGTTAGCCCCAAAAACCGCAACCTCCTTTAGCTCGTAATGTAATAGTATCATAGATTATGAAACAGATTTATGGGGCGTAAATCTCTAACGCTGTCGTGTTAATAATTTTAAAGTTCCGCGTGGATTTGAGCAACCCAAAAGTTTCTCAATTTATATTCATATTTTAAACCTAACCGCTGGAACTCAATGTTTACATCAAACTTTAAGCTGAGAAATTTCTGATATATATAAAATTTAAGGGTCTTTTAGCTCAACCGAACTGTATATTAACTTGTGTGTGACTTGCAACTTGTGTGATTCCACACATAAATATATAAATGAAGCTGGGACCATAGAAATATTTTACATACTCCTGATGGTGAGCCGATATCACCGTCTAACACAAATATTGAAAGTTCGAATCCCGACTGTACCAATGAGTTTTTCTGCACTTAATTGCAGTGATTAATCATACCACGAGCTTTATGGTGCTGGAAGAAAACCTGCATACGTTTGAGAAGAAATTCATAGGCGTATGTATGGTCGTCCTTTAGTGACGGCGATGGACTCCTGATCTGTCACGGTGGCACTTAAAATGTATTCTATTTTACGTGACAGAGAGACAATAGATATCTAGCGTGTGGCGAATGTGGGTGTGTGGGTACTACCTTGTGCGAAGGTGTGAAAATATAATATTTTTTTTAGTGTAAAGTGTCACTTATACAAGTTAAACATACTTAAATGAAACCACTCGGCACCCGTTATTTAAGTATTAGTTTAGATTTCAAACACATTTACTGATATTATCTTGAATGGCGTATAATATTTAGGGATCAATAAATCTCCATTGTTCTTTGAATCAATCTTAACTCACTTTGGTATTTAAATTTTTTTTCGTAATGACGTCTTTGATCTATTGAGCGGTGGTGAATTTTAAACAGTCGACAAATGGATGAGTATTGACTCTCGAAACACTTGTATTAACATTTTACAGGGGAAGGGCGGTCCGTGACATATTTCTACGTAATTTTAAATATTTACTGTTGTTGTTGTTTTTACTTGTTTTTTCTCAAAAATCGCGCCCAAAGAAGTCGGTTACAAACATAGAAACATACAAGCAACATACAAACATGCAAGCATTTCATTAGCGATACAACGTGGAAATGCGGCGGGCATCATGGGAACGTTTGAGCCGGGTACGTGTCCGATCTAATATTTAGTTAGTATAGTTAGTAGTATTTTATGACGAAGCATGTGCTGATAGCTATTCTTTTTGTATGACGAAGCCTGTGGCGAATGCGTTTTATGTTCAACCGACGAAACCTGCGATGTGAAAATTTTTACAGTTATACCTAAATAACTAAGAAAGTTGGTCACCCTAATTGCTGCCTACCTCATTTTTAACTCCCGGCACCTTCCCTCCGTATTCCCTGAAAATTTCATTAAGATATCTCAAACCGTTTCTTAGTTATTCAAAAATTTCCATATTTATATATATCATTCATAGCGAAGTGATACAAGTGAAGCTAATAAAAAGCGTGTAAAAAGTTGACGTCTCTTAGTATTTTTTTCAGTTGTATGTACATCTCGTGACACTTTTATTACACACTAGCTGTACCTTCGACTTCGTCCGCGTGGGATAGGGACGTTGGGCTGCATTTTTTGGATATATATTCTGGATATGCTAAGTGAAGATAACCACGTTTCTGTGATTAGATTGCAGTGCTAAACGCACAAACACACAGACAAACAGACAAAAATTCTAACAATCATTGTTTTGGGTGCTATTTGCGTTTTTAGGTCCCAATAAGGTCTTTAAACCCACAATATATTTTCTCATATATCTTCCATGTACAGACAGCGATCCGTAACATTTTTATTATATGTGTTGATTAAAGGCGAAAATTCGAACACAGCGTCTGACAGAGAGTCTAGTGGCTGGTCTTTTACGAGTGTTACAAAATATGCCCCGCAGTTTCACATTTGTTTTTTTCTGGTATACAATACCCTATGTTAATCCAGCTATTAACCTGTGTCAAATTTCATTCATATTCGTTCAGTCGTTTTGGCGTGCTTGAGTAATAGACATTCATACATACTCACCAACTTTCGCATTTATAATATTGGTAGGATATCAATCGTGCATTGCATTGACAAGGAAAATGAAAAAGTATCACCTAATACGGCGGACCAATAAAACAACCTAGCAGCGAGCCAATCAAATATTTTGTTAGTGTCGAGATGTTATCTTTTAATATTATCTCATCGGCCTAGAAACACATCGTCGAGTATTATTGCAAGACATCCTTACTCGCTTACTTGATTCTAGTGTTATTTCTTTGGAATACAATATTTTCCCAATTCAGAGATAAGTATTAAATACGAATGTCCGAGAACTTTGTATGTATGAAGTACGTTCGTTTAAATAATAATGAATATGTATAAAATAAAAATATGGTGCATTCATCATGATAATTCAATAATATTTCAGGGACACATGTATAATATGTTTCTATTCTGTCTATTACAAATTCTTAAATAATGATAATAATAAAGTATATAATAATAATAATAATATATCCTCACGCCTTCCCACAAGGGTCCCCGAAGGGGTAGGCAGAGATGTATAGGTAATACCCACACACCCACTTTCCGCCAGAGGTATATTAGGTGCAAACGTGACAGATGGCGAGTCCATCGCCGTTACTCAAGCACGACTATACATACGCCTTTGAATTTCTTCTCAGACGTATGCAGGTTTCCTCTCGATGTTTTCCTTCACCGTAAAGCTCGTGGTGTGACTAATCACTATACTTAAGTTCAGAAAAACCTCATTGGTACAGTCGGGATTCGAACTTGCGACCTTTGCGTCGCAGGCAACTGCTTGAACCACTCGGCCACCACGGCATAAAGTATATTATTATTAATAATGATGGCTAAAGCACGTCACTTGACGCGTGATAGCAACTACTATGTCGTACTCTTAAAAATATCTCATAAAGTAATTAGTCAAAATACGAGCTTTACGGTGAAGGAAAACATCGAGAGGAAACTTGCATACGTCTGAGAAGTTGTAAGGCATGTATAGTCGTGCTTAAGTAACAGCGACTTGCCATCTATCATGTTGGCACCTAAACTATATCTCTGGCGGACAGTGGGTGTGTGGGTACTACCAATACACCTCTGCCTACCCCTTCGGGGACCCTCGTGGGAAGGCGTTAGCAGTATAGAATCACTTGACTTTGTGTGAGATGTCAAATAATTAAACTAGTTAAGACGATATTTAAAATAACATATGTAATGTTAGTTGTCTACATTACATATGAAAATAATGTCAAAGTGGCGTAAGTATTCCATCCATTTAATGGAAAAAGGCATAAAGTACCAACACGCTAAGTGCGTACATTAGCTACGAGTTGGTATATATTTTATCCCACTGAGTTGACGTAACGAAATGTTACCTGTACAAGATGTAACATCAACAATTATTTATCTGTATCTCAGCCCAGTGGCGTTTGCGAGCAAGTTTTTTCTTCATTTTCCGAGGCTCGTGACGGATGCCCAGAGCAATTAGTGTCCGGAAATTACAAGAAAACACAGAGTAATCCATCACCTGCCGTAGAAAAAATAAAGAACGAAAATCTGAGGCCTCACGGCTTACAGAACGTCATTCAACCGCCAGCCGCGTGATGATGCGAATTTTTTGCCCAGCTTTTTAAGCGCTATCGTGTTCTAACTTTTAGCGTTTATATAAATAACATACAATATAATGTTGTCTTAATGAGTTCACAGGTGAGTTTTTTTATGTAATTTTCATTCGTAAGTGCGTTTTCATAAACCGGCTTAGGTTACTTGGGAATTTTCACACCGTCAACTTGAGCATTGCCGATTCTATAACAAACTCTTCCTTTTAAAGTAGATTCTATCAGTACTTTCTAGTCATGATTTCAGTAGGTAAGGTAATATATCCTCACGTTACTAAACAGGTTTTGTTTTCTGTCAGGTAACAGGTTCTGTCTCGTTGTCAGGTTCTATTTGCCATTATAGTGGCAAAAACCAATATCGTGAAATTAAGGTCGAATTATCATCTGCCTACCCATTTCCTCCTAGTGGAAAATAATGAACATAAAAATCTACTCACTGAAGTTAATCCTTACAGTAATTTTCAATTTTTTTTTTTTTATACTACAAGAGTGGCAAACAAGCATACGGCCCATCTGATGGGAAACGGTTTAAATGGCCTCAATTTTAAATGGCCAATATATTTTATCTATTCCTATCAAATCCGACAAAAATATAACCGAAAACTAAACTCAATTTGTTCCGCTAATGGGTTTCATAAAAAGGTATCGATGAGACGTCGACGTCGCCAGGAAATCACGTGTAAAATCTCCATTAAGAACACCTCCGGCCCAATTGATCCGGGATGAGCAGCCATCCATCGGACACGGGCCATAGCCGGAACTCGTGACCCGAATCCAGGGTAACCGAAAAGGTTTCTTTTGTCGTACAAATTGTAGAAGGAAGCGGGAGTAAGATGATATTATCAACGTTATCTGCATTAGAAACATATTTGTAAACTGCTAAGACTAGAAAAAAAAATATGTCAAGGAATTTACATTTGATAAGCCAGTGGTGCAATTAAATGCACTGTGAGATATTTTTTTTAATAGTTTACTCGATTCGTGGCCGCTGCAGATAATTTAGTGAAGAAACCTGCATAATATGTTTTAGAGGAACTTACATTTATTAAGGAGGTCGTATTATAAATACATACATACCTACATATAATCACGCCTCTTTCCCGTAGGGGTAGGCAGAGACCACTTCTTTCCACTTGCTACAATCCTTACATACTTCTTTCGCTTCGTCCACTTTCATTATTCTTTTCATATATGCTCTTCGGTTTAGGGTACTCTTGACCTGACCTTTTTTCAAGACGTCCCTAATTTGGTATTATAAATTGGATTGGTATGCAACGCCTGAGTTAGATTTTATAGATAAGTCTAAAGAAAACTGGCGCTGTACTATCTCTGCGTATCCTATTAGGGTCTTAACATGATGATATTATATGTAGGTACATAATCTTAATCCTCCTTAAGCTCCTGCTTTCCTAGAAACACTAAGAAATATAATTACTTATCGTAAAATTTTAAACGGCTGCATTTATATATAATATAATAATATATCCTCACGCCTTCCCACAAGGGTCCCCGAAGGGGTAGGCAGAGGTGTATAGGTAATACCTACACACCCACTTTCCGCCAGAGGTATATTAGGTGCCAACGTGACAGATGGCGAGTCCATCGCCGTTACTCAAGCACAACTATACATACGCCTTTTGGATTTCTTCTCAGACGTATGCAGGTTTCCTCTCGATGTTTTCCTTCACCGTAAATCTCGTGGTGTGACTAATCATTGTACTTAAGTTCAGAAAAACTCATTGGTACAGTCGGGATTCGAACTTGCGATCTTTGTGTCGCAGGCAACTGCTCGAACCAATTTAAAAATTATGTAATAATCATACGTAGAATCTGTAATCTTATAGTAGTTTGCTAATGATAAGTTTAAGAAGAAAGGTAAACACTGTAAGGAAACTAATACTTCTGATAAAAAATTTAATTTTAATAACGGCCAAATGTTGGTGCAATTTCTTATTTTCCTATTATTATATTCCGTTTCTTATTGCCTATAAAAATACTTGTTGAGAGGGAGTTGTAAAGAGCGTAAAGTAGATTCAATATCTATGATCATATTTCATCACTTGGACTGTACAATATCGCTATCATGGAGACACTGCTTTGAGTAGATGAGAGGCAATTCTAAGAATGAATACCCTTTTCCTGAATTTATAACCATTTTTATCCGCTTTCATTATTTTGTGTCAACGGTCTTAACGTTCATGTATGAGTTTAGTTCCATGCAATTTTTTATGCTTTTATGAACGATTCTCAGCTTATTACTTCAAGTGTTGAAAAGCAAAATGATGTTATATAAAAGCCCTTGCCGTTGTTGCCAAGTGGTTCAAGTAGTCACCTGCTATACAAATATTGCAGGTTCGAATCCCGGCTACACAAATGACTTATTCTGAACTTAAGTTCAGGGATAAGTCACAGCACGAGCTTTACAGAGGAAAAATATTGAGAGGAAACCTACATACGCTTAAGAATAATTTTAACGTAAAAACCGTACTTGAGATAGGCGATAGAATCGCCAACTGTGACGTTGGCACCTTAAATATATCTCTGGCCGAACGAGTGTACTACCTACCTACTTACATGCCTTTTACCTACCCCTTCTTGGACCCTTGCATTCGCTCTAATTGTGATCGATATTATAAAAAGAAATCCAGCGAAAAAAAATTAGTTCAATAGGATTGCCAGAAACCTAGCCCTGAAGGCGCAACTATTATATGTTACATATAATAAAAAGGTCCTTCATATTGTGGTTTACAGTTTTATCTAGAGAGTAGAAACAAATTGATTGCTACATGAACCGTGAACTGTGATCCCCTCAGAGAAAAGCTCCAGTTCAGCCAATCGGAAGATACGATACCAGTTATCCTCAAAATGTATTATATTTCTATCTGAACAGACCGTTTTGTACAAGGATAGCTTTCAAAGATAATATTATTAGATAGATCCGAGAAAAGACATGGGTACATTGACATTCGGGTGAATATACATGAAATTGTTTATTATTACGTAGTGTAGGACGCCCTCCGACCAGGTGGGATGACGATCTGCGAAGGACTGCTGGCAGATGCTGGATGCGACAAGCTGAAGACAAGGCGCTATGGGGCTCATTAGGGGAGGAATATTGGCTGATGATGATGATGATGAGTTTATTATTGAGAATAAAAAAATATATCCTCACGCCTTCCCACAAGGGTCCCCGAAGGGGTAGGCAGAGGTGTATAGGTAATACCCACACACCCACTTTCCGCGAGAGGTATATTAGGTGCCAACGTGACAGATGGCGAGTCCATCGCCGTTACTCAGCGACTTCGTCCGTATAGAAAAACATAGGCATGCCTAGTTATGCAGTACTGGGAAATCATAACTGAATAGTTAATTAACATTATGTTTAGTGACCTGAGTTCCATTCTGCGATCTTTGCGCTGCAGAAGACTACTCATAACTCATAAACAAGACCGCGAAAATTTTCATAAAAATTTAAATATATTTCGACGTGTGCAAGCAGATAAATCGTGTTACATCACTGATTATGTTAAAGGCCTCATTCATCTGAAGTGGGTCCAAAACTTTAGGGAGGTCGGAGTTATTTCAATGATTAATGTATTAAAGCGACAATACGAGTCCTCGGCAGTTATCTAGCCAGGACAAAGAAGGGGTCTATTCATATATCACATGCAGACTTGACCCTTCCTTCACCGCAAGTTGAGGCTTTATGTGTTACTAGATGTGTCAAGAATAATTGTATTAATATTCGTTGTAATTGTGCTAGGTTCGATCAAGAATGAAAAAATATAAATAAATAAATACCTGGGTCAATCCAGGTATTTATTTATGACTTGGTCCGAGACCAAACCAAGCTGGTACTGGAACTGGACAATGATATAAAGCTTCTACAGACAGATACATACAGGAATATGTGGGACACCTAAGATAGCATAAATATTTGTGTTCATCACATATTATTCCTAAGCGGTAATCGAACCAGTGATCGCAAGCTACGCAACCAAGAGCTGGAACCACCTAGATGACCGCCACCCATATAAAAATGTTTATCGGTCGCTCATATAGTACAGGCTCTACCGTCAAATCAGTGTAGGTACCTTGTGTGTGATACCAAATTCTTATTATAAAAACTAAAATTATTACTCAGAATAAGAAACTTATATTACTTAAACTATTATAGCAATTTTAATATTTATTGAAATATTTCATTTCTAAATCTAATAAAGTCTGGTATGTATTTTTCTATCGAGCATAAATTAAGAATAGTATTAAATCGGGAAAACACGACTTATATATATATATATATATATATATATAGTAACAAAAGAATTAACAATCATAAAGATCAAAACTATTCAATACAAATTATTAAAAACTTTAACGGTTACTGAAACAACTTTTCCGGGCGTCCAATTAATGCTAAAATAACTCGGATCATTCTAGAATTATATTTATCTTTTCAAGATACGTTTTTATCGCTTCCAGTAAAGTTTAACTTGTTGTAATGAAACAGTACCTAACTTTGTACTGTTCTTCTAAATTTGTATTAAAATGTCGGAACCATTTGAAGACCGCTTTTCTGCAAACTAATATTGTTTTCATTCGACAAAATAGTGTTTGAAATCTCGAAAATTTTATTGACCTTATGAGGAAAAGATAAACTAATTAACTTGGCAGAATGTCGTCAAAATCAATGTTTATTTACGTAATTTTTCGATAGGTAAATGCATCCGACTGTTATTTATAACATTCATTTGTTATTAGTCTTTTTACAGTCATTGTTACAGGTACTTCTTACAAGTGCATTTCCAATAAATTGTGAACAAAGAGATACGACGCCACAAATGTATTTGTGTGAAAACAAGCGTCATTGCATTCTGTAAGTTTAAAACCAAGATTTTTATTTGACTATAATTTTAGGACAAAGTTCGCTTTTTATCGCTATTCAAATAGCTTTGTTTGCTCTCCGTAGCTGCCAAAGGAGTCGAAAATCAAACGACATTGTATAAAATATATAACAAATTAAATTAATTGGAAGTATTGTTCAAAAGGAATTTAATAGCATTCTGAACACCAACTCTTACGTAACTTAACCGACGGTTTGTAGTCTGGAAAACATGGTTTTATAAATACAGCTGTTTAAATTATAATTATTTATATAGTCGTAACACTAGCACTGCCCACGGATACGTCCTTGCCAAATTTACATCAAATATGCAGAGCTTACCTAAAACTTAAACAATTTTTATATAAGACAGGTATTTGTTTGACTGGGTCAGTACCACCTTACAGAATATCATCTTCTGTGTAGTAACGTGTTTCTGTATTCATTTTGGAATTAAATAAGAGGAAGTGGATTGTTCAATCAATTTGAGAGTAAAGCGCATCTCACTTAATTGCATGCACCATTCGGTAACTGGTTACCACGTTAAATATACCTGTAGGCATATGATTGAAAGGATAAGTAAAGGAAGGTTTACGAAACAGATATACAATGCGAAAGTGTGGAAGTAGGGGCAGAGAAAACTAACGTTCGAGCTACTTAGTTAAAATTGATTAGATAATCAATGATGGGAGCAATCATGAAGAGACTGAGGAATGAAGCGAAAGAGGCCTGCACGTCTAGAGAGAACTGGCACTCCTTCACGGTTTAAGCAGAGGGTGCTTAAACCGTGAAGGACTTAGCGACATAATATTATGTGTGTAGGTTTCCCCGCATAGTTTTGACCGTACGTCCATAATTGTCATTATGAGAATTCCATGTGAATATTCTATTCCTAATTTTGTACATTTTCGGTGTTAAAATATCCATTTGTTGTTTTAGACTAAATAAGCGAGCGCTGTTGTGGTTTCTGAACGCCCCGTCCATTTGCCCACGGCCATATTCAGTTCAAAACGTACTCTAATGTCCCGCTTTGTGCGATATTAACAAAATGACTTTATAGTAACGTTTGTACATTAGTTAGGACAATTTTATTGGGCATTCGAATGTTGGGTTTGGTTAGGAAAAACAATAACTAGATTGTATAATTAAAACGGCAATGGAGAGGCTTTTACACTGATGGTGAAATTAACCTCTAAGTGCACCACATGACCGGTGACGGGTTAAAACATGCCTGGGGCGGTGAGCGCAGCACACAACGAAAATATGTCAATACATTTTACTCGGCGGCGAACATCAAAAGGTTTATTTAACAGTGGCTTGTTTTTGTACTGCCCGTAATTGAATTGGGAAAGTTTACGATCGCAAAAATATTTATTGTGTCGTTGGAAATAAAATAGTTCGCGATCCTGCTTCGCATGTATCGTAAGAATGGATGTGTAGATGGTATTCTGTGTATGATATTTATATTTAATAGCTTGAATTTTGATAATTACTTTAAGTTTAAGTGCATTATGATTATATTTTTTTTAAATCCATCGTATTATTATTTGTTCATACATATATATGCCACCGATCTATCGACTAGTCCTTTTGAAGACCAATAGTAGGTTATTAGTCTTATGTCGTTTTTCAACAATTTTTCATTTAAAAGCTCACCTGAAAACGTGCCTTGAATATACTTAAAACAACTCCAAAAGTCCAAGATCTAAGTACAAATTCAATCGGAGTCTTTAATTTAAACAGACAAAACCTCCTTACGGAATTCGAAATTCGCAGGAAAACTTCCTTAATCTGTTGGCATTTCTTCGCTGGGCTATAAATGTGGGAAACAACACGCGGTTGTATCATAATGGCGCAGCGAGTCCTGCGGAAGTGTTCAAACATAGATTAGAAGGTATCTGGTCATTAGAGTATACCTACTGAGGGCATGTGTTTTGTTGGAAGAATAAATGTTTTGTTTTTTCATAACCCGAAGAAGCGAAGGGGTAAAAGTGTAACAGCGCCCTTTCGCCGGAGATTTCGGTGCTGACATGACAGATGGTGAAACCGTGATGTTTCACAGGCACAACTTTACATATTATCTTTGACTTTCTTCCGAAATGTAGGTATTTCCTTTCGATACTCTCCTTCACCGTAATGATCACGGTGCGATCTATCTCTGTTTGAATTTTCGGAAAACAACTGGTAAAGTCTGGGATTCGAACAGGCAATATTTGCGTTGGTTGGCCGCTACGTCCCATTTTTTCTATTATTTTCATAGAATAAGACGTACGGTGCGATCAATTCTGTCTGATTGGTCATTAAGTTTTTAAGCAATATTCCCAATATTCTCAAATGTAGAATGTGGTATGGTATGTGGTTACTCAAGCACAACTATACGTACTCCCTTTGAATTTCTTCTCAAGCGTTGCAGGTTTTCTCTCGAAGTTTTCCTTCACCGTAAAGCTCGTGGTGTGACTAATGCTGTACTTAGGTTTATTAAAATCATTGGTACATTTTGGTTTTGAACTTGCACTCTTTGTGTTGCAGGCAACTCGGCCAACACGGCTATTTATCTCAAATTCAGGTACCTAACTACTTTATTATCATAATTGTCAACAAATATCAGATGCTTGGAGAAGATAAGTGCTATTCGCTATGTAAAGTCACTATTCTAAAGTATATTTAGGATATAAACCTACACTGTAAATAACTTTTTAGTTGTTCTTATTCTTTTTGAACACAATCTGTTGGCAAGCCAAGACACCATAATGTTGAAGGACAATAAAACCAACGTAACAGCTCACAAAATATAACTTCGTCGGAGTTCGGGAGGACATTAAAAACTTTTGAATACTTTTTTGTGTCGTAACTATAATGTGTTAAGTTTTTCATCCTTTAGGGAAGTGTTAAGGATACTTTATCGTGTACCTTTAATCGTAATGGATGAATAGCATGCTGTAATGTTTTATTTTTTTAATTACATAACCTTATTGGACATATTCCTTACATATTAAACTGCTTAAAAAATCTTGCTTACATATCCTCACCATCACAAAGAGTCTCTCACTAGGAAGGCGGAGATATTTCCAGTTCTTTTCGGTCCATCCTTACATTATGCTCGCTTGTTGGGTTGAGAAGAAATTAAAAGATGTGTGTATGGTCGTGCTTGAGAAATGGCACATTTGTTATCTTTTATCTGAATACATCTCTGGCGAAAATATTATTATACTGCGCTTAAGGTGTATATATATTTATATCCTTTTCTAATGAATATCGCCAAAACTCCAGTTTAGATTAGCCTTTTAAAACACCAAGGCTTTACAACAAAATTCCACTATAATCACAGCTTCTACAACATTCCCACCTCACTTTTTCAGCGCAACGATACATCAATCTGGCGGACAGCTAATTTCGGCAAACAATAACTTTTCGCACCTTCCTGCTTGTCTATTTATCTACGGTGAGAGAAAAGGTTATTTATATACACCACAATATATGATATATAACTTAAGTACAGTGATTAGTCACACCACGAGCTTTACGGTGAAGGAAAACATCGAGAGGAAACCTGCATACGTCTGAGAAGAATTTCAATGGCGTATGTATAGTCGTGCTTGAGTTACGGCGATGGACTCGCTACCGGCCACATTGACACCAGTATATAATAAAAAATATACAATATTTATAGGTTTCACGCTGTGCCCGCGGTATCATTAAATATTTTAGATTTTTTACGGGATAAAACAAATCTTATAGGATTTTTTTTTATTATTATTTACTAAATATGTTTTAGCCCAGACAGATATCTATGTATATTTATGCAAATAGCATCATAAACGTTCACATAATGTTAGTAGAATGTTCTAAATACGTAATCGAATCCAAAAAACGGCAGAAAATTCCGAAATCTCAACTAACGGAGGCTGTTTGCAAATAGGAAAAAGGAATCACAAAGTAAAGAATCCAATTAAACAAATTGATAGATCGTACTTCCAATGTGGAGATCGCTCCCATTCTTCGAGTCGCTTTGTGATCGGCGCATCTTCGGCTATCAATCTAACACAAAGGGTTTGTGAACCTTTGTGCTTGTATCAATCTGCTACAATCGCATTACATTATTCCATTGTGTTTTAGCTAAATGTTTTCCTTTTAAACAAAATGGTGGGCTTGAGTGATCTCAGCTCCTTGTACGTTCTAAAAGTGCTTTCAAAGATGCTATTCTCATAAGAGTACGACAAAGCATTTTTGAAATCAGATTTGGCGCTATTATATCATTATATATATACATATATATTTCTTCTGTACGTGTGTTCGCACCGTTCTTACCGCAAAGTTGTAATAAGTGTAATTAAGCACTATAAATAAGTAAAACACCCTACCTTACAATCAATTTGAATGTAGCATGTATGCACTGAGCATCTAATGGGGCTCAACTAAACAGAACTTAACAAATGACTTCAACGGACGTGGGTGAGCATAAATTGCGTCTCGATTGTGTGAGATTGAAAAATACAGGAGGCAGCATCTGTCTCACGTAATATCATCAAATTACCTACGAGCTGACGCCACTGTACGTGACCCCTGAGAGATGAAAGAAGATGTGAAAATGTTGCTATTACTGATAAATGCTACACCACAGCTTTCTGCGGCTAGTTATTGGAAAATGTGATGTAAGAACTTCTTTTTAAACCAATGATGCCAATAATGGACGCTGACAGCGGTTTAGTTCTTACCAGCAAGAAGGTCTTACCTTGCTTCCCTGCTGATCAATAACACAAGAAAGGCAGTCCCAGCTTGGCAAGTGGTTACCGTAGCCCAGAAAAATCAGGCTAGAAACATTATATCACGCTAATTTTAAACAGAGCTGGTGGCGTAATTCGGCCTATATGTCACGGCGTAATAAAATGTGCGTATAAAATATTTTTCTATCTTGATTTTTGGAATTCCTTGGGCATTCATCGCAACGGTCAGATCTATACGATTTAGAAAGTATATAAAATACTCTCTTAAGGATAAGGAATGCCTTCAAATATCCATTCGAATTTTTTTTTCTAAAAAGTATTTTTTTACAAACATCAATCTTTCTTTTAAGGGAAAAGTTTTTGAAATGAGGTCAAACGGTTTTCCGCGAAATGCTGACGCCGACATTTTGGACATTCTTTCCGTAAACGTTGAGAATCCTACAAAACTTTTGTAAGTAGGTAAATTCCTCGCTGTTTTCTAGCCAACGACTTTATATTGGACAATCAACTGCAAAGTTACTGGGCACGTGCGGAATCTGTACACCAAATTAAACCTAGTTGGACCAAAAAATAGAGTAAATTTTTGGTCCATCAGCTCATGGGATCAAATGACACAACGTAAGGTGACTATAATTGTCCCTTGGCATTATTGTTTGTGTTGTGGAGGCGGGCCATGGTAGAGGCCTATGTCCAGCAGTGGACTGCTATTGTTTGTTGCTGAGTAATTAAGCTATTTTTGTTAATACTACAATGGTGACAAACTATCAGAGCTCTCGCCCGGTAGTAATGCAATACCAGATGAAACAACTAACCATTACTAATATTTTGTTGCGTTTAATTGGTGGCAGAATGGTAAATGTCTAGGCTTTGATTCGGCCAGTATAGCCATTGAATTTGGATGTCTAGAAACCTTTCTTACGGCAGGCACACAACTACAACACACGGAAGCAGTGCACGTTTTATATGTTATTAGTTTGTACCTTAACAAATCATTTGAAACTACCTCCTCGTTGCTCCTGAGCGCCGCATGTGACCTATTTCCACTCATGCCCCTATAATGATGATCTCCTTGAGAAAAATGGTGTATCTTATCGCAATGTTCCACGCATTATTTTTTATCACAACATAATGAATAATATTTCCGCCATCAGTAAATCGTCAGTTCACTCATCTAAAACAAGGCGCGAACAGAAAATTACAGTCATATATCGCCAAAAATAACGTCACACGAAAACGGACGGAACTCAGGCGTGACTGAAAAATGGGTAACACCTTGTGCCGTTTCCGGTGTTATCTCGGTATTGTGCCATTCTGGACATATTTGTGCCTGAAATAAAACATACTAAGGACATTAATTTATGTTACCACCTTGGTATAGCACATAGATGTTACGGCTATAAGAATGTGAAAAGAAGGGGCTGCGCCTAAACGCTGGCAAGACTAAGGTTCTGGTATTCGAAAGAGATGAACAAGTGACCGAGTGTGCAATATCGGTAAATGGGCAAATTCTAGAGCAAGTGAATGAATTTGTATATCTTGGAAGCATGTTCACACGAGATGGAAAGTATGAAAAAGATATTGAAAGAAGGATAACTGCTGGAAATAAGGTGAATGGGGCCATGTCGGCGTTGATGGGCAGTAAAAGTCTGAGCAAGAATGCTCGAGTTGCTGTCCACAACGCGATATTGGTGCCTACCTTATTGTATGGCAGCGAATCCTGGGTATGTCAGAGGAAGTATGTCATAAAATAGCTTGAATGCAGTCGAGATGCGATCTCTTCGAAAAATGTGCGGCGTAACGATATTAGATCGAATCCGCAATTAAGAGATTCGCAAATCAACTGGCGTGAATGAGGGCGTGATTGTAAAGATGAAGAAAGGCATGTTACGTTGGTTTGGACACACAGAAAGGATGAGTGAAGAAAGATTGACGAAACAGATATACAAAGCAAAAGTGTGTGCAAGAAGAGGCAGATGAAGGCCACGTTCCAACTACCTGGATCAAATAGATCGGACTCTCAAGGACGGGAACGTTAAGAGTACTCGAAACCGACGAGCATGTATGAAGAGACTGATGAATGTGGACGAAGCGAAAGAGGTATGTAAGTCTAGAGAGAACTGGCGCTCTATACTCTCTGCCTACCCCGTTAGGGACTTGGCGTGATGATATGTATGTATGTATGTGTATGTTACGGCTAGTTCGCGGAACAATTGAATTCGATAGTTTAAATGGCATGTTTTTGTCTAAGTTGGTAGTGAGTAAACACACTGCAAACTTAGACAAAAATAATATGAGCCTTTTCTGTTTTCTTAAAATTGTGTAATTTTCTGGTCATTGTATGTTTTTTCTGACACCCAACATCAGAACATAGTCGAGATTTGTACACATACAAAATAGACAAACATGATAATTTTTTATTTGTGTTTATATGATATAAAAAAGAATATAATCTTTTCAACTATAATGTAATTGTTTATCCTCTCAGTTAGGAGCATCATGACGTAATGCTATTCATAATATAATGTAATGTCATAATGTAATGCTATTAGAAACATTTTATTATCACTTGAAGAAGTTCAATCTCGTTTATACAAACAAACACCTCTTTGTAATATTCGTTTATAGGACATATTATAGGTGTGTGTGTGAGTATATGTGTGTGAGTGTGTACTTTTGCTGCAACGTCCCCGTCTGAGGGAAGTGGGGACTAGAACACTAGACTGACTTGCCTCCTCCCGATTTCCTCCCAAGAACATTTTAATTCAGACAAACTGTAAGTAATGTTTGACACGGAGTCACCAAGCTTTTTAGAGGGAAAACGTAATAACACGCTGTAACAAGTTTTGTGCCGGCGGCGTAACGTGCCGGGAAAACTTGACGACTTTTCGGTTAATTAACCATACAAGTTAGGGCGAGATAAAACCTGCCCTGCAAATACAAACATTACGTGCTTAAACTATGAACTAACTGGGAGAGTAATTAATACACAAGTAACTTGGTAGCGTTACCTATAGGCTAACTAGGTGAATCAAGAATTCCAGTAATAAAGTTTAGACGTTTATTTGCTAAGAAAAGATCAGTCTTTTATCCAACTTTATTCTGTGGGAGTTATGTGGTGGATATGAATAATCTGTCAGTGGAGTAACCCAAATTGGGCATTTACCTATTATTTTTTACTACCACTTTCGATACCTAGGCAAGTTGTATTATAATTGTTAGTGGCACCACTACCTTTACGAAGCTTTGTAAACGAAAACATCGAGAGGAAACCTGCATACGTTTGAGAATAAATTCAAAGGCGTATAGTCGTACTTAAGTTACGACGGACTCGCCATCTGTCACGCTAGTACCTAAAATATATCTCTGGCGGAAAGTGGGTGTGTGGGCACTACCTATACACCTCTGCATACCCCTTCGGGGAACCTTGTGGCAAGACGTGAGGATATATTATTTTATTATTAAATTTTACGCAGTTGAAACCGGGGGGCGCAGTTGGATATAAATGTATGTCTTTCCAAATTCACACAAGGATACCCGGAGAGTAGACATAGGTGTAGCAACTACAGATAATACAAATATAGGTAAGCTCACTTAGCAGAATTACTTAAATAATACAGATCGTTACTTGCTAACAATGCTAACATGAGAGAAGAAAGTAAACTGTGCAACTTAAACTTAGCTCTGCATGTGAACAACGGTTTGGGCTCGTAAGTAAACATATACATACTTAGTAAATGGGAGGAGAAGGTACAGTTTGCATAGTGAATTTATGCCTTACTTAAGGGTGAACCACACTTCGCCATATGAATTTTCTACGCGGCATTATTTATTAGAAGCGTTTCTAACAAACGCATAAGTAAATTATCACGCGGTTCATGTGTTATACAATCTTTACATATATATTTATTGAGTGCGTGTGTATGTCACTGAACTCTTCGTTAGCAGCTTGACCGATTTTAATGAAATTTTCTGTGTGTCGCCAGCTCGATTTGAGAATGGGTTAGATTCACAATTGGACCCGATAGATAGCGTTGTGCTCGTGTTTCAGGAAATATTGTTTCACCCGAGCGAAGCTGGGTGGGACTGCTAGTATTACTATACTTTTCTAAGAGAGTATTTAACAGAGCGAGAACAGCAATTGCTAACCTGCAAATATTATAAATGCGAAAGGTTGTGAGGACGTTTTTTCCTCTTTCACGCAAGAACTACCGAACGGAAGTAGATGACATTTGGCGCAGAGGTACATTAAAATTCGGATAAATACATGGAATATTCATATATATCCTCACGCCTTCCCACAAGGGTCCCCGAAGGGGTAGGCAGAGGTGTATAGGTAATACCCACACACCCACTTTCCGCCAGAGGTATATTTGGTGCCAACGTGACAGATGGCGAGTCCATCGCCGTTACTCAAGCACGACTATACATACTTTGAATTTCTTCTCAAACGTATGCAGGTTTCCTCTCGATGTTTTCCTTCACCGTAAAGCTCGTGGTGTGACTAATCACTGTACTTAAGTTCAGAAAAACTCATTGGTACAGTCGGGATTCGAACTTGCGATCTTTGTGTCGCAGGCAACTGCTCGAACCACTCGGCCACCACGGCTTTTCAATATTCATTGGAATATTCATTATTCCAGAAAAAACCTTACCAATTACCACGTAAGTCCCTGAAGAGATAAGCAGCGGTATTGCAACACAGAAAGAGACTTAGATGTCAACGTGACAGATTGTCCATGTCCATATCTTAGTGTTTTTGTTTCTCAATCGTTGGGATATTTTCCGCCTCTGTAAAACTCAGTATATAAGTATCGATAACTTTTTTTGAAAGGACAACGTGTATCTTTCAGATAACTAGACGACTCGACCCCTTCGCACAATATTAAGTATTTTCCTAATATTACTTGCACACGACGGATCCTTCACGGGACAGGTAAAGAGAGATCGCCAGTTCTTTCTAGACTTATAGACCTTTTTCTCTTCATCTACATTTATCAGTTTCATCATACATGATCACCGGTTTCGAGTACTTTAGAATTTACAATTACTCTTGAAGTCTTCCATCATGTCTTCCTTTGCTTCATTTTCCACACCCTTTGTTACAGTTACGAATATGGTGTTAGGCGTTACGAATATGTATCACCCTTAAAGGTATTCAAGCAGCGTCAGCAATCTTTCACCTACCGTATATTCAGGGCTTAATTACATAGAACAATTTATGGGATAGTTGAAGCCAGCAATGGTTTTGTAATTACGCACTCGGTTGGCCAGACGACTGACTGAACAATTAACCGTAACGCAGGAACAAAAGCTCTTCATTGTCTTATGTATATTGACATTAGGTTCAAAGGAACGTGTTCAGAAATTACGTTATACATTTTAAATCAAAATTAATGTCTTTTGCATTTATATATATTATTATATATACAGTATATATTAATTTGGAATGTATTTGTTTGTAACATAGCATTGTTTACATTATATCTAAGCTTAATAGGACACGCAGCTTGAATATTGCGTATTGAAATTTCATCTTTTAAGTAATTAAATACGTGGTAGGTGGTACGGTGGTAGGGAAGATAAAGCGAGAGAAAGGTAGGAGAGGTGTGTAGAAGGACACGCCCTCTTTTCGTATCTGATTTTTATCTAATAATTTAATGGAATGTATGTAATGGAATGTAAATAAAATATTATTTATATTATATTATTTATATATTATATATATATATATATATATATATATATATAATATAATATAAATAATATTTCAGTAAAAACGCGACACACCCGTGTGGTCGTAGCGTAACCTTATCAGACATGACATAAATGAGAATAAAAGATGTGGCACCAACCAAGTAATCGCATTTGTACAAATTGAAACGCGTTTTGTATTTACTCGAGCGTGTATCAAACAATGTTTAGAATAACCAAACGTTATGAGCACATGGCGAGTGACACCACGTCCTGACATGACAATCACACGGCTCGTTGGATCGCTGTAATTAAATGTACCGTTCCAGACTTAGCTTAAAGCTTAGTACGTTTAAAAACGTTTTTTTTAGAGATCCGTCGAAAACTACGAACCCTAAAAAATACGTTATAGTTTCGCCATTCGTTCGTCTGTCTGTCCGTCCGGTCGTCCGCAAGTTGGCCCAGACACACAAGAAATGTACATATTAAACAGTGCCGACCAATTTGTAAATATAATTTTGATAATATTTTCTTCGGCTACCTTCCACATACGTAAGCTCTGTTGTGTGGCATATCGTTAGAAAGCTTATAAACTACTAACCTACTATTTAAGTAGGGTTATGGTAAGAACACTTTTCGATCGATTAGCAGTAAACTTATTAAGAGTCATGTGTCCCCCCCACTTCTACCAGGTAAACCGTTGGTTATAATATCAAAAAAAATTCACGCTAGGAGTATATATTTTACTCGTAAAAATAAAATTTACTTGGAACTACGGAACTACACTGCGCGGGGCCTCACACGCTCTTGACCGCTCTTTAACTTCTTAGTTTTAGCGTGCCAGTAAGATTTTGTGTATCGAGCCCTGCTGGTCTGCATCGGTGAGTTTTTTTTTTACCTTACCGCGATACACGACGAGCTTTGCAGAGAAGGAAAGCGTTGGCAGGAAACCTACATAAGTAAGGACGACTATTGCTTGAGAAAAGTCTTCGAACTTGGCATGTGGCATTTCTGCTTATCTCTTTCCTTGTTGCAGTTTATAAAGATATTACCTGAAATATATATACCTGAGTTACTAAAGGTTTTGTCACTTAGGAAGACCCAGAAAAATTACTAGAAAACAAATGCATATGTAGTTTGAACGTATGTAATTAAGTTATGTCTAAAAGAAGGCGACAAACAGACATGCATCATTCATACATTTTCATGCATACATCTCCACTATGCGTAGGAATATATATATATATATATATTTTTTTTTTTATACCACTTGGTTGGCAAACAAGCATGCGGTCCGCCTGATGGTAAGCGGTTACCGCCGCCTATGGACGCTTGCAACACCAGGGGCATCACTCGGGCGTTGCCGACCCTGCAGGAATCTTTTCACACCCTTCTTGAAGAACTCCATGCTGTACTCTCCAGGGAAAACCTCAACGGGGAG
Source organism: Drepana falcataria (assembly GCA_945859725.1). Classification (NCBI taxonomy): domain Eukaryota; kingdom Metazoa; phylum Arthropoda; class Insecta; order Lepidoptera; family Drepanidae; genus Drepana; species Drepana falcataria. Next base: position 4,304,225 of record OX243926.1, read on the forward strand.
CTCATTCCACAGCCTGAGCGTTCGCGGAAGGAAACTCCTTTGGAACCGCGCAGTGCAAGACCTTTGTGGTTCCAAGGTATGGGGATGAATTCCCCGTCGATGGCGAGAGGTGCGGTGGTAGAAGGTGGAAGTGGGCATCATGTCGAACAATTCTGCAGAACACTCCCCATTATACAAGCGGTAGAACACACACAGGGAGGCAAAGTCTCTCCTCAAACTTAGTGATTCCAAGCCGCCTGTGAGCATGGGATCATCGACTGTCTCAGCGGCGCGTTTCTGAACCGCGTCAAAAGGCCCAAGCTGGTATCCCCCCTGGATACCAGCTTGGGCCTTGGGCTCCAGCCCACAGGTGGCAGCAATACTCCATATGTGGCCGAACTTGCGACTTATAAAGTTGCAGCCTTTGTTGCGGTGTGAAGTACTGCTTAGCTCTGTAATTAGCTTAGCTATTGTATAATTCCATAATTATACAATATTAATTCAAACAACAATGAATAACTCACCTCATCCCTTTCCACAAGGGTCCCCGAAGGGGTAGGCATAGGTGTATAAGTAGTACCCACACACCCGCTTTCCACCAGAGATATATTTTAGGTGCCAACATGACAGATGGCGAGTCCATCGCCGCTACTCAAGCACCACTATACATACGCCATTGATTTGCTTCTCAGACGTATGTAGGTTCCCTGTCGATGTTTTCCTTCACCGTAAAGTTAGGGATCCTTCACCACAGTCGGGATTCGAACTTGCGATCTTTGTATCGCAGGCAACTACTCGAACCTCTCGGCCACCACGGCCACCAATGAATAACGAATCTTTATAAGATAATACTTCTTTATTGTAAAATATAGGACCTGAATATTTTTCCATTAAATATTTACATAGGTATATGAAAAAGCAATGTTTAAAATAAAGGAACATTAAATTAATTAACAACATGCTACAAATATAAATTACACGCATTGTGTGCAATTCAATGACAAATGTGTGGAATGGGCTATGTATTATTCATACTCATTAATTACTTAATTGGTTAATTGAAGCTCAACAATACACTGCATTGCATTCGATGGCATTATATTTTCATATTAGATGCATGTTTTCGAAGTCAAAGTCAAATTAAAACCTTTATATCAGAGCCTGATACCAACGTCGTAATTAAAAATGTGTATGCGACAGATACAGTTATTGCCAATAAATATGTCTCATCGCACCCTTGAATAATGATAGCACGACATGTCTAAAATAATATTTCAAACTTTAATCTGCAATTCATTTTCTTTGACGCTAAGCATCTAAAACGATGTGTATATTTAGCTGCTCGAAACCTGCGAGCATATAAATACATATGAAGAGACTGATGAATGAGGACTGATCGAAAGTGGTAAGACTTCTGTCTAGAGATATCTGGCTCTACTCTATCTGCCTACCCTATGGGGGACTCCGCGTGATGATATGTATGTTTATTTATCTAACATTTACCTAAAACCTCGCACAAACTATACACCCAAAGCACTTCTTTGTGAGTTATTCTGTCTATTAGTGCAAGCCGTATTAAAATGGACTTAGTAGTGTTTATCACTTACAGACAAGCGGCGCGGGACTTTGTTTTATTATATATAGTGATTAATATTGTATGATTCTGAAATAATAAATGTAACAGAATGGAGGCGAGGCGGACGTCATAAAGTCAGGAACAACTATAAATATGCATTTGAAAATATTCCCATTGTAAAGCTCGTAGTGAGATAAATTACAGTATTTTAGCTGAGAAAAGCTCTACTGTACAACGAATCTTAATTTTTTTTTTTTTGTATTGTCTCTCGTACAAGAGTTCCGGGAACTTTTGCTACTTAACCGGTCAATGGCGAGACCTAGGCCTCCAGCCAGGCACTTTATTTTTAAGCAACACAGCTAAGGGCACCCCCTGTGGGGTACGAACCTCGGCTTAGGGCGTTGCTGGATCGCGAGCAAGGGAGCTGGGCTGGACTGGTCATTTTATTTCAATATTATTTGGGGGCGGGATTTACGCGTCTGGCTCGGCGCGGGCCGGCGTTTGCGGCGGAGGTCGGGGGGGAATATTACGGCTTATTCACGTCGAGCCTCGCCGGCGAGGACGGAACAGTGGTCGGTTGTGTGTAGTGTTGGTATGTTTTTGTCGGGCGTCCTGGAGGACCGTTATGTCGTCATCCGGTTCGATGACGGCATGTCTTGGACGCCTTATTTTCGAGATAAGGGAAGGAGTGTATCGGGCGGCCGATACGACGAGGGGGTTGGGGTGATTTACAGCAGAATCGAAATGACGTTTGGACAGTTTTTTCAAAAACTGTTTTATAGTGGGGACTTTGAGGTCAACGTGGAGTTGACTATTACGCATGTACCACGGGACACCTGTGGCTCTCCGGAGAAACCGGCTTTGGAGCACTTGAAGGGGGTTAAGTGTTGACTTGCTAGTGTGTGCGAACACTACACCCGCATATGTCATGATTGGTCGAATGCACGTTGTGTAAATCCTCACCTTGGATTTCAATGAGAGTTTACTTCGTGCATTCAACATGCTGTGAAGTCTACCGAGCGCGAAGGCGGCTCGCGCGCGTACCGCCTTTACGTGGTGACGGAAAGAAAGGCGTTGATCGAGGATCACACCTAGGTATTTGGCTTTTTCTTCCCAAGGAATGGGTTTGCCGAAGAGGGTGATGGGGGCTACCCGTGGGCGTTCGAGGCCTTTCCAGAATAGAATGGCTGCGCTTTTGGTGGGGTTCACTTCAATTCTCCACTTCCGGAACCACCGCCCCAGGGCTGTGACCGCGGATTGGAGGTTGTCGTGAATTCCCTCGGGAGTTCTACCTTTGTAGCAGATAGCCGTATCATCGGCGAATAGAGCGCTTTTAACTCGTCTATGGAGGGGAATGTCGCTAGTATAAAGCGTGAATAAGAGTGGCGAGAGCACTGAGCCTTGCGGGACTCCTGCTCGTATGGGATGGGGGGAAGAGAGTGTGCCCTCGACTCTGTAGCAGAAGGAGCGGTTCGACAAAAAGTCCCGTACTATGCGTACTAGACGGTCCGGCACGCCCAACTGGTACAGCTTGTATATTAAGCCGTTGTGCCAGACCTTGTCGAATGCCTTCGCCACGTCGAAGAGGAGCATACCCGTGGTATAACCTAGGTGGAAGCCGCTACTGACGTCTTCCACTATACGGTGGACTTGTTGGATACAGGAGTGTTTGGTTCGAAAACCGAACTGCTGGTCAGGTATGACTTTCTTAGAGTCTGCAAAACTCTTTAATCTATTGTAGATAAGTCTCTCGTAAATCTTGCCAAGGACGTTGAGGAGACTGATGGGGCGATAACTGGAGGCTTCGGTCTTGGGTTTCCCTGGCTTGGGAATACCTATGACCATTGCAAAGCTATAAGATAAGGGGAGAAGAGTTTGATAACTCTGTTAGCGATCCCGTCGGGGCCTGGGGCTTTCCTGGGGTGGAGATCCTTGATCACTTTCCGGACTTCGTCGACCGTGATCGGGGCGATGAGGTGGTCTGGGTCCTCGGAGGGTGGGTGTGATAGTTTGCTTTCGACCTCGGCATCCACCTTATTGAGATGGCGCGGATCTACCGGCAAGGTACTGGGCGTACATTGAGCCTCGAGACTGTCGGCCAGGCACTCGGACTTCTCGTCGTCGTCAAAGGCGGGCCCTTGATTTGGACGAGTGAGTGGAGGCATGGGCGAGATTTTATCCGATTTGAGTTTTGGTTGGAGATGCCAGAAGGCCAAGTGACTTGGTTCAAGTTCCCCTAGGAACTTGTTCCAGCGAGCGTCTCGCAGGTCTTTCATGCGGTATCTCAGCTTGCGCTGGAGTGACCTCAGAAAGGTGCGGTTCGCTTCAGTCGGGTGAGCTCTATGGGCTCGGAGGGCGGCGTTCTTTTCCGTCACCAGTTCACGCACGTCGTCGGGAAGTTTCCAGCGATGGTCTTCCATCACCGGAACTTGTTGTGAACAGGCGTCCACGGCTGACTGTACGTGAGCTGTGAGGGAATCGACCGCCTTTTGAGTGTCGGCTGCCGACTCTATGAGGGGCGGGATACTATCTAAGTGAACAGATGAAGAGGACTTGAGGAGTTACTCCAGTTTTCTCCAGTCTGTTATCTTTTTCTGAGGCAGGGGCTGACCTGAGTCCGGGGGGCCTAGTCGGGGGGAGAGCGATGCGATGATGAAACCTCCGCCAACATGGCATTCCTGGCGGATCTTTTCTCCACCGTCAACCTCTCAAGGGTTAACGAGATGGCACGAAGTCTCAGGGCCGTCCGGAAGGACCCTCTGGCCCTCCTCAAGGTGCTCGGCGACTACGCCGATGTATCAGAGTCCCTGGCTACTTCTCGTCCAACCAATAATGGACTCAAACGTAAACAGCAGAATCAAACCCCGATCACTTTCAATTGGCTACTTTAATGCCAACAGCATTCACAGCCAAAAGGAAGAGATCGCCGCGTTCCTCCGCGACAACAATATCGACGTTTTCTTAGTGCAGGAAACCTTCTTGAAACCATCACACCGAGAGCCTAGAATTGCAAACTACTGCGTAGTTCGCAATGATAGATCTCGATCCGCCCTCGGCGGTACTTTGATATTCTATTACTTTGATATTCTCGGGGTAGTGGGTGGGGTGCATAGGCGCAATGACGTCGAATTGGAGGAGCCCGCTGAGGTCCTCCAATTGGCGACCTCTGTTATTTCGTGAGTGGGTGTTCCAAGCATCGCTCTTGGCATTCAGGTCACCCGCGATAATAACCGAGCTACTGAGGTTAATGAGGGCTTTGATATCAGCTTTGATATCGGCTGTCGAGTTAACTGGGGAACAGTATGCAGAGACTATCGTGATCGGCTGATGGCCGGTCATTCCTAATCGACAGATCGAGGTCGCAATGTGGGAGAGGGTTGGTGGTTGGATCGGGATACAGTGCAGGGACCTCTTGTAATAGATCAAAGTACCGCCGAGGGCGGATCGAGATCTATCATTGCGAACTACGCAGTAGTTTGCAATTCTAGGGTCTCGGTGTGATGGTTTCAAGAAGGTTTCCTGCACTAAGAAAACGTCGATATTGTTGTCGCGGAGGAACGCGGCGATCTTTTCTTTTTGGCTGTGAATGCCGTTGGCATTAAAGTAGCCAATTGAAAGTGATCGGGGTTTGATTCTGCTGTTTACGTTTGAGTCCATTATTGGTTGGATGAGAAGTAGCCAGGGACTCTGATACATCGGCGTAGTCGCCGAGCACCTTGAGGAGGGCCAGAGGGTCCTTCCGGATGGCCCTGAGACTTCGTGCCATCTCGTTAACCCTTGAGAGGTTGACGGTGGAGAAAAGATCCGCCAGGAATGCCATGTTGGCGGAGGTTTCAGAGGGGGAGGAAGTGGGCTGGACCGCCTGTGGTCTACGCGGGGGAGTAGCAGCCTGGGGCTGGGGCTGTTGAGGTTTGGCGGTGGAGAGTGACGGCAGAGGTGTAATCTGCGGGCTCGGGGCCGCTGAGAGGACAGGGGGGGACGCTTGTGGAAGGGGTGGAAATTCCCTCGGAGGGAGGGCCCTCCACGGGGAAGGTCGAAGTGGGGCGGGTTGCGCGGGGGGGGCGTTTCGCCATTCGCGGGCCGCTGCCCTCTTGACCACGACCGGTCTGGGGCTTTAGGGCAGCCCCTGTAATGGGCCGGGTGGCCTTCCTGGCGGCATAGCACGCAGCTCGGGGGTGAGTCGGCGAGAGTGTGGTCCTTAGGGCGAGAGCAATCGCTCGTCCCATGATCTCCCAGGCACTTGACGCACCTGGGTTTTGCGTTACAGTTACGCGATGCATGACCGTATAGTTGGCAGTTGTGACACTGCCCTATAGGACCGCCTTTGTGGGGGGTTTCAACCCTTATGCCAGACAGGTGGCATAGAGTTTTTATTTTGAAGACGGCTTTGCCGTCGGTGGAGTTCTCGCAGATGGCGAGGACCATGTTAAATGCCTCTCCGGCATTTTGACGGTGCATGCGGTGCACCTCCTTCACCGCGATATTCTGAGCCTTCAGATCTTCTTTTATTGACTCAGTGTCAATTTCTCGCGGGACGCCACGGATGATGACCCGGAGTGAACGGTCCTCCGGCAGGTCATAAGTATGGTATTCCACACTTCTGGCCTGCAGGAGCTTGGTGAAAGCTCGGAATTCGGTCGATTTTGGGAGGTGCACCTTAATGCCTTCGGCTGTGGAAGTAGCACGGGTGAAGTTGATTTTGTTGGTTTTACACCAACCGGAGATTTCCGTCCACTTGGACTTAGTGTGGACGAATATGGGGGGGCAAGAGCGCTCCTTCGTCGAGGAAGGCCGCGTAGGTCGCGGGACGGGGGAGAGCCGGCTAGCCTGAGTGGCTTCGGCTTCCGGAGAGGCGATGAGGGCGGGGGAAGGGGGTGCCGGGGAGGGGGATGCCGGGGAGGACTGTGCGGAGGGCACGGGCACGGTTTTGGGGGCTTTAGTCGGGGGGGTAGGTGAGGTTGAGGCCTCCTTCTTTTTAGCGCGTCTGGCGCGCTTCTTGGAGCCCGTGACGGGCGTGAATTCGTCCGAGGAGCCCTCGGACGACTCAGATTGAAGTGACTCCATTTCGGAGTCTACGATGACAGAGTCGGGGGACAGGGGGGAGTCTTGAGACTTGTTGGCCTCATTGGTGACGTCAATGATAGCGCTCTTGTCGAGCGCTGCTGTTGCGTCGGCAGTGGAAGTACCCGCGATTACGTCGCGGGTGAATTCGTCAAATTGACGTCGGAGGGTGGGCACGGCTACTAAGAGCCGCGCGAGAAATACCACTGAGGCTTGGGGGTCCATACTTATGGACATGACTTTGGGCGAGGGAAACGTGTTTCGGGGCGCGGTCGCCCAGGGGAAGAAACACGCAAAGAAACCCCTGGTGACTTAAACGTTAGGAGACCGATCCCCGGGGGGTTGACCCGGGGGTGTGTACTGAACCCTCCCTGTCGGGTGTAGACAGGGAGGTGAGTGTGCCTATGGTGTGAGCCCTAAGCTTGTATTCCCGCTGCCGGTCTTATTGTGCAGCGGGTTCCTAACTGTTCCGGTGTAGAGAGCACTAGTCCGTGTACAGTGCCCAAACTAACACCGGAGGATAGGAGGTAAGGGATAGGAAAGGTGGGCGGTGGGTGATAACCAGGCGCGACTAGGGTAGACCCCAAGACCGGTGAACCTGGTCCCGTCCGTTTGTAGCCTTACCCTGAAGGGGCAAGGCTAAGAGCGCAACGGGTGAGCGCCCCACTCGGTTCATTGGCACCGTTTCCGGTTTCCACCGAGTGACCACGAAACTGTGGATTTTCCCAGAAAGGGACAAATATAATTGTCGAGAAACAAGAATTGTGATTGTTGTTGCCTTGAAAAAGGCGACCAACAATCACCACGTGCGGCTAACGCGTGGCGATTTGCGGTGTGGCTTCTGCCGGTCGTAGCGGGCGCAGAGCGCGGGAGCGGTGGGAGCACACGTCTGCTCGGTACGGCGGCCAGAGCGAGAATCTTTCACGAATCTTAAATCTTAATTTTCAGATATATTCCAAGAGAGGTAGGGCATAACGGGTTTCCTGTTCGAATTCGGAGCTGCCCGACTGAGGCAGGACCTCCACCTTACAGAAGTCCGTAGCCAAATAACACAATTCTTTGTGTTGTGTTCCTAAGCGGTGAATAAGGTTTCCAGTAATGAGCTCCTTGGGGAGGGGGGAGGATTGTTACATTGTGTTGGAAGCAGAGGGATTAAACCTGTGTGTGTGATTAATTGAGGGTGTGAAAAGATTCCTGCAGGGTCGGCAGCGCGCGAGTGATACCCCTGGTGTTGCAAGCGTCCATAGGCGGCGGTAACCGCTTACCATCAGGCGGACCGCATGCTTGTTTGTCACCCATGTGGGATAAAAAAAAAAAAAACCTATTATGCTGCCAACACACTATAACTCTCCGAACACAGAGTGGCAACGCGCAAGTGATACTTTAGTATCGTGAGCGTAAATAGGCTACGGTAACCATTTCCCATCAGATGGGCCGTATGCTTGTTTGCCACTCTTGTTATATAAAAAAAAATATATATGTACCATTCAACCATTACGGCTCGACATATATACATAACATTTATATATATAGTTATATGATCCATAACAATATTAACATCACATTTGTTGTGCTAAAGGAAACGAGGCTAATTCCTTGAGAGAGTATTATCCTCCGTAATATAAATTACGCAGTACAAAGACATTCTTCAATTTTCGTAATACGGGTAGTGAATTAATATTTCATAATAAGCTCATACATTCCTCTATCGAGAGGTCCGGGAACTTTTAATCTGGCTTTAGATCCCCTCGAATTAATCATAGCGGCGGGGGTTGGAGCCTTTTACGAAGGCTTCTATCACTCACCCCAATCGGGAGAACACATTTAAAAATGGAAATCGAAGGATGTTAGTTAGAAAATCCTACTAATGTTGGAAATATGAAAGTTTGTAACGATGTTGGTTAATATACAACTATGTTTTACATACATACATATCATCACGCCAAGTCCCTAGCGGGGTAGGCAGAGAGTATAGAGCGCCAGTTCTCTCTAGACTTACATACCTCTTTCGCTTCGTCACAACTATGTTTTATATTATGTATTTATGTATATATCTATCTATATAAGTAAATATATCGTTGTCTAGTTACCATAACACAAGCTTTGCTTACTTTGGGACTAGGTCAATTTGTGTGCAATTGTCCCAGGTATTTATTTATTTATTTATGATGTTGTATAAAATATTCATAGATTGGCACTCTACTCTTTCTATGGTCGGGGCATCTTCTAGTAATAAATATTTCAGATTGAAATATCTTTAGAATTCATATTATAATGAATTATGCGTCTAAGGGCCATTCTCTGAATATAAATGTATTAATTATACAAACAATAATTTTATACTACTCACATATAGCGCAGGTAAATATGGTTATTAATTAATAGGAATGGAGATATATATATTAATAGGAGAGAATAGGAGATTTGAGCCGTGGTGGCCGAGTGGTTTGAGCAGTTGCCTGCGACGCAAAGGTCGCAAGTTCGAATCCCGACTGTACCAATGACTTTTTCTGAACTTAAGTACAGTGATTAGTCACACCACGAGCTTTACGGTGAAGGAAAACATCGAGAGGAAACCTGCATACGTCTGAGAAGAAATTCAAAGGCGTATGTATAGTCGTGCTGGAGTAACGGCGATGGACTCGCCATCTGTCACGTTGGCACCTAATATACCTCTGTCGGAAAGTGGGTGTGTGGGTATTACATATACACCTCTGCCTACCCCTTCGGAGACCCTTGTGGGAAGGCGTGAGGATATATTATATTATAATTAATAGGATACTGCTTAAGGTAGTAATGAATTCAGTAAAGACACTTCACTTATAAACCTTGGAGGCTACAAAGGCAATCTAATAAAACATTCCAACTCTATGACACCGCTAACTAGCTGGTGTAATTTGCCTTTGTATTTATCGGATCCAAGCGCGTCGATAAACGTGTTCGAGCAATGGAGTACCTAGCCATTATCTATAATTTTCTATCAATATTTTATGCTTTCGCAACGATGTATTTCGCGTTTTCAATTCTATGAACTATACTTAAATTGCTAGCGTTATTTTGATCGATTGAAATATTGCAGTAAAAAATATTTAGTGGAATGTACTTATTGCAATTAGTGTCGAGGGTCTTATAGATACTATGCATGGAGATAATATTTCCTTGAATCCTTTTAGGATAAGAGCGGAGCGCACGATTTGCAACTTCCTATTCATATTTGCGAATATTTGTATTTTAAATTTTTATATTTGTACCAAAGTGACAGATGACGAGTCTTTCAGTGTTTCTCAAGAAAGATTTTTACGAAATTCAGAAACAACTCTTTGCCAACACATCGGGATAAGAACTTCCTATCGTAAATAAACATAACTTATAATTTTTCTAGAATCAGCATTGCTATCCAGCGTGGCAATGCTTCTTGTCTTCTTGTTCTTCTTGTCTTGTCAAGTCTTCTTGGCACGTTGCCTCGGGATACCGATTTGGGACAAATATTTTATCTGTAAGTAGTTAGTTTCAACTGTTCTGTGTAAATATTATTAATTGTTAATTTTTCTTATAAATAAACACTTTTAATTTATCTAAATTATGTAATATTTTTTATTACATTCCACGTTATTGTATAACGCATCGTTATCTCATATGATCTAGCATGTAAAAGGAGTGTTTATATTGTACGATGATCGTGCTACACTATAGGGGCCTGATGCTTAACGACAGAGGAAACTCATTAGATACACCGCGATTTATGATGGGGGGTCTTATGTACTTAGTATAAACGCTTTACCCTTTATCAATGTTCGCCTACTTTGATAGTGTTTTGCTCTTACAGCTTGTTATGTGAAAACACAGTCAATGCAAATATTTTTCACATAGCTCATTGGTGGCCAACAAGCATGCGATCCACCTGATGGTAAGCGGTTACCGGCAGATATGATATTTTCTCAGGATCAGGACCCTGCAGGATTTTTTTCACACCCTTCTTGAAGACCACTATGCTGTACTCTCCAGAAAAAGCTATCGAAGCATGTGGTCGTCATACGTATGTATAGATGTATTTGAGTAACGGCGATGGACTCGACATCTCTCACGTTGACACCTAAATTATATCTCTGGCGAAAGGTGGGTATGGGTACTACCTACACAATATCTCTGCTTATCCCACCGGGGACCCTTGTGGAGATATTAATACCTTTAATACATACATACATACATATCATCACGCCGAGTCCCTAACGGGGTAGGCAGAGAGTATAGAGCGCCAGTTCTCTCTAGACTTACATACCTCTTTCGCTTCGTCCACATTCATCAGTCTCTTCATACATGCTCGTCGGTTTCGAGTACTCTTAACGTTCCCGTCCTTGAGAGTCCGATCTATTTGGTCCAGGTAGTTGGAACGTGGCCTTCCTCTGCCTTTAATAGGCATTTTATTATACATACATACATGAAGAGATTCGCAAATCAATTGGCGTGAATGAGGGCGTGATTGTAAGATGAAGAAAGGCATGTTACGTTGGTTTGGACATATAGAAAGGATGAGTGAAGAAAGATTGACAAAACAGATATACAAAGCAAAAGTGTGTGCAAGAGGAGGCAGAGGAAGGCCACGTTCCAACTACCTGGATCAAATCGATCGGACGCTCAAGTACGGGACCGTCAAGAGTACTCGAAACCGACGAGTATGTATGAAGAGACTGATGAATGTGGACCAAGCGAAAGAGGTATGTAAGTCTAGGGAGAACTGGCGCTCTATACTCCCTGCCTACCCCGTTAGAGACTTGGCGTGATGATATGTATGTACTTATACATACATATGATCACGCCGGGTCCTTTTCAGTCTGTTCTAACGTCTTTTTAAGTCCAGGAGCTAACCCCTCAAATAGAAACATTACAAAAATTCGTTGGCAAGAGAAAAGGTTGTAAAAAGATTTAGGTACTTCTTAAGTATTCTTTTTATACCTCCAAGTCAATCAACGTTAATTGAAATCGTTACAAATCAAGTGATACTTGAATTGGGATGAATTAATTATAAACCGAATCTCTAATAAAGATAAAAGACTCGACGATCAAAGTTCATCTTAAATCTGTAAAAACTCCGTCTGCGAAGTTCAACAAAAATCGAATTAATTCCGAAACCTACTTTGAATTTGAATTTCGTAACAGCCAACTTTAAAATTGCCATTGTGTACCCAAATTAAACTTTCCTCTCTTGCTCCCGCTCAAGTTTCAATGACGCGAATGTTTCATCGTAGAATCACGGCCGTTTAAATATGGTATGTGTCAAGAAAATGCATCATTCACCAAATCATTTCATTTGTCATGAATTCTGCTTTGATGCCCTGTTAAATATATGTCCTTTTTAATACAAAAATAATAGAATACTGAATTATAAATACGTAAATATTAAAACCTCTCAAATTATACGTAATTATAAAATAATATCTCATCTTTTTCAATTTTAATAAAAAAAAACATTGTTATTTACATCAACGATCGGAGCGAGGAATATAAAATCTTTTATCTGGCACTGAATGGGATATTTGTGCCGAAATCTTAAGAAAAAATCACCTAATTACAACGGGATTCTCCTCGAGGCGGTCGGGAAGATCGCCTTTAAAGGAAACGATGGAAATGATTTTCTGAAAAATTATACAAGATTTTTATACCAGAATAAAGGAACGATGAGTTGAAAACAAGAACTTCAATAGATTTGTAAACAAGAATGAACCAACGAAATTAAATTGGGTTATATTGAAATCACTTAAAACCCAAGACTTTCTGTGAACAAGTTAAGTAAATCTGACTGCAAGTCTAGTGCATTGCCCTTGGTATTATAGACTCTGACAACTATGATAATTTTGATAACTATAACGTTATTATTCACACCACCAGCTTTACGGTGAATGAAAACATCCAGAGGAAACCTGTTCACCTTTAAAGAAAAAATCAAAGGCAGGCCTTAAAGGTATATATGTACATATGTATATTAATGTTCGATTGACGGCGATGGACTCACCATCCGTCACTTTGACACGTAAAATATAACTCTACGAGTCGGGAAAGTGGGTATGTGGGTACCTACTACCTACACACCTCTGCTTACCTCTTCGGCGACCCTTGTGGGAAGGCATAGAGATAGTCATTAATATAGCAGATACATATTTTGGTTGGTCGTTAATTGGGTCGGCAAAGCGCGAACAATACTGGTATTGCAAACACTAAAGACGGCGGAACCTGCTCATCATCAGGTGGATAGCAAATTAGTTTGTCACCTCAATGATATAAAAAAACATTACCTCGCCCAAGAATATGTAAGTACGCTTCAAGCATCAACATCAAAGTCAAAACGCGTTCCTAAGCTAATTCAGCCCTTTCATAGCAACTTTCTAACTACTATAAATGATGGAAATAATTTGTCCTTTGAAATCTGAACTTGCAGTGGCGGCAGACCTTTTCAATTAATTGTAGCTTCTTCAGTAGCCATAATATACTCGTATATCACGTCAGACGAGATACGTTCAAAAGTTAAATTGCTCTAATTTGTACCATGCACCTTCTTGTACCCTTCGTTCGGGAGGCATTGCACAGCAATTTAGACATTAGTGATGCGCGTCGGACTGTCGATACTTTATCATTTCACAAGATGTTCTCGTTAAAGACGGCGTAAATGGACGTTGCTATAAAATATTTTGTTTTATTGCTTTAGGGAAAAAAAATGTGATCGCATGGTACATACCTTTTAACTTCAACTGCCCGCGAAGACACAGTCGCATCAAATCAGTCTCTATATTATAGTATAACAATAATAATATTTTATGTTTTATACCACTTGGGTGGCAAACAAGCATGCGGCCAGCCTGATGGTAAGTGGTTACCACCGCCTATGGACGCTTGCAACACCAGGGGTATCACTCGCGCGTTGCCGACCCTGCAGGAATCTTGTCACACATTTTCTTGAAGAACTCCATGCTAAACTCTCCAGGGAAAACCTCAGCGGGGATATAAGAGGCGTGGTAAGCGTGTGGTTCGAATAAATTCAAATCCCGACTATATCAATGAGTTTCTCTTAACTTGCTATTAATATCTTTGTTAACTACAGATATTAGTCGCACCACGAGCTTTACTGTTAAGGAAAACATCGGGAAATAATCTGCATACGTTTGAGCAGAAATTCAAAAACATATGTATAGTTGTGCTTGAAAAACATCGCCAACAATTACGGTGACACATACATCATTTATATATGTCTGACGAAAAGAGAGAACACCTCCGTCTACCCTCTCAGGAACATTTGCTGGCGGTAAGATATAGATTAATTTCCAAGTGCTTTAATAAAAATATCTTATTTATGTTCCAGTCACTTCATCGATAGCGTAGCGTACCTCCATCGGTCAACACGTTTAAGGGAATGCGTTTGAGTTTTTTCTCCCCCGTTTCTATTTACGGAGTTGTTTGGTTCGTTTTGCTTGTGAAAGCGCATCTCCTTTGAACTTGCTTGAATTATTTAATCATTTAATAGAATTACGGTGCTCTCGAACACGGGCCCTATCCTATCTGATGCGCTATCGGCTCTCTCCCCTAATTGGCTCGCTATGGAAATATTTGTCATTTACTTTTCTTCCACGCAATATTTATGCAGCCAAAAGTGGCAAAGTTATGTCGTAATTGCAGTCATTTGTTCCGTTAACTGAAATTTTAATATTTATTACCGACTACTTTCTATATATTTTGTGTAAGCCTTCCCACACACGAGTCCCAATATTGTAGGTATATATATCGTCACGCCTTCCCACAAGGGTCCCCGAAGGGGTAGGCAGAGGTGTATAGGTAATACCCACACACCCACTTTCCGCCAGAGGTATATTAGGTGCCAACGTGACAGATGGTGAGTCCATCGCCGTTACTCCAGCACGACTATACATACGCCTTTGAATTTCTTCTCAGACGTATGCAGGTTTCCTCTCGATGTTTTCCTTCACCGTTAAGCTCGTGGTGTGACTAATCACTGTACTTAAGTTCAGAAAAACTCATTGGTACAGTCGGGATTCGAACTTGCGACCTTCGCAGGCAACTGCTCGAACCACTCGGCCGCCACGGCTTTGTAGGTATTTGGTAAAAAATACATTACAAATTTAAATTGATCGGCCACTCGAAAATGTGAACGTAAAGAATACCTACCTACCGGAAACTGGCGAGCATGTACATATGTATGAAGATACTGGTGCTCATTCATCAGTCTCTAGATGAAGCAAAAGTCTATAAGTCTAAATAGAGATGATATTGTTCTCTCCTAGCTATATGTCGTACGTCGATGACTTCTACTTCTTAAATATAATTTAAAAAAAACTCGTATGCCATATTAAAACAATTATGCCAAACACTGTTAATACGATTTGCTCTTAATTAATAATAATAATTATTATTATTATTATCTCTGGTTGTTCTCATCTAGCTAACGGTGAGTACTTACACAGACATAACCAAGTGGCCAAGATCATACACCAACAACTTGCTTTGAAGTATAACCTTGTGGACTCGGATGTGCCGTACTACAAGTATTCGCCCGACCCAGTTCTATAAAATGGTCATATCACGTTATACTGGGATCGATCTATCATCACGGACAAGTGCATAACCGCTAATAAGCCGGATATAGTGCTGATAGATCGATTAGAGCGCCGCACAATGATTGTAGATATTACTGTCCCCGTCCCGCATGATGGGAATCTCGTGAAAGCGGAAAAAGACAAACAAATAAAATATTTGGACTTGGCTCACGAGATTGTCAGCATGTGGGATGTGGACTCTACAATCATTGTGCCGATAGTAATAACGGCCAATGGCCTAATGGCAAGAGCCTCGACCAACACCTCAAGAGGCTCTCGTTAGACAGTTGGATCAAGTGCCTGATGCTGCTGATGTAATCTATAAGATGTATTTCAAATAAAGAATAATAATAATAATAATAATCTTTATTTACTCACAAAGCATTTCTTATACTTCTAGTGATCATCTATCTATCTAGTTCTTCTAGTCTTATATCTATCTCTTCTAGTGATCTATCTAGTGACCAGATCCAGATGTGATAGATAATCATCAAAAAGACAGATAATCTAGTGACCAGTCCTTTTAAGCAAGGATGCCTGTGTTAGGAGACTCCGCTCTTCTATAACTACAAGTAACATTATATGTGTGTGGTGTGGTGTGGTGTGTGTGTGTGTGTGTGTGTGTGTGTGTGTGTGTGTGTGTGTGTGTGTGTGTGTGTGTGTGTGTGTGTGTGTGTGAGTGTGTGTGTGTGTGTTTGTGTGTTTGTGTGTGTGTAGGTGTAAGTGTGTACGTGTGAGAGTGTGGCAAACTAATAGTAAGGTTGAGTTAAACATTAGCGTTATGTTGTTATTATTGCAAAAGGTTTTCAGTATTATCAAAGCTAAGGTTTGGGATCCACTTAAGTATGCATTTTTTTACTTCATAATTTTGTTTTACATATATATTTAGTTGTTTGTTTAAGATATTATACATTTTTGCAGAGCGTGTACTATATTGCTTGGAGGCAAATTCTGTTTTACAAGTGGGTATCAATGCAACGTTATATTTCTTCCTTTTTAATTTATGACTACTGGTATAAGGTAATGTTTTATGTTTTTTAAGAATTAAATATAGTACATATAGTTTTCTAATTGATGTATATAAATACTGATTTACTCAATATTTTTGGTAAATTATTAGATGGGAAATACTATTGATCGATACCTTAAATTGGACAAACAGATTACTTGGCAAATAAAGTCTTAAAAAAGCGCACCTTGATAGCGGAAATAATTTCTATTGATACCAAATAATTCGATTCAAATTGAACAGCAATTACTCGAGCGTAAAGGTTGTATTGAGACATTAAAACACGTCAACGCGGCCACTAATTGAGGCAAGGGAGGTGCGAAGGGACAAATTGGGTGTTTTAGAGCGACAATAAATTGATATGGGGCAAGGAAAATTACCATACAACTTGGGACGTATTTCACAATTGCTTTAATTACCGATGCCCTCCGCGGCAACTGCCAAGAATGGCCCTTCCACCCACGTGGTGGCTTAGTCATGGATCTGCACTGAACGTATTTTCATAACCGTTTAAATATTGACTCTGCGTA
The DNA here is from genome assembly GCA_945859725.1 of Drepana falcataria. NCBI lineage: Eukaryota > Metazoa > Arthropoda > Insecta > Lepidoptera > Drepanidae > Drepana > Drepana falcataria. The sequence continues at coordinate 4,320,980 of OX243926.1, forward strand.
ACATACGATGGCTTACATATGTACATATACATATATGTACCTATATGGGTACCAGTGTCCGATACATCTAACACTTTAATAAACAACTGAACAACGCACTCTAATATATGTTGATCATGTACAAGTGACTCGCACACATAGGGTTCCGTAGCATCGTATTTTTATAGAGACTGTACGCACTATGCGACAATTTCAAAATTCTGCAAATTGATACGGCTGTTCATCGGATCAGTAATCACGACTTTGTATTCGAATCGACCACTCGGCCACCACGGAACTTGCGTATTAATCAACGTTAAAATATTCAAATTCAATAAAGGAATGTAATGATGCGTAAAGAAAAAAAAAGGTAAAACCAAAACAGCACGTTTACAAGGCTCACGAGCGAGGGCCAGCTAATGGGGGTTATTTGGACCGACTATAAATTAATTTCGGCGCAGGGCATTGCAGTTAAGCCTCCATACATTTTAATTGCTTCCATTATCGGCTATTCTCCAAAATGGCGGCCGATGACAATGGAGCTCGCCCTGTCATAGTGTTTTGACATAGACTCACGTTATTAGGATTAATTTATGAATGGAACGGATAATTGAATTTTCGAAAATGGAATACTTGCCTTTAGGATTGAAAAGTACACTTCCAGGCAGAATTAATTTCCTGGCAATACCGTACTATAATATAATGTACGTGCCCAGTGGACAGAAGATTAACAGGAATACTGTGATAATCGTATGATAAAGGGAGGTCAAAGAGATTACGCTGGTTACGGCAAATGGCGGGATTTGCTTCAGATACCCCGATAAAAGCCCAGCACTTAAATTAATGATGATAATACCGCATTATGCTTTGATCAAGTATGATGGTCGCATTCCAGTAACCAGGGCTCTATGTAGTGCCTGGGTCATATTATATAAAAAAGTTTCCTGACGCGTCTGAACTACTGAACGGATTGACATACGGTTTCACCAATAAACGGACGAGTGATGAGTGAATGAGACCAATGAGAGTGATTTGAGAGGAAATTTTATGTATTTAATTTATTAAGGTTTTGTGTGAGTTGGTTAAATGAGATGCGACCCTACGAGAGAAAAAATCATAGAGGCATAAAATGCCATGTGAAGCCGGGACGGGTCGCTAGTGTTCTGTACAAGGATGTCTCCTTCCTGCTATCTATAGAACACAAGTTCTACCAAGTTTTGGGACAATAAAAAAAATAGTGTACTTATTCAGGCTTAGTAAGCCCCTTTTCTACAATGTGGTTAATTTAAGTCCAAATTTGAATTCAGTTCTATTTCATTCATCTATTGAAAACGAGCTTTGTAAGCTAAAAGTAACCACGGTTCATTGGCTACTGCTTATGCAGGTGTATCTTTTCACGTGAAGTAAATTAATTCAATATGTTAATTATCTACATTTTCAATTAGACTTACCGACAAAGTGCACCCTGTCGAATGTAATCAAATTATTGATGCACCATGAAAGCAACATGGTTAAACAATACAACCAAGTTTAAATATTTACAATCTGTCAGACACAGTGTAGGCTTTTATGGTAATAGTCACAGGATTGTTTTCTTTTTAACAAGCAGAGTTTAATTTTTAACAGAATTTGTATTTGTTTGCGTGGTTATCTTGATGGTTTAGATTTGAAGATTGGACTCGATAGATGATACTGGTTTCGTGTTCCATGTTTTTTTGTTATCCCTGTTATACTAAGCATGGGTGAAAATATAATTGTAAAAAAAGGCTCAAACACACTGGATCTAAGCTTAAAAAAACAAGTCGTAAGCCACGTCTGTAAAATAAATGTCATACCTAACATAATGAATAATCAGTTTCGTTAAATTATTTCCAAGTTCACTTTACATAGTTTCATCCCGGAGGCTGACAAAGCAAATCCAATTCTCATTTTCTCATTACAGGTTCTTTTTGCTGTCTGTTCTTTGTATCCCGTTGGAAATACATTAAAAAGGGGAAAAGAACATAATTCGTGGCAGAGACAGAGCCAGACTGAAACCATTTTTGTCGATCCAATAAAAGGTTTAAGCCATTAGTGCTCTCTACGACTTAGCGACGACATTTTTAGCTTAATTGTGGTATTAGATGTCGTCGTAATTTCTTCTCCAACTAAGTCGACATTACTTAATAATTAACGCTTGGTGATTGAAATCAGAAACGCCTAGTATAAGTTATATTCAGCAAGTTTCGCAAGTATACATATTTTACAAACATTATTATAGAGATAATATTTATATCTATGATAATAATAATAAACAATAAATACTCGTGAGAACGTCAACATTAATAAAAGCCCACGAGCATGTATATATCAGGGTTTAACCGAGATATGTTTGTAAGTCTAAAGCTAACGCTCTACTCTCTCGCAAACAGAGTTGATAGGTACGTATTTATAATATTAATTTGGACAACTCACACAAAGCTTAAGATTGATTTGATCCTAAGCTAGGAACGCTGAACGATACCTATAGTTCATTAGAATAGTTCCAAACACAATGGGAATCGTACACTAAATTCCCAGAGAGTGCTCAAGTGTTTATGAAAATAATATAACATGTTCTGAGCTCATTATTATAACATGTTGTGGAAATACATTCAAGAGGCGTAACAAAGAGCTTTGGAGGCGTATCTTGTTTACAGTAATGCTACATATACTTACTGAATAGAAATGTTAGTTTATTAATAAGGTATTTTTATTATTATCTATATATAGTAGTAGTAAAATTATAAAGAGGTAGCTTGGTTTGGTTGTTTATACGCGCGAATCTCAAGAAAAAGATCCGAATAAAAAAAAATTATATAGCACGGTATTGAGGTAGTCTAAAGGCAAGTGACGACTGAGTAAGACCACGTGTATCGCTACTCCATATCTTCCCGAGTATGTCATAAAAGCCGACTAAGGGAAAAATCACAATAGACCAGTACTATACAAGGAAAAGTTGAAACCAAACCTATATCCGATCCCCCCTAGTTGTATTGGTCTCCGTTCCTCTGGGTCACGAGGAGGGAGGACGAGAGAGGGCATTAGCAGTGGCGCGACCGCACTTAAAAAAACCTGCGAAGATAAGCACTAACGACCATCATCATCAAATTATAGGTTATACTACTTCCCAAAGAAGCGGAGTAGTAAGTAAGGGTGACACCGTGACTCATATTTGGGTGTCAATATAACAGATGAGGAGTCTGATACTCATTTTAGACCCATGACCGTTTCTCTGACGTAAAATTTGTATAAGTACATGATCTTAAAAAAAAACATATTATATTATACACAGCTTCAATAACGCATAAAACATCTATTGTTTAACTATTGTACATACCGTGACGATATACATAATATATCAATATAGATATATATCATCATGCCGAGACCCTAATGGGTGAGGCAGAGAGTATAGAGCTCCAATTCTCTCTGGATTTACATTTATACCTCTTTCGCTTCGTCCATATTCATCAATCTCTTCACTCTCTCTTGACGTTTTGATCCTTGAGCGGGATATACGGACTTATATATTTTTTATATAATTTTAATATTACAAGAATAAAATTGGCACGAGCAAAGCCGCGGTCGAACACTGAAAGATAATTACGCCCTTCAGGCCTGTCGCCCTCAATATTTTGCACAGCGTGAGCTCGTTACGACCATCTGAATGATATATCAGATTTATTGGTTATATTTTAATAATAAATAGGGTTGTTGAACATTGACGACATCAATTCAGCCAGCATGATACACCATAGCGGCGCCAGCCCCCCACTAATTTCTACTTGGACATCCCTCCAATAAAATCCCACGATTGTCCCGTTGCAGCCCTATTATATTTTTATTTTCTCTGTAAATGTGGCATTCGTCGCTATACCGTCCCTTTATTTACTGATATGTCCGCTTAATTTTGGCAAGCGGAAAAACTTGATAAAACCAGTACGGGTTTATCTTTTCCCGCTATCAGAAGTGTGTCACGAAGTAAATGAACCCTTTTCCTTGGAAAGACAAACTAAAAAGATAAAATGTTCACAAAGGACATTAAAGCTGGCTTGAAAGAAAGCCATAAAAAGGCTGGGTCCCGGGAGTCCCGAGGGACTGTGCAACGCCCAGCTTTTGCCCGCTAAGCCAAATTAGTTGCCGAGACTTCAAACGCACGAAAACTATTTACCTAGTAAAAATGCAGTATAAATATTGAATTAATTATCGTTTCAATAAGAACTTTGAAATGCGGATGTGGAAGTAAGTTTATTGAAATAAATGTAATGGTAAAATGATTTTAAACTTTTCAGTTTACAAACAAATACACTAAGGATGGGGGTGATACTATGGTAATATTTCCGGGTTCAAGCCCCGCTAGCATCTAGCATTTCACACTGGTGATATTCATCAATGGATATTTTAACATATGGAACATTAAAATAAATGAATATAATTTTTGATTGGAGCCGTGGTGGCCGAGTGGTTCGAGCAGTTGCCTGCGACGCAAAGGTCGCAAGTTCGAATCCCGACTGTACCAATGAGTTTTACTTTCAATGACTTGAGTACAGTAATTAGTCACACCACGAGCTTTACGGTGAAGGAAAACATCGAGAGGAAACCTGCATACGTCTGAGAAGAAATTCAAAGGCGTATGTATAGTCGTGCTTGAGTAACGGCGATGGACTCGCCATCTGTCACGTTGGCACCTAATATACCTCTGGCGGAAAGTGGGTGTGTGGGTATTACCTATACACCTCTGCCTACCCCTTCGGGGACCCTTGTGGGAAGGCGTGAGGATATATATATATATATAATTTTTATATTATAATTTCTAAAGCAGATGTGCCCGAGTGTTCCAAGTAGTCGCCGCCTGCACACGTTTGAGAAGAAATTCAAAGACATACATAGTTGTGTTTGTGAAATGGTGGACACGTTGTCTGTTACGTTGGCATATTCATATTCTTACTTCTTACTAATATTTTTTTTGTAATTTATTGTCTCTCGTAGCGTGAGTTCCGGGAACTTTTGCTACTTAACCGGTCAATGGGGAGACCGAGGCCTCCAGCCAGGCTTCTTACTAATATTATAAATGTGAAAGTTTATAAGTTTGGATGGTTGCGGTTCTTTCACGGCAAAACGGCTGAACCGATTTGGCTGATAGTTGAAATCGTGATGGCTTATACCTAGGAATAGGACATAGGGTACATTCTTTTTTTTTAATCTCGAAAATCAAAGTTCTAATATTATAAAGTATGATGCTCTTTTACGGCATAGCGGCTGAACCGATTCTAGCAGCAAAATACATAAGCTACTTTTTCGAGCTCCACGCGGGCGAAGCCGCAGGCAAAAGCCGTGGTGGCCGAGTGGTTCGAGCAGTTGCCTGCGACACAAAGATCGCAAGTTCGAATCCCGACTGTACCAATGAGTTTTTCTGAACTCAAGTACAGTGATTAGTCACACCACGAGCTTTACGGTGAAGGAAAACATCGAGAGGAAACCTGCATACGTTTGAGAAGAAATTCAAAGTATGTATAGTCGTGCTTGAGTAACGGCGATGGACTCGCCATCTGTCACGTTAGCACCAAATATACCTCTGGCGGAAAGTGGGTGTGTGTGTATTTATTACCTATACACCTCTGCCTACCCCTTCGGGGACCCTTGTGGGAAGGCGTGAGCAAAAGCTAGTATATAATATATCCGTACTACCTACTCATCTCTGCCTATCACTTCGGATACCCTAAGTTTTGCAAAAATTCGAAATTTGAAAATCGCAGGACCGCTTTCGTTATTGATTAATAATAAAAAAAAACAATTAAAATAAATTCCTCCAAACGCGATAAGTAGGCAAAACAATATATGCTCACAGTACATAGAGACAATGTCTTAAGGTACATTAGATGCAATCTAAATAGATATTTAAGACTCTTTAACTGAAAGACGCCCGGATATCAGTACTCCCTCCGAGGTAGTTGGGAGATTTCAACCGTGAAATTTTATCGTTGGAATTAATCTTCAAAAGTTACCCTTTACTGGCCTTTTGTTTCTTCAGTTGGCCTGCAATAAAATTTATTCTCATTTCTAATCGGAAACAGATAACCCGACGGGAAGGGCGTGGGGCCCCGCGGGCTTTCGGTTTTTAGACTCCTTTAATTTTGGGAGATAATAGATAATCGTAATTAGGTAACTATATATAGGTAAATAAATTACTGTTACATTTAATTAACCTCTAAGGCTTTAAAGATTCCTGCAGGGTTGTCAACGCACGAGTGATACCCTGGTGTTGCAAGCGTCCATAGGCGGCGGTAATCGCTTACCATCAGGCGGGCCGCATGCTTGTTAGCTACACATGTGGTATAAAAAAAAAAAAAAAGCACAAGTTAATAAGCATGATTTTTTTTCCTACTTACTAACGATTTTAGGCCTTAATTTATAATAATATCCTCCCGCCTTGCCACAAGGGTCCCCGAAGTGGTAGGCAGAGGTGTGTAGGTCGTGCCCACACACCAAATTTTAGTCGGAGATATATTTTAGGTATACCAAAGTGGCGAGTCCATCGCCGTTTCTCATGCACGACCATACATTCGTCTTTGAATTTCTTCTTAAACGTATGTAAGTTTACTCTCGTTGTTTTCCTACGCCGTAAAGCCATACTTAAGTTCAGAAAAACTCATTGGTACAGTCGGGATTCGAGCTAGCGATCTTTGTGTCGCAGGCAACTACTCGAACCGCTCGGCCACCACGGCAAAATTATGAATTATATTACAAATAACAACGTAAAGTTTAAATCGTGAACACTCAGAGTGGTTGACGAAATTAAACTCATTATCTCGGCAGAGCTCAACAACGCTAGCAACCGCAAGCTTTTTGTAATTCCGGTGACAAATGAACAGCGCGGACTGAGCGCCGCCATTCCTGCAAGAGTTGATTTTAAAACAAAGAACAAGTATCGTGCAGAATATACATTGGCATAATATTTTTATATTTAAGGGAAAAAAACAAAAATAGTTTTTGTATTAAAAATAAAGGAAAAAGATAAATAAACTACATCCAGTCTTGGACAATGTAGTAATGTATGTCCACGATGGGATATAAAATTCAGCTTAGTATGATTAACGTAGTGCTAAACCTTAGAAAAAATGCAATAATGTCGCGGTCTATATACCTATATAGGGATATATATAGACGGCCGTCTGGTTAGAACTCCTGACTGCGAAACTAGTGGTCCTGGGGCACATATTTATGTGATGAACATACAAGACTAAGGTGCAAATAGCACCTTAGTCTTGTATGTTCATTCATCATAGTAACAGTTTTTGAAACACGATAGCAGCGCCACCTATCGGGTCTAATTGTGACTAAACTATTTTCGAATCCACCTGAAGACAGAAAATTTCATTAAATCGGTCCAACCGTTTAGGAGCAGTTCAGTGACAAACACAGACACAGAAGAAATATTATAATATTTTATAATGAATTTTTTTCATACAAACCTTCTCCTGAGAATAAAGATGAAAGATACATGAAAGAAAGATTTATCCAATTTGGTGCAGTAATTTAGAAGTTATGCGCGTACAAACATTTCGGTGATTCATTTTTATATATATAGATATATATCGTTGTCCAGTTACAATAATACAAGCTTTGCTTTGTTTGGGGCTATGTCAATTTGTGTGGAATTGACCCAAGGTATTTATTAAAATTATATACTTTTCGAATGTATGCGCTGAATTATACTGGCTTCTATTTTATTAAATAGGAAAGTATTATTTAACAACACATTTCAGGCAACAAGAAGAAAATTATTTATGTCAGACAGGCACGCACATGCTGAATATCTATTGAGGCTCCCTTCAGCCGAAAGGTACTTATTTTATCTGTATTAACGCTACCTTTGTTCCGTTCAAATGACGGCAGGTCACTAACGAAGCGTATTTATAAAAAAAAATGCTTATTTATTCTCAGATACATACCTCATTTGAGTTATAAATGATCTTTGACAATAATTGCGACGCGTTGGAGCGCGTTTCCGTACTTTACGCGGAGTTGAGTTAATGCTCTCTTACAGAGCCTATTCATTTGGAATTTAACATCGTGTTTCAGCCAAGTTATAACTCTCTCGTACGTAATGAATAACTGCATGATTTCACGTATTCAGTTTCAATGAGTGAATGGGTTCACTGAATAGCGGTTGGTTGGCGTAATTAGGAGCTTAGCCAGATAAATTAGCTGAAATGCTTTGACAGATATTGTAATGAAATATATATTTGTACTTAATGACTTCTTTATTAAGGAGTATATACACTCCAATAGAATTCAGTGAATCGACTTACTCCGATAAATACTTTATTTTTGCTACATATTCTACGTAATAATAAATAATAATAATAATATCCTCACGCCTTCCCACAAGGGTCCCCGAAGGGGTAGGCAGAGGTGTATAGGTAATACCCACACACCCACTTTCCGCCAGAGGTATATTAGGTGCCAACGTGACAGATGGCGAGTCCATCGCCGTTACTCCAGCACGACTATACATACGCCTTTGAATTACTTCTCAGACGTATGCAGGTTTCCTCTCGATGTTTTCCTTCACCGTAAAGCTCGTGGTGTGACTAATCACTGTACTCATAAAACGTTTATAAAATTAAATTAAAGAAAATTAACGGTAAGTATATAGATATTTAAACATACGGTTGATTTGTATAATATACTAACCAAGTCCATACATACAAATCTCTTGAGTATCCTAGAAGCAAATTGCATAAAGCCCATACCAATCCAGAACGAACTACTTTATCTTATTAAGCCCCAAACGAACGGAGTCACGCAGCAAAGCGATGTACGTCTCGGGCTAACCACACAGCGTTTGCAATTCGAGAGCTTGTATAGGAGCGAGGCGATGTCAGAAGCTCAAGTCGTGGAATGAAGTCCCGTCGTAATGTTTCCCTAGGGAGTGCAGCATTCAGTTCTTCAAGACCGACACAAGTCACTGTAAACAAGGCTGTAAGCGCTTACCATCAGACGTATTATAAAATACTGATTAGTTTACGAATACGAATGTGTACAGTCAAAGTTTTTTCCGAGCTCTACGTGCAACCTCTATGCCACAAAACTAAAACAGAAAACACCCTAAAAACGTCATCAAAACGACGTAAACAGGATGTTAAAAGGTAAAGGGACGCAGAGATAACACTTAGACAGTAACGCCAAGTAGAACTTACCGTAAAACAGAACATAGCCCTTCAGCCGTAACTGTATTCATAGAGTATTCAGATCACACCGCCACTTTCGAAATCAAAGTAAAGCACAAAGCAAACACTCGTTGAAAATGCGATGTAAATAATAAAAAGGTAGGGCGCACCTGAGAGGTGTATGTATGGACCACCCATTTTACCCCTCAACGCGGTTATTTCAGATTCAATATGCACTAGAGACGAAGGGAACGTCATGAAATATGGTGGAACATTGGTGGGATTTCCGTCTGTGAATTTTTATTGGGAACCTAAAAAAAATTGGAACAAGCATTGAATGAGTGGTTTAAGTACAATAATTAAAATTTCAGGCTAAAACTCCGTCAGTTTGATTTATGAGTTGGTTTACTATGAGTTTTTTTCCGAATAATATCGACAAAGAACCTTCTTACCTATAAAAAGAAACTAAACGTATATGAACTCCGTATTAAGAAACTGCGATGAACTAAATATCTCTGGCAAAAAAAGTAAATATAAATATTATATTATATTCAGATATTTATCCATACTTTGTTACTAACAATATTCTTATTAAATATATTAATGAACTCTATTTTCACATACAAATCTAACTACGAAGAACGTAGAATAGGAAAAAAAGAAAGAAGTTCTTATTTTATGAATAGTTTAAAAAAACCGTAAGAACATATTTTGGAGTGAGTATTAGGTACTCCTTTGTATAATGTTGTTGATTATTAGAACGATAGATTCACGGCACCTAGAACTCCTAGAACACCACAGTTCCATTATCTCAGAAACACTATACAAGACAAAAAAACGGCCATCAAAACTCATCTTATCTAAATAAAAAAGGATAAAAACAAAATGCATATTTACAGAAATTAAAACGCAGTCGTCCCTGGAACGTTGAAAGCCCGAATATAGGACAAGTCCATTTAAAAAAATGCAAAAGCTTAAGTTCATCGTGAAAACATTTCAAATTATTTTAAAGAGAGTACACTTGTAAATGAACAAGCAGATAGTAAACGCCTGGAATTCTGAGACCATAATCATTTCATTTAGGACAAACAAATGGTTTTTGTTTACATTACGGTTTAAGTAACAGTTGAAACGGAACATGCTGAGAAACATCTCTGGCAAATAGAGGGTGTTTTACTTCTTCCCTACCCTTGTGAGCAAGCGTACTCGTATATAAAGAGTGTTAAGTATATAAAGATACATATTATGATTCCTGTCAATAGTAGCCTTATTAATGATTATTAATTAATATTATTACCTGCAGGGTAATGTTCGAACCTATTCCCATTATCATAAGACACGATATTGACAAATGGCTCAATAAATTATACAATTCGTATAAAATGCATACTTTTTCAAATCTAATTGTAGACCAAATATTAAATAGATATTCAATGCAAAATATGTGGAAGAAGGGGCAAAGGATCACCACGTTCCAATCAGCTAGATCAAAGCGATCGAACACTTAAGGATAAGAACATCAGGAGTACTCGAAACCAGCGAGCATGTATGAAGAGATTGACGAAGGTGGATGAAGCTAAAGAGGTCTGTAAATATAGAGACAACTGGCAACCTACTCTGCCTACCCAGTGAGGCATTCGGCGTGATGATATGTATGTATGAATGGTTTAGTAAATACTCAATGAACGAAATGAAATATCGTGGGTTTCAACAAATGTTCAATTATGTCAGTAGTTTTGTTAATATTTTATCGCGAAATACGATACAAAATTACTGAGAATCGATGAAAGCGAAGAATATAATCGGCTTTTCTGTTCCTCTTGAACATGTAGGAGCTCCGCCTAATTGCGGTGATCCCCTTGAGGTTTATATCGTATTTGTTAGAAAACTAAATCGATGGGTATTCATTTTCGATGGGACTTAACAAAAGTGGGTGTATATGTATCTATCTATTTAATCTGACAAGTTTAGCTGGTTGCTGCCTGTATCAATATGAGACGTTTAATGTTAATAATCTATTCATGAAACAATGAATGAGGGACAAAGTGTTGGCTAGATCCAAAAGGAATAAAATTATTTGTTTCATACATACAGTCTTATCACCACGACGAGTCCTTCACAGGGAAGCTAGAGGGAGTAGGGTGCTAGTTCTCTCTAGACTTACAGACCTCTTTCGCTTTATCAACATTAATCAATCTCTTCTTACACGCGCGCCGATTTTGAGTACTCTTGATGTTCCCATCCTTAAGTCTCCCATCTATTTGATCTAGGTAGTTGAAACGCAACGTTACGTAACACGGCATTCTTCATGTGTCTTGATTTAATTCAAATATACAATATATCTTTAAACTTTGAGTAGAACGAGGCTGTAGAGCAATCACCAAAATGACTGTGATGATGTGTACTATAATCGTTACGACTTCCGAAGTGTAATAATGGCGCGCATCTGTGCCTCCCGTGCGGGGCCATTCGCTATGCAGATATTATGTGCCCTACTTATAAGGTACAAGGGATATATTATGGCACTTACAATGATGGTTTCAATGTTGAAAAGCACGTAAAGTTAGTAATATTAAATAAAATCTGTTTAAATAAACTGAGGGAAAAAGTGAACCTAAGATCTGCAGAAGATCATAAGATCCTAAGAACCTAAGGCTGAAGAAAATAATTTTGACATGTGCAATTTACAAATACTTAGCATTGGTTAGAAAATTTATCAAGAGTAACCAATTATATCATATATTTATTTACCAATGGGGTGACAAACAAGGTTACGGCCCATTTGATAATAAGCAATTACCACCACATATTATTATAGACGGTTGTAGCAGGAGAGCTAGCCCTAAAGTGCTACCGACATCAAAGTAAGTGAGTGGATTTAACTCACTATCCTATTACGGCCAAATTGCTTAAAGAAAACAGAGATATTAAATACAATTTATACTGCTCTGAAAACAAAACACTCACACTTTATACGAGCAAAAAACGTAAATTGAATTAATCAACCAATTGGGTCCAGAAAGTTGTGAAACATAAAACAGCTCTTTGTAACAAATGTTACTTCTAAAGTTGTATAAGCGTGCCTGTTTCATTTCCCTCAACCTTTCCTAACGTACAATGTACCGCGAGCACCTCGTATTACCTCGGAAGAAACCTTTGTTAGCACCCCCCACCCTTCTGAATTTAAATGGAGAAATTATTTTCAAGTATTTTTCGGCAGAGAAGTTTTATTGTATTGTTTGATTGCATGTCACTCTGATAGATGAAGGAATGGCTTTCAAATGGCAGCGCCTTTGTCGCCTCGCCTGTACCTAACGCCGTGAGTTTCGGATGGACGAATTTATTAAAAAGTTTATACTGCCTGCGTACTCGTGAGCTTAATAGTCGTTTTGAAGTTTTTTTTCGCCCTGAAGTTAGACAATAGGCTCGTTACTGACTTGCCGTTGCGATAACTTTTATTTCTAACAAAGAAATTTGGCAAAACGTCGATCATATAGAATAATATACCTACCTATATATTTATACCTATATATTGCTAAGATAATAAACAATGACATTAATAACTCTTATTTAAAACGATTGCTTACGAAGGGTAAAGTAATACTACGTAGAAGCAGATATCTAATTACAATCATTATGTAGTGCTACTGATAGTCAAATTTCAAGTTCTACATATCATCATCACTACATTTAACTATCTTGATACCCAGTCCCTCAAGCGGTAGGCTAAGCAAATTCTCTCTTGAATTTTAGACCTATTTTGCGATTCTCAACTTCAATTACTCTTCTTTAAAAAAACAGACACAGCATGGAGCTCGTAGTGCGATATATCAATATACTTAAATTCAGAAATAAAAACTCACAGCGCTATGATCAGAAGCTGCAATTCTGATTTTTCAGCCACGAAGTAAATATCTAGACTATAAAAGTCGAATAATCTTGACGTTTCTCTTAGTGTCCGATCAATTTGATCATAGTAGTTGAAAAGTGCCCTTACGCTACCAGCGAGCATGTTAGAAGGGAGTGATTAATATAAATAAAGAGACCTGTAAGTGTTAAGAGAAATGCGTAATAGTCAACTCCACGTTGACCTCAAAGTCCCCACTATAAAACAGTTTTTGAAAAAACTGTCCAAACTTCATTTCGATTCTGCTGTAAATCACCCCAACCCCCTCGTCGTATCGGCCGCCCGATACACTCCTTCCCTTATCTCGAAGATAAGGCGTCCAAGACATGCCGTCATCGAACCGGATGACGACATAACGGTCCTCCAGGACGCCCGACAAAAACATACCAACACTACACAAAACCGACCACTGTTCCGTCCTCGCCGGCGAGGCTCGACGCGAATAAGCCGTAATGTACCCCCTCGACCCCCGCCGCAAACGCCGGCCCGTGCCGAGCCAGACGCGCAAATCCCGCCCCCAAATAATATTTAAATAAAATTACCAGTCCAGCCCAGCTCCCTTGCTCGCGAACCAGCAACGCCCTAAGCCGAGGTTCGTACCCCACAGGGGGTGCCCTTAGCTGTGTTGCTTAGAAATAAAGTACCTGGCTGGAGGCCTAGGTCTCGCCATTGACCGGTTAAGTAGCAAAAGTTCCCGGAACTCACGCTACGAGAGACATAAATAAAAAAAAACGTGTTAAGAGAAATTACTCTTTAATCTCTTTGCCTACCCCACGTCCAAGGGTCCCCAAAGGGGTAGGCAGAAGTGTATAGGTAGTACACATACACCCACTTTCCGCCATAGATATATTTATGGTGCCAACGTGACAGATGGCGAGTCCATCGCCGTTACTAAAGCACAACTATATAGCTTTTGAATTGCTTCTGAGACGTATGCAGGTTTCCTCTCGATGTTTTCCTTCACCGTAAAGCTGGTGTGGTGTGGCTAGTCACGGTAAAAAAACTCTTGGTACTGTCGGGATTCGAACTTGCAATCTTTGTGTTGCATGCAACTACTCGAACGACGCGGCCACCACGGCTATTGCGGTGATTATATTCATATATGTATTTTATTGGTAAAAATTAAATAGTATTAAGAAACTCACTGAAATAAATGTAGAAAGTCCCTAAAATTCCATATGTATTACGTTAAGAGCAGAATTGGGTGCAAATGTTGTCTCCAAGGAGCCGTGGAAACAAAACAAGACAAACACAATTTAGGTAACGAGTATTTACAAACCATGGCCGGATACCTATAAAATTACAATTTGCTTTGTAACCGAGTTTGTTTTAGTCGTTATGTCCTCTCCCAACGTTTTGTTCCCTCTCGTTTTCCCTTTTTTATGTTGTTTCATTAAAATTATGAATTTATTATTATTTGATCTCATTTTATTTTACTTTATTACTTAAATGAAGATTCCTGCTATTGGAACTCAATTTGCAAATGGACAGCGACCTTTAAACTATAATGTGATAATCGTTTACATCTTCACTCCTCACTCGCCGAAGTTTTATTCAGGGTTCAAGTTTGGCGAGTCAACCGCTGTTTCTTAAACACGAACACAATTATGCCTGAGCTCATTTTTAAATGTATGAATTTCCTCAGGACTTCACCTTCACAGTAAAGCGCGTGGTATGATAAATAATTGTGCTTAAGCTAAGTAACTAGTGCTAAACTTAGTGCTACAGACCAGTTATCTTTGTTCCTGGGCGACTACCTCGAACGATCGGACACTTAAAGACGGAAACGTCAAGATTACCGGCGAGGATGTATGAAGAGACTGATGAATGTGGACGAAGCGAAAGAGGTCTGCAAGTCTAGAGATACTGGCGCTCTATTCTTTCTGCCTACCCCCTTCGGGACTCAACGTAATTATATGATGATGATATGCCTTAATTACATCTATAAAATTTCCTTTTGACATAAAATTTTATTAATTCATATCTGTGCCAAAAGTTCCTACTTACATTAAAATTAAAGCCAAATGTGCGAACATTGATTAAATCCATGAAAGTTTGAAAGGGGAAACTATAAAACTTTACGGGGCGAGCGACGACCGCCGTCCAGGAATCATAAATGAGATTGGAAGAGAGTTTAAAACAGTTTTTTTGCAAAGTTCATATTGTTTTAGCCGTGGTGGCCGATTGATTCGAGTAGTTTCTAGAGTGTTCTTGCCTATTCATTTATAAAGACCAAACTAAGCACATTATTGGAAGACGTATAAGATTGGTTTATGATATTAACGATGTTTCCTATACCATATATGTATGTGCTACTGATAAAATGGGCGATGTCATTAATGCTTTGTGCTTCCTTAGGAGATTTGACCCTGGTTACCCTACAAATCCCTCGGCAAACGGAGCTTCCGTTCAAAGTTGGAGTTGCCTAACTTAGGAAGTACGTTCACCTTACAATCAAAGCCAAATCCCTCTGCTTCCTGGTTGCGATGTGTTCCAACGAAAAAAAGGTTTCCAGAAATATGATACATGACGTATCTATATCCCGGAACTTGCCCTTATACCTACTGGTAGCACAGCAATTCATTTGAATATAAAGCAGGCAACGCGTGATACCTTTAGTACTGCCAATGTCGATTGCGGCGGTAACTGCAGTGGTATGAGATGCAAAGCTTTTACAGAACCCGAAAAACCAAAATACCTTTAGGAATGCAAAATAGAAATTCCAATTTCTTAGTTCGATACATGAAATCACGTTATGCGTAGGCACTTGCCCTAATTCCGCAATTCCTCGGTTACCGTACTCAGTTAACCTGAAACTCGCATCGTCCTGGGACCAATTGTAACGTTCGTTACTCCACCAGGCGACCACGAATAAACGAATTTAAGCCAACAATTTTAACCCGTGCTTAACTTTCACGGGTACGGACGGCAGGCCCCAGAAGGTAAAATTTTTGGCTGTACCGCGATGGTTTAATGAGGCAACTTATTTTGTTTGTTTTAATTTATTTTCGTTCTAGCGTTTTGTACGTATTCATTTGGCTTGAAAGTTTCTTGAAATTAAGAGTGAAAAATTGTGCTATGCCTCTCGACGTCATAAAATATTTGCACGTTATGCCTATGTTTAGAGACCTGAAATGTGACGCAAATTTCATAAGCTGATATGACATTTCAAAGGCATTTCAAATCTATAAATATTTCTTCTTGTTCCAATTTCAAGTCAAAATATTTTTTTCCGTTACCAAATTTTAAATGCCATACATATTTTAGACATCGGATAGCGTGAGCGTGAGCCGAAAGGGGTTTTGTCTAGACAGGCTGGACAGTTTCTAACAAGACTGGAGTGTCCTCACTTGAAGTGGGAACTGTTAAAGGACTTACCTCAAGGCTTTACATAATTGTTATTTTCGGGCCGTTATTTGTATATAAAAGTATACTATATGATATATGTATATATCATATAGTAAAAATATACTAGCTGCGTTAGTTACCGAATGCACTCATTTATTTATAAGCTTGTCAATAAATATAGTAACGTCCCAGGGAGCCGCAGGTGCGTGCGAGGAAGTTTTCAATCAAATCAACGTAAGGTTGGAAGTGGGAAAGGAAAAGCGTACACTGTCGGTGACTGATTGACAACTCCGTTATAGAAGAAATGTGGCTACATTTGCCGACGGACGGAGTAGCGATTTCCTTAATTTGTTTGCAACATTTCTTGGCTTTACTCTAATAACAGTAAAGGTTTTTATTTGATTTATCAAATTGATAGGAATCAATTTAAAAAAGAAAGTGGAAGCAAAGAAAAGTGAGCTGAAATCCATGACAAATTGTATGTACATTTGTTTAATTAATAAATATGTATACAATGAAATTATTTATTGCCATTCCACTTACATCCACTTACATATAATACAAACTTATATTAGGGTATATATTATGGAACCTGTGGGGACATCACTTTCAGAGAGGACAGCAATTATAAAGAGGGGAAAACAATTCATCACTTACTTATTCGAACCTTAAATATATATACGCCCATTAAATTTACTTATTAGATTATTGATTCTAGGATGATAGATGATGAATGGCCTAACCATTCATCAAGGTTGAATGAAGAGATATAAGAGTACTGAGAATGCTCAATTGCCTTGCCTTGTGAGGGCTTCGGCTTAAGAATATCTACGTATGAAGCCTTGAGGATTTAAGGCGTCGTTATCGTAGTTGAAAACCGCACTTTTAATTGCATAGACCAATGGCAGTGTCCATAACTTAAGCAAACAGCTGCAGCCACAGCCACGCACATTGAAACTCGCGTCACATGGTGGAAACTTAGCGGGTCGAGAAGACTAGCCCGCTCTCGGTTACTTGGAAACTTGGAGCCAACCTATCATTTAACCCGAATTTAACTATCGTTTATCACTACATGAGTACTGCTCTATAATAATAACATAGTAGTGGTTAACAAGAGTCCTTTAGAAGAGTTAACAAGAGAGTTGGCACCTAATATACCTCTGGCGGAAAGTGGGTGTGTGGGTATTACCTATACACCTCTGCCTACCCCTTTGGGGACCCTTGTGGGAAGGCGTGAGGATATAACAAGAGTCCTTCGAGTTCAGTATCCTGCCATCCTGTGACAATTGACTGATGAATTAATGTCGTAGGCCAGTCTTGAAACCTAACGATATCTGATGGCAAAGATCGTATAGTATGTTTGGAATCGTTGCGTCAGAAAATTTGTGTTGGAAAATATTCGCCGACATAAAAAAATACTAATAAGCTCATAGGTACTAAGTTCATAGAGAGACGTGATAGCTAGAATTTTTTTCATGACCTAAGCTATCTTCTTATTTCAAATAACGTTTCATTCTTCTTATTTTATCATCAAGCATCAAATCAGTATCTCGAACAGTCACTTAATATTACAGAGCAATTTCTAATATATTATTCTACAGCTGTATTCTAGCGGTCAATCTTAATAAGACTATTTCCGTTCCTGGCGTCTATGCATAAGTAACACTGGCGATATTTATAAGCCGGCTGCCATATAATGGAATGGAAGAAAAACGTAGTATTCGGATTTTGAATAGAGAACATTAGTACAATATTTTTTACCTGTCACAAACGTCAGCCAAACGCTAGATAGAATTACCTATTCCGACGGACATAATAATTATCTTCGTGTCAGCAGGAACCCGATGTGTTACAATTAAAATTTCAGTACAAGCCGTCACACGTACGTGACTTCGAATAACTTAGTCCGGGGACTTCCGATGGTAATAGCTTGAGGACTTGGCATATCAAATGTCACAGTAACGACATGCAAATCTGTTGCGTAACGATTTGTCCGATCACGCGCTCTCCGCTTAATAGGGTTGCGTCATTTGTTGAACATTATGAACCCTATGTTTTTTTTATTATTTGCGTTCGAAGATTATTTGTTTTTTAGGTTATATAGGTAATTTAACTCCGATTAAACATGTATTCCTTTTTTTTTTATCAACGAGAATTTGGTGTCAAAGCTGTTTATGCCAAATGCCATGCCATTTATGTTGTTGCTAAGCTGTATGGCAATGCTGACTCTTTGCTCAAGATAAGTACCAGCCTTCTTGTCACCAGAGGGCTCGATCAAACGACCTGATACCTCTTTATATGTATATCGTTATTAGATATTAAAGATCGCAAGTTCGAATCCCGACTGTACCAATGAGTTTTTGTGAACTTAAGTACAGCGATTAGTCACACCACTAGCTTTACTTGAATAAAGTTGATCCAGAAACTATTATCTAACAATACGACTAAGCTTGTGATCTTATCGATAAATGTCAAATAAAAATAATTTATATTATCAATATAATCAAATTTCATTCAATTGGAGCCGTTTATTTATTGATTGCTCAGTAGAATTACATATTTTGTTATACGACGGAGAGCGTAAACGTTTTTCATTTCAGGTTTAATAGATCAAGTTTTATTAAAGCTGAAATGATGCAGTGTTTACTATACTAATTGCTAGAGAGGATTGGCGAAGATACGCCCGCCACTCATTGTGTTCAGGCACAATAGACACTGTGTGAGTTTGAAAGGCCTACGAGGCCGTGGAAATTTATACTTCGGAAAAGCCGCAGTTTACGATTTTTCTACAGACTTTTTCGCTACATTGTCCTTTAAGGTATTACTAAAAACTTATGTAGTAAAATTTTACATGAATCTTTAAATATTTCAAAATTTACGTAGCAAAATTTTCTTTTATCCGAAGACGCGTTGAGAGGTTTTTTTTTGTTATACATACACGTCATATATATAATATATATTCTAAATTATTTTATTCAACGTAATTGTTACAGAGAGAACCTATTAAATTTATTAACATACATAATTTAACGTTACCAATATTTCCAAGAAAGAAACTCTTCGATTTATTTCCCATATATAGGATAAGATAGTGATATTTGTACCTACATATATAAAATATTACGCCGATAAAGCGCCAGAAACTTATAACTATGTATTGCAAGAAACTATTTTCTTCGGTAAAAGCTTATCATCGGGCGAGCCGTAAGATCGCTTGCAACTCGCTGATACGAAATAGACACGAACTGTTATACAGCACAAATAAATTTATAAGGCTTGTTTTATCCACGTATCGAATTACCTGCCGCTACGTTAGTTTACCCTCATAAACGTCAAGGGCGGACCGGACGTGGGTTCGAATCAGGTTTCACACCGACGTCATTGTGTATTAGCACTGCTAACAGTACTCTATTTCCGGCAGGGATATAAAATATAAGCTCCTTTTATTAAAAATATAATTACTGTTCTTAGTGAGTGCTGGCAACGTAATGTTTTTGGGGTGGTATTCGAGGTTGAATCACGCTATCAATGTGAAGATCACGTTGTTGATATAAAATACATTAATTTGTGTAGTACCAATGAATGTACATCTAATTATATTGTGAATAGGCTATGTTTGTTTTGTTTGTACGCGCTTTCAGTTTCGTTTATTGACGAAGTCTTTTATGATTAAGGTTTTCTAATGCTATAATATTTAAACTATCCTCACGCTTCCCACAAGGGTTCGGGGACCCTATACCTATACACCTGTATAGGCACCCACTGTCCGCCAGAGATATATTTTAGGTGCCAACGTGACAGATGGCGAGTCCATCGCCGTTACTCAAACACGACTATACATACGCCTTTGAATTTTCTTCTCAGACGTATGCAGGTTTCCTCTCGATGTTTTTCTTCACCGAAAAGCACGTGGTGTGACTAATCACTGTACTTAAGTTCAGAAAAACTCATTGGTACAGTCGGGATTCGAACTTGCGATCTTTGTGTCGCAAGCAACTACTCGAACCACTCGGCCACCACGGCTTATAAGTTAGTTAGACAGTTATTTCAATTAAAAATCTATGTTTTTTCGTTACACAAGAACCTGAAAGGTTGTACAGGGAGTTATATTCACTGTAAATACATGCGTAGTTGATTCTACGCGCGTATGACACTCAATTTGTGCCATGCCACACGCTCAGCGGAACACGACGGTAGCACTACGATGGCAACATTTACGTTTCTACGTGAGTGAAAACTGTCACACCCGCCTTACTCGGAATCAAGTCAACTGTCAATGTAACAATGAATTGGCGGGGACGTTCGTAAAGTTACACTTATATTGGTGTGTGTGTGAGAGAGAAATTTTGTTATCACGGTGTTAGGAACGAAAGATGAAATTTTTTTCTAAAATCACTGCATATTATAAAATAAAATCCTCCGCTGTTCCCGATATCTTCCCGATATTCCCAATCCGTCTGTTCGCGATAAACAAAAATCTGCTGAACAGAATTTCGTGAAGTTTTCACCAATAATACAGTAATTCACAAGGATGGTATATCATTTGTATTTTTTTTTGTGAAAATTGGTTAAAATTAGCTGATGCGACCATAAGACAGAATTAAGCATGTAAGCATAATTATGCTCTACTACTCATGCGAAGCCGGGATGGGTAGCTAGTTAAATTCATCAAGTAAGAATGCCTAAAGGGCTCTTTATAATATATCATCATCATCATATCACGCAGAAGCCCTCACAGGGAAATCAGGGTGAGAAGAGCGCCTATCTAGACCTCTTTCGCTTCATCTATATACATAAGTCTCTTCATATAAGTTCGCCGGTTTCGAGTGCTCTTGACGTTATATTTATATCATCACGAACATGTAATGCTGCTAAAGCTAAGAAGCTCTAGAAAGAACTGGCGCTCTACTCTCCCTGATTTCTTTGCGAGGGACTCGGCGTGATGATATTGTCTATGTATGCTATCCTTATTATATTTGTCTGTACATTGAATAATATTCCTTCTAATAAACCTTGGAGGAGGCGATTAGGCATCGTATAAGGCGGCTACACAATCTTCTAGAATATTCGAGGTCAACTACATTACAGGCAAAGGATGTACGCATGACTAGTCCTTTCAGAAAATAAAGCACTCTCCGTGCATCTGTCCCCATGCTCCAGAGGAGTGTAGATTGGTTATAGAAAAGTTATTACTCCGATATCTCTGCCTTTATACGCCATTACCCTCGCTAAATTATACTTTTTTTCTTAGTACACTTGTATATTTTACGTAGCGAAATACGACCATTTTGGGTACGAAGCGCTTAAAAGGATGCTTATACAACTTTTCTCACTGCACGCTTTCCCAGAAGGTCCCTTAGGGGTAGGCGTAATAGCTCCCACTTGTCACCGGAGGTATATTTAGTGGACAGATGGCGACTCCGTCGTCTCTAGTACGAATATAGAACTCATGTAGCTTATTATACTAGCAAGAAATATTTCCAATGTATGCAGGTTTTCTCACGACGTTTTCCTTCACTTTAATGTGATGTCATTATGATATTAGATCATTGCATAAGTTCAGAAAAATTTGTTCATGCCAACGGGGTTCGAACCTGCAACGTTCACTTTGCACATGACTATTTAAATCTTTCGGCCGATTATCCTCCCGCTCTGCCACTAGAGTACAATATGTTACAGGATTTAGATTAAACAAACACTAAATATGAGTCCAAGCTTATCGCATTAAATCATTGAAATACAAATCCAAATTATGGAGATAAAGGTAAAATTCACAAATTCACAGGCAAAACTATAACCAATTACAATTAGATTTACTTTACTAAGTCCACCCCCGCTACCTTCTCACCTCAACTGCGTTAAATTTTATCTAAGTTTTCAAGAACTTTACATTACGCTGTACCCAATTCTTTCTCCGGGCTCTGGTGTAAATTGCATTGTTATCTGAAGCTGAGTCCGGCCACTCCGACGTTTTATCTGAATTCTCGTAAATCTCGATAGAGAGATGCAGAAATATTGCTTGGAAATGGCTTTACATTTAAATTCAGCTAAATTGCGCGTAAAATTGACATTACTGACACTAATATAAGCATTTGTTTTTCTGAAGCTTTATATTTGCCAGGAGTATAAAAGTATCATCATTTCGCCGGAGATATATTTAAGGTGCCAACATGACATATGGCGAGTTTCTCACCGTCTCTCAAGTAAGACTGTATATATGTATTTCAATTAAGTCTCAAACATATCCCGGTTCTTTCAAAGCTTGTATTGTGATAAATGACGATGATTAATTTATATTAATTTAAAATAATTATTATATTTATTTATAAACCTAAAAATACTAATTGGTACGCCGAGGTTGCAATCAAGATTGTAACTACTATAATACTTATTTAAATAATCATTAATAATCACGGCTCTCTGAGTATCTACAAAACGAGTCGTCAAAATAGTACTACTGCCACGGATAACATTTTTTAACCCGCATTGCGTTAACTGTAAAAATATATATTCATTGAATTACCCCGCTGAAAACAGAAATTCAACATAATCTTCAAAGGGAAGTTACATCGCGTATCTGCATGCATTCTCGCAAATGAAATGTAAATAAGTGGGAATGTGGAACACAGTGGATTCTGTTTATATAATCTGGGGATGGCCCGGGCTCGGGGGCACACTTCAATTCAATTAACTTGCGTTTTCATATCATTCCTGTCTCAAATTGTAGCAGTCTTGAGACAATAGTTATTACTCGCACTTTAAATTACTCTATATAAGCTAAATTGAACTTGGAATGTAGGGTAAATCAACAAACCAGGACCTTACGATTAATAGCTTCATAAATTTAAGGCTTATGCAAACGTTAACGTACATATGCAGGTTTCCACTCAATGTTTTCCATCACAGTAAAGTCGGTAGTGTGAATAATCGCTGTACTTAAGTTCAGAAAAAGGCATTGGTACAGTCGGGATTGGAACTTACAATCTTTGTATTGCAGGCAACTACTGGAACCACAAAGCCACCGCCAATATTGATAAAACCTACGTTTTTTTCATAATACTTTTCCTTAATTATTTCCTCTTCAAATTAATCTAATCAAAAAAATATAAATCATGCTAATGTGCAACACGTACGTAATGCTTTTTATCCGGGATCGAATCTGCTCCCTTAAGGATAGCGGCCCATTTATATATTTTCTATACGATCATGCCGAAACACCTGAACGTTTCAGCCGGAACTGGATAACAAAATTTAGGTCACAGGGTGCTCCGGAAATTGGGTAGAAAATATGGTTTCATTTTATTTTACCAATTTATTTACATTCAAGTTGCGTTGTCGCTGAGTGGTTTAAGTTGTTACTTACAAAGTCCAGATTGCAAGGTCAACCCCATTCAGCACCAATTTTTTTTCTGATCTGAAGTACATAATATTCGAACAAAGCAGAGTACCTACTGCTAAAGACAGTCAATAATAAAAGAGAAAAGATGAAGGAAGACCAAGTTTAACATACGTGTATCGGATCAAAATAGGCGACTGTCATGACGTATAGTGAAGTCAAAAAGATTGCGTTGAACGAAAGCTAATGGAAGGAGTTGCATCAGAGAGGACTCCTAGCTCGTATTTCCATTTTTACAAATGTAATGCAATCGATGATTTACCACATAAAGATCTTAAACGTGTAGCGAAGGTAAATAGTATTAATACCTTAGTTTATGATGCTCTTTGTAACTATCTATGTATCTATATACTTATGTCGCAAACAAAATCCCATAATTCATTTCTTTCATGGCGAAATAAAATGTATGAAATTTTAGTATCCGCTCTCTTAGGTAGTATAATGATGATTATATAGCCTACCTGAATAAAAGGCTTATCTAATGCAAAAATATTATACAAATCAGATTAGTGGTTCCTGTCATTTTCGATTTCAACCAAGCAAACTACGCCTCTTTATGAAATTAGTATAAGTATAAATTAAATGACGGTATAAATATTTCCTCGGTATATTCACCAACAGATGGTACAAGAGCTCGTGTGAAACAATTTTCCATATAAGAGTACATTTACACGAAAAATGCATGCTTTAATTAAATAAACTCGACCGTAAACCACCATGGCCGCCGTTACACGTAATTACGTACTTCAATAATTAAACAAGATAAACATAAACGTTGGAAACAAACGCTCCACAAGTTTATTTAACAAAACATTAACGACAACATGCCTCGGGATTACAGCTTACAAAGCTTCACGAATATTAAAATTCCGTTTGTTTGTAACAAATTGAGGAAAGTAAGGGATCTCTAATGAGATAATAACATCTCGCACAGGTGGTCCGTCCGCTTAGATATTCCCCTTTACTGCCTGCGATGCCAGTAATGTTGTTAGGTGTTGTCCAAAATATACGTAAACTGACATCGTTGCGTCAATCCGTTTATGTAACGATCGTATTAAATTTAATATGGACGAAGCGTAATAGGTATATAAAACTAGAGAGAACTGGCGATTTACTGTATCTGCCTACCCCGTGTAAGACAACGTGATGTATTAGCTATAAAAGATAATTTAATTATACAATGGAATATTTTATAATAAATCCCATGGGACAATTTCACACAAATTGACATAGCCCCAAATTAAGTAAAGCTTGTGTTGTGGTAACTAGACAACGATATATTTACTTATATAGATAGATATATACCTAAATACATACGTCTAAGACTAAGGTGAAATACTCGTGTTCATCACTCAAATATCTGCCCTCAACGGGAATCGAACTCACTTCCGCAAGTTTCGCAGTCAGGAGCTCTAAACACTAAACCAGACGGTCTAGACGACGGTCAGACCGATTAATAATATGTATTATATTAACGGAACCTTTGTTCCTACACGGTAAGGAATCACAGGTGCGCCTTTAATGTGAAAACGAGTCTAGAAATTGAAATCGAATACAAGTCTGTGAAACAAATTACCGCCTGTTGCCGCGAAATAAAACACGACCTTACTTACACGACACTACTTTTTTAAATGTAATACATGCTTGTTAAATGTATGTCCCTACTAACAAAGTTCTGTAAGATAAGCACGTTTATCTGAAATATTTTTTATGCTAACGTTACAAAGGGCGATTTGGCAGTTTACGCAAGTTGCCTAAAGATCTTTTGACTGAACAATAAGGCTCACGTGATAGAATGATACATAAGTTAGACAAAACTCATTATACACCGTCCGTATTTTAGAAGTAAGGTAGATAGAATACAACATATTATTTTCCGTTCCGTATTGAAGTTGCTCAACTGGAACCGTAACTGAGACGACCCCAGCCAAAATGGGACTCCATCCCTTATACTTCTGGTAACACCCAATAATTCAATACCTCAGGTATTGCTGACACCTATAAGCGACAGTACCCGCCTACTATCGAGCGGTACGCAAGTTTGATAACCTTTTATATTCATTATAGTTAATGTAAATACATAGGACGTCCAAGACTACGGTACGAATACTCGTGTTCATCAGATAAAAATTAGCTCTCAGCGGGAATCGAACCCGCAACTTGAATCTTCGCAGTCAGGAGCTCTGACCACTAGACCAGAAGGCCATCTAGATAAATGTCCACATAAATAAAGGTAAATATCCAGACCCGAAAATTTACGAGATATATAATGAAAATAATAATTTTCCGGTGAATACGCCGCAAGGGTCTCTGTAGCTCGGTTACACCAAATATGGCATGAATACTAATCAAAAGAGTATAATAATACTCTACGTATGCACGAAATGTTACCTCTACATTTGTAGTCAATCGATTCGTAACCAAACTGATTTGATACAATAGCAGAACGAAATCGAAACCCGACCCGGAATCCATTACGCAGTACACGTTGGCGTGTACAATTTATATTTTTTGTATGAAAGCCTCCGGGGGCTGGTAATGGAGAAAGTTTTTCCTTCTCCCGTAATTGTGTGGGCCGGTGCAAGGTAATAAATAACCGCAGCCTGTGGCCCACTGATTGAACTTGCTAATGAATGAAGGATAAGAAATGCCCAAATCGAAACGCTCTCCGTCTCATTGGGGGAAACTTCTGTTAGGTGCGCTGAAAAATTACCCAAGTTCCACTTTCTCGCAACTTTGTATGAGATTTTCGGTTTTCCCAAATGTTTGTGGGTACAGCCGCCGGTAGAAGTCGGTTGACTTAACTGGAATTTCAATACCTTAAAAAATTCATGTCAGAAACTATATAGTCAATAGATCAATTTTATTAATAATAAAGTTAAATAATTTGGAGTAAAGTTTTAGCTTACAAAATTTAACTTTATCATTAGAATATGAGAAAAATAAACATAAAACAAACTAGATATATTTTTATTATATATTTTTCCTTTTGCATGCTAAGATCGCTTCCAGTATGTTTATATATATTTGATTTGCTACCGCTTAAGAAAAATAGCTAATCTGAAAGGTTACTCTGGAAAACCATTCTTTTTCAGAAATATTTCAAAAAATAAGATATTGACCACCAATCAATTATGGAAGACATTTTAAATATATTTTTTCTTATCAAACTTTACCAATAGTCACTTATGTCGTAAACTGTACTTTAGAAGTGAAATAAAACATCCTCCAAAATTCAAGATGTAAAAACTTGTTATTAAAAAGAAAAGGTACAATTTCGTCAAACCTTCAGGGATTTCGATCGTGTCAGAGTATTAGCAAGAACCGTGATTGACTTTCTACCATTATTAATGAATTATGATCGAAACGCGGTGAAGAGGGAATTAAGTATGTAATAAATCAGACGTTGTGTAGTCTGAGAGCCTCTTTCGTTCTATATTTATTTATGACGTTTGATAGCATGAAGTTCTTTTCTTTATGGTTTGGACTTCGGCAACCTGTAGCAAAGAGTTTTTTCTAATCAATTATGTACGTGTAGTTTTAAGACGTATTTTATTTTATGGTGGAAGGAAACCTGCATACGATGAGGTACCGCCATCTGTATCGTCAGCACCTAAATATTATACATCCTCTGATGAAAACCTCTTTCAAAGTGGTCTCTGCTTATTTTTTTTTATAAGTGTGAATATAATATGCATTATTATATAAGTGACCAGTTGGCCTTAGCAGTCATCTATGAAATCAGTATTACTAATTAGATTAAAAAAAAACAGTGATCGGTCACACCATGAGTTTAACGGTGAAGAAATCCTTAGAGAATCGGTTTGATACAGCAGTTTCATATTTAAACACGTTTACAAGATGGCGATGGCTAATGATATGATTACCAGTAATCTAGAAAAACAGATGCTTTTACTATCAACGCAGCGGATAAAGGTCAGGGATTATATCTTTTTCCAGTCGATATTTCGAGAGAGTCGATAAAAGAGACAGCGGCACTAAGTTACTACGCGGATAGATCCATTTCATTATTTATGATATTATTAGGTCTCCCGAGATAAGAGGGTTGAAATTTTTTTAAGGATTCAGCAGTGGTATCGAGATAATATATGCTATTTGGAATTGAATAACTAGCAAAGAAAGAAAGAAAAAACTAGTGACAGATAATAAAACTGACGACGTAACCAAAAGTGTTAACAAATTTAAAAAAAATAGCAAGAATATAGATATCTTTATAGCTCGGTTTATATTTTAAAGAAAGCTGCATCATATTTTTACCCTATTTTTAGTTAAAGTACCGTAATCTAAAAAAAATATATTAACCTAATAATAGGATTTATAAATTAATATACTTGTTTGAGAGTCGTCCTGAATATCAATAACTGCTCTCATTCGTGAAATATGATTTGCGAGTAAAAAACGGCACAAAAATCGCCGAATGTATTTGAGACGATAAATTCACGTTTCCCCTCCGCTTTGAATAAAAAAATCCAATATAGAATGTTACTGCATGCAACGCAAAAAGTCAAAAGGATAAATCCATTGGCTGATTCCGATGTAGTTATCAATAATTCCGTTCAAGATATGCATTAAAAAATGTCTGCGTTCAAAGGGCGGGTGTTTTCTTAACAAAGTGAGTTCGTGACCTGGCCACCGATGAGGCGATCTGGATGTACCCTTGTTTTTGTTGCAAACAGCTCACTTCCGAGACACTGACCGAGTGGATTGACGCTTGGGAATCACGCCTTCCAGACTCGTTTGAACTGACGCTATCCGTAACAGGTTGAGCATAGTGCATTTCTTTTGGCACTTTCAGAACAAAATGGTTTATTTATAGTGTACAAAAACCCGTGGTGGCCGAGTGGTTCAAGCAGTTGCCTGCGACACAAAGATCGCAAGTTCGAATTCCTACTGTACCAATGAGTTTTTCTGAACTTAAGTACAGTGATTAGTCACACCACGATCTTAACGGTGAAGGAAAACATCGAGAGGAAACCTGCATACGTCTGAGAAGAAATTCTAAGGCGTACCTATGTATAGTCGTGCTTGAGTAATGAGAGCGATGGACTCGCCATCTGTCACGTTGGCACCTAATATACCTCTGGCGGAAAGTGAGTGTGTGGGCATTACCTATACACCTCTGCCTACCCCTTCGGGGACCCTTGCGGGAAGGCGTGGTAGGGCGTTAGTCATAGATAACGTATTAGACGGTGGGTCTATCGTTGCGTACAGTCGTATTTGGAATAATAATTTAGTGATAAAATAACATTTATCACATCTTAATACTTGAAGTAATTTCATTTATTTCTATTCCATTAATCAGGTAAATCAGGTACCTGGTAAGTCAGTCGCTTTACATGATTAATTTAATAATTATCTTCATAGCCATCTTTGCTTTACTAACTTATGAGTTTAATTATTCCTCATCGTCCTCTGACGAGCTGAATAAAATTGCACGGATTAATTAGCATTGATAGGTCCAATCGGAGTGCACATGACAGCCTTTGTAGTCTCTGCCTGGACTTCATTACTAAATCTCATACACGTGATATCTGATATAGGACTCGGGAGGCGAATGTGGTCGGGTTAATTAATACTCGTCGACTTTGATGTTGTTTTCTTAAAGTTCATAGGTCATAAGAAAAATGGGAAAGCTGTTTTGTGTATCGTAAATATAGTTGATATCTTATGGAATCAAAATATCCCCCTTTACTGTTTTTGTAGCAATATACCTTTTGAATAATTTCAGCACAGCTGTGGTGGCCGAATGGTTCGCGTAGTCACTAGCAACACAAAAGTTGTAAATTCGAATTCCGACTGTACCAACTAGCGGTTCATGTAGGCAGGCTTCTTAAAGTACCGGGCTTATCGTTAAGCTTACCTTGAAAGCAATAAGTTTAAGCTGCTTACAAGCACAGACTGAAATCTAGTAAATCTTAATATAAGTGTGTCGCTATTCTTATATGTCAAATAAACTTTTGTTAAAGATGAAATCCACATTTAAGTACACAAACAAAATAACTTAAATAAAAGATAGTTACTAGTAAAGTAGGTGTGTGGGTATTACCTATACACCTCTGCCTACCCCTTCGGGGACCCTTGTGGGAAGGCGTGAGGATAACTAGTACTACCCCGCGGTTTACCCCGCGTTATATTCATGTGTAGGTATGTATAGATGATTATCGTTCCGCTCCCTCGAGTAATATAATATATCCTCACGCCTCCCCACAACGGGCCCCGAAGATGTAGGTAGAGGTGTATAGATAATACCCACACACCTGCTTTACTAGTAACATTAACAACACAAACCTACATTGCGCCAGAGATAAATTTTAGGTACAAACGTGACAGATGGCGAGTCCATCGCCGTTACTTCAGGACCTATATATATGCCTTTGAATTTCTTCTTAAATGATGCAGATTTCCTCTCTATTTTTTCCTTCACGTAAAAGTTGTGTAACTGATCACTGAAGGCACTTAAGATCAAAAATACTAATTGGTCGGGATTATATCGGGACGGGTACAATCGGGATTCGAACTTGAAATCTTTACGGACGTCAAGGGTTACTATTGAATCAGCCAATGTAGCCACCACGAGTCTTAATAAATAAATATAATTTATAGAAGACTTATTACAGACTGAACACTAATATAACGACAATACAATAGTTTGTTGTAGCAAAAGAAGAACAATATTTGTGTTCCATGAAAATATATCCCAACTAAAGCAATAAGAGGGCCGTTAGTTCGCAACTTAACCAACTTCGTCCAACTATTTTTGTTCGTCATAATAGCCCAAGTTTGTGGCCAACGACAATCTGTCGGCTAATTTCTGGCGCTGTATCTATTTTGTTCACTATGCGGACGCAATTTTCCATTAAGCTTATGCTCAAAGCGATTTGTGATAAAAAAAATATTATTCTTAGTAGAGGCGTGGGAAGCGAGTGATTTTAGAAGTCACCAGCCAATTGAAGTAAGTTAGAGCCACGGCAACCTGCACTAATTATTTTTATGAACATAAGAACAGGGATACCGCGAACTTTTATAAGGGAATCAAAGACGTATATGTAATCGTGCTTGTGAAGCGGTGACGGACTCGCCACTGCCTGTTACTATGTCATGTTGGCACCTAAATATATCTCCGGTGAAAAGATAGTGCCGTTATACATCTCCTTTCCTCTTCAGATATCTTTTAGGGGAGGTGTTTCGATTTATTTACGAAAGTATAAAGTATCTTCTTATTTAGGTAAATACAACAATATATATAAATAATGTATGCAACATCGTAAGTTTGAAAGTGTGTTCGTTCGTTACGACTACTACTACGTATCCCGATAGATTTTAAGTATAGGGTACCTTTCAAACATTCATCCCAAATTGATATAATAGGCGAGATGTATAATGATAATATCAATTGCCACAAGTATTCTTTTCTGTTGATACTTGATTGAAACCAAAAACAAAGCGTGCAATATCCTGTCATTGAATGTTAAGTTGAAGCTGAACCGGCAGGATGTCCAAGCACTTACTTCCGTACAATTGAACCGGTAACATATCGGTCCCGTGCAAAAACTGGACTTGGCTGGCATTACAGACATTGCGCCCTCATAAAGAGGACGACCGCAATCGACATTTGTACCGATCAAGAAACGATTCCATTCTCTATTATTGCAGCGCTTCGCAGTTTCCTTATTGGAGTTTTATTGTTCGTCCTTTGTATTGATTTAGGGAATTAAGGGATGAGCCGCGTTTATTTATTGACTACTAATAATTTACGATTTGTAATCAAATAAAAAAAAAATCTTCTTTACAATATGAGGAACGAACACTTATTGTACGACACATATAAAATACAAAATCACGTTTTTACCGTTTTTAAAAAAATACCTGTCAGGAGAAGAAACGGCGAAAGAAGCTCAATTCTAGAATAGTCTTTTGCTTCGTCCTCTACTTTAAACTACATCATTGTTTATGTCTTTTAGGCATTCAAGCGGCTTGCGTGATGGTATGTAGTAACCGCCGCCAATATTATAGAGGCTTGCAAATACCATAGGTAGCTCACACGCGTTGCCGACCCAAGAAACCCTTATTCAACCTATCCTTAGATAGGATTATATGCATAAGACATTATTTGGCTCAATTCTTTTATATATTTACAAATTGTGCATTGGGTTTATTCGAAGCACATCTGCATTACACACACGTCCTAATTCTGGGTTTGATTTATAATGTCACCCTCGGACCCGTGTCACTCAATTTGTGCGCTAAATAATCGTAGTCACGTGACTACTAGACTTGGATCATATGGTGTGGTCTTCATAAACACAGCATAAGTTCTTAAATTGAAGATCACGTTCTTTGTTTTCGACGCCACACCGAGTTCACTACAGAGCAGACAGAGAATAGAGCGCCAGACCTCTAGACTTGGAGACTTCTTTCAGGAGCTAGAGCCTTGGTTGGCAGGTTTTGGGGCGACAAATATGGGAACCGATTTTTTTTATTTTTTATTTCTGCATGGCGGTTTTCTGATGTTTTACAGATAGAAGACGATGACTTTCCTCTCCCACTTGTCATTGTACATTCGGTGTAGCTTCCATACTCTAGAGTAAAACAGCTAGTTCAGCGCCCCTTACTAGTAAACGGCCTCTGCCTGCGCCCTCAACCCACAATTTAGTATGAGTGGAAAGAGCAAAATTTTTTTACGTCAAAGAAATTGTTGGATTGTAAAAATAATCTAGAACATGAAAATTTTAGAGGAGATTTGTAAATCCGCCACTGCCTCTTTCGCTTCATCCATATTTGTCAAGATACATGTTACATGACATGTAGCTTTAGAGAAGTATTGTTTCTTTATTTTTTTTTGTAATTTACATAATTACTACCAGGTACCAGATTTTATATTTATCTGTCACATAATGCATGCTCGGCATGATTCGATGATCGAGTATGATTTTAACTCTCCAAGTAGAAGTGTTTAACTTTGCTCAGGATGTCCACAAGTAAGGTAGCAGAGCTGTAACAAAACTTTATTTTCAGCGGAAGTATATTTAGGTTTCAGAAACGTGACAGATCCATCGCTTATTGTCAAGCAAAAATATTTTCAAAAGAAGTAGTAAGGTAAGTGAAAATCAGTAATTCCTTCATATTACTTATACCTGTTATTAGCCTCGCAAATAAGAACACAGTAAAAGAAAATAAGGAATCTTTTCATCATAAGATACCTGTGCTAGTAATCGCAGCCACAAATGAGTCATCATTCCCTCATCATTTGCGAGCGTGGGTTCGTACACTCCCGATCATAAATATAAGTACGAATACAATTTACTAATTTTCACTTTCCCATTGCCATTTAAAAATCATTAACATTAATATAGTCGGGATTCGATCTTGCAATTTTTATTTTGCACTACTCGAACGACAGCCACCATGGCTCTTAAATATATAAGCTTTATATAAATATTGTAATAAATAACATTTAAGTTTAAATTTACACTCAAGCGAGCATCGAGCATGCATGAAGAGCCTGATGAATGTGGACGAAGCGAAGGAGCTCTCTGTCTACCCGGTTGGGGACTCGGAGTGATGATATGTATGTTCTTCTTTTTCTTATACAACAAGAGTGGCAAACAAGCATACGGCCCACCTGATGGGAAACGGTTCGCGTAGCCTACTTACGCTCAGGATACTGAAGTTTCACTCTGTGTTCGGTGATATATACTATGTTGGGAGCATAATCCCTCTGCTGCCAACACAACATAACTATCCTCTCCTCTCCCCGAGGAGCTCATTATTGGAACATAACACAAACAACAGTGCTATTTGACTACGGACTTCTATAAGGTGGAGGTGCTGCCCCAGTCGGGCAGCTCCAAATTCGAACGGGAAACCGTTATGCCCAGCCTCTTCTACATACATATGTATTTATGTTTAGTTTAGTTTCAATTACCTTATGTAATAGATTCGTATAATAAGCTGGTTTTCTCATCGAGATGAACTTGTAAAGGTCTCGTTAGGGAAAAATATTCTTGGAATCAATATACAATCAATTACTCATAAAAATTTACTGATCATCAAAAACTCATAATAGATAAAAAATTGGTTAAAAAGTTATGCTCGACACTGTACTCGCTGTTGTTAAATATAACCGAACTGTACCGACGCCGCAAATATGCTTTATTATACAACACCTGCTTGGAAATCACCTTCCGACATGGCAATAAACAAGCTGTTTGTACAAAATATTCTATTAAGAAAGGTTTAATGTACACATTACGTACAAAACTGTTTAGATTATATTAAATTTTTCTTCTATAATCACCAATCACCAAAAGACAAACAGGTAAAGAAAGGCTGTTACTAAAGAGGTTACTGAAAGAAATGTTTATAACGTACGAATCAAAAAGTTTCAATTTAGATTTTAAATTACATTTTTATTGGGAAGGATTGATAAAAAATATAATTCATATCCTCACGATGAATTATATTTTTTTATTCACTGAAGAAACTTAACTGAATGCATTCACTAATCTCTTCATACATGCTCAACGGTTTCGAGAATTTTTACTACCATCCGTCCATCCATATCCATCCATATATAATTATAAAAATAATTGTTACATAAAACATGGATTATTATTACTAGATACTATATTAAAAGATCGCTAGTGCTTTGTTCGAAAATTGATAGTCACTTCAAAGAAGTTTGTTTGAAGCGCTTACAGTTTATCATGACTTATACTGGAGCACAAGCTTAATTGAAAACTGGGGAGCTTATCTGAATAAGTAGTGATGAAAGCTAACTTAAGCTCTCGTGTTTGTTACGTTATTTTTTAACAACATCACTGTGTAATACTGTTTATGGACGCGTGTAGAGAATACGTCTCACATATCTTCCTTTTTCGATCTAACTGTCATATTTGTAGA
Source organism: Drepana falcataria (assembly GCA_945859725.1). NCBI lineage: Eukaryota > Metazoa > Arthropoda > Insecta > Lepidoptera > Drepanidae > Drepana > Drepana falcataria. The sequence goes on from OX243926.1 coordinate 4,355,727, forward strand.
GTCCCGCGATGTCATGCACATTATATTTGATCCACATATATATTTCGTTTAAGTAATCATAATTTATTGTGACGGTAAGTACAAAGTAATAATAAATATAAACTAACTATAAATATAATAAATGGCCCAAATCTGTGTCACGCGGAAGGGTGCCAAGAAGACTAGCGGCATTGCCACGTTGTATAGGGATGTCTCGAGGAAACTCTTTGAGGCCTCCCGTGACAAGAGGGCTGGCGAATATTTCGCTCAGCGAATCAGCATTGCCACACAACGTGGCAATGCTAGTCTTCTTAGCATCCTTCCACATATATTATATGTTTTTTCAAATGTTTTAAATCGAATTAGCATGAGATAAGTGCATTCAAACACAAATAAACTCGTCTAAAAAAACTCTATTATATTTCTGTATCTTTAAGCCAATGAATGATCTGCGAAAGATTTAGTAATATTAGACATATTGAAAATATTCAACCTCTTTTAAGATATATTTTTAAAGAGGTCTCGCGCCTTCTAATCAATACCTCTCGTGACAGGCGGGCTGGAACATATATTTCTCAGCATTACTATCCAGCATGGCAATACTGATACCGATTTGAGTCAAGTATTCTATCTATAGTTAGTTTTACAACTGTTTTTTGTGAATATTGTTAATTAATGTTTAGATATATTTAGGTGACAAATAGTGAAGTAAGTGTGTCAGGCACCTCCATAGGCACCGGTTTCACCCACTCTCTCTCTATCTCTCTCTGTCTCTTTAAGCATGTGCAGGCTTCCTCAAGTTTTTCAAAATAATATGATGTGTATTGAACTAACACTTTGTGTCTTGTAAAAACCATTAGACTTCTGATTAAAATAGTGGTGTACATTATGTACACTCACACACTTACTTCTCGCATATACCTACTTAAGGTTATTACTTGATCGGTATACCTTAAAAGTACGTAATACGACGTAAGCAATCGCATCGTACTCAAGTTCCGCATCATTTTCAAAATTGAAATAGCTATTTCATTTAAAAAAAAAAGAGAAAGAGGAATGTGAAAAGAAGGGGCTGCGCCTAAACGCTGGCAAGACTAAGGTTCTGGTATTCGAAAGAGATGAACAAGTGACCGAGTGTGCTATATCGGTAAATGGGCAAATTCTAGAGCAAGTGAATGAATTTGTATATCTTGGAAGCATGTTCACACGAGATGGAAAGTATGAAAAAGATATTGAAAGAAGGATAACTGCCGGAAATAAGGTGAATGGAGCCATGTCGGCGTTGATGGGCAGTAAAAGTCTGAGCAAGAATGCTCGAGTTGCTGTCCACAACGCGATATTGGTACCTACCTTGTTGTATGGCAGCGAATCCTGGGTATGTCAGAGGAAGTATGAAAATAGCTTGAATGCAGTTGAGATGCGATCGCTTCGAAAAATGTGCGGAGTAACGATTTTAGATCGAGTCCGCAATGAAGAGATTCGCAAATCAACTGGCGTGAATGAGGGCGTGATTGTAAAGATGTAGAGGAAAGAAGGCATGTTACGTTGGTTTGGACACATAGAAAGGTTGAGCGAAGAAAGATTGACGAAACAGATATACAAAGCAAAAGTGTGTGCAAGAAGAGGCAGAGGAAGGCCACGTTCCAACTACCTGGATCAAATCGATCGGACTCTCAAGGTCGGGAACGTTAAGAGTACTCGAAACCGACGAGCATGTATGAAGAGACTGATGAACGTGGACGAAGCGAAAGAGGTATGTAAGTCTAGAGAGAACTGGCGCTCTATACTCTCTGCCTACCCCGCTAGGGACTTGGCGTGATGATATGTATGTATGTATGTATGTATTTCATTTCACGGAGCATTTAAAATGTTTGCAAAAAAAGAGTTCTAACATGGAATCGGTAAAGGTGCATTTACACTATACAGTGGAGCAGAGTAATGCAGCACATTAATTAATTGGTAACCTTAAGGCCCTCACCTTAAGGCCTGCATTTTTCCTCCTTCGTAGAGTGCAATGCTAATCCAGCTATAATTTTCTCATTGTGATATCGTTTTTACTTCCTGCTTCTCGTACATTGCTGCTATGCTAAAAATTTAAACGCTTTAACCATCATCACCAGGTTTTTTCTTCATACACACTGTCAAGTCTATTTAGGAGAGAAAAATTTAATTATTCCCATAAAATAATTTTCCCTATTGCCGTAACTAATACCGCGAGTCGCAGCTAGTTAAGTACGACATTCAAACCACCAAGTAATCATAGAAAGACATAATTAATGCAATATCACTAACAGTCGCGTCTCCAATAAATCGGCTAATCAAAGTAATTAATTGTGTTCGACACACGCTGCGCGTTACACGATCCTTCAAACGACTATGTATGCTACAATGGAATATTGATTATCTTATTAGGGTTAATACATCTTCTAATTAATTTATGACATGAAGCCGTTGTGGCGCAATAGGTGCGGTGGTCGAGTGGCTCGATCAACAATGTAAAAATTGCAAGATTCTTATTCTAATTGTACCAATTGCTTTTTGAGAGTAATGAGTTTCTTCTGAACTTAGGTACAGTTATAAATCACGATCTTTACGATGAAGTTGAACTTCGAGAGGGAAAATAAATTCAAAGACATACGTATAGTTGGGCGTTGAGAACGGTGATGAACTCGCCATCTGTCATCTCCAGCACCTCGGTGGAAAAGCGTGACGATATACACAACCTGTATGATATTTATGTATAGTAATCTTGTACCCATATACATATAAAACGTACATGGATATAGAATACATTTCTTTCTCAGGTTTACAATAAGTCTTTCGTCGTTTTTACCAAATATTAAGTATTTTCTGATGTGACTAGTGACTTATTGGTACTGACTTATTGCAGGCACCTACTCAAACCACACGACCACTACGGCAATTATATATTATCTCCGGGGAAAAGTGAGTAGTGTTGTTGGTAAAGCCAGTATTACAAGCATCTACATCTATACGCTGGTAAACTTACTGTCAGACGAACGACGTGCTTTAGGTAAAACGAACTTTCGTTCAACATTGGGTGTAGTGATTGTAAGTACTCAGACTGGAATGAACTCTCTGTTCAGGTTTTTCCCAGATGGATGTTCTTCAAGAAGAGCGTGGATAGTTTCCTGCAGGTTAGGTAACGAAGGAGCGTCACTAGTATAAAAAAGGTATGTATTTTTCAGTAGTAAAGTGAGTTTCGGTTATTTAGAGTAGCCGTTTGTAACAGTGGCGGGTGGGACAGCCCTTCATTTTCCGCGGCCGGCGCCATGCGACGTCCGGACGTGTTTATTTTTCATTTCCGCCCGGGCTGGCCGGCCCCGCAATGTGGGACCGAATGTCCCTCCGGACGAGGACGTAATACATAAATGAAAAGCGTATTTTCGGGTTTCGAAAATACGCTTTTCATTTAGTTTTTGTCTCGTTTTTGGTTGACTTGAGTTCAGTTTTTTTTACAGGGAGTCGGTGGATTTCCATTATTATTATTATAATATGTTTATATAAATATTTTTAAATGTACAATACATGGTTTTTTTTTTCTATTCGTGAATCCACTCCTAGGGCACCCATTTTCTAGGGCATCCTATAGAGCCATTTAAACGTTTAAATTGTCAAACTTCGAATTTTGAATAACGAAAGCTTTATAAAACACACATAGGAAACTAAACTTGTTAAAGGAAATTACGCTATTCCATCATAACTTACACCGTATTTTAACACCCAAATGGCTGAAGAATTATGTGCGAGTAGAAAGGGCTTCAATAATACCAATTTTAATACGTACAGCCTTCGTACACAAATGGAAATTATAAACGGCCGCTTATACTCTACGTAATCGAGTGTTAAATTAAATAAAACCTACGCATTATTCAAATATATATTTTATAATTCAGCATATTTTGGTTTTGGTTATCAAATTTTATAATAAGATTCGAGCTTACTTTATATATTACTAGCTGTCCCGCCCAGCTTCACCCGGGTGAAAAAGTTAAACTTCCTGAAACACGATCGCAGCACCACCTATCGGGTCCTATTGTGACGTAAGCCATCCTATCTTTTAAGTTGGATCAAAATGCACACGGTGTGCAAATTTGATTGAAATCGGTTAAGTAGTTTAGGAGCCCATCGCGGACAAACAACGTGACACGTAATTTATATATATTAAGATTATACTTATATCACGCCATGTCCCTCACGGGGCTAGCAGGGAAAGTAGAGCACCAGTTCTCTCTAGACCTCTTCCTTATATACCCTGAGACAATAATGCTGGTGGGCTTTGATCCCGTATAAACCTTGTCCTAACAATTACAAACACAACAAAAAAGAATTATCCAAATCGGTGCAATCGTTCTCAAGTACGTACGTTTTGACGATTCATTTTTATATATTAAGAAGATTATCAAATAGTAATAGTAATAAAATAATAATAATAATCATCATCATCATCAGCCCACTCTAGTCCACTGCTGGACATAGGCCTCCCCTAATGAGCGCCATAGCGCCCTGTCTTCACCTTGCCACATCCAGCACCTGCCAGCAGTCCTTCGCAAATCGTCAATCAATCAATCAAATCAAAATAATAATAATAGTATCAAATATTATGCTTAATATCCTCAGTAACATTCTATGTGCAAAAAAGTGTTTGTTTTATTACGATTTACGGTCTAGGTACACGTTATCAGTAATACAGATAAAGACAAAGGCTATATACTGTTTATCCAAATAATACTGTTCATTTAGGTTCATAGTTCTTACTATTTGTACAGCTGCAAGTAACACCACGGGACGCAATTTAAACTCCATACATAATAATGCTGTTATTTGCCAACTCTAGTGTTTTTAAGTCCCAGTAACTTGCACCCTTTGCGAGCCAATGAGCAAGCCACTCTTAAAATACTTACAGCCTCCATAGGTATCAACTACGTCAGCAGACATGTAGTTAACAGTTTTCGGTCCTGGAGTTAGACTATTATGACTGATTCATATAAATTTTGATTAATATAAATTCATATACCTATATACCTCTGGCGGAAAGTGGGTGTATGGGTATTACCTATACACCTCTGCCTACCCCTTCGGGGATCCTTGTGGGAAGGCGTGAGGATATATATATATATATTTTATACTAACTCAATTTGAATGAATAAGTTTATCCATTTTGTCAAGCTATGATGGAACCGGTTGATTCTCACGGTGAATTATGACGACCGTCTGGTCTAGTGGTTAGAGCTCCTGACTGCGAAACTCGCGGGTCGAAGGTCGCGGGTTCGTATCCCGCTGAGGGCAGATATTTGTGTAATGAACACGATTTGTGCCTTAGTCTTGGATGTCCTATGTATTTATGTATATATCTATCTATATAAGTAAATCGTTGTCTAGTTACCATAACACAAGCTTTGCTTAATTTGGGACTAGGTCAATTTGTGTGAAATTGCCCTGGGTAAAAAACTGGGTAAAAAAAAAAATTGTTCTCGCCTCCCCACAATTGTTCTAGAAAACATATATTTAGATGCCAAGGTGACAGAGTCCGTTACGTGAAGCTCGTGATGGGATTAATTGGGTATGGCAGAAGAAGCATGACTGCCTGAAAGCCGAATAAATGCAGTTGAGATGAGAGCGTTAAGAAGTATGATAGGAGTTAAACTTAGTGACAGGATAAGAAATAGTGAGATAAGGAAACGTTGTGGTCTGAAAGAAGATGTAGTGACAAAAATTGAGAAAGGTATGCTGAGATGGTTTGGCCATATCGAGAGAATGAATGAAGAACGATTGACGAAAAAATTTTATAAGGCGAGTGTGAATGAAAGTGTTGGAAGGGGTAGACCTAGACGGACGTTTCTAGGCCAAATTAGGGACGTCTTGAAAAAAGGTCAGGTCAAGAGTACCCTAAACCGAAGAGCATGTATGAAGAGAATAATGAAAGTGGACGAAGCGAAAGAAGTATGTAAGGATCGTAGCAAGTGGAAAGAAATTGTCTCTGCCTACCCCTACGGGAAAGAGGCGTGATTATATGTATGTATGTATGTATGTTTATAAAGAAAATATTAGCAGCTTAAGACTATAGGTAGGTACACTAATGTTTAGCAAGTTTCAACGCAAGATTACGCTTTTACCCAAATACTACTATTGTATACTATATCTATCGTCTATCGCTGTCATTCAAATACATTTTCATGGTTGACCTTTCAGCATACGTCACAAACATAATAATATGCAATGGGTTTTCATCATCGATCCCTATTCTGTTTATTTGTACTCGCTTTGGGCATGTAGTATCTGTTATTTCAGGGATACCCCTCCGGGGGAGATGGAGAGATGAAATAACTTGTCTTTTTCTTTTATATGGTGGAACATTTTAGGTATCTATATATTTCTCCGAAAACTTCTATAGAATGAATTCGGTCGGATGTTGAGCACTTCATTTCTAAATAGAAACTACTAAGGTACCTTCTAATGGAAGCTACGTAGCTTTCATACGTCTCTCTCTCTACACCTTATGAATCTCGACGTTATAATTGAATGCAAACTCATTTTTGCAGAAGTTGAATAACAGAAACAAATGTAACAATAATGCTTATTTTAATAACTAAAATATATAAATTATTATGCAATTTCTTTAAAACAATCTTAATATTTAACATACATACATACATATCATCACGCCGAGTCCCTAACGGGGTAGGCAGAGAGTATAGAGCGCCAGTTCTCTCTAGACTTACATACCTCTTTCGCTTCGGCCACATTCATCAGTCTCTTCATACATGCTCGTCGGTTTCGAGTACTCTTAACGTTCCCGTCCTTGAGAGTCCGATCTATTTGATCCAGGTAGTTGGAACGTGGCCTTCCTCTGCCTCTTCTTGCACACACTTTTGCTTTGTATATCTGTTTCGTCAATCTTTCTTCACTCATCCTTTCTATGTGTGCAAACCAACGTAACATGCCTTTCTTCATCTTTACAATCACGCCCTCATTCACGCCAGTTGATTTGCGAATCTCTTCATTGCGGATTCGATCTAATATCGTTACGCCGCACATTTTTCGAAGAGATCGCATCTCGACTGCATTCAAGCTATTTTCATACTTCCTCTGACATACCCAGGATTCGCTGCCATACAATAAGGTAGGTACCAATATCGCGTTGTGGACAGCAACTCGAGCATTCTTGCTCAGACTTTTACTGCCCATCAACGCCGACATGGCTCCATTCACCTTATTTCCGGCAGTTATCCTTCTTTCAATATCTTTTTCATACTTTCCATTTCGTGTGAACATGCTTCCAAGATATACAAATTCATTCACTTGCTCTAGAATTTGCCCATTTACCGATTTACCGAATATTTAAATAACGCAATATTTGACCGTACCATACCCAGACACAAACTGTAACTTTCAAAGATGTACAATTGAATTACCTGCTGCCTGTCCACGTAGTAATCGGTAGGTTGGGCTATGTTCCTGTTCATTTATATCAATACAACAGACGGACAAGCCCGTACGTGCGAGCCTGTACGAGACTCAAATAAAATACGTAAATAAACGAATGCCCTTTTTTTAAGCCGCGGCGATTCGACTGTCAAACAATTAAAAGCAAAGCTAGGTCCGTAAGTCCATTAATTCGCCTAACGTCATTTGAATAGTCGCCTGTAAAGCGGGTGTGCTTATCGTTTGTTTTTGATAGGACTTCAATAACTATTATCTACTTAGCAGGGGATAATTTTTTGTATTAAATAGCGGAGCTGAAGGTGCAAGTACCGTTTCGACGATTCGCCAAGGAATTTACAATAAGATTATTTGTGTTATAGGTTACCTACCAACAAGGTGGGAAACATGTAAGGGGACCTGGTAAGCGATTACTGCCGCATATGGCTACAACACCAAGAGTGTTATTATTAGCGCCCCAAGCGGTAGGTAAATGGAATTATCATAATATAAATATTATTATTATTATATAAATTCTCAATATTATTTACCTAATTAAATAACGACGGACCCGAAGGGCGTTTTTAAAAATCAAATTAAATTTAATAAGAAGACTTTATTCTACGACCGAAGCTTACAGACTAACAATACAATTTCAAAGCAGCCAGGAGCACACAGGATGCTGGCACAGCATATCTCCCGGTGGTCTAGTCCGGCGATCTTATTCTAAGAAGCTAACTAAATAGCTAGGAGCACACGGGATGCTAGGTCAGCACATGTCCCGGTGGTCATCCGGCGATCGATTCCATGTAGCCTAACTGTGTGGGCGTGTATTGATAACCATGATGTTCCCTGGTGGTCCACCTGACATAACTCCTCCGTCCGCGAGTTCGAGATTATCCTGGGGATTATCTCGAGAAATCATATTCCTCACACAGTATGCTTTACAAATTTTGAGTTTAAATGTAAAAGTTACAACTAACAATATAAAAAGTATCCAAAGTATAAGAGTTGCTATATTATAGACGTTGAAACCTTGGTAATCACTAACACTGTTAATTGCCCTTACACTTTCAGTTTCACTTTTCTGCAATAGATAATTTAAGATCTGGACATCTGCAACATCTATGCCTTTCAGATTAACGGGTTTGCTGTTGAAGGCATGGGAGTTAAGTAATTTCGGTAGCTGTATTATGGGTAATCTTTCGTACACTATATCTTTCCCTGAATTTTGGAGTCCTTTCAGAGTTATATCCAATACTTTAATTTGGCAATCATCATCTATGGTTATCAGGTAAGTACCACGGATTAATTCCTGTAGTATTTCATTACTACACTGTTTGGTAATAAATGTTTCATTTCTAGTATAAATTATCCAGCGGTTTGGTTGTATATTATAGATGCTTATATCATCAATGATCACAGGAATGGGGTGGCAGCTGGAGGCATTTCTGGACAATTGTAGGAGCTCATTAATGCAGTCATCTTGTAACAGTACTGAAAATTCATTTTCAACACACAGGAAACGATCTTCATCAATTTCAGGGCAAGCCTGGGAAAGCGATTTCGTTTTCGACCCCTTCACAAGGACATATGGGTATTTAGGAAGGATAAGAGTCGTCTGGCCATTGTTATTGTCAGTGATCGGCAATGGTATTAGTTTAAAGTAATTATAAATTTCGTCTCTTATTAAAGGAACACGCATAATAAATTTTATCTGATTCTGCTTGATATAACCCTGTATTTCTATACACTGTTCTAATTTAATTAAGTTATCAAAATTAACAGGAAATGGTAGTTTACTATGCTTCTCTATTTCTTCTAATAATAAAATAAGTTCCTCTGTGTCGACAATTGATTGGTGCAATACTTTAACTTTACTAAAAGCAACAGCAGTTTCAATTTCATAGAGTCTATTATAGAGTATTTGAAAATTATTAAAGAACGAATTATAGACGTGAGTGATCTTTACAATGTTTTGAAAGGATCTTGTTTCATTGATATAACTATCAATTTTTCTGAGGCTATTTTCAACTGTAATAAAGTTGCTTCGAGTAGAGTTCGCTACATTCGTAAGTGTACCCACCATTTCGGCGACAATAGTAATTTTATTAGCAATGGCATCCTGTCTTGATTTCAAATTATTCATCATCTTTTCATACATAATTGCGTCGTCATTATCCATACCACCGGTTATAGATTTAATCAGTGAACCAATAGGGTTTAAAAGGCCACGCTTGACTCTAGGTGAAGGAATTAATTGCTTATACTTTTCTAAAACTGTGTTCATTAAATAATCTGTTTGCTCTTCTATGTTAGCTATACCTGATACTATAATATATTTATGTAACTCTTCCTTAAATGATACATATCTCTTAACATTTAAATCTAACTCGTTATATACTAATTCTAAATCTAAAATCTTAATAATAGTCCATTTAGAATGGCTAACGTATGCTTGTCCTTCCCGAACAGGTAACAATCCTGGGTTCTTGTCAATCGGGTGCACTTGAAGGGCCTGGCCTTGGATCACTAGGCCGACCAGAAGTATTAATCTGTGGAGGGCGTTTATTATCTTTAATTGGAACTTTCGTAGCACGGGTACCTACATTTACTGGCACAACATTTCTACGAATGGCTCCGGTCACTGGAGCTCTCTGATAACGCGGCTTATCTTTGCTACGCCTAGTGTTAACACCTCTAATGAATGCAGTGTCACCTGTATCTATATCTGTAATAATTCTTTATATAAGTAAGACTTTAGATAAGTCTGTCGAGGAATGTATATAACACATAAGCGCGTACGTCATGACAGATGCAGCGGCTGTAATCCTGTGTTCGTATTTTGCAATAAGATATATCTCTATTAATGTAGAATAGTCGTTCAATTTGTATTTATATATATATATCCATATTTATTCATAGAATGACAACATTTCTTTCAATAGAGTGTTGTTGAATTCAATACCGGGGTTTGAACTGACTCTACCTGGGATGGGAGTAGAGAAATACTTAATTAATGCTCTCACTACCTCAGGCGTGGGTCGGTTATATATTTATATGGCCTGGCCCAGCTTGCTTAAGGCATGGATAATATAGTAAGTTATGTTTTTACTAATATAATAATAGTATAATAATAAAAGTAAGAATAAAAATTCTTGGAAAAGTTTTGTTTGCACCAGTATGTTATCAATGGGTCTGAGTCAAATATGTTAAAGTGAACCTTTAATATTATATTGAGAAGCTCTTATTTCTTTCTGACTTTCTTGAATTGACTGTTAGTCAATTCGTTTCTATTCCGTGTATGCACATGTATTTGATTTGGTTTGGTACCTATAGCTTCATAGAATGTGCCTGTGTCAGCAAAAGAATTGACACATTTAATTAATGCGGCTGGCATACGGCCTCCTACGGGTATCTTTGACCTTGGATCGGTAGAAATTTCGTAAGGTGGTTCATAATTTATAGGCATCTCAACGTTAGGTGTCTGTAAGAGCAGATTTTTCATATCAACTTTTGCGGCTAATTTCTTTAATAAGTCGGATCCGATTAATCCGTCGTATCGACTATTGACATTGTATACATAAAATGTATGTGAGAGGTTGCTTCTAAAAGTTTTTAATAAAGGTATGCATATAACTTCATTGTGTATGCTCTGCGCATGAGTACTGACAACTGTAAAGGGTTCGACTTGCTTGTAAGCTGAGAAAAATTCGTCAACCTTCGCGGGACTAATAAAAGAGCGAGTACTCCCAGTATCAATTAAAAATTTTGAGTTTATCTCGGGAATATCAATATGAGGTAATTTTATGATACTGTCACAGTAATTCAAATTAATTATTTCTTTACACTGGCTAGAGGCCTCCAACCGAAAATTTTCAGGGCCACTGTTACTTTCATTTACTTCTACTACTTCTTCGCTACAATCTTCAAGATAGTTGCAGTCAGCTGGGGGTTCTCTACATAATCAGAATTTGATACCTCATAATTATTGTAATCACCATCGTCAGGGTAGTAACAAGTATCACTTTGAGATGGTTCTTGGTTATAGAATACATCATCCATAATCATATTGTCTAACAGGCGCCGTGCTCATTGATATATCTGTATCACGTCCAGGGTTAGGCATTGGTGGATGTTGTATATCAAATTTAAATTGATTTGGTTGTTGTGGAGGAACACCATATTTATAATTGCCATATGGGGGATTTTGTATGCCAAACTTAAACTGATTGGTCTGCTGTGGTGCAATACTGAACTTATAGTTTATACCTTGCGGAGCTAAGTGACGTGATTTTTGAGGCATGTTTGATGCCTGGCCTTCGTATCGGGGCGCATTGTTACTTACATGGGGAACAAATTTATTACTATTAGAAATTAAATTTGGTCTTGGCGTAAAATGTTGACCTTGAGGAATACCAAATTTAAAGTTATTTGTAAATGGCATCTGGTTAAATGTAGGCCTGAATGGGGTTGATGGCTGTAGTGCGGGGGGTCTATTTTTAACCTGTCTCGCATTATATTGGCTCATAAAATTAACCTCCTCAGTTATAATGGTTAGAGCTTGCTCAATGGTAGAGCAACCTTTCAGCCTAACTATTCGTATCATTTCCTCTGGAAGGTTATACAAAAATACATTCAGAGCACTATTATTATAAATAATCATTTTAGCTGCCTTAACTCCTTCATCCGTTATTCTATTCACTTTCGAAATCAAAGAACTCTTAACATTCTGAACTCTATTGCAAAATTGGATATATGACTCGCCTTGTTTTATTTTCATACTTTCTAACTCTATAGCAATGCACTCTTCAGATCGCGGGTCGCCAAAATGCTGCGTAAGGATGTCTTTTAATTCCTGCCATATTTTTAAATTCTGGTGATCACTAAGCAAAGATGCAGCCTTGCCTGTGAGTCTACTTGTTATAGAATGAAACACATATTCATTCTGAGATGCTTTTCCTTCTTCTTGGAAGGCTCTAATTACATATTCAGCCTTTGTAATAAAAAGATTTAACAATTTTTCGTCACCATCGTATTTTGGGACTATACATAACAGCTCTCTTGGAATCAATTTAATTTGCTCCATTATAATACTCTACTTATTACTTTATCTATAACTACACAACTTCGACTATACTATACTATACTATAATAATCCTAGTAAATTGCGAATTACAACACTGTTACTCAAACAAGATCAGATAAAACACAATTACAAGGCCGACGATTTGGGGTCGGGAAAAGTTCGAATAGATTGGGAAATCGGAAGCAAGTGTGAAGAGGTCTACTCACATATAGCTCATTCCCATATCCTCGGTGAGTCTGCAGGCTAGTCGTATCGCCGCGGGTCAGGCACTCTTAACAGTTCTGTTTTCGAAGCACACACGTCGCGGGAGATATTGTTCGTGGATACCCGGCACTGCTACTAATTCGACACTACAAACCGATTTAGTGTTCGAGAGTGTGAATTCTTGCAACAGGATACAGCGGATATCCTACCGGCTGCGCCAATTAAATAACGACGGACCCGAAGGGCGTTTTTAAAAATCAAATTAAATTTAATAAGAAGACTTTATTCTACGACCGAAGCTTACAGACTAACAATACAATTTCAAAGCAGCCAGGAGCACACAGGATGCTGGCACAGCATATCTCCCGGTGGTCTAGTCCGGCGATCTTATTCTAAGAAGCTAACTAAATAGCTAGGAGCACACGGGATGCTAGGTCAGCACATGTCCCGGTGGTCATCCGGCGATCGATTCCATGTAGCCTAACTGTGTGGGCGTGTATTGATAACCATGGTGTTCCCTGGTGGTCCACCTGACATAACTACCTAGCTACGTAGCATATTAAGCTCGCTAATATATACTGCAGGGCCCGATATCATACCAGGTCTGAACAATCTATATTAGCGGTAGTATTTAACGTATTAAAAAAACTAAAAATAAAACAAGCCAAGATATGATAGAACTTTATTAAATTAGAAACAACCTAACTTACTTTACAAATAAATTAAAGATACTGGGCTTATTTGAACTTCGCAAACATTTAAATAAAGAATGCATCCAAATCAAGAAACAGTTTTAAACTAGGAACACGCGTTCAGTATAACGTAGGTATAATTCAAAGATATTTTAGTCGAGTACCAAAGTACGCTGTTACGGCTATTGGCAGAGAGCGATTCATGGTACCATCTGGATATTTAACATTTTTTTGGGTTCAAGGAAACATATTATATGGCATACAATAATTTATACTTATTCTCTCATACGTTATCACAGTCCAAAGCTTAATATTCACATATAACGCCTTAACTATGCATTGTGCAGTCAAAGCATAAAATGGCGGTATGTATGGCGTGATTATTAAGGTCAATAATACCCACCACGATTTTAAAACATTAAACGCAGATTATCATTAACATACATACATACATACATATAATCACGCCTCTTTCCCGTAGGGGTAGGCACAGACCACTTCTTTCCACTTGCTACGATCCTTACATACTTCATTCGCTTCGTCCACTTTCATTATTCTCTTCATACATGCTCTTCGGTTTAGGGTACTCTGACCTTTTTTCTAGACGTCCCTACTTTGGTCTAGAAACGTCCGCCTAGGTGTACTCCTTCCAACAATTTTTTTCACTTCCATACTAGGCATAATGGAAACGAGTTATAATCCAAGCCTCGCCATTAGAAAAAAAAATGGCGCGAGAAATATGACATAATACATGCGAAGAAGAACTATACGCCGAGTCTTATTCCATTGGTAAAAGCTTTAGTTGTGGGATATTGAAATACTTGTGATAAGTAAAAGTAAATTAACGGCAATAAACGCAGTTATAAATATCAAGGATATATCTTTAAAAAATATGTTGCCTCACTTATACAACGTGACACTTAACACTCGTATCCATATTATACGAAGCTTATGTTAGACAGTACACAAAGTTTTTGATATTAGTCAGTAAGCGAAAATGTTGCTAGCGAATGAGGTTATGCAAACCCCCTGAAGAAACAAGAATATATTATGAATTCTATTTGTTTCTATTAATTCTATTCTATTAATAATTCGAATAATGCGCAACTACTCATAATCTGTGAGCGTAATTTAAAACGGCTATAAAAAAATACAAATTGTTTATGATTCAGAGCAATACAAAAATAGTTTTAAATCTTCGATATAATTTGGAATAGTAATGTTCTTGTATGTATGTAATTTAATGCCGATGAAATAAGTAATTGTCAAAAGAGAAAATTTCACCTAAATTTTAAACACATTTTTTTGACAATTAATATTTGTAAAAGGAAATTCCAACGAATTCTATCCCATACTAGTAGAAATGTATCCCGTATTAACATCATTATTATCGCTGTGACCTCACACCTCATATTACTAGGAGCAGCAGGTACACTGGGAACATTTATGTATTACATCGGCCAAAAACTCCTGCAAATATTGGTTCTATGGGATTCGAGAACCTACCACAATCTACAATCTTTGCTACCAGACCAACTGGATTGTTAATTACATACATAGTGTAAAACTATACACATTGGATATATACATATTTAATTCAGGAAAAAACTAAAAACAAAACCCCAACAAAAAAATACAAATATTACGCGAGTGAAACCGCGTGACACGGCTAATTTATATTTTCAAATGTATTTGAATAGTCGGCAGGTATATGGTTGTCAAACGGCGAGAGACTCGCCATCTACATAGGCACCTCGATGTATCTCCTATACCTGGCTATAAAACCACATATGGCTACATACAAGCTACAGTGATCGTATCTGTATGAAAAAATCGAAATATAAAAGAAAAGTTGCATTGTTAAAAGTATCTCCCAAAAGATGGCTGACTCGTATAATGTTGTATCAATGGAGAAATGTTAATGTGTATTTATATATTTAGACCTTGAGCTATTTAAGATAAGGTTAAAATTCGTTGGACTCCCATGGCCTAATAATGAAATTGATAGTTGAGCACAGATAAATAAACATTAAAATCTATCGAACAAATATTTTTTAAATCATAATCATATGGAAGCATTAGGAAATTTTATGCAGAACATTCAACCACCAATATATTGCCCACTTAGGACATTTAAGTACTCAGTACAAACAAACACTTAAAACACTATCGTAATTTCTAAATACTTAAATACATGAAAATTCTAACGTTGGCGAAAAAACAATATCAGTACCATTTTATGTAAAAAAAAAAACATACTGAACGGTAATTAAAATATTCTTGTTTTTTTGTTTTTATCTATCATTAAGACCTTTAGCCTCACCTCAAACGTGAACTGATTTTAAATGCATGTATTGCTTTATGGAAAGTATTACTGTTTTGCCAAAACAATATTCAGATTATATAAATATATGTACATAGTATACCCAATAACATGCAAATTGGTATGTTAATTTGTTCATCATGAGTTCAAATTGTTTAGATCTACAGAGCTGAGGCAATATGAGTCATTGTGATGCAATCATAAACAGCTGCTTCCAGTGTTCCAGTTCTGACAAGATTTATGTATTTATTTAAGCAACCCCATGTAACCTATTTATATTTGAGTGTTTTTTAACTTTTTTGGCCTAATCCCCAAATTTTATATCACTACATATTCTGTCTGTTCGCGATATACTCAATACTACTGTATAGCTTTTCACGCGGAAGCCGAGGCAGGCCCCTAATGTGTATATATACAAAAATGTTAATGCATGTTCTTAAAGAAGCGTGTTTCACAATGTTCTATGACAAATAGATACAAAAATATATTTCTCGCAAAATATACCAACTCATTGTCCTATAGAATATATAACTTTAGTACAAAAATAGTGCTTATATCACATCCGAATACCTTCAATTTGCCAAAAACATTATTCATGAGCTGATATATCAAGGAAAATAGATCCTACAAAGCCATAATGAAACAAAATTTTCATTCATTCATCATTATCATCATTAGTACTCTTTGGGCCTTGACCTTTCCTTACCAATAACAGAACAGCTTTAAAACTAAACATCATAACAATTTTATATAATTATAATATTGTTTTATTACCACTTGTGCTCCAATTAATCAAAGTGTCAGAGTTTGCATCCTCAATATCTAATAGTAGATTGTCCATGTCAGTCCCTCTCCTACCATCAGAGGGAGACAGGACTATATCCTCATCATTAGTCTGTAGATTGACATAAGATAATGACTTCTTCTTCTGTTCTAAGTCAAATATTTCCATGTCTTCGTCATCATCATCATCAGACTCCATGGTCAATGGTACACTGGATAGCTCGAGGTTGTCCCTTCTGTCCTCTGATTGTAGAACTCCATATCGGAACTGGTTCGTATCTACTGCATTATGGGTACTATTAGGATCACTGTTCTTGCTTTTCCTCCTGGAATTACAAAATAAAAATATGATATCCTAGGAAGCAAGCTTCATCATTATAGCAAAGTCAATTAATCAATGCCGCTAGGGACGATATAAATACATAAAATAATAATAATATAATATATCCTCACTCCTTTCCACTAGGGTCCCCGAAGGGGTAGGAAGAGGTGTATAGGTAATAAATACCCATACACACACTTTCTGCCAGAAATATATTTTAGGATAGGAGATATTTTTTACATACATAAATAATGCATGAATATAAACACATAAATCAAATTAACAGAACAATCAAAGTTACAAGTTCTTGAAGACAGAGGCATGTGTGAAAACATTATAAAAAGGTCTATAATTTTAAGAAGGCTTGATGATAAGTATGTATGTATATACTTAAAACTAACCTTCTATTTAAAATGAATCTGATTCATGCTTATTTACAAACATTTTGAATAATAATTGGTATGCTTGTATGATTGACACACACATAATTGACATATATCCATTTAATAAACCATGAAAGTACATAAAATAAACATGTCAAAATTCAAATTTTAAACTCAAAATGTAAGTATTGTAATTGTAACATCTTAGTGTAACATTACTATAGACTGTAGGTATATAGGTAAATGTTGATGCTAATGTTTAAGCAAAAAAACTTTTGGGAAAGGAGGTTAAAATGTGAGAAATTAGGGACTGCACTGGACAGAGACGATGTGTTTCTCTCGTGAAATTCTAGTAAGTACTTCATACAGTTACGGCAACATGAAACAAACTAGAATATTTCAAAGGAATCACTTTTCTTAGACAAACTGATAATGAATTACAGACTGATAAATATATGATTGCTGATAAGTTTTATGTATTTTAAAACAACTGCAGATTAACTTACAGATTATTTGTTAATTTATAGTTGACTTTCAGAATCATTATCATTTACTTAGAAATTTTGATAGTACTAAATATCTCTCTCTATTGATTTTTTCTACTAAAAATAGTTGTTAAAAGTTATAAGGAAAACACCATTGTCTATATAAGTTTTAAGAGAAAAATCCTTATGGCTGAAGTATATTATTGATAACGCTGTGAAGGCTCAATGCATTTAATGGTTTTCAAACATGGACCTGGACGTCCAAGTAGGATATCCTTAATTGTGAAAACATATAAAAAGGCTGAAATTTACCTGTAAAACACAAAATAGGCAATGGCTAATATGCTGAATCCACCAAACACTATAAAGCCTCTCTTCAATACGCCAGGACTGTTCAAATCTAGCTCCTTCACTTGAGACTTGTCAGTGACAGTCGCGTTTGTTGGACTTTTGACTTCAACCACACTAGAGGCAGGAGGTGCTGGCGCCGCCGGTTCACTTTTGTCATTACTCTGACTCTTAGTTGGCTGTGTAGTAGCGTTCTTATTAAGAGGTGGAGGAGATGTAGCTGATAAGGATGGAACAGCATTACCTTCGACCACAACACTTTCCTTATTCGGCCCCGATGCTACAACACTATTCTGTGACTCACGCCTCACTCTCAACTCATGACTCAATTTCGCCCCGTTATGCACGGATGGCCACCAAGAAAACTCTCTGTTAAAGTCAGTCCTCATTAAACTATACTGGTTATCCTCGGAAGGCTTGACGCACTTCAAACATAATAATAATAATACTGCACAACGAATTAACATAGTGTTGTATAATGTATTATCTAAGCAAGTAAGCAAGAACACAATCGAATTAATCAAACGCAGGTGATCAGTTATGGAGTGTCCTATGCTTAATTATTTCTTAAGTAGCTGTATAATCAAACAAATTTTACAAAACTTTAAGCAGTCGCGGCAGCAAACTAGTTTGTGTAATTTGACGTTTGTTGGTTACTTTTGTTTGACTTTTGAGTAGGATAAAAATCATTGGACATTGGACAGAGACTGACAGTGGAAGCTTTTTATAGTCTAAAATATGAATACCGGTCCTTTTAACAGAAACATTTAGATTTTTTATTAACTTGTGTATTGAATACATTTTTTGACTAAAAACCCACTGTCTCTTCATAGGGTGTTTCACCATAGTTAGTCCAGTTATGTGATGGCAGATGTCAAACAAGATTAAATGAGATGTGCTTCAAGCAAGATCACGCTTCATGTAAAGTTCATTGATGCACACTA
Organism: Drepana falcataria; assembly: GCA_945859725.1. Classification (NCBI taxonomy): domain Eukaryota; kingdom Metazoa; phylum Arthropoda; class Insecta; order Lepidoptera; family Drepanidae; genus Drepana; species Drepana falcataria. The sequence goes on from OX243926.1 coordinate 4,374,722, forward strand.
AATACTTTACTGTACATATTTATACAACATATGCCATCGGTAACAAAGTTACATGGACTAACAAACCATACCGTTATAATGAATGAAAAGAATGTCGTTATCGAAAGTCATGAACCAGATGTTCGTAAGATTCAACTCACAGTGGTAGAGAACACTCTAGTCTACACATCCATATATAAATATATAGTAGATGAACTGGAAGGAAACGAATTAATAAAAACTCGAGAGGTGTCAAGGGACACCCGGATGGAACGAAGTTCAAGAAGCACACGTCACTCACACGGGGGTTATAAATATACAGCAAATAATAGGTAATCTGTAAGTCAACAACCTATTTGTATTAACGCCGCCATTTCTCACCTAACAGACTACGTGACGACAAGAAACTAAAATAAACAAACAAACCTTTACCTAACCCAACCTACGTACCCAACCTACGTACCCAACGGTTGGGTAAGAATGTCGTGACAACTTTTCGTAAGAATGTCGTGACAACTTTTCGTAAGATTTTTTTCCGTCTAGCCCCCTTTCACAATGCGCGATAAGGAACTTCGTTCCAAAAAAAAATTGGTTGTTAATGATTAATGATAGATGGACTGACAACAATACTTACTATTACTTTGCAAAATATCTATGGCCTCTGAATCTATGTGCCAAAAAGTCCGCAACGCCTCTCCTATATATGACAATTATGACAATCTGTAAGCACAAATTAGAGGTAGGTGCGATGGTTGGATGCGTAGAGAATGAGTGAATAATGTACGAAAGCATTCATTAGCCGGGCAACGTTACAGGGCCCTCACAACCAATCTTCTCGGTAAAAGTGCAACTTATGCACATATAACAAATTGAATGCAAGATACGACCTATAAAGGTACAGGTATCGCAAGTGGTGTTAGCAGTACCGGCCCGGCCAGATTTGGGCTGGAGCGAGATAAAATTTCGGCAACCCAATACATAGGGGCACAATATTCCCAACCCTTGGCGCCTGGAGCAGCCGTTTCGTTTGAACTTTGACGGGCCTGTGTTAGGTATATATGTAGCAAAAATTAAGTAAACAGTTAAGTTAGCCTTTTAAACGAAACAAGTATAGGCGAATGTAGGAATGGGGATGAAATAAGGAATACAGTATAAGTATTAAATTCGGGACCCTTGTGGGAACGCGTGAGGATATATATATAATGACTAATATAATATAAAACCTGAATACGTCTGAGAAGAAATTCAAAGGCGTATGTATAGTCGTGCTGGAGTAACGGCGATGGACTCGCCATCTGTCACGTTGGCACCTAATATACCTCTGGCGGAAAGTGGGTGTGTGGGTATTACCCTATACACCTCTGCCTACCCCTTCGGGGACCCTTGTGGGAAGACGTGAGGATATATATAATATAATAATAATGAATAATAATTAAATTCAATGACCAGTAAAGGGCTACGCAATTTTAGCTAGGAATAATCAAATTGAAGTTCCAAATGAAACACACGATCACATATAATTTATTATTTGATTGATTCAAATAGACATTTATATATTTTAATTTTTAATTATTTATATATATTAAGTATAATTTCCATTTTTTTTTGGTATCTATATAACACTGTTTGAGTATCTGCATAGTATGTTAGCGGTGTTAAAACCTCAAATTACAAACGTCGGTACATTTTGTTCCAAACATCAAGGTACACTGTATATATCATCACCTACAAATCGAACAAGTTATAAATAGTATAGTTTTATCAAAGGACTTATTAACGAATTCACTATTGTTAAAATATCGGCAGTGATAAAACAAGCCAGACGCACGATGTTGGTTCTATTTATCGATATCGATGCATTAAGTTGTATGCCATTGAAGTTCCCCATAAATCAAGAAGATTGGGCTCCAGAACTCTAGTTCTTATCTACTCGTAGTTTATTAATAAATACTTACTAATTAGAAGTTAACGTTATAATATAATTAATAAACCGATCGAAACCTAACTACACTCACTCAAAATCCCATGATGTATGCACACTGTTACCTTTCAAACTACACCGATAAATTACCATTTAACCTTATATAGTAAATTTACAGAATTACAAAGTTAAAATACATAATATAAATATAATAAGTTGAGAATGAACATTTTTTACACAAAAACATACATGCTTGTATAAGAAACTGCACAAAATATTAATAACGCAGAAAGTGTAAAATTATCCAGCCTATAAAAATAGATTGCACAGGAAATACCTATAGATATCCGAAGAAAAAATAAATACTTCCCATAACATATTTTCATACATTGACAAAGCTTCGAGCTCGAAAGTTCTTATCTGATCTGTAGCACTGTGTTAAACTAAATAACACATTTTTATCATTTTCCTCAATGTGGCATTACTTTTTAATTTTCATTTCAGCTTTTTAATGTTATGGGTTTTCTAATGTTGCCATGTAACTAAATTTAGACCCATAAAATATACAATCTAAAAAATATTCAATTTAAATGGCCCCTTAAGGTCTGACTCCATTGAAAACTGACATAAATACAATTTATTCGATTCAAGCTTTTAACTGCAGTTAAGTACAATTAAATTGATATTTTGCGACACGATCACTTCCCTCTTAATACAACGACCATAATGTAAAACGTCTATATATCTCTAGTTACTTAGTCAATTTATGTTGGCTAATAAATTTTCTGAAACTTTAATATAGCATTTAGCGATTAATTATTATTAATTCTAATATGTTACGACTTTAAAACACACATTTTAGATACTGCATATAATAACCACAAAATTATGTAAACTTTGGATAATTATATCCATGCTTAAACTGCTGTTTGCTAATTGTCATTACCAAATTTATGACTTCATTTCAAAAATAGAAAAAAAAGTTAAATATTGTCAATTTTAATTAAGCCTTATAACTCTAAAACCATGGCACACAAATTATTCCTAACGAAGGAGGGAACTCTTCACAACAGGGAATATCTTCTATGATTCGTTTAAATAAATTTGATTCTTTCCATAAATTTTATAAAATTCTCTCATTCATAAGATATCCCAAGGAAATAGAAATCCCAGATATGAGCAATCTGTTTACGTATTTTATAGAATAAAGAAATGAGCGCAAAATATGTATGCTTGGTCGCTTTAAAGTCTCCACAGTCAGTCTTTCAAGAAACCTAATTGATATTTGAAACTGCAAAAGTATGGAATGTGAAAGTAAAGGCAGAAACAACGAATCAGAAATAATAACCAACATAATTCTAATGATATCTCAGGGTAAGTGCGATGTGTTCGTGTATTGTGTCAACTACGGATCATCCCGGGAGAGCAATTACTTTCCAAGTACAAGTAAAGTTACTTTCTAAATTCGTCAATCGTATTCTAATTCTAACACGATGAAACAGCGAGATGATCTTGAAACTAGTAACAAATTTATTGGATCTAACTAACGAATTGCTGTCCCGGATTAGGACGAAATCGCTTGATGATGCAGATACCTAGTTCAATCTAGGTTCAATGTAGATTGGACTGAGTGCCAATGTAGTTGATGACCGCTCACTCCAGACGCGCTTTGTAGCTGGTCTTCCATATTTCAGCAAGAGTCACGGCCGAGTGGAAGCGATGGAAGATGCAAAGCGGCAGAGTAAAGCGTTGAACCAGAGACCAGGCGACGAATCCATAGAAGTCCAGTTGTACCTGCAACAGAGCAATTTGATCGTAAAAGTGAACACCTGTAACAGAGCAATTTGATCGTAACAGTGAGACCCTGTAACATTTCAATTTGGTGAAGGTGCTCCCAACGGAGATATTCACGATAAAATTTCATCCAAATCCCTTCAGTCGCTGGCGCGTTATGTAAATAAATAGAAATATAAATATATGTTTTACTAATAAGGGCATGGTGATGGACTGAAGTCTTTGTACTTCGTTTGACGCAAATTTTTCGTAAGATATTATGATAACCCAGTGCTTATAGTATTTGTAGGGAGACGGCAACATGTCTTATGTTTGACTCGCCATCTATCACCTTAGCTCCTAATTATAACATAACTTGTGGATTTTTGGAAACCTTACTAAAAGCACCAATACAGCATTACAAGGAAACAGTTTCTGCGTTAGGATGGCTGTGCGAAGGGCATAAACGTCTCTCTTGAGCTTCCATGATCGTGACATACCGGATTAGCGAGAACTTTCTGCGCTTCGAAAGTGTAGATGAGCCACATGGTGACGTTGCAGATGAGCAGGAAGGTGACGGCTTGGCGAGCGGGCTTGCTGCGCTCCTGTTCTGGGAGGTGCACGCGCCTCCGAGACACATCCGCGATGAAAAGCAGCTGTAGCACTACCTGTATTTACATAACGTGGCAAATCAATAAAGCTCTAACCACTAGACCAGACGGCGGTCTGGTCCAAGGCGATCCCAGGTCACAGGTTCGATTTCCGCTGAGGACAGATATTTGTGTAATGAGCACGAATATTTGTGACCTAGTTTTGGATGATCTATGTATATATGTAAGTATCTATCTACACATATAAGTAAATATATCGTTGCCTAGATACCATAACACAATTTATGCTTAATCCTAAGGCACTTTATAGGTAACGTCTTTTGAAGAGTATACTTATCACGGGATGTTAATACAAAAAAGACAAGAATAACATAAGGTATGTATTGCAATTAAAATATAGCATCAAAACTTAAAGAGTAAAACTTTATATTTATATAACATAGTATTTCGTTAATATTGAATCTATCTAGAATATATCGTTAGCCACAGATTTGGCAACATAATTCTTTTTGTGCTAGAAAAGTGCTATAAGATTAAGAACTAATTTACCTGAAGTACACTCAAGCATCCAGTGATCATAACGAGTAGATTGGGCTCGTGGGTGAAAGCGCCCATACCGCCGGCGATAACGCTGAACACGGCGTACAAGAAGAGACCGAAGGCGGAGACACGGAGCAAGATGTCGTTCAAATCTGATTGTTCCTCTGAGCGGAACTTCAATGATTGCACCCTGCGGAGAGGCTCGATACAGGAGGGAGGAGAATAGCTCCATTCCATTACACGCACACTAATCATTACAGCAGATGAACCAAAAATGGTAAATAATAAATTGAAAACAAAAGAGTAACGGAAAACATAGAACGACACAGAACGGCACATTTCGTGCAGGTGGAAATTTACAGTGGAGCCGTGGTGGAAAGCAATAGGAGAATAGGAGAATGTGTCGGGGAAAACAAAGACGTGGGGTATGAGGAAAGGTGGAAAAACAAAAAGAAACATTTAATGGTGCATTCAACAAATTAAATAAAAAAATATATACTAGTTATGAAATCAGATAACATAATACACAAGTAACAGATCACATTATACACTTAATGGCACATAGTTGTTACACCAAAACTTACCGAATAAATCCAATCAAAATCGCCAGAATAGAGAGAACCATGAGAGCGCAATGAGACACGTCAGCCAGATAGATTGAGAGGCGCTTCAGCTCTTGGTGTCTAATCAGTACAAAGAAGAGTATCAAGCAGATGAGAGAGGCGACGAGTAGCAGGAGGCCACAGAAGAGTCCTTTAGAGGCGCCGGCGCAGTCTACGCGGTTGCCGCGCTGTGCTGCCGCCAGCGCCGCTGCCCTGCGGGAGAGAACAGCCTCCAGACGTCTTTCCAGATCTTCGTCGTTGGCCACGCTGCAAATAAACGTGAGTGCTCCCGTCAGTCAGGATGCGACGGTACCACGCAGTCACTTTATTCGCTACTCTACGCTCATGCACTACAAACAATTTGTGATAAATAGGATTCAGTTTGCGTCATCGTAAAAATACACTCTATAATTAGCTAAGTACCTACTTAGGTAGACAACAAGTTTTTTTACAGTTTTCTTCCCAAAATCTATACTAAAAATTAATTGTGCTTAATAAACTTAAGTGTCTAAGAAAATTAGTCTATGTTGTTTAGGTAATCATATTTAGTAGTTTATAGTCAAGTCTATGAAAAATGTGAATAAAAAAACTCTAGCAATATAGTATATTTATTTACCTGGGATAGCGGCCGATGTGCTTCCACATGACATAGATAACAGCAGCGCCGATGAGGGAGTACTCAATGATGAACGGATATAGATAAGGCGCCGCGTCAGTGACGATGGTACCCATGATTGGGTTCCGGCCGCACACGGTAGAGTTATCGATATTGGCGATCAGAGCGGCCGGGTTCATGCTATCGAACGATTCGAAAATTTCAGTAGAGTTGTACACTGAAAAGAAATTGTACTCTGTAATATATTTACAATTTAGAACGAATATGTAATTTTTCTAAGTATAATAAAATAAATTACAAACTAAACGCCCTTAGAAACACATGCGATGTAGATGACAGGGTGATATGTCTAAGGATAAATGGGCATGTGCAAGAGAATAACATATTTGGGACAAAGGCAAAACATCGATTACATCAGAAAACCGCAAATAAAAAGTGCAATGGCTTTTAAATTTGAAGTTCCAATACAGCTCTCCAACGACAAACCTGGCGAGTGTGGTGGTTCGTCTACGCGATATGTTTCAACACTATTGCCCCACTCATCCTTCTCAGTTACGAATGAGCCCGAAGTCGTGCTCGGCGACATAGCGGATATAGCGTTAATGATCGGTTTCAAAGTCGACGTGCGAAGCCATTGGAATACTTCCAACATGGCTGTTTGGGTCTGTGTCACCTTTTCAGTGTCCATAGTTGCGGACGAGGTAGTAGTGAACGGGTTATCATTAGGCCATTCTTTAAACTCACGCCCGTATCCCATCCCATTGTCATACCCTACAGTACTTTTTAAAGTGTCGATTATTTTCGATTTAGGAAGGAAACCACCACCCATGTTATGATAAGGTGAAGGAGTAGTTGCTGAAAATTTATTCAAACGCATTTTAGTTCACATACATGCATAACATGAGGTATTTAACACAGACATTGTTAGTGATTGAGGGTAGATGGGGATTTTTTTATACTAACTTGTGCTTGGAGCGGTAGTGGGAGCGGTAGCAGTAGTGGTAATGACGTTTAGAAGTTGTTCACCGGTAGATTTAGCAGTGGTTATAGCTGCTGAGGCTATCGTGGTAGCGGCTGTGGAGGCAGCACCAAACACTTTACCAGAATGCCTCAAGGTATGTTTGCGGATGACTTCTGGAGAAAGAATAGGTACTCAGAAATCAGATAACAGTGCTGAGGTGATAGAATAATTGAAATAATGTTAAATTTAATATATACATAAAAATCTTACTTCCAAGAACGCCTTCGCCAGAGGCTCCAAGGGGATTCTTCACGTGATAGTCGGTGATTTCCTTCAACGCCTCCAGTACTAAGGTTCGAATCCATACGCAAATATTAGTGGCAACCACATGCATCAGTCCAAAACGAGCAATCACTTTGAATCTATGAATATTCAACTGGAAACAGAATAATGTATGATTAAATACTGTAGTAAATTTAGGACTAATTTAAGCAGAAATATAATTTACCCTCGAATTCATGAAGATAAAGTACATTTGCATAAAAGTGAACACCATTTGCAATACAGGATTGACTCCCTTCAAAATCAGATAACAAGGTGACTCCAGGGGTAATTCGAAGAATGTTCCAAACTCCAATCCATTGTAGATCATGGTGCCGAGGCCGAAAGCTGAAAATGTGGTGCATTTATTATTGTTTCATTGTCTATGCTTAACTACCTAATCTTCAAACGCTCAGGTTGTGGATTCAATTTCCATTTAAAGTTTATATTAAGAGAGGGCGTATTTCTTTAAAGCAGTTATGAATAGATTTTGACAGGATTAAAACGCGTGGTAAATTTCCTGGTAACTGCTTACCACCAGGCGAGCCTCAGGCTCGTTTGCCACTTTAGCGGTATAAAAAAAATTACCAATAGCTCCAATCCTTAGGAAGAAGCTCCCATGGCTATGGTCGTTTTGCGAAGTCTTGCGCCTTCGCATCGGTCTTGCGACTGGTCCTGACTCAATCTCCACGATGTCCTGTTGTTGCTGTGTAATAAAGGAGTTAATTAGAGTCAATTACCCACATGGTTATCTAAGAAAATAAGATGAAAATTTACAATAGATTGCGTCCCGTTCGTATTATTACTGAAAAGTTTAATCAAATCATACAGATTCAGTATAAGAAACTCGTTTCTAGCAGAAATGCAATTAGTAAATCTACTTTGATACATAAATGTGGAGTCATTACTTTAGTTGTTAATGTTTATTTCCTTATATATTATGGAAGTGTTCTTCTTTAAGAAATACAATTCATTAGGGATCACCTTGATAGTCTCACCTTCTCTTACATGCTGCAATATTAACAAATATGTTGCATTATATATTACAATGAGGCAACACCGTTATGCCTTTTCCAATGGAAATGATCCCTGATTTTGCACGCCTAGATCGATGAAGCAAGGAGATACAGTAGCAGACATAACATAAGCACTACTGCGAACAAATAAACTACAACAGCACATCCAAAGCTCTTCGCAATGATACACAAGTGTTCAAGCAGGATGCGTCATGATGGACCTCACCTGCTCGGGCGCATACAATTGCGCCATTTGCAACTGTAATTGTTGTTGTCGAACTTTATCACGCATCTTACGTGGATACACCTCCTGCCCAAATGATATGGAAAAAACAAAAGAGTAGGCAGCGTAAACAAAAATATTCATGCGACCAGTTATATCCTGAAGCTATACAAAAGGTGATAACAACAGACGTAACAAAACGGTAAATTAATGTACAGAATTATTGAAATTAATAAAATTAAAATAAATTTTGGTTTAACACAGGACGACACGCGAAGCGACAAAAGACGTTTATAGGGTGTTAAGTACAAAAATGGATGTGCTGTGTGTAAGAACGAGATGAATGGTATTCACCTGGAATTGACTCTGTTTCTTGGCTTCTTTGGTAGGCTTCTCCTTTCCAGTTTCCTTTTCCTTGTCTTTGTCCTTGGACTTGCCATCTTTCTTGTCCTTCTTGCCTTCTTTATCTTTTCCATCCTTTCCTTCTTTCCCATCCTTGTCTTTGGTTTTCTTTTCTTTTTCCTTCTTCGGCTTCTTCTCTTTTGGTGGAGGCTTCGGTTTAGGAGGACTTCCGCTGCAGCATGCACTCTCTAAACAGACAGAAAATGTATTCTCATTTCATCATTCTCTCATTCTCATAATGCTTTGAATGCAATGCCACTGAATGTTATATTAACGTTGACCCCTATTTCCAAATTAACAAGATCGCGGCTAAATACTACTACTCTATGCCTATGTGTTGAATAAGTTTTCTAGAAACCTATAAGTAATGGCTTTGCAGAAGCAGGACCCATTCTCCCTTTGCGATTTAAGTACCTTAGCTACTCCTCTAGACTATGATAACCTATTACCTGATTTGTTTATTATGAGTTAATGAATAAAGTTTCACATTTATTTTCACTTTTACTGAATTCTTTATTTGAATCACTAGAAAGCCGTTACCAACCTTGAAGCAGGAAGCAGAAGACGTACAGCAGGAACAATATGCTCATGCCATAAAGATACGTGAAGAAACCTTCGTAGTAGTATAAGGGAAGATTGTGGGTGATCACGTCGCTGATCACGTAGGCGATGCATACCACCACCAGGAGCTTTGCGTAGATGAAGCTCGATATTATGAAGAGGGATGTTCTGTAACAAACAAAAGATTTTGAGTACTGGTCAGGTGTCTTTATGTTGGCTGGTTACCACGAAAGCAGTTGCCCTGCCTACTGTGCTAATAGGAGTAGGTGTGATAACATTTGTTTGAGGTGTATTGGTTGTGTTTGGGAGTAACCCTACTTGTATATATCTCCTCAGGTCTTCGCACAAAGGTCCCCGAAGAGGTAGGCAGAGGAGTATAGGTAGTACCCACTCACCCACTTTCCACTAGAGATATATTTTAGGTGCCAATGTGGCAGATGGCGAGTCTGTCGCCGTTACTGAGGCACGACTATACATGAATGTATGTGCCTTTGAATTTATTCTCAATCGTATGCAGATTTCGTCTCGATGTTTTCCTTCACGGTAAAGGTCGTGATGTGACCCTTTTCAGGCAAAAACAAAAAAATGGATTTTAATGCAACTTCGCAACAATTTTTGTATAAAGAGCTCATACACATATATGATGCTATAATGTATGAAAACGTATGTCCATTGGCTAAAATAAAACGAAAAGAATACATTTTACGCGTAAGGCACAGTTAGTATTTGACCAAGAATGTATGACTTCGGTTTTTAAAAGTGTACTAAAATTTGTAATTGTTCTACTAAATTGACTTGCAAATTATTTGATTTATGTGAGATGTCCGATACATCATTAGAAAGTGATTAATTCACCTTTCATCTGGATCAGACATTAAGGGAAGGTAGATACACTTTCCACCAAATATTACGCGTTCTTTTGTAATGCTCGGAAGTAAAAATCTATAGAAGTAGGTTAGCGCGTAATCTATTTAGTTCGGTGACGAGGTTATGTGCAAACTAATTAAACAAGTACCTACATATGTTAATCCGATCAATATCCAAAGTGGGTAGTGTTAGTTGTAGAATCATTATATCTTCACGCCTCCACAAGGGTCCCCGAAGGATTAGGCAGAAGTGTGTAGTACCCATACACCAACTTTCCACCGGAGATATATTTTAGGTAGTACCTACTTAGGTATATAATAGTTTTTATAGTGTAGTAAACAGTATGTTAAGGTAATGGCTTCCTTTGTTCATCATTGAATAATTTATAACTTATTTTTATTATCAAGCAAGTGTTAACGTGATCGTTATATTTTGAAACAAGTATCTAAGTAGTTACACCTTACCAGGAATTGAATTTGGAAACTTCGTTCACAAAATATTTATACAAACTAAAGATATGTATACTTTGAAACAAGTAATATTCACAGAAACATCGCAACATTTAAGTTATATAAAAAAATTGATTCAATTATGGCCGAATTCGCCATATTTGAAAAAGAACGATTTTGGTCCAAAACTTTAATATACCAACTTAATCGAAGAAATATTTCTTTGTTTTATCTGATATTATCCTCGCCTATATTTAACATAAGTAAAACGAAAAAATCTAGTTCTAGTAAACGAAAAAACAAAGAAAGGTGAGTAGCTTCGATCGGTGGTAGGTACATACTTCTTAGACGGCTTAGGTTGAACGCATTTAAGCTCCATCTCTTTGTTAGCTGTGTTATGTTTCTCTGCGATGGCGATGTCACTCCCCTGTTGGCGGTGCTGGCCGACAGGGAGGGTGGCCATATTGTCCACCGCTTCCAAGTCGACTGTCGCCACCTTGACTTCAGCCTCAGTGGGCGGATGTTTCTCTTTCCCCATCACTCAACACTTCGCGATGCAACGTAACAATTAACTCTATTCGGCCATGGTTTGATCAGAAGACCAAGGACAGAGGAGTCAAGGCCCCGGAAATATGGAGGTGCGGTATCGGGACCGTGCCTCCGGCTCGAGTGGCCGAGAGTTGCGCAGAACTGGATGCTGCGCCGAGACGAACCCGAATAGGGGCGTCACCCTCCCGACGCACCCTATTTTGTAAATTGCACTCACTACCGGCGTGAGGGTCGGGTAATTTTGTACGGTATTGTGATGATGCGAGTTATAGGGGGAGATATGGAGAAATGCATTTGAAAGTGGACTTCTAACAAAAGTGTCACACATCGAAAAGCGCTTCTATTTTAAGGCATATATATACTTAATGTTAAAAAACAACCACATAAAAATAATATATCAATTGCCAATTCCTACATCTTCCCACACTATCACCCACATAACAGTATCAAACCTTTAGGCCGACTTTCCAAAAACCCTACACTATTACATAAAAATACAGAAAAGGAGCGTATGTCGAATATCTTGCCCGATCCTCAATCATCTTATTATGATACAAAAGTACAGACATCTATGAACGTGCCAAATCACAAAGCAGAACTAACGAGTGAATAGATTTGCCATTATACCTCTTTACTTCTACAGTAGCTCTCGTATTCTCAATCTGTGTACATCATTAATTGTGAACTTATTGTATTCACTGTGGTCGGTGTTTTCTTTGTCGTTACTACATTAAAAGAAATAAGTAATTTTACCGTAATTATGAGCGGCAACGCATTTTATTGGAAGACGCCGTCACACTCAATGGTTCTCTTAAAATAAATGAAGGTAAACTACTAAAATTTGATATTTTGGGCAGCCCTGAATTGGCGTCGCGCGGTCGATAGAGGCGCGTCGCTCCCGGAACGTTGGAGGCTGCGCGCGACCCACTGACCCGGCCCACCCGACCTCACCCGCGAACGAGCCACATCTTTACTACGCATTTCTTTTCGCGGCAGCCCTAATACAAAATGCACGTGTACACCACACGTAGGAAATTAGGAAGAGGTAGTCCATAATACATTAATAGGATCATTGATTTCGCTTTCTTCGGATTGGCCCTTGATATAATACGTGTCAGGGTGTATATTAACCTAAAGATATACTTAAATTGGCTATAAATATGTACTACGCATTTCAGATTTATGGCTTCATAAGTACACAAATCTGACGCAAATATAAATGTGGACGTAGAGTATTGGCTCTGACTAGTTTAAGGTCAGTGTCAGGATAGCTGGAACTTTAAAAACATACTTTGATAAAAAAAATCAAGTAGACGGAAAAATCAAACCGATTTTTATGTAGCTGATAACATTTCAATTACAATATTGTTAGTTAACTCAACTAAACTAATACAACAATTGTCATGCGAAAGTTTCATAAAACAAAGCTATAGATGTTAATGCCATGCCCTTCTTGACTCGTAAATGTTCCACTAAGTTTGTAAAGATATACTAATGATTTGCTTAGTTCAGTAGTTAGTTCTCATTCAGTCATGGAATTACTTATGCGTGCCTAAGTACTGAGCGACGATCGTTTGAAATGCAAACATTACGTCCTATGTCGTTGAGACATTATAATTAGAGATGACCGACTAACTTGTTCTAAAATCGTCACGTGCATTCTAAATGGTGTGTCCATTACGCAATATCCACATTTAGTATAATACTAAGTGCCCTCCTTTAAAGCTGCGGATTAAAGAACGTTTTCATTGCAACACCATTCAAGAAACAAGTTCATGAGATGCTTTGTTCTGTCCTTCCGTTTAAGGGCCTCGTTTTGCGACTTAAAAACTACTACGACAGTTTTGAGAACAGCTTTATTTGAACATACATTTAATGTTTTGATGAAGTTGGGATATGGGACGAGTGGGCTAGCCAGATAGTCACCTACAAACTCAAGATTGAAGTTCCGCCGGGGTAACTTTTTTTTTAATACCACATGGGTGGCAAAGAAGCATGCGGTCCGCGTGATGGTGAGTGGTTTCCGCCGTCCATAGGCGGCGATAATGAGCTTTTCTGCACTTACTTTAGTGATTCATATCGTGAGGTACGTTATAAATAAAATATAATTAGGTAACCTACAATCGTTTCAAGAGCATTCAAGGACGTAAGGCTGTACCTGTACCTATAGGCGACCGCCGCAGTCACATTAGTACCTATATATCTCCCCGGCAAAAATATGGTGCTATTATGTCTACCTACCCTTGCGAGAAGGCGCGAATATAGAACAATAAAGGAACTAGAGTTAACATCGACGACCGTCTGGTCTAGTGGTTAGAGCTCCTGACTGCGAAACTTGAGGTCGCGGGTTCGAATCCCGCTGAGGGCAGATATTTGTGTGATGAACACGAATATTTGTACCTTAGTCTTGGATGTCCTATGTATTTAAGTATATATCTATATGTATAAGTAAATATATCGTTGTCTAGTTACCATAACACAAGCTTTGCTTAATTTGGGACTATGTCTACTTGTGTGGAATTGTCCCAGGTATTTATTTATTATTATTATTATTATTTATAACAATATTTAATTGGTCTACTGAGCGTATTTCGGTATAACGAAATAAACATTAAACACGAACCCTGCAAGCGAACTAAGCAAGACCAATCAGTATAACAGTATATGATTTGTCTGTGGATCGTTAATTTCTGAATACTGAGCATTATATGTGAACCCCGTAATTTAAGAAAGCAAAGCAAGGTTTTGCTCTAAAATAATGTCCTCATAAATTGCTGCATACGTCGCGCTCAACGCGTTCAATATTATAACTGCGTGGTTAACCTATGAATGACATAATGTCTACAAGAATCCGACCTTCACTGTGTTGCATACAATGCACAATTACATAACTTTATTGGCGTCTGGGCTTATCGCTTCTGTGGAGACTAACGAATTGTTTGACTCATAGCTTTATGACCTTCTTAATATGGTTGATGCCTCGTTGCTTTTTAATCTATTTTTATGTGTGATTTGGCCGCGACTGTTAGTGTTCTACGTGCTTAAAAAATTCTTTAAGGGTGTTTTTTTCATAGTTTACTAGACTAAGACTGAAGATTTTTTGCTTTTTCCTGATATTGTGTATTAGTTAAATTGCTTCATGTTTTACATCACATGATCAGAATAATATGGTGATATTTAATACGTACCTACTTGGTGTCATAGAATATTTACTTTCAAGTACCCTAAATTTTTCACGACCTATCTACCACGTTATTCGAACTATCACGATCAGTAAAATAAATTATTAACCAAAGCGGTTAGGCATCAACTACAACAATGGACAATACATTAATAATAAAGTATGAATTCAAGATATTTTTGGTAGTGTTTTAAACATTTTAAAAAGCATCTAATACATTTTTAAAATAAATGAAAAGTTGTACCCACAAACCTTGCGTAAACAACTTTCGAAACCCATAATTTTCTCAGACATCATATCGGCGTGCACATCCTTCCGGACGACCGTCTGTCTGACCACATACCGACATACAATAATGCATTTTTAACCTTATTGTAACCTGCCAGAACCTAATTTTGAGCGTCCTTTCAATACGCCATTAAGCATCGTATGTCCACTTAATCGATTGTCAGCCCAAATAACATGGAAATGTTCTGATTACCGCTTCCTCCCCTTTATTTATATTGTACCTAACTTTTTGTATTTTGTACTCGTATTGAGATTGGTTGAACATTGACGAAAGGGCACAAACTAGCAGTTACTGTTTGTTCGGGTTTTGTTGCGTGATAGGAGGCATTTAGCTGTTGTTTTGTCGTACTGGGACGTTAAAATTGTTATCATCTTGTTTACTTAATACAATAATAGTGTGGATATACAAAGTTGTGCGTGTTTATTTCATTATAAACCCAGGAAACTCCACCTTGTAAATTCCCTTTTATGCGGTTTCAAATGGCAACTACAGTCGAAATAATATTTATAAGCTATGTATGTGAGATTTGGTGGTCAATAAATACATACACTCCTATAATCACGCCAAGAAGACGGAGAGAATAGAGCAGCAGATCTTAGACCTACAAGCTCTATCGCTACATCCACATACATCAATATTTTCATACATGCTCGTCAATTCCAAGTACTTACTCTTTGCGTTCCCATTCTACAACAAAATATACACCAAAAATTTGCTAGGTTTATTGGTAGGCGAATGGGTGATGGCTAACATAGAGATTACAATCACCATTATGTTGTCTGCCTACCTTGAATGCTACATAGATTCGCTTTCTAACAGTCTTTTATAATCGTATGTAGGTAAACGAAGTAGGTATCTACATATTTTATCATATTTACTCAAGGTGAATATCATTAGATCGAAGCATAAATAATTCAATGATTGATCTAATGCGGAGATTAAATTCACCTAAGTATTACATTTATTTATACGAATCTGGCGTCTACTAGTCGGCTACCGACGTCAATATTCTAGGATGTTTTAATATTTTACTCACACTGTGATATGCAGACCAGCACCTGCCCATATATTAGGTAGAATACGTATATATATATATATATATATATATATCTATCTAGGATTTTAATACGTAGGTACATATAACAAAAGATAAGACGTATCAGTATACGTGGTGGTTTAAGTTTAGACATGTTAAATTATGACCGCAGGATCCAATGACTATTTTACGTTTGTCTTAAGCCATACTCATCAAATTCACTCAAATTTAGGCGAGAAATAAAACATCGCATCTCAAACACCATACGTACCTATTTAAGGACAAGCTTTTAAAGACCAAAGGTTAAGGACAAGTCTAATTGGCACCTAATATTTTTTGCTTGATAAGTTATCGTACTACGAGTTCATTACATGGTTATCAAGAGTATTTTACAGAGTAGGTATATACATAAATATGCCAAATAATTTGGCGAACATTCATTGAACATTAGTAAGTGTAGCTGGTAAATTATTAGTTTTTTTGCGCTTTATACAAATAAAACAATGGCCCGTAACAATTTGTAAGAAAACTCCCGACACAACAATTCCGTAGAAAAAGTTTTTCCAACTGTATATTTCAACAAAATAGATCAGTAAAACGCTGTTAAACAAACATAATATTTTTTTTTTTACTTTCAAATCAACTTAAAATATATTTAGTGCGCAAACGCCGAACTGTAACAAGGGCGCTACAACATACGACGTATTAAAACCACCAGGATTAGAGTATACTAAAGAACTCACTTGGCATTTTTAGGCGTGGTTTCAGGCTGACAGCAAGCCCGGTACCGAATGACTGTCTCAGTAGGTGTTAAAGCTTCGGTCTCGTCAGCCGGCGCTTCGCACTCATCTGTGACGAGTGGAGCTCGCGCCGGCGACGTGTGAGACCCGTACCCGTCGGAATTCAGCTGAAATTAAGCCAGTGTGAAAGAATAAAAAGAAAACATTTAGTTTTACACTTCTGTAAAGAAGAAGTTTATCTAACAATTTTAGTTGGTTCAAGTAGTTTCAATTAGTTAGAGAATAATGAAAGTGGACGAAGCGAAAGAAGTATGTAAGAATCGTAGCAAGTGGAAAGAAGTGGTCTCTGCCTACCCCAACGGAAAAGAGGCGTGATTATATGTATGTATGTATGTAAGTAGTTTCGACGAATCGACACGAAGTTTGTAAGATCACAATAGTTTAAGTTTTGTGAAGAAATTAAAAGTCGTAAATATCGGCCATGGACTCGCCATCTGTCACGTTGGCTCCTAAAATGTATCTCCGGTGAAAAGGGTGTACTACACACCATTATTGCCCCTTCGGAGTCCCTTATGGAAACTGAAAATGCAAACCCAACTCGCACTTGACCTTGGTTTTGTATATTATTAACTATAACTTGAGATTGGTCCCTCGTTGGGTTTAGGTATTTTTTTCTGATATTAGTTGTATTTATGTACATCAGATCTAAGAACGAATAAGTTACGCTTTAACAAAGCAATGCAAAGTTTTCAAAACCATTTTTAATGTAACAAAAACAATTATGAATATTATAATGTACATACATACATATCATCACGCCGAGTCCCTAACGGGGTAGGCAGAGAGTATAGAGCGCCAGTTCTCTGTAGACTTACATACCTCTTTCGCTTCGTCCACATTCATCAGTCTCTTCATACATGCTCGTCGGTTTCGAGTACTCTTAACGTTCCCGTCCTTGAGAGTCCGATCTATTTGATCCAGGTAGTTGGAACGTGGCCTTCCTCTGCCTCTTCTTGCACACACTTTTGCTTTGTATATCTGTTTCGTCAATCTTTCTTCACTCATCCTTTCTATGTGTCCAAACCAACGTAACATGCCTTTTTTCATCTTTACAATCACGCCCTCATTCACGCCAGTTGATTTGCGAATCTCTTCATTGCGGATTCTATTTAATATCGTTACGCCGCACATTTTTCGAAGAGATCGCATCTCGACTGCATTCAAGTTATTTTCATACTTCCTCTGACATAGCCAGGATTCGCTGCCATACAATAAGGTAGGTACCAATATCGCGTTGTGGACAGCAACTCGAGCATTCTTGCTCAGACTTTTACTGCCCATCAACGCCGACATGGCTCCATTCACCTTATTTCCGGCAGTTATCCTTCTCTCAATATCTTTTTCATACTTTCCATCTCGTGTGAACATGCTTCCAAGATATACAAATTCATTCACTTGCTCTAGAATTTGCCCATTTACCGATATTGCACACTCGGTCACTTGTTCATCTCTTTCGAATACCAAAACCTTAGTCGTGCCAGCGTTTAGGCGCAGCCCCTTCTTTTCACATTCTTCTTTCATTATGGTAACTAGTGACTGCAGTTCGCCCTCTGATGACGCCAGTAAAACCGCGTCATCGGCGTATAGTAGGCAGTTGACCACTAAGTTTCCCATTTTCACTCCACATCCGTTCGTTCTTAGTGCTCTCAGACATTTATCTAGATATATAATGAACAGCCAGTCAGACATGATACACCCTTGTTTATTATAATGTATGCTAGGAATTTCTAAACTGTGAAGGACCTTATTTGTATAGTTTTGGACTTAATGGATGACCATAATCTACTCTCTACTCTACATTCTAGTATGATGTCGATTAAAAACAATACTTACATTTAAAAAGTATGATCAACAAATAAAGGAACACTTCGGATCAAACAATGACATCGTTTTGAAACCGGCATTTTACTACAAACAAAATTGCTGCAATCGCTTTCTCAGAACAAACGTGGTCTCTTTGAATTCGTACGAATCGTATTGAAGATTGTATTAAGGAATTGAGAGATTTATAATTTTTCAACGCTGATTCTACTTGGAGGCCAACAATTTTTAAGCCGAAATTCTGAATCAGAAAGCATTTACTTACACACCATCAATTATTTTAACGATCAAATCATCAAAATAAACAGAGTCCTTTTAAGACTTCGTAGATGGTATCAAGCATAAAGCCCAGCTAGCAATAATAGCAATGTTTGGTCGCCAATTTAAGAGACGAAGACCAACTGCTGGTAGATACAGCAATTTTTTTTCAGTTCCGGATACCTAGCTCACGGTCATCAAAGACATACTACCTACATAATTATTTAACGACATGTCGTAGCATCACATCACGCCAAGTCGAACCACGGGATAGGCTGAATAAGAAGAGCGCCAGCTCTCTCTAGATTTACAGACCTCTTACGCGTCATCCACGTTCATCAATCTCTTCATACACTACTAAGATTTTTTTGCTACGATCTTGTGTAACGTACCTCCGCGCTCAATGGATGCTGACGTTCCTCTTTCTTTTAAGCAGTTTAACAAATAACTAAAAATACAATGTAACAATCTGATGGATACATTGTCCCATTGAAAACTCCCCAATATGGTATCCTTAACTGCACGATGAAAAGTTCATAAACCCGAAACAACTTTCGTATCTTTCGATTTCGGAGACGGATGATAAAAAGCCACTTGTGCCTAGTATCGTCAACCTTGCTTACTTCAAGCTTTCCGGAAATATTTACGACAAACTTTAAAAAAATATACAAATCATAGGCAGTTTTTTTTCAAAATAAAATATTACCATCCTTAGATGCTTTGTATTAATTAATCCGGAAAGTAATCTATCTTTGTGCCAAATTTCATCCAATTCTGTTTTAAAAATATCCTCACAAACGCACTTTTAATATTAGTAGGATGTATAAACATATAAATATATATTATAAATTATAATAATAATAATATATATATATATATACCGCGGGGCTCAGCCGGTGTTCTGTTTAATAACGTTCATTATTATTGTTACTTTTTCAAACCTATGCCATTGTTAGATCAGTAAAAGATGTGAATGAAGATGTCGGCTCACTTTGACGATGGTGCCGACCTGGGTGTCTTGCGTATCGCGAGGCGTGCTCGCGTCGCGCTGTTCCGGCTCTACTGGCGCGCCCAGCAGCCGTTCCTTCATCTCGTGGATGTAGGGGCAACGCTGCATCGCGATGTAGAACTCGCGAACGCGCACCTGACACCAAAAATAATTATTAAATATATTAAAGAAATGGGTCACTAAAAAACCTGGAAAAATAAGTAGAGGAAGACCACCACTTATAATTTTTTTTTTCAATAAATGATTAATCAGCCAAGGAGAAGTTAAGTATATATTTCAAATATGCAAGCATGTATACAATTAAAATAACTTTGGAACAGCCTTCAAACTATGTATGGGCTAAAAATACAGATGCCAGATGCTATGATGTTACAAGAAAAAAAAAACAAACACACCTTTGAATCTATGATATTTATTATGACAGATATTTTGTTAAGAATGACGTCCATGGCAGTATGTTAGGGCTAATGACACAGACCATTATCACTAATGAAGTTTGTTACAATAACATCAACTTTTAACAATATATCAGACTCAGGAATTAAATATTAATACGTTTTTCACACATTTTGAAAGAGGTGCGCCTGCTTGATTGCGATTGCAGCTCCGTCCGTCAGGTACGTCTTGCGTCTTTGAATATAAGGTATACACATTTATTGAATATTGACATGTTTTAATTTTATCTTCCTAAGTGTTGGCCGTGACAGTATAGTCGTGCTTGAGAAAGGCGACAGAAGCGCCATTAGCGACGTTGGCACTTAAATGTATCTTTAAACTAGCGGCCCGTCCCGGATTCGCACGCGTTAATTTTTTAAACATTTTGGCTTATTTTTTTGTGAAAGAATTTTTTAAATCGGTCCAGTACTTCTTGAGTATGTTTGTAAGGAATTGGTCCTTACAAACTTACTTACATACAAATCTTTCCTCTTTATAATATTAGTATAGATATAGCGAAAAGAAGATGTTGTTACACCTCTCTTCTGGGACTTCTTCTCAGGGACCCTTTTGGGAAGCCTGGAGCTAATGAACTAGGTAGCGCTTATATATTCGCATGCGCATTATTTATGGCCGAGATTTAAAATTTTCGTACTATTTAATTATGATTGCAGTATCATCATCAGAGTGTGAATTTTGGTGTTCCCTGTGCTTCATTGTACCTTAAAACGGATAGCAAGTTCATAGACTCACTTCCCTAGAGTCATGCGGTGCCTCACCAGACCATAACCAAATGATAAATAAATCTAGCACGCTTTATGAATTACTCGCCTTAAATGGAAGTCTGAATGTGTTCTGAATTTAAAATTAATGTTGCGTAAAATTATTATGTGCTTTTGAAAACAATGAGGTGTGAACTCTTAAACAAGGTTCTTGCTGTAGTTCCTAAAAGTCGAAGGTTATTGTTCATTTATTGTTATCGGTGTTCTTACAGTAGTCATGCCAAATTATGCAATTATTTTTGATTAAAGTAATAAAATCTAGCAATGAAACAAAGTTTACGCTTGCTTAACCGCGGGGCAAACAAGTATATTACAAATAAAGCTCTAAATGATCTGGCCACCAGCCCAGCCCAACTCCTAAGCTGACGAATCAGCATCATCATCAGCCCACTCTAGTCTACTGCTGGACATAGGCCTCTGACGCTATACGCCGCTGACGAATCAGTAAAGCCCTATGCCGAGGTCTCAATTCCACGCAGAATTCCCCTAGCGTGTTTTGTGAGGACTAGTAAACTTTTTCTGAACGTGAAGATAGAAGAAATGTCTAGCTGGAAACATTTTCAGTTCGGTTGAGTAAGTACACTGCATCTATAAATATAGAAAATATGACTCATTTAATGAAATGTTGAACTTACTTTTTATTTTTAACACATAATGTTAATATATACAAAACGTATGTAAATTAGTAACAGCACGTTACTGTACAATGGGGAGGGTCGACGATTACGGGGCTTTGTTGAATGACAGAAGAATGACTGCAGTTACGTCCTGTCAGTACACCGAACTGCTACCTAATTGTAAAAGTAAAGTAAACTTTTTTATTCCCTTTTACTTTTAGTCTACTCTTCGCTCTATTTAAATATTTATTTATTATTTGGGAAACATACAATATAAACACGCACACTAGTACACTTACAAAATAACAGTATATGTATATGATACACAGTATATACATGTTTTTTATCAAATAATGTTCATTAAAATTTTGTTTTCTTAACGTCGCCTCGGTAACAGTGCTTTTAGTTCTTTGTCTGATTAATGTTAATAAGATTTATTTCGTCTAGTACATTAACAGTCTAATGTTTGGTAAGTTCCGTGGATCGGCTTAGTCATTATTTAGCTAGAAGAACCATCGCTCCTTAATGGTTCTTCTGGGTATTCTATAATACAGGCTCTGTAACAGCTAATTATGTTTAGCTGTAATACGAGTCAATTCGGAAATTATCCGCATCGATAATGCCATTTGAATTCGACACAACAATGAAGTGCGACGTATACAATAATATATTAGTATTAATACCGAGAACCTTAAGCGACATACCGCGTTTGCTTCAATGTTATTAGTTCCTGAGATTAGCACGTGCCTGAATAATATAAGTAATTATTGAATACTATTATTCTTTCATATCCTCACAAAAAGTATACGTAAAGGGTAGGCAGTTGTATAACAGTAATATTTCGCTGCAAATACAGTATGTGTATCAATGCCAAAGTGACAGATGGCTAGTCTGTCTCTGTCCTTTAAACGAAAGTAGGTAAATTTGTATGAAATTGTCCCAATTATTAATTCTATTTATTATGTAATATTGATCAGATTAGGAAGATTATTAAGACATACACCATTATAATAATACAATTATAGGACGTCTATAAATAAGTCTAGAGAGACCTGGAGCTTTACTCACTCTGCCTCCCTCCTGAGGCACTATAGTAGGTTATATGTGTAGGTTATATATAGTAGGTAGGTTGATATGTGTACCTATTATATATGTAGTAAGCATTATCAGTTCTCAATAAACCATCTACAAAACCGCCTATAACCAGGTTACGAGACAGCATTTCTAGCACGACACATTGCATTATGGGAATTAATTCAGAGAGCAGGCAGTCTGAATGCCGAAGCTTTTTGTCGAGTGAAACGCTTTTATTGTGTGTGGGGAAAATGCCAGTGGGATCCAGTTTGCTATGTGGGTGGGATGTTCATAGTATGGACTTGACCATGCAGTTACGGCAGTAATATAAAATGTGTGAATAAACACTTTTTATAATACTGCTGTATCTTTAAATCCTACAAAGTAATGCATACTTGTTTCCAAGTATTTATTTAAGTATGTTACGTTACTTTTCAAATGAAATTCTTTTTAAAGGTTGTAAGTAACATTAACAACTAAAAAAATATTTAAAGTTAATCAGATAAATATGATAAATGAATTTAAGAGAACAATATTTTTGAAGTTTAGCGTTTAATAGCCAGTTGACATACGATTCGTAGTGGCTGACCTTAGTAGTAGTATCCCTACTAATATTATAAATGCGAAAGTAACTCTGTCTGTCTGTTACCTTTTCATGCCTAAACTACTGAACTGATTTCAATGAAATTTGGTACAGAGATAGCCTAGAGCTTGAGGAAGGACATAGGCTACTTTTTAATGCAAATAAGGGTTGTAAGGGGTTGCAATAGGGGATGAAAATTTGTATGGAAATTACGTCATTTTTGAAGCTAGAAGCTTTAAACTTATTTTTTAGTATTATTATACATATAAATTAATATTACATTCTAAGTTTGTAATAATGCTGCTTAATATCACTTTTCCGCGCGGACGAAGTCGCGGGCACAGCTAGTAAACTATAAACTATACCACTCAGGACAATAATAGGAAGCAAATTTGTTTTACTGCATCGCTATGTTGGCATATTCACAAAACCCCATAAAATCTAGGAACCAAGACACCCTGTGTAGGACTTCTAAGGCTTAAAAATTCTAAGGGATAACAACTATGCTCAACTCAAGGTCACGCCCATGAGTTTCGCAGACAAGACAAGTCGGCTGTCTTGCCAACGATGCTGTCAAATCTGAAAAACCAACACGAAATGCTGTCCTTCCTACTGCTATAGAGCAATAAAAATAGTTCCCACGCATAATGATCTACAAGTGTGTGTCCCATCGAATCGTAATACCACATAATGTAGCGAACAAAGGACAAAGACAATCGATGCAGTGAAATGGGGGCACGAGGTCGGTACACTCTAGGCCACGAGGAATTCAATACTTTTGCACTGACACACGACACCTAAGTTCTTGCATTCATTACTGCACTTCGAGTGAACTGTGTCATAATAATAAGGGCGCTTTAAAACGATTCTGTTTACTATTTTGGAAGCAGTTGCCGATTATTATTATGTGAAATCATTAATTACTATCATGACACAGAAGTATAATTTTATTACCTATACTACAACTCGCAGTACCCTGCAATGCTTAACTGTGGTGTTGAGGATGACCCTTAAAAAACTTTGACGTGAAAAGCAGATAAAAACAATTGAAGCGGCTTCTATACAATGTCAAACTTTTAACTCCACCTTTTTTTTATATACTTAATTGTGCTCAAAGCTTCAGCATCAAAAGGTGTTAAAAGGCATAATTTGATTGAGGAATTAATTAAAAATACCCGCATGAACAAAAATTGGCAATATTAGTAAGTTGTCCTACTTAAGCTTGTATCTGGCATCCAACAAGGCTGTTTGGAACTTGATCTTGGCACGTTACGAATGAACAGAGAACTACTATTGGCCTAAATTGTCTAGACTGGTCTTGCTTAGTTCGGTTTAAGTTTTGGAATTACATTAATCATGCCAACAATTGTAGTGTACCACGATTTCTAATATGCATTGTGGTGTTTCTGAGTATGAATATTCTTTACCGTTTACTCTTAAGAAAGAGGTGGTCATTCTATGGCAATGTATGGCCTAGTACAAACATAATCATTTAATATAATAATCATTTGTAAATCTATTTATCTGCCGACCAATATTATAACTGAGCAAGTTTGTTAGTATGTTTGTTACGATATTTCACTCAAAATCAAAATCAAAATCAAAATCTTTTATTTCACATAGGCCCAGATGGGCACTTATAAAACGTCGAAAAAGAAGCACGGTTCGGGTTGGTCGCTTCCATGGAGAACCGGCAAGAAACTCCATGGTTACTCTTTTCAAATCATTAGGCATATACAATATTTTTTTCGTTACAGCAATAGTACCCAAGTATGGGGGAACAACGTAGGTCCGACAATAGGTCGTTGCTTACTATACAAAGCATACATAAAACAAGATAATTATAACAATGTTAGCAAGATCTAAGAATCTACAAAGCCTACAATTTTCTCACATTCACAAATTAGACAAATTAAACAAGTGACACAAATATTGTCATCAGTACTGTAACTAATTCTGGTCAAGATATGGAATAAATTAAAATAAAAAAAGAAAAGGAAAATTATTATTGTATAAAAAAAAACCCGAATTGAAAAAAAGAAAAAGATTCAGAATAGTTAGAGACATCCACAAATTTCTGCCGTTTATGAGCTACCAAGGAAGCCGCATGCGCAGAAGGAACTAGAGCCAAACTTCTTTATCTTCAATGTAGTCCTTGATTTTATAATATGCTTTTTATATATACTTTTTTTACTAGTTTGGATTATCATCCAGCGTATTCAGAATGATTATATTAGTGAAATATCTTTTGCTTATGCTTAGTCTATCTGGGGCGATGCACAATTTTAATTTTTCTATAAAATACCTAACATACTTACACATATATAGGTTATAACACCTCGGCCTACCCGTACGCAAATCGATATATTTATATAATGATAATAAAATTAATTTACCTCTGATCACTTTATCAATTGAACAAAATTTTAAGCGGGCAGCTCGTATACTAAACGTAGGTATGCTCTAAAACACCTCTGAGATATTAATTTGTTAGAATCAACCAGAAACAAGGCCAGAGTTGTAAAAAGCATATTTATAATTGTGTAGCAAGGAGCCGTTAAATGTAGTGAATTAATATTGGTTTTCTAAATATTATTCTTCATATCGAAACCAAACCATCATGGTGGCTAAAATAAATATAGTTATTTTACGATTTACGCAAACCTCTCATTAAAATACGCATAAATATATGATGTATGATGTTAAAGTAGGTTAACTGTAGGATGAATGATCAATGGCGCCATAGTTAGCCACTATCCAAACATTTGGAGAATACAAAGCAACCTGCTCTATGAGCTTTCAACAAAAGGTAAAAATAAAATTGTTTTTTTTGTTCGATACATACATACATATAATCACGCCTCTTTCCCGTAGGGGTGGGCAGAGATCTTTGTTAGATAAAGGTTGAATATTGTTTTTTTCAGTAATGTATTTGTTTTTTTTTGTGGAATTAAAACTTTGATAATTGTATTGGAAAACAAACCCTGTAGCATAATGGTGAGCTGCTATTGTAGGTGTAGGAAATGTCGGAAGTATCACTCACGCGCGTCCAGCCTACATATGTTGGGTAGAGTAGCTGTATACATATAGTACGTACGAGTCCCCTTTCTATCAGAGCCATTACTTGCAGAGTATTGGGTACATTATACTGCTTAATAGCAATGCAACCGGTGCATATAAGTATTATTAAAGTCTAGGTCCCATAGTTCAAGCAGTGTAAGCTGTGCAATTTGGGACGAGTTCTGTTTGGAAATGTCCCAATATATCAATTTATTTATCGTTCATTTAACTTTAATTATGACACCTAATTAAAGAGGTACTATGGGATACAAAAATAATTTATACAGAAATATGTCATAATTATAAGATATCTTTACTCTTTCAGTTGATGTTTGGCTACGATGAGACACCAATACTAAAATAAAGTGAATGTCATACGCTGAGTTGATAGTTGGCCAATAATTACAAGAATAACAATGATGTTACAGTTTTATCAACGATTAATAGTACCTACACAGTAAAACTACGAGAAATAAAGTGGGCCCTACTGGCTAGCCTAATGAAGCATTTTGTTTCCATCCAGTGATTAGTCACTTTCCAGCCAGCTTTCTGTCCAGCAGACGCATAAGAGCCGTCGTTGACGGTAGCTGCTCCGAAAGCATGGACATTAATGCTGGCGTCCCGCAAGGCTCTGTGTTGTCCTCGACTCTGTTTCTTCTGCATATTAATGACATGCTTTCTATTGAAGGCATTCATTGTTATGCAGACGACAGCACTGGGGACACTTACTACACGGGCCGTGCTAATCTCCCTCGTTCCACTGTGGAGGAAAGTCGCGAACGACTTGTGTCTGAAATCGAGAGTACACTTCGCAGTGTCTCCGATTGGGGTCGACTAAACCTAGTCCACTTCAACCCCACTAAGACACAAGTATGCGCGTTCACCGCTAAAAATACTCCATTCGCTGTGGCTCCACAATTCCAGAACACTCCCCTGAACATCTCGGAAAGCATTAGGATCCTTGGGGTCGATATTTCTAGCGACGTTCAGTTCCGTGGTCATTTAGAGGACAAGGCTAGGCTGGCGTCGAGGAAGCTCGGTGTGCTCAACAGAGCTAAGCAGTACTTCACACCGCAACAAAGGCTGCAACTTTATAAGTCGCAAGTTCGGCCACATATGGAGTACTGCTGCCACCTGTGGGCTGGAGCCCCTGGATACCAGCTTGGGCCTTTTGACGCGGTTCAGAAACGCGCCGCTAGAATAGTCGATGATCCCATGCTCACAGGCGGCTTGGAATCACTAAGTTTGAGGAGAGATTTTGCCTCCCTGTGTGTGTTCTACCGCTTGTATAATGGGGAGTGTTCTGCAGAATTGTTCGACATGATGCCCACTTCCACCTTCTACCACCGCACCTCTCGCCATCGACGGGGAATTCATCCCCATACCTTGGAACCACAAAGGTCTCGCACTGCGCGGTTCCAAAGGAGTTTCCTTCCGCGAACGCTCAGGCTGTGGAATGAGCTCCCCGTTGAGGTTTTCCCTGGAGAGTACAGCATGGAGTTCTTCAAGAAGAGTGTGAAAAGATTCCTGCAGGGTCGGTGTGTGATACCCCTGGTGTTGCAAGCGTCCATAGGCGGCGGTAACCGCTTACCATCAGGCGGACCGCATGCTTGTTTGCCAACCAAGTGGTATAAAAAAAAAAAAAAAGTCACACCACGAGCTTTACGGTGAAGGAAAACATCGAGAGGAAACCTGCATGCGTCTGAGAAGAAATTCAAAGGCGTATGTATAGTCGTGCTTGAGTAACGGCGATGGACTCGCCATCTGTCACGTTGGCACCTAATATACCTCTGGCGGAAAGTGGGTATTACCTATACACCTCTGCCTACCCCTTCGGGGACCCTTGTGGGAAGGCGTGAGGATATATTATTATTATTATTATTTGCGAGAAAGGATAACAATACCCTAGCATTGGTAGCCCGATTGGGGCCGGAAGCCAGGTGGTATGCGTGGATTACATCACGACTCTTGGCTTACAGTCTCTACGCTCATGGCTAAAATTTAGATTAAAGTAATCAAATTGGCATATTTATCGTGTTTATGTTGAAATAAAAAGTCATTCAATAAAAATTTTTTTAGCGGATGAAGATGTATTGTGATCCATGACTAATCTCAAGAACATAATCTATATCTATACTAATATTATAAATGTGAAAGTTTGTAAGTTTGGATGTTTGCGGTTCTTTCACGTGCGGTGATGGCTTATACCTAGGAATAGGACATAGGCTACTTTTTATCCCGAAAATTCAAAGTTCCTACAGGAATAAAATTTGCCTTATTATTAGTAGTAATTCAGATTTGCATCAAAATGATATCAATACTCCTTAGTGATTTTGATTTAAATTACTTTTTATTTTGACACATGTTTGAAAACTCAATCCTGTCATTACAAAAATTTCAATTATTTCGATGTTCCAATATTATAAAGGCCTTAGTTTGTATGTTGCTCTTTCACGGCATAGCGGCTGAACCGATTTTAGCAGGAAACTATTGTAGCTTCTTATTCGAACTCCACGCAGGCGAGGCTGCGGCCATAAGCTAGTATTATATATATAAACTCGGAAGAAACTAATCCGCTCCGAAGAAAATAAATGTTCGACTTAGTTTGCCCATTTAGTTAGGAAGACTAGAGGCAGTAGTAGGTAAGATAGCATCATACTACTATTTAGGGATAATCGAATTTATTACTAACTAGCTGTCCCGCCCAGCTTTGCTCGGGTGAAAAATTTAAATTGCCCGTAACACGATCGCAGCGCCACCTATCGGGTCCAATTGTAAATCTAAACCATTCTCGAATCCACCTTAAGACACACAGAAAGGGATAGCTTCGCACGGGTGAAAAAGTTAAAATTCCTAAAACTCGATCGCAGCGCCACCTATCGGGTCCAATTTAATATAGCCTATGTTACTCGGGGATAATGTAGCTTTCCAAAGGTGAAAGAATTTTTGAAATCGGTCCAGTAGTTTCGGAGCCTATTCATTACAAACAAACAAACAAACAAATCTTTCCTCTTTATAATATTAGTATAGATTAGTGAATAATCGAATTTAACAGGGCACAACTGAATTAAAGTTTCAATTATTTTTTCACCTCTAACTTATTACAATATTAATTATATGTACATATAAAATATTCATCGCACTATTCCTGAAATCAGTCAAATGCATTTTATTTTAAAATCATATTTGAAACTAACAAACTATTTGTACTACTAAATATTACTAAAGCATTTATATTAAAGAAAAGAGTTTCCGTATTCAAACTCTATGCCCTATTTTTGAGTTAGTGTTTGTTTATGACCGCTGTCGGTCGCTGGCCGCTTGCATACTATTAATAGTTTACGCATCCACTGGCAATACCGTTTGGAAACGCAAATTATCATCGAATTTATCGATACACACTTATACTGTAAACCTTTACAAGCAGTTTCATAGTAGTTAGAGTCTAGAAGTAGTTCCCTTCTTATAAATTACCCTACAATACATGGATCCCAGGTATATATATATATAGGCTGGATAAAACATTTACTCCTTCACCAGCAACGAGGACTAGCGGCAATGGTGACTCTGTCGTTGTCTCCTAAATACTTCTCAATGAAGTCGTTGAACTTCTTCTCAAACATATACGGGGCTTTCGACAGTTTTCTTCATTTCTAAAGCAATTAATAATAATATAATATATCCTCACGCCTTCCCACAAGGGTCCCCGAAGGGGTAGGCAGAGGTGTATAGGTATTACCCACACACCCACTTTCCGCCAGAGGTATATTAGGTGCGAACGTGACAGATGGCGAGTCCATCGCCGTTAGTCAAGCACGACCATACATACGCCTTTGAATTTCTTCTCAGACGTATGCAGGTTTCCTCTCGATATTTTCCTTCACCGTAAAGCTCGTGGTGTGACTAATCACTGTACTTAAGTTCTGAAAAACTCATTGGTACAGTCGGGATTCGAACTTGCGACCTTGACTTTTTAAACCTTTTTGATACTACAGCCTCTGAAACTACTTGTTATTTTCTCTCCATTAAAAAATTTAGACCCGTAATATATTTTACTTCACAAAATGCATACTTAAAACCCTGGGCGTTAGAAAGGTATATAATGGTAGTTGAAAATAAATGTTTATGAGCTAAAGTGTCTTTATCAAAGGGAGCTCTCTAATAAAACTTTATAGTTACACGTGTGGAATCAAAGCCATGGAAACTGAAATAGAAAATTTTATTTGGGAAAGTTTCAGGTTACCATTTTGAAACAATTATGACTTATTTAAAGAAACCACAAATCTTGCGTTTTTGTTACACTGTCGGTTTAATGAAATAAAATAAGCAAATTGAACTCAATATTGTTATTAAACTTCCAAAGGTGCCGGAATACTAAATAAACATAGTATGAGAAGGAAATCCGCCCTGAGCTCCGACAAGGCGTAGACTATTAAATATTTACGCATACTTTACTACACAATTGTAAACTTTGAAAGAAATTAACCGTATTGGCAATATAGTTGAAGTAGACTAACAATAAAGGGATTATTTATTGATCCTAAGCCTAAGCAATAAGTTTATTTGAACTTGCACAGTGATTTGTTATGTAATTGAGGCCTGGAGCTAACGGCTTGCTAAGATCTTCACGCCCACAAGGGTCACCGAAGGAGTAGGCAGAGGTATGTAATACACCGTCTTTGCACCGTGCCAACGTGACTAATGACGAGCCCATTCCATTCCAATCATGCTTGAGAAACAGTCAGCACGATTATATGTATATATGTTTTTTTAAAGACTCTCAAAGGTATGCAAGTTCCCGCTAGATGTTTTCATTCACTGTTAAGCTTGTGGTGCACTGCAAAGCTTTCTAAAGAACTCATTGATACAGTCGGGATACGAGCTTGCAATCTGTGCGCCAATATAACAAAAGGAAGACCTCTTCTTATATTTAACTTAACGGATTTAATTTAACGGATACCCGGCGTGTACTACTGCTAAAAGGTAGTACTACTGTTTTAGAGGTTAACCATATACGCATCTTTGCCTTTCAAATGAAACCAGCTTGGGGCACATCGGTTGGATATTTATATCTAGAATTTTGTTTTGAATTTTATATATTTATAAATTTTATATACATATATAAATTATAAAATTGCAAGGCAAAGCAAGGTCAAAGGAACAAAGTTTAAAATGTTCTCTCGTTTAAAAAACCCTTGCCAAAAATTTTCCTTTCTTGGGAATATCCAGTTTTATCGCATGAACCACTTAAAGTAACCATAAAATTTTGTAGTTTAAATGTTGTTAAATTAAGATCCCTTGACTACAGCTGCTGTGTTGGCTTTAAGTATGTATATTTTTTTCTCGCATGATCACGGGTCCAGAGGCCACGCTGACATCCTATTGTTATTATTATTCTTAATAAAATCCTGTTAATACTATAAATGTGAATGTTTAATATAGTATATCCTCACACGATCCCACAAGGGTCCCCGAAGAGGTAGACAGAGGTGTATAGGTAGTACCTAGCACCCACTTTCCGCCAGAGATACACTTTGCGTGCCAATGTGACAGATGGCGAGTCCATCGCCACCTGTCACGTTACTCAAGCACGCCTATACATACGCCTTTGAACTTCTTCTCAAACGTATGCTGACGACTATAGATACGCCTTTGAACTTCTTCTCAAAAGTATGCAGGTTTCCTCTCGATATTTTCCTGTACTGGTCTGGTCCTGGTGTATCTGGTCGTGTAACTAACCACTAAGTTCAGAAAAATACATCGGTACAGTCGGGATTCAAGCTTGCAATCTTTGTGTTCTAGGCAACGCCTTGAACCACTCGGCAACTACCGCTCTCAGATTTTGATATATTCGAATACTTTATACTTTACAAAGCCCAACATCTGAAGAATTAACCTGGCATGCTTAATACGGCTAAAATTACCGCTCCTGAAAACAGCGGACCTCAAAAACAATTTAACATCGTACTATAAACATGGTATAATTTTATGGATTAATAGTTTCAAGTAAACGGGAACACGACATGCTAAATATTTGTGACACACATTCTGACCGCTGAGTATTCTTTAGAATAACATTATGATTCACTTTGAAGAACTTTCATTTAGCACATAGGTATCCGGCCTGTTTCTCCCTAGTTTCGGGAACTTTTATCCCGGTGTGTTAAATTCAATTTCAAATGTCTTTATTGCAGTATTGTTTGTTTAAACACAATTTAGTATGTAAGACAAATCCTGCCTAATGCACCACAATAGGTATAAAGTCTAATAATTATTTCGACTTTTGGTCTTGGAGCGTCACTTGCGGGAAGCGGATCGAAACTGGACCACTTAATCAAAATGTATCAATTAATATCTTCAAGCCTTCCCACAAGTAACCTCGAAGGGGCAGGCAGAGGTTTGCATACACCCACTATTCACCGGAGGTATATTTCAGGTGCCAACGTGACAGATGGCGAGTACATCATCGTTACTCAAGTAGGTACTTTATAAAATAAAGTCACGTTACTAAAATTAATCAGCGTTTAATGGGAAATAAATATATGCATACCGACTGAATGTATAAATAAATATGTTTGACTAAAATTCTTCTAAGCTTATTATTTGTGCCTCCATCATCCAACTCAAGTTCTGAATGGGAGAACTGGTGTCATCCACTTCAGTGGCTGGTATAGCTAGTACCATCCACGAAGACGTGCCCCACTATTCTTCCTTATAGTTTATTGTGTAACTGTGCAACCTTCCACTAATGTTTGAGTATTATCGGTACACACTGATTACCTATGAGTGCACACGCACACTACAATTAATAGACTGGGGTTATACATCCCGCATCCCGCGACCCCCTTGACTAGTTAGTTGGGTGCGACTTAGTGGATTGCACTATCTGTATTGAGGGTAAAGTGTCCTACTGACTGATGCGAATTGCAATAATTATCCGAAAGCTTACCATGCCTATTTGTATAAACTAAATGACACTCTAATAGGACTGATTGGTCATTATTCTCTAACAATGGAGCAGTAAGGCGCACAGGTACCTAGCGCTATGGCGCTATTACGGTAGGCTGAACGGTTAGATAGTTAATTTTCCGGTGGGTAATCGCCACTTAACTCACCTTAATTACCTTACCATCGCACAGTGAGTTATTATCACTACTATATTTAATATTATTGCCTTCATTTAAACAGGTTTTAGAGTATAATTATTACTATGTATACTATTGTTACTGGCCGCTAATACTTCCCGCCGATTTATTATTTAAACCGACGTTCAATAAGGGCAAATGATAAAAAAGTAAGCATCAATCGTTATTTTTTTCTTGTTACATAGGTATGCGTTCTACCCGAAGATAATTTAAAATGAATTATAAAATAACATTGCATGGAGTCGGAAGTGTTCTCTATTTGAACAACGTTTATTATCAACACCGTTCAAATATTTATCATACATAGATTTCAGTCGTTTAATTCTCCAACTATATTCTAAAATAATGCTCCTAAATTGTAAATACGGTTGCGTGAGTGAAGATCAAATATGGTAGCGTTGCTTTGCACTGGGGCGGGAAACAGACAAACAGACTTTTCTGGAACAAGCGTAACATTTGAATAAATTAAATATATTCTCGAAACATAAGAATTACTTTCATACCATGTGTAGACTCAAATTTGATTATACACATTTCGTCTTTAAAATAAAATATAAATCATACTACTCCGGTATAACGTACCTTTTCATAGAAGACCTATTCGTATTTCCTCACTGTTTTCCTTCTAAGTAAAGCTCGTGGTAGAATATTATATTCAGGTATATTATATCAGAAAAAGTAAAAAGTGCATGAAAAAACGGTAACTAAATCCCCAAACAATTTAAAAAAGCTAAAGTCATAAAGAATATATAACATAAGGAATATAACTAGGATATCGAGGTGCTCAGTCATAAATTCATCGTAAATGACAAGGTAATTCGTTGCACGTAACTGCCGCTCTGAGATTGATTGAATACCATCATATTATATGCAGTAAAACTCTTTTGCTTAGTTACGTGAAAAGAAACGTTTGTTGTGTGGATATTCTATTTTCATCCGACTTCAAAAGGGGGTGTTTTTAATCCAACCATCGTAGATATATGTTTTTCACGTACGTTCACGCGTACGCTGTATAACTTCGACATGGATGGTCTCGGCTATACTAAAAATAAACCTCGAGCGTTCCTTAATTTTTCATATAAATAGGTATTGGAGAAAGCAAGTGCTTCAGAAATGTTGTATATGAAAGTAGAAACACAGCGGAGGTAGAATATTAGGGGCAAAATAAGTTATATTTCCGAACTTTTACCCCAAAATATTATATATATAATCCCCTTCCCACAAAGGACCCCAAAGGACATTTTTAAAAAAAGTTTTGTAAAAAGGAGGAAGAATTAATTAAAACCAGCGAATAACAACACACACAACAACACACATCTCAAGAGATGATGATACCCCCTTGAAAGGCAACAGGTTGCAATAGACCGCTGTCAAGACGACGAACTCATTAATGGGTTTAATCCCTCTGCTTCCAACACAATGTAACAATCCTCCCCCCTCCCCAAGGAGCCCATTACTGGAAACCTTATTCACCGCGTAGGAACACAACACAAAAAATTGTGTTATTTGGCTACGGACTTCTATAAGGTGGAGGTCCTGCCCCAGTCGGGCAGCTCCGAATTCGAACGGGAAACCCGCTATGCCCTACCTCTCTTTAAATTATTACTATACATACGACTATAAATTTCTTCTCCAACGTGTGCAGGTTTCCACTCGATGTTTTCCATCACCGAAAAGCTCGTGGTGTGGCTAATCACTGTACTTAAGTTCAGAAAAACACATTGGTACAGTCGAGATGTAAACTTGCAAACTTTGTGGTGCAGGCCACTACTAGAACCACTTCGTCACCGCGGCCTTTGCAAACCCCATAACAATACAATACCAACGTATTTACTATCTCACAGTACATACCTCCTATCTAGAAGGAAACAATCATAGGTATTTAAAAGCCCATTATTATTCACATTAAATGCTATGGGAACAAAAACAGGATGCCTCTTGATTAAACGAATTAACTAATAAAAGCCGAATGGTTTGTACGCAATCATAATATAAACATCAATCATATTAGGTACCTAGTTACATCACATTAGAAAGGAACCCTTTACCCCTTTTAAATGGCCGGCCGTTACCATAACACAAGCTATGCTTATTTTGGAACTATGTCAATTTACGTGGTATTGTTCCAAGGTATGAATGGTAAGGTAAGGTATTTTTAAATGTGTTTGTAATGTACCTATTTTGTTCAATGTACCTATCATAAAGGCAGAATTTAATAAAATAATTCAAAATAAATTCCTAATATTGTATATAAACAAAATAACGAATAATGCACTCTAAAATAGAGTACTTAAAACTGGCGAGCATGTATTAAGAGTCTGATCAATGTAACCGAATGGACGTAGCGAAAGAGGCTTGTATTTAAAAGTCTAGATAGAACTGGCAGTCTACATTCGGCGTAATTTTATTAACTCTGAAGAAAATAATTACACATTTTTAAACTTTTATAGGCACTATGTTATTGTGGCTTGACATGCATGTTTCCCAAGCATTGTGAAATGTATTTAAAAAATACAGCGAATGTCGTTCAATAGGTGCGGTGATCTCATCAATTCGTAGCTCCCAGCATTGAAACAGCGTTATTATTTCTGGTCATGACATATCCCTTGGCGTGTTTGGTGTACGCAGTTTGTATGCCCACTGTGCAACCCAATTTCAATTGAAGACGCAATATGTAGGTCACCATTATCTCTTTGCGATTGTTTTGAATCTTAACGTTAGTGTCAAATCTGACAGCTAGGTTATTTATCAGATCGCAATTTCTGAATGTATGAAATGAAAAAAAATCTCACAAGGACATTCGTAGCTCCTTGCGAGCGGTGAGTCATCATTATCCATTTATCCAACGAGTATAAGCGTTTCATTTATTATACCTACCTTATGTTAAAACATTATTCAAGCTTATAAAAGGTGTGTTATAAAATAAAACTTGTACTGGTAAATATACTACCGTGACTATAGTAATGATTATATAAATGCCTTTTCGAATAAATACCTACATATTCCACTTATTATTGCTTTGAACGGGACTATAAATCAATCCCCTATTAGCTATATTTCCTAGTTACCCGATTTACTACGTTTGACATTTGTGGCGCGCGAGGAAATTACTACGAATCGCAATTGCTGCGAGATGTCATTGATTAGGAGGCAGGGAAACTATGCCCTGGAGACGTGGCTTTTGGGTAGATTTTTCAATGCACTAGTGTGGGGTCACAAACCTTTTGACACGGTAATTCGTTCACGGTGGCAGTGTTGCCGTCCGCGGTCGATTCCAAAAACGTAACACCGCGTCGAGCGCGGCGCGTGGCGGCGAGCGCCAGGGCGCAGGCGTCGCAAAGCGTGCTTCGGCGCGCGGCCGCTCACGCTCGCAAGCCGAGACTGGCGAGCGATTCGCGCGTTTTCCCTCCGCGCTTTCCCGGTGGTGGCAGCGGCGTGCGCAGCGCACATCAAGCCTGCATTGTTCTGCAAATAGCGGCCGACTACTAGGGCTCTATTCAACCGAGATGAGCGCGCGCCTTTCAGAGACTACCTACATACACACTGGACTGTAGCCGCCTAGCCGCCCGCTCCACACCACACATGAGTGCGGATAACTTCGCTTCATTTCGCTCACAAAAACGCAGTTTAGCTTCGCTCGTTACACAATCACAGCCTTTACTACGGCCAACTATGGTGCTTGTGGTTGGTTCCATATTAAAACGGTTCGCGAGTCAGCGAGACTATGCGTCTGTGACATACTTTCCCGCCATATTAATTAAGCAACTTGTTTTAATGGTTCATTATAATTTTATTACTAATAGTTATATTGTTAAAAAAATACTTTCAATTGATTATTATTATTCATTCCAATCAACACTGTCAAAAATGTAATTAATATACCTAACCATTACCTAACATATTTTGATAGGTACCACTATGGTGGTGAACTATCATGCGGCCGGCCCGATGGTAAAGGGTAGCCATCGCCTACCAATAAGATATAGGTAAAAAACATTTGAATTTCAATCTCATTTATATCTTCTTCAAAAATAAACCGTAGAGTATTATAAGCCACTATTCATCCCGAGAACCGCTAGAAATAACGAAGCCACTTATTTTCGCACAAAAAGATGTCTTCTCATAATAGAAACAACATAATGAGAAGACAATGAGGAAAATTTACTTCCGTTCAGTGCGTGTAGAAATTAGGTTTCTCGGCATATCATGCGCGGTACTGTTGGTTATTTCAAGAAGAGAACGGTCAGATGTGAAGTAAACAGTCAACATGCCGACATTACAAATGTCGATCGGCCGCAAACAATTGACTTTCCGTGTAATGGTCGCCTCGCGGCCCCTCTGCACGGTAATGGGCTTACTTACACGCCACTGCATAAATATGAGCTGTCTCGCTCATGTCCACATGTCTCTAAAATATATCTAGGTTGATAATAAAAAGACACACCACGAGCTTTTCGGCGAAGAAAACATCGAGAGCAAACTGCACACCTTTTAGAAGAAATTCAAAGACGTGTTTTAAATCGTGCTTGAGTAACGGCGATGTACTCTCCATCTGCTCCATCTGTCATGTTAGCAACTCTATATGTCTCCCTATACCTACCTATAATCGAATACGTACGTCTTTGAATTTCTTCTCAAACGTATTTAGGTACATATTATTATGTGGATAATTCCACAAAATGGTCAGCATTTAGTCAAATGATCGACAAAAGATTACCAATCACAACATATTATAAAGCAATATACCCCGCTGCGTCTGTCTGCCTATCAGTTCGCGAAAAACTTCTAAACCGAACAGATTTCACGCAGTTTTTACCAAAATACTGAATAATTTGTTAAGATTTTATTTAAATTGATTGAAATATGGTGCTAATTATTGAAAATGTCGGAAAAAGACAAGCCACCGTGAGAGCTATCATAAAAAACGTTACCCTTATCCATTTGAGATATAAGAAAGCAATATTTATAATTTACTCGAACGGAGCCGGAACGGGTCGCTAGTGTTAGACACTATAAGATCCAACCAACTCCCGACACAAACATTAAATTCTCTGCAAAATTACGTGACCAATACCAACTCTGTGCGAAAATTCACGGAACACTAACGTAACGAATCGCTTGACATCGCGTTTATCGGAATGGATTCATCCGTTAGCAACGTGGGAACACTATCATTGCACAACCTACTTGGCAATGCAGCCAATAACTGAAAATTACTATAGGCATTTTGACGCAACACATTTTGCATTGGATTGTATAAATAATCTCCCGTTCAATTAAGTACAACGGAATCTCCCGTTCAATACAGGACTGAGCCTATGGCAATACTTCATACATACATATCATCACGCCAAGTCCCTAACGGGGTAGGCAGAGAGAATGGAGCGCCAGTTCTCTCTAGACTTACCTCTTTCGCTTCGTCCACATTCATCAGTCTCTTCACACATACAGATTTGTTAAAAGGATAAAATAGAAAAATAAAAGTGTTTTGTTTGATAAAAGCCGTGGTGGGTCAGTGGTTCGAGTGATACAACACAAAGATCGCAAGTTCGAATCCCGACTGTACCAATAATTTTTTCTGAACTTTAGTACAGTCCGAGAGGAAAGCTGCATACGTTTAGAAGAAATTCAAAGGCGTATGTAAAGTCGTGCTTGAGTAACGGCGATGGAGTCGCCATCTGTCACGTTGGTACCTAAAATGATCTCTGTATACCCCTTTCGGGGACCCCTGTGAGAAAGCTTGATTGTTTGTAAGTTTGTAATTTTTTTTGTTATGGATAAAAGTTAAAACTACTCAACCGACGTTTTTTAATTCTTTCACCTAAGGAAAGCTACGTTATTCGGAAATTATTTGGGCAATACCAAATATAATCTACAAAAATAAATATTTTAATTTTTACTTTATTTGGACGATACCAAAAATAATCTTTATGAACTTACAAACAATCAATTAAAATCAAACAATTATTCATACATATAATATAATATCCTCACGCCTTTTCACAGGGGTCCCCGAAGGGATACACAGAGGATTGTCTCATCAAATATAACGCAGGTGAATCCGCGGGGCGCAGCTAGTGATGTATGAAATCAACATTTCATACCTAACAAAGGTCATTAGAGTTCAAACACTCAGTTCCGCACTCGATAAGTAATAACTCTATTTTAGAGTTCTACCATAAGTCGCAGCTCTCTAAAGTTTTAATGATCATGCACACTTCGCAAATAGTTAGGTTGTGGGTTGAGTACATTTATTATTTTAACACATAAAAATCTATATGGATAAATAAGAGCTTCTGGCCGCAGTTTCTCGCTTTAATGTATATTTATATATATATATATATCCTCACGCCTTCCCACAAGGGTCCCCGAAGGGGTAGGCAGAGTTGTGTAGGTAATACCCACACACCCACTTTCCGCCAGAGGTATATCAGGTGCCAACGTGACAGATGGCGAGTCCATCGCCGTTACTCAAGCACGACTATACATACGCCTTTGAACTTCCTCTCAGACGTATGCAGGTTTCCTCTCGATGTTTTCCTTCACCGTAAAAAGCTCGTGGTGTGACTAATCACTGTACTTAAGTTCAGAAAAAACTCATTGGTACAGTCGGGATTCGAACTTGCGACCTTTGCGTCGCAGGCAACTGCTCGAACCACTCGGCCACCACGGCTTCATGTATATTTGAATATATTTGATATTGTTTCATACTTAACACCAATTTCTTATTCTATACTCCAAGCATCATTTTTCTTTTAATTCATATCGGTAAACCGATTCGCCATGCCGTTTGAAAGTTATTTGGTACAGTTCATGATAATTAGTTTTGGTAGTGAAGTAGTTATAGGTATATATTTATTTATTAAAACTTCCTGCAAACATTTTTGCAAAGGCGAACTTAATGCCGAAGGCATTCTCTACCAGTTAACCTTTGGGTGGTGCAGAGATATTCATGGCAGGCTAAAAGATATTTACAATAGTATATTATAATTAATTTATATATATAAAATGCCACATATAACATACAATAATATACCTATAACGACGTAACAAATAAACTTACTTTCGCTTTACCATATTAGGTGCTGTGTCATACATTCCATGAAAACATAGCATCAACGGTCCACAGAGTAAAGAAATTATATTTTTATATTTTTTAAATATAATACAAAAATACTATTATATAAAAGCCACAATCATGGTTATGTATCTAATGTATTTATGTATGTCCTGTCCGAACGCATTTAGTTAATTTATTACACCAAAATGTCAGTAAGTAATACTTAGGGAAGCTAATATTTCAACCTATGTATTGGCCTTATAGAAGAATGAATAAATATTTATGCATTTACCGGAGGAATAATAAAACTTTTTACATTAAGCCATGTACATTTTTACCTACTTATAAATAAAACCTCATTAGAATACCGTTGGATAGTTTTTCAAATTGTACCTCAGATATTCCGGATTCCTAATAAGAAAGTATTTAAAGCTACCCAGGCATCTGTATTACCAAGATTGTTCGTCTATCAATGCGGATATAAAATTATTTACACCACCTAGAAATATTACACATTAAAATTCTTCACTTACATTTTAAACAAAGTTGTAGTCGAACACAAACCAGCCCTCTCGGTTTATTTTCTACACGATGTTATTGCCAGTGTAGCTAATCTCACAGAACACCGTTTAGCGTATAATATATTTGTTACACTAGTTTCAACACACAAATAAATCGCAACAATGTCTATAACGATTAATAACATAAACAAGTGCCTATGAACACGTTTGCTTTACGCGAGCTTTGGGCTTCGAGCGTTGTGTCATAGTATGAAGAACAGTTGTGTTGTGTTTTCGTTGGAGAATAGAGAACCACTACGTTAGAGCGAGATAGAAAATAAAACACCATAAACTTTCGGCTAACTTCGGTCTGTTCCGTGTTCTACTCGCCTGTTGAGTTCAAAGGCTAGCTTAGTATGGGTACGCTTACATACTTCGCAGTGGTAATTATGTTATTTATCTAGAATGTAGATGACATACTAAAGGATACTAAAGGATCTTTGAGATATTTGCTTTTGTTTACTCAGAGAGGTGTAAAATATATATATTATTCATTAAATTTATTACGTACGTTACGGCGTGCCCCCGAGGCGACGCGCACCAGTCCGTCCCCGCTGGTGCGAAAAATTCAGCACAGTGCGGCGATGGGGACCGCCACCCATCACGCGGAGTGCCTCACGGCGGGAAGTGGAGTGTGGAGTGTAGGATGGGTGTATGGAATGTAAGAGGAGGTATGGCTGATAAGATGAACGAATTGATCGATGTTATGACAGAGAGCGAGTTAGATGTTGTGTGCTTGTCTGAAACCAAGCGGAAGGGTAGTGGAGTAGACGAGCTCCCGGGCGGGAGTTTAGTGCTGTGGTCAGGAGTGGCAAACACCGAGCACGCCTGCCAGGGAGTGGGAATTCTACTATCCAGCCGCTTGGCAGAATGTATGATAAGTTATGATGCGGTGAGCCCCAGACTTATTTGGGCTCGCTTTAAAATAGGCCTTACCCGACTATTTTTAGTCGCGGTGTATGCTCCGGTGGCCTCAGCGGACACTTGCGACCTGAATAAGTTCTGGGTATGTGTGAGTAATGTTCTAGAGACGAAAGAAGGGAATGAAAAGCTGATTATTTGTGGTGATCTGAATGGATGGGTCGGGACAGCCCGTAAGGATTACGAGGCAGTACTCGGCAAGTATGGTGATAAGAGAGTGAACGAGGCAGGCAAGCTGATATTAGATGTATGCATGGAGAGAGACCTTTTTGTGGCGAACACCATGTTCGACCACAAGAGGATTCATCAGTATACATGGGAACGGAAAAATGAGCGAAGCATGATAGATCTGTTTCTAATAGATCAGCGACTCAGAACACAGGTGATGGACACCAGGGTGTATAGGGGAGCCGACCTGGGAACGGACCACTTTCTGGTTATAACTAGAATAAGAGGTCTGTTCGCGGGCTGGCGATCCCGTGCTGGGGGTCCCTGTTCTGCAGTCGCAGACCGCATCAAAAGCTGGAGGCTTCAAGATGCGGCTATTAGAGACAGATATCAAGAAAGGGTATCTGAACAGCTAGCCTGTCCCCCGAAAGATGTGTTTGAGAGTGTCGATGTTTGTTGGCAGTTCCTTAAGTCCAGCATTTTATGCGCCGCGAAAGAGGTTTGTGGCATTTCGAAAGGGCGGACAACCAAAAATGGCGATGGTTGGTGGGATGATGAAGTGAAAGAAGAAGTTAAAAAGAAGAAGGATGCAAGGCAAGACATTTTGGCTATGTCCAGCTCAAGTGAAAGTATGAAAGAAAAGATGAAAGAAAAATATCGCCTGCAAAAAAATCGTACGAAAGAGATAATAGCTCAGAAGCGTGAGAGGTCCCAAATGACTGTAGACGAAAAACTGTCGCATAATTTCAAGGACAATGCAAAACTTTTTTGGAGAGAAGTTAAGAAGTCCAGAAATTGTGTTACAGCCAGTAGTAGGATGAATGTGATTATTTCGAAGGACAATGACATACTTACTGACAAAACTGACGTCCTCAGGCGATGGAGTGAATTCTACAAAGATATGTATGATGATGATGCCGCTGATCTACTCATAGAGCTGCCTCCAACAGAATCTGTCGAGGATCCTATAGCGGATAAAATAAGTATGGGAGAGATTGTAAGTGCGATAAGAAGTCTGAAATGTGGAAAAGCTGCGGGAATAGATGGGATTACGGCTGAGATGATCAAGTACGGTGGACCAGCGGTCTGGGACGTCATCTATTTGCTATGCAATCTTTGCTGGGAAAAGGGTGATGTTCCGGACGACTGGAGGCGAGCAGTCATCGTGCCTTTCTATAAAGGAAAGGGATCACGATTGGACTGCTCCAACTACAGAGCCATCAGCTTGGTCAGCTTAGCTAGTAAAGTGTACACGAAGATCCTGACGATAAGAATGCAAGAGCGATCCGAAAGGTTTCTCTGGGAATCCCAAGGTGGATTTAGACCAGGAAGAGG
This sequence comes from Drepana falcataria, assembly GCA_945859725.1. Classification (NCBI taxonomy): domain Eukaryota; kingdom Metazoa; phylum Arthropoda; class Insecta; order Lepidoptera; family Drepanidae; genus Drepana; species Drepana falcataria. The sequence goes on from OX243926.1 coordinate 4,418,247, forward strand.
ATGTATGGATCAAACCTTCTCGCTTCGCGGAATCGCGGAAAAGTTTTTGGATATTAACCAAAGGGTTTTCTGCGCTTTCGTCGACTTAGAGAAGGCATTTGATAGAGTCGTACGAAAGGAACTCTGGGACGTGTTGCCTGGATATGGAGTGAGCAGTTCCCTACTGCATGCCGTGAAATCACTCTATAGTGATAGCGAGGCGTGCGTTAGGGTTAACGGTGAGATGTCACCCTGGTTTGATGTGAAGTCGGGGGTCAAACAAGGGTGTATCATGTCTGCCTGGCTGTTCATTATATATCTAGATAACTGTCTGAGAGCACTAAGAACGAACGGATGTGGAGTGAAAATGGGAAACTTAGTGGTCAACTGCCTACTATACGCCGATGACGCGGTTTTACTGGCGTCATCAGAGGGCGAACTGCAGTCACTAGTTACCATAATGAAAGAAGAATGTGAAAAGAAGGGGCTGCGCCTAAACGCTGGCAAGACTAAGGTTCTGGTATTCGAAAGAGATGAACAAGTGACCGAGTGTGCAATATCGGTAAATGGGCAAATTCTAGAGCAAGTGAATGAATTTGTATATCTTGGAAGCATGTTCACACGAGATGGAAAGTATGAAAAAGATATTGAAAGAAGGATAACTGCCGGAAATAAGGTGAATGGAGCCATGTCGGCGTTGATGGGCAGTAAAAGTCTGAGCAAGAATGCTCGAGTTGCTGTCCACAACGCGATATTGGTACCTACCTTATTGTATGGCAGCGAATCCTGGGTATGTCAGAGGAAGTATGAAAATAGCTTGAATGCAGTCGAGATGCGATCTCTTCGAAAAATGTGCGGCGTAACGATATTAGATCGAATCCGCAATGAAGAGATTCGCAAATCAACTGGCGTGAATGAGGGCGTGATTGTAAAGATGAAGAAAGGCATGTTATGTTGGTTTGGACACATAGAAAGGATGAGTGAAGAAAGATTGACGAAACAGATATACAAAGCAAAAGTGTGTGCAAGAAGAGGCAGAGGAAGGCCACGTTCCAACTACCTGGATCAAATAGATCGGACTCTCAAGGACGGGAACGTTAAGAGTACTCGAAACCGACGAGCATGTATGAAGAGACTGATGAATGTGGACGAAGCGAAAGAGGTATGTAAGTCTAGAGAGAACTGGCGCTCTATACTCTCTGCCTACCCCGTTAGGGACTTGGCGTGATGATATGTATGTATGTAAATTTATTACAATGGGTGCGTATTTACTGATATTAAAGGTAGTAGATCAGAAACAGCAATGCCCTAAAATTATTTAATTATATTTACATACATATCATCACGCCGCACGGGTCCCTAGCGGGGTAGGAAGACAGAGTGGAGCGCCAGTTCTCTCTAGATTTACATCTCTTTCGCTTCATCCACGTTCCTCAGTCTCTTCATATTCATAATATTGCTTAATAAAAAATATTTAAATACAATGTAGAAATAATAATGTAGAAATATTATCCAACCTCGTCTCGACGTGTCCTTGGTAACACCCCCGCTAATACCCTATTGTTGTCCAGGTTTGTGAATCAAGATACCGACTAGGGTTTAAATGTGTCTTTGACAAAATCAACTTTATTTGTTACAACATAAAGTGGGATATTCCTTGGAAATTTGTTCGTTGTGTTCATAATATCGTTACTAACATGTACGTAAGTCGGAAATATTTTATACCAAGGAGCATAACAATCACATAAGGAATTCTATCTTTTTGTAGTATATATTGGAATTACTTCGTAATACGAACATTTCACGCTTTCTGTACACATCTGATATTTTTGGAATACTAATTGAAGTAGGCATTACTAATTACATAATTATATGTGTTTAAGTAGCTCTTACACAACACAAAATATGCAGAATGCACTTCAGTTTATAAACTTATCTATGTTGAGAAAAGTTCAAATCATAAACAAATATGACATACTAAAGGATATTTTCTGTACTTTTCTCTCCTAGATCATTGAGATGTTCTGCTTTTCTTTACACAGAGTACTGCAAAATACATATTATTCCTTTAATTTATTAAATTGAATACGGATTTACAGATAATCGATAATCTAATAGTATATAATAGTATATAGATAATCTAATATGTTTCTTTTTTTTTTATATCACTTGTGTGGCAAACAAGCATGCGGTCCGCCTGATGGTAAGCGGTTACCGCCGCCTATGGACGCTATATATACAAAAACAATCGATTGTGGTAATAATTTATACTTAATTCGTTTACTGTAGCAATGAACAGGAAGATTCATGGACGGCAAGTAGTGAATATTCCTCTAATGCTATAAATTAATGCACAAGCCACAAAGCATGCCTTATTATACAGGATGTAAGCTATAAAGCTATTGATCGATCCATAGAATTCTCACGTTTGTAAGACGTTGAATGGCCGTAGGAAACAGATGGGGGCGGTGTATTGTACGGCCCCATACTCTCATAGTATTTTCACACTATTGCACTATAAATACGACTGTCGGGTCGTTGTCGTGATATATCATCTTCAGTCTGTTAGTAATTTTCAACGCATCTTTTTTTAATTATACCATGCCTTCGTCGTGATGTCACTTCCGGGAAGTTAAATTACTTATTTGATACAAATATTAATAATATCATAGGTACACGCTCTTTATCCGACGTGCTTTTCCAATACATGTTATTATTACACTTTTAGATCAAATCTTTTTTTTTATTAGCCGTTAGGATATAATATATATATATATATACCCTCACGCCGTCCGAAAAGGGTCCCCAAAGGGGTAGGCAGAGGTGTATAGGTTTGATAATGTGTTTGAATATATTTAGGTTTTGTGAATTGCGCATACCTATTTTTCGTATTTATGTGCGTATATTCTAACGTTCTTGCCTTAAAATCTTTAATCTGACAAATAGGTTTTACTTTTACGTTGGTACGTATGTAGGTAGGACATACATACTGCCCGCTTTATGCAAATCAGTACACTTTCTTCTCAGTCAAACCAGTTCTCACATATGGATATGGTCGTGTCGTCGGTAGTTAGACAAACAAATAGTAACTGCGGCGCGTGCGCACGTCCCGCTGTTAACGTGACAGACAACTGCGATAATAACAGGTAGCTAGAGCTATCACAATATTATCTTAAATTATATAAATTTCCGTTTTATTTTATTGTACATCTTTTTACGTAGAAAATCACTGTTATACACTGTTACCGAGTTCGGCGTCCTCAGGCTTAAATGCACCTTCACAACTGTAAATGTTAATTAATTAAGTGAACATTAATTTAAAAAATATATTATACATATACATATGTATATACACAGGTAATGCCGTGTATATCCGTAATTGGCATACTTGCTTTTATGCTTTGCTTTGCTTTTATTATATGTACTCATCTGTAAAATCCCTTATAGGTATTACCTAGTCTCCTTGGGATTTAATCGAAGTTTCAATTTGAATTCCCTCCAAGTTCAGAGAGAAATAAGAGAGAAATAAAATTTCATCTTATAAGTAAATAAATGTACTTCTAGCATAGGTTTTTATGTCACGTGCATTTAACAAGCGGACCGCGTACAAAGTGCTGTACTAAGAATTAAATCCTATGACATGGATGTTTGCTAATAAGAAACCTGTTTTATATTTTCTAACTGTATCTTAGCCTTTCCTGTAGACCTTTAGAATTTCCACCCATTCCCAAAACCCATTCCTAAAACAAAGACGTATCTGTGACTTCTGAAGGGCTTTAGATAAAACTTTTAGAAGGCTATTTGAAAGCACTAGTCATTTATTTGAAGTCACGTACTACGTTGGTGAGATTTTTGATACTAGGTTTTTTTTTATTGTACCTATGTTCGCTTGAATCTTGGACACTATGTTTTTTTTCCTAAGGAAAACCAAATTTGTATTTACACCTGCCCGATTGCTCCACGATGCGGCAATTAAGTCTGTTTAAATTGTTGATTCTGGTTGCAAATTTAGTATCATTTGCATAATAATCTTATGTTGACGTAAGTTTTATAAAAACCTTTATTTTTCATGAGCTATAAATGTAATATTATTTAACAATGTTGAATATTTATTACCTAGCTGTGTAACTTCTTGAGACATAACACAAAGCTTACTTACTTCTATTATGATATGTTTCGCGATCAATATGAAAACATTTTGACAAGAGGGTTGTCAAAACTACAACAACAACATCACAAAATGTATGACGGCGGTAAAATTGGATCCTAACATCTTCCATATATAAAAATGTTATGTTGGTTTGTGTACGCTTCAAAAACTCAAAAAGTTCGGCACCAATCGAGCTGCTAGCTTAGCTTGTTATAAAATCCGCATCAAGGATTGTTTTATCTATTTTTTGCATCAGTCACATATCCACAGCGGAGCGTGGCAGGGTACAGCTAGTTTCAAAATATTTTCTAAAATAAATGGTAATAGAAAAATACTCAATTTAGTATCCCCTATACTAAATTGTCTGTATTTTATTATATATAATAATATTTATTATATATAATTAAAGTCTGCCTTTACTTTCAGTGCTAATTGTGTTTTCCTCCTCATATAATTTGTCCTCAAAGCAATCAATAATCCTATACATAGTGTCTTCACGCCTTCCCACAAGGGTAGGCAGAGGTGAGAAGGTCGTACCCATACACCAAATTTTCGCCTGAGATATATTTTAGGTGCCAACGTGACACATGGCGAGTCCATCGCCGTTTCTTAAGCATTACTGTCATTATTCTTATGTTCCTAATAAAAAAATGCATTTGTCTATTATACTGTTTCTTACACGTATATTTGAATTTCACAAATAAATATGTTTATCTGTTTATGAATGAAATTGTTGACAATTACATCGTTTTATAGTATCAGTGAAAGTTTATCAAAGGTTCCTTTATAAGAACTTTACTTTGAAGTTGACCGTTCGTCGCCGGAAGAGAGTTCATCGCCTTTTTAATGTGCGTTTAATGTAATCGTTATGCAAGCCGTGCACTGCTGATAATTTCTTTCTAATCTTGAAAAACAATTTCGATAGGTAGGTATTTTTAATATCCCTATGGTGCACCTTGGGGCAGATGCTTCAGTTTACTTTTGGACACCTGCCGGTTATTTTTGGTCAGAACCAGTTTAAGCACTTTATGACCCAAGCAAATTTGTTAAAAAAACGCATATTCGGATCCAGCTGTCTGTACCTGCATTTTTATAATCTGACAGCGCAATAATTTCGCGTATATCTAGATGAACGCTTAAGTCTAAAAGAGATAATGCATTTTAATTCTAATATATAAAGAAGGTAAAAGTTATCATCGGTCACCAGTCTAGACATCTGCGCTACTCTCAATTATTTTTTATTGCAACGTTTTACGTTTCACTACTCTATGTTATAAATGATGATCTATAACAATGATTTTTTCAGAATTTAAGTACCTACGCTGACACCATAAGCTTTACGAAGAAGGAAAGATGAGATAAATTTAAAAGCAAACAGAGGCAAAAAGAGATTGTTTTTACACCGCTGCCTACTCCTTCGTCGTACCCCTGAAGGCGTGAAATTCATATGTATATATCTGCCAACAAAAATGATTTATTTTCAACGATGAAAGGTGAAAATTCATTATGGAACACAGTTGGGGATTGCTTCCGCCCATTCAGGATATTGCAAAGCACGGCCCCGTATTCCAGTATAAATGTTTAGACACTAATACTTATACGGTATAATTCGTATTCTAAACGGGGGGGAATTTCAACAAACACTACACTATATAGTCGGCAACGTATCCTTATTTTTACACCACTGAGGTCCCAAACAACCACTCGCCTGATGTGCCGCGCCTTTGAACTCTTGAAACTTAAGGAATATCGCTCTGCAAACCTGTAGAGATCTTTTCATCAATGATGGCTCTGAAAATAACTACATGAACAGTTTTTTTATTACCATGCCCAATGACCCAAGGGAGTTATTAAGCCAGCAGTTTTCTCTTTCCCAATGGAGCTATTACGAATAATAATATCTCTTTATGACACGAACTCTATCTTTAATAAATAGTGATGATTAATTAAAATTAAACCAGAAGCTATTATCACGCAATACTGTGTATCTTGGCGCATGCTCGCATGCACTTCCGAGGGTGTGCCAGACTGCCTGTCGCGAGGGTGACTGGGGTCAGCGACCGCACCAAAACAAAGGCAATACCACCTGTGGACAGCCACGATCGATATCTACTGGAATAGTGGTGCTTAACCACTCCGCTTGAAACTTAAATACCTGCTGACGCACTTGGCAACTAACTTGCAAAGTTCGGCGCTCGTTAATTCACAATATAAAAGTATCAATTATTTGTAATGATCGCAAGCATTTCCATAATGTAAGTATTGAAAACGGACTTTCATTTGAATATCCCGCATGGTATCGACATGCTTTTTGCTTTTATGCTTTACTCATGGTAAAAGCTTTTTAAGTAAACTATATTTTACTTACAAACTTTTTATTGAGTTTGACTTCAGCCGTGATTAATTTTGATTCTTGCAATTCAATGTAATGCGTGCAGTTGACCATATCATCACGCCGATTCCCTCACTTTGTAAGAGTGAGTAAGCGCCGGATCTCTTTAGTCTGAAAGATCTCTTTTGCTTCATCCGCATTCAACAGTTTTCGCCGGTTTTGAAGTAATTTTGAGATAATTACGGTATATGAGTTGGCAATTCAATCAGATCGATAAATGGAAAACGACTCACGCCTTGTATTTGGTGCCTAAGTTTACAGTTTCAGATGAAAGGTGCCGCAAATACCTAACAACCATTGGCGTGAAGCAATATACAAATGGGCGTCCATTGTTCTCAAAAGAAATATAGGTATCCTTGACCCGAGCAGAAGTGGCATTCGTAATACTTCATCGTTCCCAAGGAACAGCGCGCAGAACCAGACAGAACTTTTACGATCGAAACTTCACAAAGCAAGTTTATTGCATTATTGTCCCGTATACCCCCTGGGGACTTGAAGGTTTTCTCCAAAGACTATTAGTAACCAAATAAAGATTAAGGGATTATCGCAGGAAGCCTTATTGCGGTCCTGAATAGTGAACATATGGAAAACTGTTTGATTGCCAACATCAAAATTAAAGTAAAAATTGTGCATTGTGATTGTGCAATACTATGTATACTATACATTTAGTCCTTCAGTTGTTTTAAAAAAAACAACACACAAATTATAGGTAGTAAATGGTAGACAGGTATGGATGCGCTTTCTATTATATCATACGATTTTACTTATATTGACAAATAATAAAAAATAATAATGTATATCCTTATTTTGATTGTATATATATTTTTTTTTAAATAACGTGCATAGTTGTATCTATATTTAGTAACAGACCAATTACAATGTCAAAAACAACGAACGAGGCGTACAAAAGCAATTTATAACACGTGTTTGATAAATCAAAGGGGTAAAAATAATACAGAACTCGTTCCCTCGTGAACCGAAGTAGAGTATACGTTTAATTAGAGATATCTTTCGATAGTCACGGCATCACGGTTTCTTCACGCAGCTTTGATATGATGATGTACTCACTCATATAGAAACCCTGTTTTACGAATGGTCCTACTAATATTATATTATTTGTTAGTGTATCTTGAGGACTCTTACACGAAAAAACTATAGAAACGAATTGGATGAAATTTAAGAGTTATATTATTAACTGGATTCATATAATACTATACATATGTTTATAAATAAATAATAATAATAATATCCTCACGCCTTCCCACATGGGTCCCCGAAGGGGTAGGCGAGGTGTATGGGTAATACCCACACACCCACTTTCCGCCAGAGGTATATTAAGTGCCAACGTGACAGATGGCGAGTCCATCGCCGTTACTCAAGCACGACTATACATACGCCTTTGAATTTCTTCCCAGACGTATGCAGGTTTTCTCACGATCTTTCCTTCACCGTTCAGCTCGTGGTGTGACTAATCACTGTACTTAAGTTCAGAAAAACTCATTGGTACAGTCGGGATTCGAACTTGCGATCTTTGCGTCGCAGGCAACTGCTCGAACCACTCGGCCACCACGGCTCTACAAACAAACATATGTTTATACATATGTGTTTTGTTCTAGGTAAAAGAATCTGAAAAAATATATCAATTAAATTAAGTAACATTACGCAAGGGTGAAAGCGGCCGAAATAATTGTAGTTATCTGAAAAAGTATGTGACTTGGATGTCAATACAATTTAAGCGAGTTACAATTATTAATATGAATTTCAAATCTACGCTTTGTTTTACAGATCCATCGGATGTGGATGGTAGATGCATTCCTCAAACTTTAATAATAATTCCTCAAAAAAAATTTATATGAATACGTAACTAGTAACAATAGAGTTGAGATTACACTGTTCCAATGCAATAATGAAACCAACAATATTATGTCATTCCAAGAGCCTTGAACTCTTGCCTCAAGCGCTGGAAATTATTGTGAGCAAACAGGATTTTGTTCGGACCTTAAGCGCTTCAAACACCTAGTTTTTACATATGGATTTTTTACTTCTACAATTTTGACGACGACATTGACTATTTTAGTAGTAATAATAATTTTATATATCCTCACGCCTTCCCACAAGGGTCCCCGAAGGGGTAGGCAGAGGTGTATAGATAATACCCACACACCCACTTTCCGCCAGAGGTATATTAGGTGCCAACGTGACAGATGGCGAGTCCATCGCCGTTACTCCAGTACGACTATACATACGCCTTTGAATTTCTTCTCAGACGTATGTCTGTACGGTTTCCTCTCGATGTTTTCCTTCACCGTTAAGCTCGTGGTGTGACTAATCACTGTACTTAAGTTCAGAAGAACTCATTGGTACAGTCGGGATTCGAACTTGCGACCTATGCGTCACAGGCAACTGCTCGAACCACTCGGCCACCACGGCTTTTTTTATGGAATTTAATTTAATTTTAATTTAATTTAATTTAAATAATAATTTTATGGAATTTAATGTCAAAACGTGGTAACTTATAACCAAAATTGACCCGTTTTTGTTGTATTATTCTTCTGCATGAATTGTTTTTCATGGTAAACAAACTAAATTATCTTAAAAAATAAAACCATATAATAAAAACTAAGAAACTAAATTCATTAAATACACTATACAGATATTTACATATAAATTATATATAATTGTTACACTGAAGGTCGCCGATGCCGAAGGATGGCGATGCTGACTCGTTGATTAACAATAATTTTGGAGCAAAAATATATGTTTTCCTAAGCCATATCTATGAATATAGAATATAAATAACGAATTATTACGACCCCTGTTTATGTGAAATAAAAACTTTTTGCAACAATACATTGGAAAAAAGAAAAAAATACTGCGTGGAAAACTTGTTTATTATTAACAATGGGTCAGATCTCCAACGGAGAATCTCGCCATAAAAAGTCGGTACATATATGTGTAATTAACGATAATAAGGTGAAGTTAACTGTGGGAACCATGACAAGGGGACCTACTTCGGAACGTCTCCGTCTGATTGACGGATGACGCGGGCGCATTCACAATCGCATTGTACTTCACAATGCAGTTCGGGGCACACTCGCTGCCCTAAATGGCCATAGTCAGTAAATTATCCGGCGGACGTTGGAGGACAAATGATTTAAATTGAATTTAAATTCCGTCACTTATCCGGCACGATACGTACCCATTGAGAGATACCGCATCTTTACTAAACAAGTTTCATATTTGTGTCACTGGATTTGTAACTACACTTCAAGCGCCATGTCTTGTCGTCCTACTAATTCTACTATTATCTATATATATATAGGAGATCCCACTTGTGAACTCACTCATCACGAAATCTTCGGAACTATAAGGCCGATTGAATTGAAATTTGGCAGGAGTATTCCTTACGCGGTGTAGAGGTCAGCTAAGAACGGATTTTATGGAACTCAACTTTTTTTTTTTACTTTTTAGACGAAGCTGGGCGGGACAGCTAGTAATATTATAAATGTGAAAGTTTGTGAGAATGTTTGCTCCTTGTTGTTGCTCTTGTCGTTCCCATCCTTGAATGTTAGACCTTTTTATTCATCATACAATTTTATATGTACATCTTATAGTGAAAAAAGCATGTTCATCGGGACGTTGATAAAAACAATCAACGAGGGCCTTGAAGCACTTAATATTCAAACAAGAGACCTAATCATAAACAACAATGAGGCCGTCAACTGTCACTTTGCATTGAAATAGAAACAATGCATTTAAACAAATGGATCTTGTGAGGACCATAATTATTAAATAGACACTGCTGATGGTGATTATTTCTTATTATTTACATCCCCACACTTTCGCAAAAGAGTTACCGAACGGCGTAGGGCGAGGTTTATCCTCACGCCTTCTCACAAGGATCCCCGAAGGGGTAGGCAGAGGTGTATAGGTAATATTCACACAGCCACTTTCCGCCAGGCTTATTTTAGGTGCCATCGTGACATAGCGTTTCTCAGTCACGACTGCATAAGGTCTTGAAATTTCTTCTTAAACATATGCAGGTTTTCTTTAGATATTTTCCTTCACCGCAAAGGTTTGCATGAAACTCATTTGTTAAGTTACTTTTTTAAGTGGACATATTCATGCTGCAGCCACAGCTGGTCTCTGCCAATATATATTCTTAAAGTTAAGAAATTTGTTAAAAATATATTGTATCATTACAGAGGTTGATAAACACAATTAACTTCATCGTTTAAGAGCAAAAAATTTTCATTGCCAATTACTTCTAATTAAGTTGTTAATATTCCACCATAATAAAGTTGGTTGCTGTATGTTTGCGGTAAGTAGATCAGGGTTGGAAGTAAACCACGCAATATGAGCCTTGAACGAGCCCATTCATCGTTCGATCAGACAGCGAAAATAGCACGATCAGTGCCCTCTTATAAGTCACTATATTGTGACTGTGAATTAACTGTAGACATCAACTACATATTTTCAATGTTCTTTTTTTTATGGCTTAAATAAGATGGCTATCACGTTTCTTCTTTGATTAGATATATAAACATACCATCACGAGTCCCCCACTATATAGCTAAAGAGGGAAGTGTCAGGAGTCTGGAAGCTTACATATCTCTTTCGTTACAACCCCATTAATTAGTCTCGCCGGCTTAAAGTACTCTTGACGTCTCCATACTCGAGAGTCCGATCGCTTTGGTCTAGGTAGTTGGAACGTGTCTTCTACTTGACTACCTAGATATACGAATATATAAACAAACTTACGGCGCTGTTGTAAAAATACGAACCTAAAAAAATATATGCTAATAAAATAAATATAAAAATGGCCAGTAACTGTATTTTTCTTCAAACCGTTAAAAAAGAAAACGTTTTATCCTTATTAAATTCTCATTTGTGTAGAGTACAATACTTATTTATACAGTTGAAATATGTTTACTGACTTTCCATATAAATTTGCAAATATCACAAATTAACGGCAGTAGTTTTGACCCTTATAGTAACTTTATTTTTCTAGATAAAAGGTTGTTTATATCCTCTTGAATACTTTCCAACAACGTATATACAAAGTTTGATTATGTTTGGCTAAGTAGGTGAGATGTCAAAGTGTAACCAAATTTCGCAATTAAATAATAATTAGGATGCAGTTAACGTACTTCCAACTTAAGACATAATACATTCAGCCTTATGACGTCATGATAACATGAAACCAACCGGCTGGCTGTCACAAAACAACAAAGCTCACAATGCTTACGCTTTCATTTTCTTGCGACGAAAATTACACGCGAAGTGGTCCTATTGTGTTCATTCAGCAATAATATTGTAAACAGCACTCACTGTTTGAAATAAAACTTTCTTCGCATTAAACTGTATAACACTTTCAAACTGGCTTGAATTGTGAAAAGTTTGTGAGACGTCAAATTTACGCGGCAATTTATTTAAACTTTTTTTTTGTAATTGATTACAAGCAATTCTAAATTCAAATGGGCACGTACGCGCGATCAAGTCCGAAGCTCGGCGTCAACTCGCGAATGGTGCGCCGCGCGTTCTGTATGTGCACAGGCACAAACCGCGGGTCTATTGTGCTCCGTAGCTAAGCTGCCAGACATGCCAACCCTCTTTTTCTGCAAATATACTTATATACCTGCCTCCCTAATATTGCTATATACTGCGTTGTATTTATTCAAACAAGGTTATTGGTAGAGATAACGGTAAGTACCTAAGCAGAATTAACAAACAACAACTTTCTACTTGATCGATCGATACTGTTACTTCTCACTAAATTATGTGCAAGTACTCGGCGTAGGCGACTATTTTCATATGAATTTGATCGTAGGTGTGTGCTATAGAGTGGGTAAAATATACAAAACTGGATCGAAGCATGCGGGTGATTTCTACTAACTACCGTTGGTCTACTAATGTTCCGATGTTCTGTAGGCTAAGTCGCCACATGCCGTTGGAAGTTCATATTCCAATCCATGTATAAAACAACAGAATTATAACAAAAGACAACCAATTCGTCTTTTTACGCACATACATTAATATCATCACTCCGTGTCCCCTCACTCGGTAAGCGGAGAGTGTACGCCGACACAAAGACAGCTGTCTAGCCTTACATACCTCTTTCGCTTCATCCACATTCGTCAGTATTTTCATACATATTCCCGTACGAGTACTCTTGGCACTCTCAAGCACGGCTGACTATGCATACGCCACATTTGCCTTCGCTGTAAAGCTCTTGTCGGTGTGATTAATCACTTTTCATAAATAAATAAAAACTCTTTGGTATAGTCAGGATTCAAATCGCAATATTTGCGTTGCGAAGACTTCACGAACCAATCAGCCACCACGGTTCTAGGTATTTATAAATACGCTCCACTTTCGATCAATAAAATTAAAAATATATATCTAAGCTTAATTAGAACGTGACCTAGAATTACAGCGAAAGTGCTAATGTCATTGGCTAACTATTATTAGTTTATAATCCAACCAGATTTAAAACTACTAGCGTTCTAATGATTTGAAACGGCAAAGCGTATATTTAAAACGGCGATTTGTAGAAAAAGCAGCCTTAATTTGCAGCTTTACCTGATTATACTATTGCTTCTACATAACATATAATAACGCCGAGTCCCTTACGAGGTAGGTAGAGAGATTAGGATAGCATTTGTTCTCTCTAGACTTACATACCTCTTTCGTTTCTCCGACATTCATCAGTCTCTTCATAAATGCTCGCCGGTTTTGTCTACCTATATAATGTTTATTCACTCCTTCCCACCAGGGTCACTGAAAAGTTTAAGGCACAATGTAGTATCGGACGTAAATAGAACCTACACACCACCTGCCTACCCCTTCGGGGACCCTTGCGTGAAGAAAAATTAAAGTTTGCATTCATATTTCCCATTTGCATAAACTGATCCTACAATACAAGCTATTTATGAAAGTCATTGTGCTAGTAGAACAAAAAAGCGACGTCGTACGAAGATAATGTTTGTAATAAATCGAGTATTCAACCTCAAATTTACTTCACACGTCGCTGATTTTACGCAAAACAAAGTTTTTTGAATAAATGTATGTAGAATTTTAATCATATCTATACCAAGTTGAATACATCGAGAAGAAAACAATTGAAGGATTACGTTTTTTTTTATATATAATTATTTATTTTGACGATTGCTTACAGCTTCTACTGGTATAAAAAAAAAGCCTACTTACATAAACATAAACTACTAAATTACAAGTATCCGCTTATAAACTAATAGGTATTGTACAACAAGATATATGTATTTTATAAATACCTTAACACTTTATACACAAGGTTCTCCAAGGGGAAGGTACTGTAACAATGCCTGTCTTTGGGGACGTGACAGGTGGCTAGTCCATTACCGTAGCTCATAAAACCTTTACCTCCACGTTTTAAATGTATGGAGCTTTTCTTATTATGTTTTACTTAATCGTAAAGCTCGTGGTCATATCAATCAAGTCAAAATCAATATATTTAGTTCAAAAGGACTTATTGGTACAGTCATAGTTTGAGTTTGCCAATAGGTAAATTATATATCCTCACGCCTTCCCACTCAAGCACGACTATACATACGCCTTTGAATTTCTTCTCAGACGTATGCAGGTTTCCTCTCGATGTTTTCCTTCACCGTAAAGCTCGTGGTGTGACTAATCACTGTACTTAAGTTCAGAAAAACTTATGGGTACAGTCGGAATTCGAACTTGCTATCTTTGTGTCGCAGGCAACATAGTTAATTAAATATGCAAATAATAAATATATGGTATCCATACACAATTAAATGATAACTTAGTTTGTAAGAAATCAGGGGTGGAATATTCGAAGTAAATCTATTGTTAAGGCAATCGTTAAGGGTACACTGCACGCGTCCATTTTGAGGGGTGTTTGCGATCAAAATAGAGGGACAGAGATGCATCGGGATTGTACATCGATGCAATAAACAACGGAGGTGGCAATGATAAAGTTGTACGAATTTATATTCTACTTACTAAAATTTTATTAATAGGTAATTTTTTCTGTACGTTATACAACAGTTTTTTGTAAATATTTTTAGTTGTAATTATTCAAAAAAGGTATATTAAAAACGATTATATTATCAATAATAATAATTCGTCGTTTTTAAGAAATATAGCGACTTGCATACTGTAAATACACGGAACAAAGATAAACTCCATGTTCCTACAGCTAGATTACACAAAACTAGGAACTCATTTGTCGGGCAAAGTATACGCTTTTTTAATAAGCTACCTCGGAAAATAATTGAATTACCTTTTGTAGAATTTAAAGCTGTCGTTAAAAGTAAATTAATTCAAAAGGCTTATTATATATAAAAGGGAACAAATGTTAAAAAAGCAAACCGGGGAGTTTGTTTCGCCGTTTCTTCTCCTGGCAGGTATTTTTTCTTGGAAACGGTGGTAGCTTTAGTTTATATTAAACGTGAAGTTCAATAAGTGTTCCCTGTATCTATTTTGAGGACCGTCTGGTCTAGTGGTTAGAGCTCCTGACTGCGAAACTTTTTCGCCGTTTCTTCTCCTGGCAGGTATTTTTTCTTGGAAACGGTGGTAGCTTTAGTTTATATTAAACGTGACGTTCAATAAGTGTTATTTATTTATTTATTTATTATTTTATTATTATTATTACGTAGAATAAAATATTTTGATTTTGATTATAAATTTTACTCTCTTAACCGAATTACTCACAATGACTTTATCTAATATTGGTCAAATGAATTGCCGAAACTTTCAAATATTCCAGCATTCCCAGTCGATTTAGTATCTCCAAAAGCAAGGACTCCCAGTTCGTTGGTCCGTTGCCACCACCGGCATTGCACTTACTCCTCAAAGTACGGAATAAGTATTGATCGAAATGGGGGAAGATACCTTCCGAAATACGGGGTGCCAAATAGGCACCGACCCGTGCTTTGGGACCGAGAGATAACTGCATTCAATGCACTGCCATAACTCCGTATTATTAGACTCATTTCTGAATTAAGTTTTAAAATTGTATACATTTTAGTAACCTCGTATCGTAGCATTGCAAACCTTCTTTTGTTTTTGTTAAGGGGGACTAGCGTATAAGTGGCAATCGATATAAGCCTTTGAGGATGAATATGGTAATTGGGTTTAACTAACTTACAAAGATGAATATTTTATTTATTCATTCATTCAGAGAACTATATATATAATAAGGTTTTCTTTATATACTTTGGAAACAAACAGGTATCGCGCTGGGCGGTTTCAAGGAGCTTTCCTCCGCGAACCCTCAGGCTGCGAAATAAATTCCCCATTTAGCTGTTTTCTTCAAAGAGTACAACATGCACTTCTTGAAGAAGAATGTGCTGTGTCAGCAACGCGCGACCGATAGTCCTGGTTTTGAAAGCGTTCATAGGCGGCGGTATCCGCTTACCATCATGCAAACCGAATGCTTAACAAAATACATATTTTGTTAGGCACTCAGACAATATACATATATTGTCTGAGTTTCTCTATCCCAGCCCACTTGAATCTCGAATACATTCTCACAACCATGAAGTGAAATATTATTTTAAACGGGCCCATAACAGTAACAGACTACATCAAGAACAATATCTCTCTGTTCGTGGCGTATCTGTAGCCAGCACTTCAATTTATTCCACTTCGTTCCGGACCAATTGCATCAATGTCAAATAAGTCAGTCGATCGATGCGCACCTCTCTTTATTGAGTTCCATTTTAGTGATTAATTCGGTATTGCCTTGTAGAATACATTCGCATGTTGTACTGGCGCGGATTGAGTTTAGCTTTTTTTATCTTTTGGTTCCCACAAGGATAAGCAACAACCTCTTTTCGCAGTTGATATATTTAAGTGCCACCGTGGCAGATGGCTAGTCCATTGCAATATTTAAGCACGACTACGTACGTCCTTAAAATTCTTCTGAAATGTATGTTAATTCATCACGAGATTTTACTTCACTGTTAAGCTCGTAGTGTGATAAATCACGATCCCAAATATTTCAACAATGCTTAAAAGAAACAATACTATAGATAAAATATTTGACCCGAATCAGTAGCCCGCGCGACTAAGAAGGCTGTTCAAGCGAGATTTAATATCTTTTGATCTTCTGAACAGCAGTCTCAAAATCTTTAAATGCCTTCACATTGTATGTAGACATAAAGGCTAAAGAATGCTTTTACCAGTCCTACTTTTATTCATAGCTCACATATTAGCGACAAAAACATAACGTCACGTTGATATGCCATAATAGTGTTTAGTGTTTTTAAGTTTTATGAATCTGCTACATCCATCAGCTACCTAACTGCATACAAAATGCCCTTAGTTTTAAATTAGGACCAGTAGTTTGTAGCTTAAATATCATCCCGTTGAGTCCCTCACAGGGTAGTTGTTTCAACACTTATAGACCTCTTTTGATTTATCCATATTTATTATCAGTATCAGTATTTATCAGTTTCTTCATACATGCTCCGAGTTCTTAGGTAGCTTAAAGCTTGAAGACTAATCTTGGCATTGTATATTGTGTCAGAACTTTTGATCAAGCTATGGATTTATAAATTAAAGATGAAATGCGTGCCCTTTATATCGTTACGCTATGATGTTGAGTAACTGGTGAACCAAATAAAGTACCGTTTAACTCATAGCTCAATTAAAATTGAATTGCGGTACTTCACTGCACAGTTCCATCAACGATCATACTTTGACGTCAATGGGTACAAATGGGCGACCTACAAATACCTTTTTAACAAGATGAACCTCTTGTTTGAAGAGACCGGCTAGGCCGGTAAAGAAATGCTAGATAAGCTGTCCAGACTGCATGGTGTAAGAGGATTACAGAATTAAGTTTTTAGGACATTGATCTTTAACGAACGTAAAAGACCCAAGAATAAAACAGCGTGTGTGGGAATAATAGGTTAATTTAAAAGATTTACCTTGCAACACTGCTTACTTTTATTATTAAGAAAAAGAAATGTCAGTCGTTAGAAACGAGTAACAGCGCTACCCATGTACTATGTGTATGCATGTTAAGTTTAATACAGTTCTTAATTGTTTATTCGTTTGTTTTTCGACTACCATCCCCACAAAATTATGGGATTCGAGTAGTCGTTTGGCAAAGATTGCAAGTTTGAATCCCGACTGTAGCAATGAGATCTTTCCCAAACTTATGTACATTGTTTTTTTACGGTGAAGAAAAACATCGAGGGGGAAAATGCACACGCTTAAGAGAAAATCCAAATTTTACACACCTTTGCTTACCCTTTCTGGTATTCTTGTGGGAGCCATGCATAACTCACAAATGCTTGTCTGCAAAAGAGTCATTACCCACCTCAAATGTCTTCATCCAATACATTTAAAAGCTTCTAAAATATTGCTAGTGCTATATTGTCTATGTATACAGTGATATTTTTTGGGGACAAAAAGTAGCCTATTTGTAATCCAGATTCTAACCTACATGTCTTCCAATTTTATCCAAATCTCTTTAGCCTTGGGTGCGTGATTGGTTAACAAGTATCCAAATTTCCCAATTATCATGATAGTAGAATGTATCTGTCAGTCTGTTCAACTATTATCATCTTCAAAAACAGCCGTAGGAAGCAGTAAAGGTATAATATAACGAAATAAAATAAAATATACCTATATTTTAGATATTCAAGGACGGGAAAGCCAAGAGTACCCGAAAACGACGAGCATGTATGAAGAGACTGATGAATGTGAACGAAGCGAAAGAGGTATGTAAGTCTAGACAGAGGTGGCGCTCTATACTCCCTGCCTACCCCGTTAGGGACTCGGCGTGATGATATTATGTATGTATGTATATCATATATTATCTGTAGCCACATCGACCTAATACTTTGGATATTTTTCTTATCGTGTCATCAATGTCGATTGCCCTTTCACTGATCCAAATAACTCTCGGGTATCTTAATCGTCTTTTTTATAAGGCAAGGTTTGACTAGTTTTGGTAGCTTCAGTTTGCCATTGTCTAAGAAATGAACTGGCACTACTCTCTTTGCCTCCGATGTGATGGATGGATCTCTTTGCCTCGGCGTAATGTTGTGTATGTATGTTTTTTTTTAAATAAATATAGTAGTATTGTATAGTAGGTGGCAAACTAACATGCGCTTCGCTTCATGATAAGCCAACCACACCACTTAATAAATGCTGTCTCAATAATAATAACATTTAAGGAGGTCTTTAAGAATAAAGAGAACTGGCGCTCTAGACACTTTGATGAGGGACTGCGTGATTATATGTATGTATGTAAATAATTCGGCTTCGGTTAACTCTTCCCAAATAGTGTGTCATAATAACTGCATCCGGGTGGCATTGCCCTTTATCTAAAACAGATAACCTTAACGATTATTAGCCTCAGTCGGGTGAAACAGAGGGCCAATCATCTCTAAAGCTGCATGGAAGAGATAACTGCCACTTGTCCATATTAAGCGATCAATAACTCTCACCAACTTGTTGGTTTATCTGGTGGCTTGCCTTAATAAACGGTTGCATCGGTTTCTAGGTTCTAAAGAAAAAAAAAAAAGAACGGTTGCATCGGTTTCTAGGTGAAGTCATAGTTAATTATAGTTTATTTGAAAAGGAACTCAAACACGTACGTATGTAAAGTCGAACTTGAAAAGCCACAATCTCGCCATCTGTCACCTACACATGTCTTTATATTTCGAAATGTAGATGTTTCTCAGTAACTATATCTACCTACAACTTCAAAGACCCATACGGAAGGGCGATCGGCGTGGGTGGGGGTGGGGGTATAATAATAATAATTTTAGATGACGTTCGATATTTTGAAATTCGATTGCTTTTTGCTTATAAGATCGTCACTCGATCTCACAATGGTCCCCGAAAGGGTAGGTAGATGTGTGACAACACCCTCTTTTCCCTGGAGATATATTTCGGTGTCAAAATGACAGACAGCGTGATTTACAGGTCTTTGCATTTCTTTCCAAACGTTTACAGGTTTCCTCGCGATGTAAAGCTCGCGGTGTGATTAATTTTCTTCGTTTAATAATTTACTCAAGCGATGCATTGATCTTGTGATTTGTTCCGGATCAACACGACACTTTAACTTTATTGAGGCTACATGACTCTCTCAATGATTGTATTTGTCAAGGCCAGTAAAGAGGCCCTCTATAGAGATCTATGTTGCAATGTGAACTGTATTCTTAAGAAAGAGGACTGATAATCGAATATACAAGAGGATAAAGCTGCATAAGTTAGTATAGAAAAGCGTAGGCAGTCCATTCATGCACACGTATCGCCTTTTACGCCTATCCGCTACGTGTAGGAATCCGTCAGGGTTGTCAATGATTTATTTTGAGTAATAATTCATTAATACATTATAATTGAGATTAATGATTCAATATTCCCCAACGTGACACTTATTGACTACATTAAAGTACAGTTAATAAACTATAAAGAGGAAATATTCGCATAACCTCAAAAACTGTATTAATAAAATCTTTCAGGGAAAGCTACATTATTCCGTAGCTATATTACGAGGTGCATTATTTTAAATGTATAATTAAAGTTTACGCCGGTAAAGCAGAGCAAATCTATATATGAACAAAGTATCAACTAATATACTACTTTTTACATAAGACCTAATTAATACTTAAAATATAGACATTCGCTTTTAGGCTAGCACTAAGCTGGCCATTGGGAAGAGCATTTATCCGGTAAGGTATCTTAATAATATAATCTGTTTAGGCTTAACTTAATAATATCAAATTCCCATTTCAAATTAAATTGGCCTGACCAGGACAGCCTCCACCTTACAGAAGGTCGTGGTCACACAGCTCTTGAGTAGTATTTTGCTACTACAGTTAGTACTCGGATCGCAGAGTACGTAGAAGAGCGCTAGTCCCTGAATGCCAGCTACTCAGCCACCCACATAAGGTCGGATATAATAACCATTTATTATCACAAAAACTGACTCACTTTCTAACATCGACAACCCTACTGGCGTAGATTTTTCCATCCAAATGTAAATAAGGGCAGATGAAATGCAGTTTTAAAAGCTAATATTAGAATGATAATTATTTATAGAAATAACAACTGTCAACTTGCAAGTAGGTGCATGCCTTACAAAATTGGACTAATTGAACGGTCAGTGTTTGCAAAATTTTAATTCAGAACCATTATCCTGTACAGGCAATGAATACTGTATCATACTAAACGTAAATAGGTTTTAAAAATCCCTACTTTACAGTACAATTTTCCAATTTCATCCATTCCATCCTCCGCTTAATTCTGGGTTATACTCACTTCTACTGACAAGGGTTCAGGATGTTTAAGTAGATAAACATCTGCCTATAGAAATACTACCCACTATACTATACTATGTACCAACCACTTTTCGCCAGTGATATATAGAGCCAGCGTTGCAGATGACATTCTGTAACTATCTCAGATTCTTCTCACAGTTCAGAACGGTTGGTTTGAAGCTAAATGTACACACACTTAAGTTTTTGACGACTCAAATCACACGTCCAATACAACTTCTTACACCATTTGTATTGAATTTACTTTACGCTTTTCGATAAGTGTCGGAGGTCGGCAGAAGGCCTCTTTTCGTTGGAAGTAAATGTAGGTGCCAACTGTTATTAAATCTCTTCTCAAATGACGTTTCTTCACGGTATTTTCCTTAACCTTAAGCGTCGTAGTGTGATAAATAACTGTACCTATCTAAGTTTAGAAACATAATAATTTGTACAAACCATCGAATCCTGATTCCACACTCGGCCATCACGGTGTCTTAGGTATATTACGGGGAATATTAGGTACCCAATAAATATAGCACATTGAATCGGGACTATTTTGAGAAGATTTTTATTTTATTTGTAATCGTTAAACATCCAATAAGACAATCCTAGAGCTATCCATGTCAATGCACAGTCTGCCTAAACAAATAAATAGGTCATAGATAATATAATATAATTAAAAACATTACTCTAGTATCACTATTACTTACAAATGCCATAAGGGATACAATTTCTGCGGTCATCGTGACGCAATACCAAATTATACCAAAAAATATTACCAAATAATGTTTCGAGCTATTCTTACTCTAATGTGTCTAACAAATAGACCATATTTGGTATATTGGTGTGTTCAACTTACTAGAACATTAAATAAATAAAACAATGAAAAGCTTAGATGATGAACAAATTATTTCAACCCCGAGAAATATAACAACTTGCTAGAAAACTCATGAAGCATCACACAGGAAGGAACGTTCGAGAATACCACCACAGCCGTGGGAAAACATCTTACACTAATAATAATAATTCACCTTGCAAGATTTGACATTGCAAGTTGAATAAAAACTTAAAACTAAAAGCCTAACAGTGCGGACACTGCTTTCGTTTGACACAGAGTTTAGCTCAAAATTTAGTAACGTACTGTTGGGAAAAGAGATATTGTTTTTAGTTTGCTTTCACCTACTAACATATAGGTTACGAAACTCAATGTTAGAAAAAACATTCCAAAAGGAACGATTCTAATTAAATATGGATTGATTTGTTCTGTTTTACGCAATAGTATTTCTATTTATTATAAACTGATTCAAACATTGAAGATATCCTGGATGCCTGGCAATGAAGGGCGTCCTTAAAAGTGACACAACTTTATGCTTTATCGTTAAATCTATTATATCAAGGGAGATTTCTTTGTTCATCGTTTTGTATCTCAGAAGATAATGTTGAAAAAATATCTATAATTTGCCTGCCAGTAATTTCAACGCCCACTGTTAATTAAAGAAAGATCGAAATTCAACATAGTATCATTAATATAAAGCTTGTTTCGTATGCTAATTTGAAGCTACACTATCATAACATCTGAATGTTGTACGATATCGTACACTTAGCTTAACAGTTAGATACAATATGTTTTAAATCTAAATATTACTTACAGAAAACGCCCAGTTATAAATACATTTCGTTTCTTGAAACCTTACAGAGAAAGGGTTATTATGCGAAACAATACTGCCTAAAGCAATATTAAAAGCTAAAATAAAAAAAATACAACATACGAATAGTTATAAATAGTTTTTAAATATTAATCGAGTATTTTGAGGTAAAATCTAATTCTATGTATTTCCATTTCGTGATTATATGTGAGTATACACTTTATTATGTCAAAATTTGAGCGTCCACTTATTTTATACACAGCTGTCATACATATTAAATTTGAATTCTTTATTTAAATTGTAAAAATGTACTTGACCAAGCCAAGCTCTTTAGTAAATAAACTATCCACGTTATTGTGTAGTACATAACGTTTGTCATAAATATTATAGCTTCAGGCGTAATCAAACTTTATACGTGACACAAGAAAGTAGATGGCATTACAGGAAGCAATTATCGTCTTTTACTTTTTATAGAATCTATTTCCTTAATAGTATTCCTTATATTGTATATTCATAAGTGTTATAATATAAAATACAATAAAATCCAAAATGTTTGGGCTAAATTCACCAAAATGCTATGAAAAAAATACTGGACGAATCGGCTAAGTCTATCGACAAAGCATCCATAAGAGGTATTGCAAAATCTCAATAAACTCTAAAATTCGAATATTTACTGAACTCTACATTATACAATAAGCTCCATATCTCCTAATGCTTAAAACTTTGGTGTTCCATTACTCCTAACTAGTGGGTCCTTGGTATTGCTACAGTCAAAAAATTTATCCAAAATACTGACGCTACATTTTCATCGCAAAAATATCGCTAAAATCTCTAATCTGCTCAGACTATGTTTCCATTTATTTATCATACGCACAAAATACATGATGATTAAAATGTATCAAAAAAATATTTTAGGTCGATAAATTCATTGCTCCCAATGTGTCTACTGAAAGATGTGTGGCTAAGAAAGATATCTAAATAAAATCGAATGAAATAATGCTACCTAATGGAAGACATTTTAAAGTTCTGAATCTTTTTGCGTGATTGATGCGATGGATGTTGAAAAATATATTCTTTGTGATTGTGGAATGTGTGATGTGGACAATGGTTATTCAAATTCTTAATCTAATCTCCTATCTTCATATAAATACAATGACGAAATATGAACACATAACTTATTTATATGTTCGTAGACAAAATTTAACAAGTTTATATGTAAAAATAACTTTTCACATTATGCGCTAAATTAATATAAATCCAACCCGTTATCTGAGAAATACTGTGATATCTATACCATAATCAACATTTCAGTTTCGCTAATAGAATTAAAGCGATCAATAAAGCTACAAATAAATAACACATTAAAATATTTAAATACAATAACTTAACATAATAGCAGTCAACTTCCAAACTAATGAAGAGGAATAGTGCACACCGGATACCTACAGAAAATCATCAATCAAGTATTTAATAAGCAGATGAACTGATATGAATAATGTTAATATGGATCCGGTATACACTATATGAATCTATGGCACTAACACCCAACTACGTCACGATTCTATTTCAAAGTCCAAAGTACCACAGTCCGTGTCAATAGCCTTAATACCTTAGAGCTGGACGCTACATATAAGCGGGCTTCATTTTGTAGGCTCGTTTCCATATCTCACACAGGCATACGGTAGAATGGAATCTGTAGAATATTGCTAGAGGCATGGACACGTGTGTAATTATTGTCCAAGCCCATAATCCGTAGAAATGCAGCTGAACTGGATGTGACTCCGCACGGGACTTCTCCAGAGTATTTATCGCCCACATCGCCAGGTTCGTCACCAGGAGAAACGTTACTATCTCTCTACCAGGCTTCTTTCTCAGCTGCTCGGGTGTTTTGGCAGATCTTCGACTGGCATCCAAAATAAACATCGTTTGGCATGTCGTTTGTATAAGCGATGTTAATGCTGTTATCAAAATTAGTATTGTATTCTTTTCCACTGTAAAATGACCTCCGATTATTGTAAATGTTCCGTAAATGAACATCCCAGTTTGTGCCCCGACCAGTAATATATTGTCAAGTTCAAGATTTCGATTGCCGTCATACTTCAAGTTTCTAACACAAAACATGCCTGCTAAGCTAGCAAAGGTTGTCATTGCGTACAGAGCCAGCTCACAAACGTTTACCTCGACCACAGCTAGTGTTGCATAATCTCTTTTGGAGACAAGAACGAAAAACAATATGAGAGATATAATTGTCAACACCAAAACTAAAATCCCGAAGAATAAACCTTTATGAGCTCTTGCACAATCGACGCTATATAGATGTGGAGATTTTTTATAAGCCATGCCTTCAAGGATTCGTGCCTTGGCGATAGCCGCTGCAACATCTTTCGAGGGATATTTTGAAATATTTTTCCACATGACGTATAGTATCGCTGCGCAAATTAGCGAGTATTCAATAGTACAAGGAAATAGGAAAGGCGATGCGTCCTGGACTAATGAGCCCATGATATTTGTTCGTCGGCATTCAAATATGTGGTGAGGTCCTTTTAATCCACGTGGAACTCGAAGATGTGCTGCAGCCGGATGCGATGCTGTAACTTCAGTACCAAGCGAAGCAAATGTTTTCTGAAATTCTGAAATAGATAAAGCAAATTAAAGAAATTGACGGCTCCCAAAGATATTTACTGTTATTTATTATTATCTTGAGTGCCATGGCGTGCCAAACCAGAATTTGGGTCAAAACCTTCCCGGATCGGTCACGAGATTGGATCGCAACCAAAATTACTTAACGGTCTAGCGTTTACGCGTTGACGAGGGATTCTCATAATTGGAAGTTTATAAGCTTAATTTCTTAACGTTGTTAAAATCTTGAATAAATTTGCTTAAGGAAAAGCAATCAACATTTTTTGATCTAAAAGGCATCGTTGTAAGTTTTTTAACGGAAATAAGGCTGAAATGTGTCTTGAAAGGAATAATATGGGCTAAACGAAAATAAATTGTAATATAGGGAGCCGCGGTGGAGAACAAATTATGCGGGTGCACGTTCGAGTTTTAGAAGGTCTTGAAAAATGGGGAAAAGATCTCCTAGGAGGAAAAAATATAGATAACAATGGTATATCGCATAATAAATTAATAAAGACCGCTAGGAAATATTTTCACAAAAATAAATAGAAATGATCGATTAAAAGCTTACTTTTAATTGATAATTTCTATTCTGACGTTGATCACACATCAGGTGCACATAAGTGCATTTATTTACTCCACTGATTACGTTATCATATTTGACATCAAATTTGATCGACTATCAATTAGTTAATTCGTTCAAAGTAAACGTACAAAATAATATCAGTGGAATGACCTATGGCTAACCAACACTATATAGTTAATACAATCGGTACGTAAAATCGATTCGCTGAAGGTACGGGAGGCATGCAACGTGCCATTCAGGATGTCCAACCAACCGACACACTGATACTGAATACTTATTATACCTATAGGTATTTGCGACAGTACTACAGTATTCAATAAGCAATTATTACTCACTACAAAATTACGTGCATTTCGGCCAATAAATCTAAATTCAAAACCCATATTTTGTGATACTTTAATTCCCAATAAAAATGCAGTAGATATTCTCGGTTCTAAAAATATTTTAGCTTACGTAGCCTTATTTTCAAAGCAATTTGTGACTCAAATCTAGCAAGTATTGTACAATGCAATTAAAACCAAGAAGAGAGTATGGTGCTCCACGCAAAGTGCTTGCTACAAAAGGTGAATCGAGCAAAGTCTAAACTCAAAATTATAATGCATTAAATGTTTAACGTGATGACACAAAATGAGGCAGGTTTGAAGTTAAAGCTTAAGATTTTCAGGATTTCAGATTTTCAGATTAGATTTTCAGGGATAGGATTTTTCAGTCATGTTTCAATTGGAAGACACGTGAAGTTTAAAAATGTTTGCTTACCAAGTCTGTGTGCCAGACCGAATGTTTTGTTCTCCGGGTCGTAGAATGTCAATATCTCATGCTTAGTCTCCTGCACAAGTACATTCAACCACACACTCAAGTTAGTCCCCACCATGTGCATTAGTCCAAATCGAGCCACTATCTTGTGTTTATATACTTTCATCTGAAATTGATAAGATAAGCACTCTTGAGACCTAAATTGCATAAATTTTTTACATTTTCTTTTTGATAAAATGTTAATCAAAACGAAACCAGCGAGAATTCCTAAAAAGAATAATGGTATAGATTAAACGAAAACTGTAACTAGAGTGAGATGTCGCTTTAACTACCTCCTGGCTACCCCTTGGGCAAGGGACTCGGCAAGATGTATGTTAATTAAAAGTCTGGTTAAGCCATAATAATGTATTTTAATATACATATTTCGGCGTAATGATATGTATGTATATGCTGTATATCAACGTTATTATTCGTTCTGAATAGTTAAACACATAGTGTTAATGCCAAATTATTTGTATGTGGTGGACACTATATTTTGTTAAGACCTGATAAATATCTAATAATCTTTTCCCCAAAAAAGGGTTTGCGAAGCATAGATGTCAATCGCTTCCCCATTACATCTGGTAGTAAATTGCCTAAAGCAACAGTGTTTTGCGAAGACGTGATATTTATTGAAATTCAAGATCATCTTAAGAAACTATCTATTACACTAATTTCTCCTAAAAAAATAATGTATAAATTAAAATATACCTCATTGTTAAGAAAGATGAAGTACATCTGAATGAAGATGAAGGCCATTCTGGTGGCGGGTGTGAGCGCGATGAGCACGTTGTGGCAATTGGTATTCCTCTCCAACTCCCAGTATTGGCCGAACTCTAGCCCGGAGTAGATCATCGATCCTATGCCGAAAGCTGGAACAATTTGTATTTCGAAATCGATAAAATACGTTTGACTTGGCACGTACTACTACAGGTACCGATTTTGGTGTAATACTTTATAAAAGTTTAATCCAAATCAAATTATTTCATGTCTACATATAAAAAATATGGTTATTAACAAGTATTGCAAATATATGTCGTTGGCGGAAGGGAACAAAATGCTATGTAACTACAACAAGACAAGTTTTTGACGGCCCTTCGCACCGAGCATTCGACGAACAAAACGTTTCAATTTCAAAAGCCGTGAATACCCATTTATCTTCACCTAAATTTAGCTCAACGACATCTATATCTATACAACTCTGAACCAATGATGTATTATATCTCTGAACACGTTTTATGCAATCAATACCCTTTCAAACGGCGAAGACGTCAACTTTATGTCCACTGAAAATATGTTTCCTAGATTTTATTTCATTTGTTTTCGCTCAACAACATAAAAAGTGCATGCGATTCACAGAATAACCTACTTAAAAAAATAATTATACATGACACGACAAATTTAGTCTACACTTGTGTTCTTTAAACGCTGTTTATTTTTATTTTAGAACAACGCGGTTTTTATTGCGCCGTTTTGGACGAGTGGTTCGAGCAGTTGCCTGATACACAAAGATCGCAAGTTCGAATTACCTATAGTCTGCCTACCCCTTCCGGGACTCTTTTGGGAAGGCGTGAGGATAAAAAAAACATCCTCCTATACACTTGATTTAAAAGGTGAACTTAAAAAGGTCTTGCCAACATCAAATAACAATTTTCTTAATATCCCACCTTTCCATCATTCCTGATCTAAAACTCTCTGGTCTTAAGTACCCATTGTCTCATTTTAGTTACTTGTTTTTAAACACCATTTAACCCAGTTTTAATATAAACGCAATAAAGACGGAAAGATTTTGTACCCAACCAAATCACAACCAAACCTAGTTGGGAGTTGAAGTGGATTACGGAAGATTACACTCGAGAACTTAGGAACTAATCCATGACTTTAGCGCCCGTATCCTACACGCCTTCGAAAACTGAAAGATTAATCTGCTTTAATTTAATAGTGGTACCTTAATTGAGGTTAACAGTTTAATCTTAACTAGAGAATTTTTTAAGTTCGGCAGCGTTGGAGCCAAACCTAAAATAACTAACGAAAATCAAGAGAATGGCTTCATTTAATTGCTTTTTAATACCCATAATTCGTGCACGAATTTTTCGTTACTTCATTCTGGTTTGGAAACCAAAGAAATTCAAATACTTTCGCAATCAAAAAATGATAATTGTCAAGTGTGCCATGAAAGCTATAAAAAAATAAAGAAAGCTTGCATTGCAGCAATATACCCTGATTATCAGGGTATATATATATATATTTGTTGGCCGAGTGGTTCGGTTACTCGCCTGCAACGATATAATGGCAAGTTCGAATCCCAATTATACCAATGATTTTATACTGAACTACAAGATTAATCACACCGCGAGCTTTGTGGTGAAGGAAACCTTCGAAATGAATACGTGCATACGTTTCAAAATCAATTCAAAGACGTATGTAGTCAGTCGTGCTAGAGAAACGGCGATGGACTCGCGATAACGTAGGTACCTAAATAGATGTATCTCTAGCGAAAAGAGGGCGTGCTTCGCCATACCTCTGCCTACCTCTTCGTTGACTCATTTAGAAAGGCGTGAATATAATATACAATTGATATATCTTACCAACAGCTCCCATCCTTAGGTAGAAGCTTCCATAATGGTGGGTTCTAGTAGCTAAAGCGAAGCCGAGCGACAGACGCTTAGCAGCCATCTGCGGTGACAGGTGCGCTGCTATTGCTGTGCTGCGTTCAGTGCGGGAAGAACAGGACTCCGACTCCGAAGGAGATGAACTGGTCTCGGATTCTGAGTCAAAATTAATTAAAGAATTTCTTAGAACCAGAACTTTAGTTAGTTTTGAGGATTATGTTAGTGACCTTACCTATCAAGTAAAATGATAATTTAATAAATAACTTTCAGTCGCGCTTGAGTAACGGCGATGGACTAGCCATCTGTCACGTTGGCAGATAAAATATATCTCTGGCGGAATGTGGGTGTGTGGTGTTACATATATAATACACCAATGCATCCCATTCGGGGAACCTTGTGGGAAGGCGTGAGGATATGATAATATATTGCTTACTATCGCACCTGCCACTGCACTACCCGCAAGTAAATAGTAAAAGCTATGTAATCCCACGGAAAGTTATATATATACCTATGTTCAAGGAAAAATAGGGCACCTAAAAATATAACTCAATGGCATATATATCTATGTGTGTGTCACTTTCACCCCAGCGTACACCTTCGAACACCCTCGTGAATTTTTTTACTATTTGCAACTATCTTGGGTTTTACACGATATCTCGACATTTAGAACACCTTTTGAAAACAAAGCTATCTATAAAAACTCTCTCCTTTCAAAGCTATAAAAATAGGTATATTAGATTTCTCTGAGCGTGAAAGAATGCCGGCGGCACTTTGATACACGGTCTTTCCTATTACACCTCGTTACGTTCTTGGAGAGAATAATGACGCAATTTTAGCAAGGCATTCCACAAAGCGTCACTTAAGTCAGAAGTCATAAAAGCTGCGGAAATTGCTATTACGAAAAAGAACCGCTCGAATAATTATTAGTCAGAAAATATCAATAAACCCAACAAACCTTAAGTAAAACCAAACATTATTCAAGATATTTGCAAACTAAAAATCGTGAACGAGGGTGTGATTGTAAAATGAAGGAAGGCACGTTACGTTTGTTTGGACATTAAGAAGGGATATGTGAAGAAAGATTGACGAATCAAATATAAAATGCGAAAGTTTGTGGAAGAGGGGAGTAGATTAAATCGATCAGTCAAGGATGGTAACGTCAAGAATACTCAAAATCGTCGAGCTTGGATGAAGGGACTGATGAACGAGGACAAAGCAAACATTTTAAGTCTAGAAAGAACTGACGCTCTACTCTCTGCCTGATGATATGGAAGTATGTAAGTAGTTTTAATTAGTTGCATGTAAGCAGATTCATCATAGATGTGGGCTCTTGTCGGCGTGTCCTATGCAATTCCTTCCATTACCTCTCTCCAGTGCAATCTCTTCGACCTCCCTATACGCCATGAGAGACACTTTATCTTTGACCTGACTCAAATCTCGTACATATAAATATTCCAAGAGCTTAGTGTAAGATACTCACTGGCTACAATAGTAGTATCGAGTCCTGAGCGAGACCTGTCCCTCACCAGCGCAGCGTACATGTACAACAGGAACACCATGCTCCCGAAGTACAGGTACAAGTAGAATGCCTGGCATCAAACGAAGTTAATTATTTACGTAATTTAATTATATAGAAAATAATACATAATAATATTAATAGTCATAAAGAAAACACGAATGTAATGTTATTTTTGCTCACAATAATAATTAAATATCAGATGTTATATTGCGGAAATCCCACAATATAACATCTAGTTCTTCAACGTTTAGTAGTAGCATTTTCCCATAACTTATCACTGCCTGTCTATCTGAAAGCGAGTGTCTTAAGAAATTACTTAACGGATTTGTATGCGATTTTCGCCGTAAGTAAGATGTTCCTTGCACATCTTTGTTTTAATTGCACCCGTGCAAAACCGGGCGGTTCGCTTGTCGTAGTATATTTCAGTAATAACTCAGTAAGTTGTACAATAAACTTTTATGTTTTGATAAAAAAATAGATTCCCGTCTATGTGAATCGCACAAATAAACGGAAAAGTTCTGACGACTGGTGTCCGGACAAATTGAAAAAGTTTTAAATTTGAGATTTCACCTGCCGCCATTTAAAAAACTTCAACAATTTTACAAACTCAATTAACAGGATTACAAGAAGCTGCCAAAATTTAATCAATTATTTTTGTATAATATTTAATATCGTTTACATCTAAACTTAATATGACTACTTGACTCCATTCTTTTCATCCATTCCATTTCGAATAGCAACCAAATTTAAGTAACTTGCTAGTTTCTTTAGTCAACATATTTTTATTATTTTAGTCAAAGTCATAAATTTGACTCAGAGGATTACAAATTGTCACTAACTTGAGCTCTGAAATACGTATCTGAGCTATGTTAAGTCTCTAAGAGCTGTTCTGATGTGATATAATACCTTTTATTTCTTTAAACAACTTACTTCGTAGTATGAAGGTGGAATGTATGTAGATATGACCTCGGCCATGGGGAATGCGACGCCCATCACAACCAGCAACTTCCCGTAGAGCGCTGACAGTGTTGTTGCTAGTGCTTCACTCCTGGTGAATAAAATGACGTAACATTAAATACCTTGGGACAATTCCACACAAATTGACCTAGTTCCAAATTAAGCAAAGCTTGTATTATGGTAACTAGACAACAATATAGGTATTTACTTTATATAGATAGATATATACATAAATGCATAGGACATCCAAGGTACAAATACTCGTGTTCATCACACAAATATCTGCCCTCAGCGGGATTCGAACCAGCGACCTCAAGTTTCGCAGTCAGGAGCTCCAACAACCAAACCAGACGGCCGTTGAAGACGACATGATAGAAGATAAGTCGGAATGAGAATTCTTCACGCCTTCCTGCTACGTGGGACCCTAGTAGAAGGGATAGAAGATAGAACTATATAAACCTCCTTTGCTCACCGGAGATATGCGAATGTATAGTGATGGGGAGTCCGTCGCTGTTTCTCAAAGCACGACTATACACGTCTTTGAATTTCTTTCCTCTTGATGTTTTCCCTTACCGTAATCCTCGACTTGTAATTAATTACTAAACTTAATACTCTAATACGGAGAATCTCATTGGAATAGTCGGCATTGGAACTTTCAACATGGCTCTAACATTTTCACGGTATTAACTATACAAACTGAATACAAGATCGACAATACAAGACAGTACAAGTGCACGTAATAAATTGAAGCTACATTCCGAAGCAACCAAATAAACACTTCAGCTCCAGTGGGTTTTAGGAGAGCAAACACAATCTGAACGACAGTATATACGTAAGATAGTTTATCAAGTCCACGATATCTAGCGAAAGGCCGGGATACGATATCGTGATCCTTTCCATTTGTTACATTGTTACGACCCTGGCCGCTGGGAAATATAAACTTGTGACTGAGACTTATTGAACGCAAAATTCGGGATTTACAAATCTCTCACACCTTCCCACAAGGGTTCCCGAAGGGGTAGTGGGGAGGTAGGGGTAGGTGACGGATGGCGAGTCCATCGCCGTTACTCAAACACGACTATACATACGCCTCTGAATTTCTTCTCAGACCTCCTTCCTTCTCAGACTCATCGTAAAGCTCGGTGTGTGACTAATCACTGTACTTAAGCTCAGAAAGTCATTGGTACAGTCGGGATTCAAACTTACGATCTTTGTGTCGCGGGCAACTACTCGAACCACTCGGCCACCACGGCTATTTGTATTTACAAATCTAATTTATGGATACGAGAGGTAGGGCATAACGGGTTTCCCGTTCGAATTTGGAGCTGCCCGACTGGGGAAGGACCTCCACCTTATAGAAGTTCGTAGCCAAATAACACAATTTTTCCTACGCGGTGAACAAGGTTTCCAGTAATGAGCTCCTTGGGGAGGGGGGAGGATTGTTATATTGTGTTGGCAGCAGAGGATTAGTCCCATTACATATAACTCTCCGAACACAGAGTGGCAACGCGCAAGTGATACTTCGGTATTGTAAGCGTAAATAGGCTGCGGTAACCGTTTTCCTCTGCTGCGGAATTGCGGTGGGTCGTATGTTTGTTTGCCACTCTTGCTGTATAAAAAAATACTTTTATGTATGTAAAGAGTGGAACGTAGTCGAATGGTACAAGCAGTCGCCTGCATAATCAAGATTGCAGATTAACCCCGTACTATAGGTACTTATAGTTATAGGACCTTTACGGTGAAGGAAAATATCGAGAGGACACTTGCATGCGTTTAATAATGATTTATCACACATCGAACTCAATGGTAAATGAAAAGTCCGTCTGCAGACGAATGACCCGTTCTTGAGACTGGCCGACAGACTCGCCGTCTGTCTTATTGGCACCTAAATACATCTAGGGTGAAAAGAGGTTGTTATTTCACCTGTACCGCCCTTTTAGGACAGTTCCCAAGAAGAGTAAGTCTTGAAGATATTAAAAAAAATGCTCTTAATACGAAAGTTAAAAAAATTTGCAGTAAGTACCCAACTTAATCGTTCAAATTGAATTCCAAGGGTTGAGTTATTTTGCTCATTAACACGTTGTAAAATCCAGATAATGCTGTAATATATTAAGTACTAGCGGCCCGTCCCGACTTCGCACGGGGGGACATTTATTTTTTAAACATTTTGGCGTATTGTTTTTCTTGCAATTAAAATAGCCTATATTAATCAGTGATAATAAAGAATTCAAATAGTGAAAGTATTTTTAAAATCGGTCTAGTACTTTTTGCGCCAATTCGTTACAAACATACTTACATACAAATCTTTCCTCTTTATAATATTAGTATAGATTACGGTGAAAACGTTAAAGGGTAACGGGCAAGGTTTGGGGGAATCTGATTAGATTCAGTGAAGCGCCTACATAAATATGTATGTCTGGTGACGATGACGGCAAGATCTTGCTAATCCGGGAATAAATCTCTAACCTTCTTTGTAATCGGGTGAGCTATTTTTATCAGGACAAGGATTACTCGGCATCGTATAATTTTATACTAGCTGTGCCCCGAGTGTTTACTCGCGTAAAATTTTATTACGTCGGTAGGTTTA
The DNA here is from genome assembly GCA_945859725.1 of Drepana falcataria. Lineage (NCBI taxonomy): Eukaryota > Metazoa > Arthropoda > Insecta > Lepidoptera > Drepanidae > Drepana > Drepana falcataria. Next base: position 4,452,368 of record OX243926.1, read on the forward strand.
AACATATATACATATACAAACGGATGGACCGTCCAGCCATTTAGGAGGAGTTCAGTGACATACACGCAGAAGATATATATATATATATATATATATATATATATATATATATATATATATATATATTATAACTGTTATTCCAGCTAATAATCTAACCCAGTGCCAAGTTTCATCTAAATCCGTTGAGCATTTCTGGCGTGTTTCAGTAACAAATAACCTCACGAACATTTATATCCTACTACTGAATGGAATTGGATATAATTTGTGATAGAGATTATATCAGCCGGATTAATAGGAAATGTATTATTGTGCCAATTGCACAAATGTGCCAAGGAAATAAAACTTTACGCGCGTGAAAACGCAGGGCACATCTAGTCTATAACATTAGTAGGATTATAAGAGCCAATGACGGCAAATTGGTTTAAGTAGACTTCGGTTCAACACAAGTTTTCAGGCTCAAGCCATTGGATACAAAGAGTTTTCTGCACAAGTGCAGTGATTGGACAGACCGTGAGCTTGACATTGGAGAAAAACCTGCATGCCGGCAAATATGAGAGAGAAGATGTTTGAAGTATCAAATAGCACTTTAAATATAACTACGATATAGTATAGATTTCATAACAGATCTCCATTGGCAGGGAAGTAACTTATGAGAAGTCATGAAGAAACGTAAATGGTATCATTAATTCTTTGCGTTTATTTCGAAAGGGTAGCTTAATGTAATGCAGTATTTATAAATTAACTAAATCATTAACAACTAATTACTAATTGTATTTTGATGACGGTATTCATCAGGCAGAGTATTAATTCACAGCATAGCCCTCAGTAATTTTGCATTTCATTAAATTTCCAACTTTAATTAACAACCGCCAGATTTTTCACGCTCCGTTTTAATGACGCCGCCGCTCCGCAGCTGATATTTCACAATTTATTTTTAATTATAACATGCTTTCACATTTTATTTTGGCGATGTCATAATATATAATTAACTCATATATAAGACTAAATGTGCTCCGCGGTTTCATCTGCGTAAATTTTTATTTAAGTAGTAATTTTTTTCCTGGAATAGAACAAAGAAAAGATGCTCACTGTAGTAATGAGTTTTTCTGAATTTAAGTATGTACCTACAATGACAAGTCACACAACGAGTTTTACGGTGAAGAAACATATAAGCATTTCAGACGGAGCCAGTGACATATTTGTGTATTTGTTAGTGACATTAAAGTTTTCTAAACAATCAATAGAAATGACTTCAAAAATCAATAATGTGAAAGACATATGTATACCGTCAATGATTCATCAATTTAATTGGACCAAATTGGCCACATTCTACGAGATAAAGAGATTCCCTGACCGGATACACACATGAATCGTTGCGTAATTCCTTTCGGTTGTCAAAGGTCGACACAAAATAAATATGAACACAAACTAACGTCTAATTCTATTACGGCCCTATTCATATAGAATCGAGGTGATTGAAATACATTTATCTATGTATATAAAAAATAATGTTTGTGTGTATTTTAAGAGAGGTAGGGCATAACGGGTTTCCCGTTCGAATTTGGAGCTGCCCGACTGGGGCAGGACCTCCACCTTATAGAAATCCGTAGCCAAATAACAGAATTTATTGTGTTTGTTCCTACGTGGTGAATAAGGTTTCCAGTAATGAGCTCCTTGGGGAGGGGGGAGGATTGTTACATTGTGTTGGAAGCAGAGGGATTAAACCTTATGCTGCCAACACACTATAACTCTCCGAACACAGAGTGGCAACGCGCAAGTGATACTTCGGTATCGTGAGCGTAAATAGACTACGGTAACCGGTTCCCATCAGGTGGGCCGTATGCTTGTTTGCCACTCTTGTAGTATAAAAAAAAAAAAAACTTTTATTTAATCTTAAACGGCTAGACAGATTTTAATGAAATTTTCTGTGTGTCTTCGGGTGAATTCGAGAATGCTTTAGATTCACAATTGGACCCGATCAATAGTGTCGCGTTGCAAACTGAGTGGGACAGCTGGCTGAAAACTGTATTTCTATTATCACCAAAATTAAAAAGTCCTTAAATTCACGCATTCACGCCTTCCCATAACGGTCCTCGAAGAGGTAGGCAGGGGCTGTTAGCAAATGCTTTTCGCCGGAGATACATTTAGATGCCATCGTGAGAGATGGCGAGTCAACCGTTTTTAAGCACAACTAGACATACCGCCGTCTATGAACGAGGTTTCCTCTCGATGTTTTGCTTCGCCATAATGCTGTGAAGTAATAAATCACTGTACTTAGTTCTTTACCACTGTACTGCTGCATTCTGAAAACCTCATCTTAGTTGGTTTATACAAATATATAGTTCACATGCTCCCACAGAGTGAATATCTTCAATGCTGAAATCTTTTGAGCTATTTGTTTTATATCCTTATTTAGACGACCGTCTGGTCTAGCTAGCGGTTAGAGCTCCTGACTGCGAAACTTGAGGTCGCGAGTTCGAATCCCGCTGAAGGCAGATATTTGTGTGATGAACACGAATATTTGTACCTTAGTCTTGGATGGCCTATGTATTTATGTATATATCTATTTATATAAGTAAATATATCGTTGTCTAGTTACCATAGCACAAGTTTTGCTTAACTTGGGACTAGGTCAATTTGTGTGGAATTGTCCCAGGTATTTATTTATTATGATGCACGTCATGCATTCTCAACACAGGCAGACCAAACCTGTTCTATTTTCTAAGACACTCTGTGTAAATCGTTTATCCAAGGGTGTGAATGCGTATTAATGAATAAGGTATGCTATCTACTCCTTACATAGCTCTTAGGTTAAAAGAAAAACTTATTCAGCTGAGATAATCTCTGACACGAAAACCACATTAATAATTCAATATTTGCAGGCTCTCTTTCCAAATGGTACCCTTAAAAGGTTTTCTGCGGAACATTGCTATACAGAATCCGGACCGCATCAATCAAGTGTTACTAACGATGTGGGTAGAATCGAGATTATTTTATTAGCTTTTTCTTACGCATTTACTGCTTACCTACAGGATTTAGAGCTTACATGGCAAAGGAGATTTTATTTTCTCTTTATTAAAGGAGTTTTGATGCACATCGGCTATGCCACTCCGTGAAGTCACCTAAATGTAAAGAAATCTGTTAAAAATGATTAAGGTCTACGCTTATATAATTTCAATAAACCTCTTATTTCATGCGAACTGGGGTACGCCACTGATGTTTTGAATAACTACTGATCTAACCTGTGTTCGGAATGTTTCTTTAATTCGGAATGGAATATAATTATTGAAATAATATATACTCATGTATTCCCACAAGGGTCCCAAAAGCGGTGGTATGAAGGTGGTACCCACTTTCTGCTGGAGATATATTTGAAGGTGTCAACGTGACAGAAACACGACAATACATACGCTTTTTTTAATTTCTTCTCAAACGAATGCTGGTTTCCTGTCGATGTTTTCCATCACCAGGCGAAAACTTGAACTTGAACAGCGATACAAGATAACAACCCACTAGTTTTTAATAATACTCAGTACATTGAGAGAGTCACAGACAATTAGCCGGATAATCATCTTGTTTCTAATCTAGCACAGCAAACAGACACTCTGACTATTGTTGATAAATCCGCCTTAAATATTGTATACCCTAGTATACCATACATAGGTACCAACAAGAAGCATGATCGAAAAGTTGTCCAGGAATTAAAGACCTCTAAGAATTCGGTATCCAAAGCTATACCAAATATAGCAATATAACAAATTCTTCGAACCCGTTGAAACCGAAAGGTGTCACCTTATTCTGGTTTCGTAAGCGTTCCGCGTTCTCTAGGGGAGAGGGAACCCCTCCGAACACGCACCGTTACCATGACAACGTCGTATTATTGGCTCCCTACAGCGATACCTATGGAGCACTCCGCAACAGTGGTTCCATTCCCGACAATGATATGCCTCTGTTTATGGACTAACTTAAATGATGACGTCACGGGATGTCTCAGCTTAGGGGAAGTATCCAATTGAGCTTTATAGGAATGTGTCTTAGAGCAGATCTTTGGGTAATATGACTTTTATGAAGGTACTCATTTAGTGAAGGAATAAATCGTAGTAATTTTCGATACGATAATATAGATAACGAAAATTTATTGAATAAAGAGGTTCAAGTGTTTATGTTTTACTTAAAATACTCACTTAAGAGTTAATACGTAACTAGGTTTCGGGTTATTGAATAAGTTTTCGTTGTGATTAATAATGTTAATGCGCTTACTCTGACTTCGTTAGTTGACTTAGATACCGAAGTTACGAACAGCGTCACTTAATTACGAAACTTTCGGTGACAAACTTCTTACCTTGCCCAGAACGAGGGATAGGCAGAAAGGTAATAATGTTAAAAGATACCGTGTAACCCTTATTTGTGACTGTAATCCCTTACTGAGAAACTTCGGAAGGTTTCGACGAATACAAACAGTGCCGTTACGTCGAGAGTGAGATTTGAACTGAGTAAATATTGATTTCACTCGACTGTGTACCACTGTCAATGATGAGATTCGAGTGCGAGCTTTAAAGATTATGAGAAGATTTGAATCGTATAAATGTAGATGATGTGAAGCAATAGAGAGCTAGCGCCTTACTCCCTCTACCTAAACTGTGAAGGACTCGGCATTATGATATGTATCCATTGTAATGAGGTGCGTTGAAGTATTTTCTGATGCTCCTTACCAATCATGACTTAAGCGACTGCCCTTACTCGGACGTTGATAATTTAATACAACTACTGACTTTAATTTCATTAAAATCTGTTACGTTTAGCTTCACTTATGTATTAAAAAAACGGTACATGATCGCAGCGATCCAATTATGCAGATCCAATATTAAAAAAATATACTTAGCAGAGACACAATAAAGGCCAAATACGCAAACAAATACCAAATCGGTATAGCCATTTCATAATCTACGCGTGGTTATAAAAGTGTCAATGTATTAATTAAAATCTCAGTCCTGTTCCAATTAGTTTAACTGCACTTCAGTACCAAAATATGTCAAGAGCTTAATGACGTAGAAAACGCTGCGAGTAAAACCACAATCGATGAAAATCATCTCAATTATTGCCTACTACTTACACACATAAGTTATAACAGATCGAATCGAGTCATTATTAAGCTTCGGCTTAGTCTCTTTCTATAAGCAATATGGATATCTCTATATTTAGTACGAACGCGCATTGAGCCAAAGTTTTCTTACTTTATAAGTATCTCAACACAAGTTTATTTTTTCAATATAGCGCCATAATATTAAAAATAGTTTATTTACAATAACAACAATTAATAATATTTACAAAGAACAGTTGAAACTAACTACTTACAGATAAAATATTTGTCCCAAATAGGTATCCCGGGGTAGCGCCATAATATTTGATTTTTGAAATAATTAGTTTTGCAACAGTTTCTTTAAATATTCTTAATTGTTTTTATATGTAATTAGCGCCATAATATATTTCCTTTGGTAAGTGATTACTATTCAAAATTAGAAAGAAGTATAGAGACGTTTCTAAGAAGCAAATTGTCAAAAACGCAAATGAAGTCACAGATAGAAGCCATCCAAAAGCTAAACTTGTCTCCCCTCCTGAATAAGTGCCTATTTCAGGAATATTTCATAAAGACTTTATTGCTACCCATGCCTTCCTACTGTGAAGAACGTCACATTTAAATTAGGAACGATCCCCGTGTATCTTTAGGTATACAGGTATATTTCGGATGTAATTTACTTTCCGTATGTAAAATATGTATTTGAAGCAAGCTGTTCCGGGCTTAAGTATCAATATAAATTGCGACCCAGTTTCATAGGCTTTTGACGCATAAAATATCCTTTAACGGACGTATTAAATTTACTTCAAACATATGTACATGTGTACATATATGACATACAATACAATACAATAAATTCTTTAATGTCGTAATATTTAAGATGAGGACTCATTACCAATATATCTTCCCACCTTCCTTCAAGGGGCCATAATTTCACCGGAGATATATTACGTGCCATCGTGACAGATATAGAGTCTATCGCTGTTACTCAAGCGCAATTATATGTACATGTGTTTCTGTACATATGTTAGATCGAAGCAGATGCCCTCAAGCTTTGCGCTGAAAAAACTTCTTCATAACGAAAAAAAAACAATTTACGTTCAGAAATAACCCATAGTTACAGTCGGGGCTCGAACCTGCAATCTTAATTTTTCAGGCGACATTTTGAGCCACGATGTCTATATCATTATATAATACATATATATATCCTCACGCCTTCCCAAGGGTCCCCGAGGGGGTAGGCAGAGGTGTATAGGTAAAACCCACACACCCACTTTCCGCCATAGGTATATTAGGTGCCAACGTGACAGATGGCGAGTCCATCGCCGTTACTCAAGCACGACTATACATACGCCTTTGAATTTTCTTCTCAGACGTATGCAGGTTTCCTCTCGATGTTTTCCTTCACCGTAAAGCTCGTGATGTGACTAATCACTGTACTTAAGTTCAGAAAAACTCATTGGTACAGTCGGGATTCGAACTTGCGACCTTTGCGTCGCAGGCAACTGCCCGAACCACTCGGCCACCACGGCTCCTTATTATATAATCATCGAAAACTAAACACTGACGTCCACGATTATTCAGAATAATTAATTATCAAGCGAACAAAGCGTGATAAAACCTAAAGCCAGTCGAAAAGCACTCGTCGTTTTCCATCAAAGTGTGTGTTACGACGAACACGTCGCTAAGGACATCGAGTCAACTTTACTATGGAAATGTATACAGTAGTTCAACCACTTCAGAACATTGTGTCACAGTGCTGAGAGCTTTTCATTATAGTGCACATTCAGTGGGGAAATGCAATTTCCCTCGCGAGTGCTGAATTGAGATGTGGGGCTGGGATTATGCTTGCAAATATCGATGGCTGTAATGGATTTAAGTTTGCATCTCGTTTCCAATCAAGGCATTGGGCTATCTACTTGATTTTACATATTATATATATACTTAAACTAATAACATTTCATTGGCAATATTTATATTGAATGCTAGAGTCCTAGCATTCGTATTTTGTTCTGGGATTTTTGGGAAAATTTGCATGCATATAACAAAGATATATTTAAACTCTGAATGATGATATGCATGCAAATTTTCATCCAATCCCGATCAGACATTTCATGAATGTTTGGATTTGAATGGATGGATGTAAATAACAGATATAATTTATTATTAAATTGGTAAAGCCTTAAAATGTGTGGTAAGGCGGGCAAGCTTTATTTTGTACTAGCAAAATTACACAAATGAAAATACTTAACTTTCCGGTTAAACATAAAATAGGAACGCTTTTATTGGCATCTGCAAAAAACGAGCGTTCGCCGCACTAAAGGGGGGACGCAGGGCATACTCGTAGTTAAGCTTTCACGTATTATTGTAATTTATTACGCCACCGGCGGCGTTCAGAGCACGAGCATTTTTCACTTTGCCAATTCTACTTCCAACCAATGATTGGCCTCAACATACTCTTTTTGTGCAGACATGTCGATTTTAAAGGCCATTTATAAACTTAATGTACTGAACGTGGCAAATAAGTTTCCTATTAATAATTTGGGAAATAGAGGACGTATAAAATGGCAGTAGGACCTAACCTCTTTGAAACCTGGAGATTGCGAGACCTGTTTTCTCATTCACAACCATACTTTTGGAGGTAAAGGGTCACCTCAGAAGTTGGTCATCTTACAATCATAGAAACATAATGAAAGAGGTACGTATTTTATTGCCTCTTCTCACAGATTAAACTGGACTAGTATAGTTTACTTTCGTCTGACAAAGATGACGTCTACAATAAAGTCTTTGCGCTTTATAGATAATGCCATCCACAAAGACGCGCCTCACTATTCTTCCCTTTAGTTTAAAGTGTGCAACCTTCCACTAATCGGTACACACTGATTACCTATGAGTGCACACACAGACTACAATTAAAAGACTCGGGTCATACTCCTCGCATCCTGCGACCCCTTGGACTATAAATTAAAATGTGTACTTTGCTCAGCTCTGTTTGACCAACAACTAAACTTCTAAACAGTTTGACCAACAGCTCTTGGTCAAACTGTTTAGGTTGAATAAGGATACTCACGCGCTTATGACATGCAAGTGTTGTATGGCTGCCGAGGGGCGCGTTGGCCGGCTGGGTGGCATCGAGGGGTGTACCCCACCCCCAGAGCCGTACATCACCGGCTGGAGTGACAAGGACCCTCCCAGTGACATCGATGGAGGACTCGATAACCTAAATACAAAAAAAGATATATACAAAATCGTACCGTTCATGTGTCATGAAAATTCTCACTTCAAGTGCCTGCAATTTGTTTATCCACTAACTATATCTATTACATGTATATATGAATGTAAAGAAAGATATAATTTTGTTTAATTGAAATAAATTAAAGAAATGTAAGAAATTCAAAGGCATATATACGTGCTTAAGAAATGGCGATGGTGTGGCCATGTCACGTTGGCACTTTGATACATCTCCGGCAAATAAAATATGAGAACTACACACGTCTGCCTACCCCCTTAGGAATGGAACTGAGGAATTTGAATGAATTATACATTTCTTAGATTAATACAAAATCAACACACAGAGAGAGAAAGAGAGGTTTCTTGTAGACAGTACCTTAACAGTCTTTTTAAACTTTATCAATACGGTACTGATTAAAGACTCTCGGTCTATTTATATTTGAGATTTCGTAGATAAACAAAATTAGAACGTATAAGTAGCTTGATAAATTCCAAATTCAAATAAGTTTTCAAATATAGGTACTGGGAATATGAAACTTATCGCGCGGACATGGTGTACTGGGTGATTAGTATGCCGATATGTCAGTGGACTGTTCACTTAAACTTAATATATTATGACGGATAGTGTCAACGTTATCTGGGTTACACATCACGTATATATTTACATCCTAAAGACCATATGCAAATGTAAGATACAATACTGGATAGTAATTTTTCAATAAATTGTACCAGCCGTGGTGGCCGAGTGGTTCGAGCAGTTGCCTGCGACACAAAGATCGCAAGTACAAATCCCGACTGTACCAATGTGTTTTTCTGAACTTAAGTACAGTGATTAGTCACAATTCGCCTTCCCACAAGGGTCCCCGAAGGGGTAGGCAGAGGTGAATAGGTGATACCCTACACACCCACTTTCCGCCAGAGATATATTTTAGGTGCCAACGTGACCGATGGCGAGTCTATCGCCGTTACTCAAGCACGACTATACATACATACGCCTTTGAATTGCTTTTCAGAGATATGCAGGTTTCTTCTAGACGTTTTCCTTCACCGTAAAGCTCGTGGTAAGGCTAATCCCTATGAACTACCCGAACCAGTCGGCCACCACGGCTTTTTATTCGTTAGCATTCGTCTTAATATTCGTAAGAATAGAAATGCGGTGTCTTTGTTCAGCTTTAATCGCGCAATGGGGTCGTTTGTAAGAGATATTACAGTCCTTGGGCCTACATTCTAGATTTTAATCTCAAGCGTCAGAGTGCCTCAGTTATTCACGACCTACATTCTAGTTTTCGTCACGTTTCTATTCGGTATATCGTATACTACATACTTGGATGTGATCACGACCCTCATGGGGCAAGCAAAGAGAGTAGAACGCCAGTTCTTGCTTACAAAACTCCTTCGTATAGTTCAGATTTATCTCTCTGATACTCTCGTCTCTTCATACATGCTTGCCGGTTTCTAAAAGTCTTAACTTATATCATTGAGTGTTCCATCGATTTAATTGTTAACAGAACAGAAAATTTCCAACTTGTTCTGCCTCTTCTTTCAGACACTTTCGCATCGCACATACATAAAATATTTCATGAACCTTTCTATGCTTATCCTTTTATATGTACAAAATCAAATGCATCATGTGAAGTACCTAAATGCCTGAATCCTAATTAGCACTTGAATTAAGTACCGATTAAGGCTGTAACTTATAATTGGCTTTAGAATTAAATCCCTAATGAAAGCATTTCCCATAAACGTTAAAATGTCTAGACTGCAAAGCTACCTTTGAAATTATTCACCGCTCCTCCTCAAAGTGTCTGGCTGAGCTAGTTTATCAAATATTAAGACATCTTACACCAGGCACTTAACCACTTCACTATCTAAACGGATTGTCAGATACAAGCTCTGTCATTTTGAGAGTTTATATCTCAGGAGGATCGCTGAACGGCATAAGCAGGTTACACTTACGTTAGGTCAACTTACACGCTGTTTTTGGCGGAGATAATATCATATTTCAGGTGTTAACGTGATGGCGAGTCCATCAACATTTCTCAAGCAAGACATACATAATTCCTTCTTATACGTTTGCAGGTTGTCTAAGATGTTTTCATCTACCATAAAGCTTGTGTTAAAATTAATTACTATATTTAAGTCCAAACTCATGGGTACAGATGGGATTCGAGCTTGCAATTTTTTTTAAATAAGATCAAATATCTTCGGTAGCTTCTAAATGTTAACGTTTAGCGTGGAACAAGCCCTAAAAGCTTTAATTATCTACTTTCTAAAAGCGGATTACAGAAAACGTGACGAGGAAGACGTTCGTCGTAAGTTTATCGAGTTACTCGATGCGATAAGCAAGTGGACTTAATTCCCGAAATCCGACAGTGAAACACAAACCACGTAATTACAAGTTAAGAGCGGAATTACACTTGAAATTGCCAGCTTTGAGGAGATAGAAGACCCGAAAGAAAGAACCCGAAAAAGAAAAGAAAGCTTTTTGACTAGTACGCGTTCTGGACTGAAAAAAACTACTGTCCTAGGCATCATAATTGATCTTTCCTAAGCACAACAATTGTTTTCAGTGTATTCAAACAGTACAGTTCAAGATTTTAGATATTTTCCAAACAGATAGACAGACAGAAATTGTGTTTTAGGTATCAATAAATTTCTTATTTAAAAAACTGTTATTATACTGCTATTACACACAAATACTTATTATTATTTCTTAAGATAGATAAAAAATATTTGACGTTCAAACAAGTGTGGCCCTTATCTTGAATATTTCTTTAATTTCTTACCTCATTGGTGACTCCATATGTACGCGATGCGAGGAACACGACGGCGCTGGTTGGTGTACAGGATGCGGCGGCAGAGGAGGTGGACTGCTGTGCCTGCTCAAGGTCTCTGGTGAGACGAGAGCTGCGCCGGCTGATGCTGGGCTGGGTAGAGGCGCACTCCCTCCGGATATCTCGGAGTCGATATACGTACCACGTGACACGTGGGACCCGCCCGATATATTGTTTGGTGGGATTGAATAGCAACTAGAACAAGGAGAGATTAATATTAATAAAATCAGATATGAAATTCGGGTCCTTATTACATTCCCTACGTTCCATTAAACACGATTATTGATCACTGAGAACCAAATCAGAGATGATCATATTAAATGAAATACAATATATGAAATTTGTTTTTTATATCCGTTATATCATACTATGATACTAATACTTATGATTACGTGTTGTAGCGAACTATGATAATATGACAACTATTAGAGTATGAAAGTGTATGTAAACAATAGCCAAAACTTTATATATGTATACTAGCTGTCCCGCCCAGCTTTGCCCGGGTGGAAAAGTAAAATTTCCTGAAACACGACCGTAGCGCCACCTATCGGGTCCAATTGTGATGAGAGCTATCCTATCTTTTAAGTTGGATCAAAGTGCACACGGTGTGCAAATTTGATTGAAATCGGTTAAGTAGTTTAGGAGCCCATCGCGGACAAACAACGTGACACGTAATTTATATATATTAAGGTATAAACCACCAAGAAGCGAGTAATCTGTGTGATGGTAAGCAAACTGCTATCGCTGCCTATATGCGCAAACAATATCAGGGATATTCACGCTTGGCCAACCCTTCAGGCGCAGACCCATCACCTTCAGAGACGGCGTAATGATTTGCATGAATTTTATAAACAAATAAATATTCATGTCGATATTATAGAGATACAAAAGTTAAAAAAGGTAAAATTATTTTTATAGACGTGGTGGCCGAGTGGTTTGAGCAATTGCCTGCGACGCAAAGGTCGCAAGTTCGAATCCCGACTGTACCAATGAGTTTTTCTGAACTTAAGTACAGTGATTAATCACACCACGAGCTTTACGGTGAAGGAAAACATCGAGAGGAAACCTGCATACGTCTGAGAAGAAATTCAAAGGCGTATGTATAGTCGTGCTGGAGTAACGGCGATGGACTCGCCATCTGTCACGTTGGCACCTAATATACCTCTGGCGGAAAGTGGGTGTGTGAGTATTACCTATACACCTCTGCCTACCCCTTCGGGGACCCTTGTGGGAAGGCGTGAGGATATATTATTTTTATAGACGACAGCGTGATGAAACATGATCTAATATATTGCTTTTAGTCAAGAGGTTCTCTCGTATCGAGATTTGCCCTCCGGTTGTGTGGTTTTCGCAAGTTTCGCAACCAGTTGTGAAAGAGTATGTTTTTCTTGGTTACTAGTTGCGAAAGAAAAGCGTAGATTCTTTACCATCACTGTACCCGAGTCTCACATTACTATGCGTTGTAAAGATAAAAGCAGCATATCTATCCTTACAAGGAAAAAGTGCGCTGATTTTTCTCGATATATTTTTCTGTTAACCAAATCTTAAAATGATGAGCTTTATAAATAAATATATGATGGACATGCGTTCTGCCACATGGACACTTGCATCATCGTCATACGTTTAAGAGCTGGGCGTTTGTCGGCGTCTCTGATGCAAATCCTTCCATGTGCTTCTTTCCAACGCAAATCTATACTAATATTATAAAGCTGAATAGTTTGTTTGTTTGAACTACTGGTAGGAATTGATTTAAGCGGTTTAAGTTACGAAAATATCATGTATGAGGGAATTGTTCCTCTATAAAAGTTCTAAAAAAAAGTCCGGGACAGTATATGTCTATCTTTTAAGATTGACTCACTATAACCTTTTTTATGGCAATTAAGTCCGCGATGGGTTTTTTATATTTAACTTTTTTTATATTTACCTACTTATTATACATACGCATGTGGCCGGTGAATACTTTTATACATGAACGCATTTAACATTAACCATTCCAAATCTTAACCCAAATCATCACCATTACGGTTCGATGAGCTCTGACCCTCGAACCCGAGTAAAAGAGAATGAGGTGAAAAATTGATGGATAGATACCTCGTTAATTTTCTCGACGAATCATGCTGACTACAAGATTTTATTACGATAACTGGTCAGGCGTGGCTGGGGCGAAGAATTTTATTAGTTTAGTGATCATTTTTTTATTATAAAAATTTGAAATTATGTCAGTTTCAAAATGTATGTACATATACAGAGTTGAGTAGCGCAGTTCCTAATGGTACGCAAATGTATGTACATATACAGAGTTGAGTAGCGCAGTTCCTAATGGTACGCAAATGTATGTACGTATACAGAGTTGAGTAGCGCAGTTCCTAATGGTACGCAAATGTATGTACGTATACAGAGTTGAGTAGCGCAGTTCCTAATGGTACGCAAATGTATGTACATATACAGAGTTGAGTAGCGCAGTTCTTAATGGTACGCAAATGTATGTACGTATACAGAGTTGAGTAGCGCAGTTCCTAATGGTACGCAAATGTATGTACATATACAGAGTTGAGTAGCGCAGTTCCTAATGGTACGCAAATGTATGTACGTATACAGAGTTGAGTAGCGCAGTTCCTAATGGTACGCAAATGTATGTACGTATACAGAGTTGAGTAGCGCAGTTCCTAATGGTACGCAAATGTATGTACATATACAGAGTTGAGTAGCGCAGTTCCTAATGGTACTCAAATGGAACAAAATTACATTATTATTAACTATTATTAACTGCCTACATTTTTGCTGGGATTTAATAATAATATCCTCACGCCTTCCCACAAGGCAGAGGTGTATAGGTACTACCCACACACCCACTTTCCGCCAGAGTTATATTTTAGGTGACTGCCAACGTGACAGATGGCGAGTCCATCGCCCATACTCAAGCACGACTATACATACGCATTTGAATTGCTTCTCAGAAGTATGCAGGTTTCTTCTCGATGTTTCCCTCACCGTACAGCTCGTGGTGTGACTAATAGCTGTACTAGAGTTCAGAAAAACTCATTGGTACAGTCGGGATTCCAATCTGTGTATCGCAGGGAACTGCTTGAACAACTAGACCACAACGGTAATATATAAAATAATAAGCGGCTAATAAGCTTACGGTTTGGCTGGTGGTACACGATAACCGCCGCTTAAGGACGCTTGCAAAACGCTATCGCTCGCATGTTGCCGACCCTAGAAGAATCTTTTCCACTCCGGACATAAACTCGCATGTAACTCGATGCAAAAGTCTATCGAAAATCAATCACACCACATCAATACATCCCACCGTTGAATAATGCCATCCTATTATCGTATGTAGTATTTCAACTAAAGAGGAATAAACATCCTCACAAACTTTCGCATTAATACTATTAGTAGGATAGCAGGATATTGGAATTCATCAATGTACGAATGTAACAAACAAAGGAAACACATTCCCACTTCCCTGATTTACGTACGTTTCATTACAAAAACCATTTCCTTGAAAGTAAATAATCGAACGGAGATGGTATTGTACTTCCTTTGAAACATTAATGTAATTATCTACAACCAAAGCGTGTCGTTTATACGGCGGCAGACGAAGGTGCTACAAATCTTATTAGGGTTGGCTTACATTGACGAATACACAATGATTTTATGGGTTTTTTTATACTTACAATTTCGTAAGACATTTATTTTCTACAGCAAAGACTTGCTTCTTTGAAGAAAACCTTATAGCGATAATTCGGTAACCAAAGTTGTTCTTATCGAATGTTGCTTCCGTATCTTATACACTTACACCACCACGAGCTTTATGGTGATAGCATCGTAAGAAAAGTTGCGAATATTCGAGAAATAATTCAAAGATAACGGTTTTTTAACAAGGGCCGTGCTGGCAGGTTAAATTACCGCCTGTAATTCAATGTTTGTAAGTCGCATCCCGTACCAATGAGTTCTTTCGGAGCTGATGAACAATGATTACAACACGAGCTTTACAGCGAAGGAAAACATTGGGATGCAAGACTGCATGATAGAAGAAATTCTTATACGTATATATGTAGGTGCACTTGAGAAACAACTACGGTCTCGCCATCTGTCGCCTTCCCTCCTATAAAACATATATATATTGTGGACCTTCCTAAGAAAGCGTGAAGATATTATTTGTTGAAAATATATATTGCTGCATCAGCCCTATTACTGGCCGTTCACTCGCGGGCGGCAAAGTGTACCATTTCCGCATCCAATATGGCTGAGTTCGATTTCCGGTCGCGTCTGCCGCGTAAACGATTTACCGGATTACATGCAACGTTTATTTTAATCAGATCGATGCCCTCCTGCGCAGAGATCACGGTTTAATCGCGCCAGTCTGTTTCGGTCCAAACGTATTGTGCCATACATCATTATTTTATTACCAGTACTGTGTATGATTGAATTTTGGAGTTGGAAACAAAGCTGTGGTGGCCGAGTGGTTCGAGCAGTTGCCTGCGACGCAGAGGTCGCAAGTTCGAATCCCGACTGTACCAATGAGTTTTTCTGAACTTAAGTACAGTGATTAGTCACACCACGAGCTTAACGGTGAAGGAAAACATCGAGAGGAAACCTGCATACGTCTGAGAAGAAATTCAAAGGCGTATGTATAGTCGTGCTGGAGTAACGGCGATGGACTCGCCATCTGTCACGTTGGCACCTAATATACCTCTGGCGGAAAGTGGGTGTGTGGGTATTACCTATACACCTCTGCCTACCCCTTCGGGGACCCTTGTGGGAAGGCGTGAGGAAACAAAGCTTAAAGAGATTATATTCATATTTGGCTTACACTAAAGCTCATAGACTTGAACTTGACTTTAAGGGTCAAAAGCAGTATGTCAATAAATTCCAATCAAAATCAACAATCTTTCATTCAAAGCTGTGTAATTCGAGAGAGAGCGTGCAACACAGAGATTGTACGTTCGAATCCCAAATGCACTAATGAGTTTTTCTGAACTAAAGTGCAGTGATTAGTCGTACGATGAAGGAAAGCATCAAGAGGAAGCCAATATACGTTTGAGAATAAATTCAAAAACATAGTGTTTCAGTAACTGCGATGGACTTGTCATCCGTCCCGTTGGCACCTAAAATGTATCTCTGGCGGAAAGTTGGTGTGTGGGTACTATCTACACATTTTATTACATAGATACACATATATTATGTATCATTAATGTTCTGATCTGACCCTCCAATTCAATTTAGAGTGAAATATTTTTTCAAAGGACGAAAGGTTCAAATTGGATCTCATCAACCTCATTTCAAAGGCTTTATTCGAAACTCGGTGTGCCGATGGTCTGATTGAAGTTGAAATTGGCACTCATTCATTAGCAAGCGCTCTCACCTGGAAAGTACGATTAAGTGATAGAAATAGGACCTTTACAACCTTGCCTAACCAAAGAGGATTTTGAATTTTCCTTTAATTACACATTAATGTTCTTATTCACAAAATAACGTTTAGATATTGCATTGAAAACTTAATAGAGAGGAAATACATGTTGTAATTCCTTAATGCAACTTTCCTACCGCGTACTTGTTTTTGTAAAATAAAGCAATCGCTTTAAGCTATGCCTTCCGACTTACTGACAAGGATCTACGAAGGTGTAGGAAGAAGTGGAACAACATCTATATTTTGCCAATGGTATGTTTAGATGCCAACGTAATGGAGGCGACTTGTTCTCCGTATCTCAAGCACGACTGTACAAACGTCTTTGAATTTCTTCCGAAACGTATGTATTCTAAGTCCTTCATCGTAAGACTAGTGGTGTGATGAATTACCTGTAATATATATATCCTCACGCCTTCCCACAAGGGTCCCCGAAGGGGTAGGCAGAGGTGTATAGGTAGAACCCACACACCCACTTTCCGCCAATCCTATCATCCGCCAATAATCCCTGTACTTGTTCATATAAACAAGAGCAGTGGCGTTACTCAACTCGCTACTCGCTCAGCACACGGACCTGGATATCTTCCATGATCGCCCTAGTAAAATTAGCTGTTGCATTTAAAAATTTTTAAATAGTACATAAGTTTATTGTTTTTAAAATTTTATTTTTTCTTCGAGTATAATTATATAATAAGTATCTGCAAATGTAAATATGTGTTTTGGCTCAGGGCTGTTAACTTATGTTTTTATTGAAATAAATAATTAAATAAACTCATTGGTACAGGCTATCAGGTTTTAACCGTGCAGTCTTAAATTTTTATTATCATATTACCTTTTCTTCGTGAAGCTTGTGGAATGAACAATCCCTATACTTAAGTCCAGAAATAATTATTGGTACAGACAGCCTTGCTCTTGATTTGGCTGGTGACTATTATATAAGCACTAATAATAATATAATTATTACTATAATTATATTATAATAATATAAATTATATTATTATAATATAAAATATAAATTATTATATTATAATAATTATTATTAATAAATAAAAATAATTATTATATTATAATATAATTATTATTATAATTATATTATTAATAATAATATAATTACTACAGTATAAGGTCTCTTGTTGTCATTTCGTATTCACATTTATGTAACTGAACTGCATGTAATTGAATCAGTTACTTATATTACAAGCCTAGCATAATTTGGGAATTGAGAACAACTTCCATATTTGACATACCAGATTTGGATATATAGAAAGGATAAGTGAAGAACGATTGACGAAACAGATATACAAAGCAAAAGTGTGTGCAAGAAGAAGCAGAGGAAGGCCACGCTCCAACTACATGGATCAAATCGATCGGACGCTCAAGGACGGGAACGTTAAGAGTACTCGAAACCGACGAGCATGTATGAAGAGCCTGATGAATGTAGACGAAGCGAAAGAGGTATGTAAGTTTAGAGAGAACTGGCGCTCTATACTCTCTGCCTACCCCGTTAGGGACTCGGCGTGATAATATGAATGTATGTATGAGATCAACTACGTTTAATGTATTTTCTTTGAGAAACTATAAACACTTTTACTTTACTTTACTTCGCCTCTACGACAATAATCCAATATAATCCCCTTCCCAAAGCATTATAACTTTATTGTAACACAAAAACAGTAGACATTGGCAAAATACGTAGCTACTACGCTGTTTACTACAAGTACCAAAAAGATAACCTTGTAAAGGCACCACTAATTCAAGCTATAACAGGTCTTAACGCACGAGTTTTAGGTAGAAATTCACTTGGCAAAGATTTGATAGTTTAGTGGTTTTGGTAGTTAGGTATTCGTAAATCGTTTGTAGCGTTCGCTTTCGTTGGCGGGAGGTGGCCGCCCGCCCTATGATCAATGGGCGTCTGTACTACCAGACTTTCACGCCAGGCAACGTTTTACTATGTGTTTATGCAGTAAACATGAATCGTATTGTGAAAATAAGGAAATGAAAAATGCTTATAACAATTTATTTCAGATAAATAGGTACTTAGTAGTTATATTACCTCTACTTTTTTATTGCACCGGAATTAAGCACCTGCGCTATGTATGAATGTGTAAGAGAGGTAGGGCATAGCGGGTTTCCCGTTCGAATATGGAGCTGCCCGACTAGGGCAGGACATATGAAGTCCATAGCCAAATAACACAATTTTTTGAGCTGTGTTCCTGCGCGATGAATGAGGTTTCCTTCCAATAATTAGCTTCGTGGAGAGGGGGAGGATTGTTATATTGTGTTGGCAGCTGAGGGATTAGTCCCATTATGCTGCCAACACAATATAACTCTCCGAGCACCGCGCAAGTGATATTTCGGTAACATGAGCGTAAATAGGCTACGGTAACAGGTTCTCATCAGGAGGGCCGTATGCTTGAGTGGTATAAAAACCATTACCATAATTAATAATAATTATTTATTTCATAATTAATATTTAATTAGATAATTATTTCCTAAAATTACAAGAAAACCAATGTGAGACCTAATTTCGTAACTAGGGAATGTAAAATGTATATTCATTTGTATCTCACAGAACTTCAAACACATCCGACTAATAACAACCATCTACGTACGATCGCAAGGAGAGCTTTGAGTGCGCCTAACGAGCTAGCTTTGGAAGACAGGCGACGCGCGATAGCGACATAACTAAACAAAAAGAATGTATGTTTACAACGTATCTTAACAATTCGGAATCGTCCAATTTAAAATTCACAAGACTTATGAATAATCATGAAAAACGCCCCCGAAAATTTTACTAGAAGAAGTACAAATAACTCACAAAACATAGGAACATACACGTCGCCACACCACACCATTTATAAATCCCGTCATACTTGTACGCTGGTTTCGAACACATGTGACGTTCCCATACTTGCGTGAACTCGTACAAAAACCATCAATACCCTTTCTGCTGCGGTTGCGAATCAAAAGAAGGAAATTAAAAAGCCGTGAAAAAAAAAATTAAAGAGCCGTGGTGGCCGAGTGGTTCGAGCAGTTGCCTGCGACGCAAAGGTCGCAAGTTCGAATCCCGACTGTACCAATGAGTTTTTCTAAACTTAAGTACAGTGATTAGTCACACCACGAGCTTTACGGTGAAGGAAAACATCGAGAGGAAACCTGCATACGTCTGAGAAGACATTCAAAGGCGTATGTATAATCGTGCTTGAGTAACGGCGATGGACTCGCCATCTGTCACGTTGACACCTAATATACCTCTGGCGGAAAGTGGGTGTGTGGGTATTACCTATACACCTCTGCCTACCCCTTCGGGGACCCTTGTGGGAAGGCGTGAGGATAAAAAGCAACTCCAGTATTCTAAATTTCAATACTTTATTACTGCAACTGTATTTGCATGTGTGCGTGTTCATGTCATGAAACACAAGCACCAGTCTCGTATGTGCGAAATGTCTCGCGCTTTTTCTCTCCACACTTGTTTCTGTTTGTGGATTAATACTTGTCTTGCTTACCCTTCTGAAAGAGCTTAGATTCTTGACGTTGTTAAAATTGTGTCTCGCTTCGTATAATGATGCTCATAGAATGTGATATTGTGTATGCATGCATGCAAACCACCTTAAAAATGGTATATACATAATTATATTGATAGCTAGCCGCATCCCAGTATTTTTATATTCGATAAAGGTGGGTAACAGAAAGATATCGAGCTTGTAATTACAGCGCGTCGGCGATCTTGTGCCTACAAAAGTATGTAAGCTGGCATGTTAGGTTTTCCACCAAAAACTTGTTTATGGGTAGTCTGTCAGTCAAACAGATTTGAAATAAGTATTTTTTATATCCTCACGCCTTCCCATAAGGGTCCCCAAAGGGGTAGGCACTGTAGGCAGAGGTGTATAGGTAGCAACTACACAGCCTCTTTCCGCCAGAGATATATTAAGTAGGTAAGTATTTATTGAAATTGAAACAGGTTGTTACAAAAATAATTCTAGAATTGATTTGGTCGAATATTATTTCCTTCAAAATATTAATTTATGAGCCCAGTAGTCAGTGGTCTTGTCAGCGAAGATAAAGGCTGTAGGTTCGATTTGCAAACGAGTAACTTTATCTAGCGCATATATGCTCTATGTATGAATCAACTTATATAAATGCGTATTTCTTTAACTAGTTCCCACTCTTGATTGGGTTTGGAATACGTCATTTTATGTGGAAACTTAATATGTATTATCTCTCTATGTATGAATCTACTTATATAAATGCGTATTTCTTTAACTAGTTCCCACTCTTGATTGGGTTTGGAATACGTCATTTTATGTGGAAACTTAATATGTATTATCTTTATTTCATCTGGGATTGACCCTTAATATTACTACTGTTTGTTCTTTGTCCTTAAGTAGTGTGTTTCTTGCTTTAAATAACATGAAACTACACATTTTCCTTAAATAACACTAGTGAACAGCTATAATGTATTATAAATTATACATACATATGGAACAATTACTAAATCATTTTTGGGCGGTTAAAACTAAGGAGCAACTAAGAAGAAATTAGAAAGTACTATAAATCGTGACTGCGATTTCTGCTTCCTTCACACACATCTAATAAGGGCATATAGAGCGTTCCCGTTCCCGTTCCCATTAGTCTTACAGACCTCTTTCGCTTCATTCACATCCATTAGTCTATCTCTATAGAAGCTCGCCGGTTTCGAGTATTCTTGACGTTCCCATCCTTGAGTATCTGATCCTAGCTAATTATATCAGATCAACAAACGACTTCTATATAATTGTATGCAAGTTTAGTTCTTGATGTACACGTACGAACGTGTACGTGTACGTTTGACATGCCGCCACAAGAATAACATTTTTAATTAAAGTCATTCCACCCGCTTACATAGACAACATTTACCGTGTTCACAACTAAGCGTGTTGCGTGCATGGTACACATTTTAAAATTAATCGTTTGCCACCCCTGTCACCGTGGAGTGCGGTAACCGGTCATCGACCCCGGGTATTTAGGACGAGTCGGTGTTTATAACATTAAGGAAAATTTAACAGGAAGTGGGGTGAGGGGACGCCCAATACAATCTGATCCATCACTTTTATGAGTGATTATACAGTTCTTGTCTCTGGTTGTCAAATTTGACAACACAGGCAACAAGTGAACATGTTTTGTCGTCATTGCGTGTCGGAAATGTTGCGTGGAGGTTGTAGGTACAACTCAATACCGCGTAACCTTTATGCGATACCCATACACTTTTTCAAGTTCGTGAAAGGGTTTTTATATTTATACAAATACTAGCTGTGACTAACGATTTCATCCGCGTTAGGATTAATAAACTGTTATATTAAAGACAGCGTTTTACTAAATGCATATGGATGTATACAAGGTACATATACCAAAATATCTTTTTTTTTTTATTTTTATCTGACTGTCTATCTGTCTGTTTGTTCCGGGTAATCTCTGAAACGGCTGGATTTTTAAGGGGCTTTCACTGGCAGATAGCTGATGTTTAAAGGAATAACTTAGACTACTTTTATTTTGAAAACTTAACCATATTCTTTTTATTTAATTCCACGCGGACGAAGTCACGGGCACAGCTACTTACATTATATATCCTCACGCCTTCCCACAAGGGTCCCTGAAGGGCTAAGATGAGGTGCATAGGAAGTACCCACATACCCACAAGAGGCAGAAAAAGACCACGTTCCAAATATCTAGACCTAATCGAAACGGATACGCAAGGAGGAAAACGTCTAGAGTACTCGAAACCGGCGAGCATGTATGAAGAGACCGATGACTGTGGACATGTGAGGTATGTGTCCAGTGAGAACTGGCGCTCTACTATCTATGTCTACCCTGTTAGGGATTCGGCGTGATGATAATTATGTGTATGTATGGACGTTTCTACAATAATTTAGCATTACACCTTATTTCTACTGTACTTACATTACTTATTAGAACTTCATTCTACTAGAATGGTGTAAGTTCGCAGTAAACGTAGTCCTATTAAAGATGTATTAATATCTTAAGAGATAGATTTATAGCTTGATAAACAATTATATAGGATATGTTATCGCTCCAGAATAACTCTACCAAGAAAAACCAATTATACGCGGGGCATAAGTAGTTATTAGATATAATATCCCTGAAGGAGAAGACAGGCATACTCCCATATCGCTGAAGATATATTTGGGTGACAACGTGACAGATGAAATCTATCGCTGTTACCCGGGCACGACTCTACATACGTCTGATTTGTTTTTCAAACATATTATGTAGGTTTCCTCAGGATATTTCCTTCACTGTAAGCCTCGTAATGTAATAAAACACTATACTTGAATTTATAAACCACATCGACCTGCCATCTTAATTTCGTAAACAAATATTCATTTTTTATAGGCACCCCGGTTCTTTTAAGTTTTATTTGTATTTAGAATACAAGTTCTAATCTCCTGTATTAATATTAGATCTGCTATCTAATTAGCTGTATCGTAGTAAACAATATTAAGCATTAAAACACTGGCTGGATAACAATAAACAACGAAATCCCAACAATACACACTACACAAACATGCCTCCTTTGTTCCAAAATTAAGTCAGCGTTACATTTTATCGAATTACGAGGGTCTACCCTTTCTCCCGGTTGATTATAAACATGTACCATTTATATACAGACTTCAATTTACCTTTCGTCAGCTTTGGTTGGGTCGGCGCCGCTCACTTCATCCGTGATCTTCATTTTAGATTCAATATTGATTCATTAACAGTAATTACGTCTCATGTTAATATGGTTTATCGTTGTTTTTAAAATTTGTTAAAAAAGTTCGCGGTATGCGACGCGAACGGAGTGCAGGCACCGAATTACCCGCCACTGCGAACACGAGAGATTAACTGATCTAACTCAATGATGCCCGCTTGGATTGCAGCAATTTCATACTACTATTATTGCAGGCATGAGGGCGGGAAGGAGACCGGCTCTCCAACGAAATTATTAAACGGACGCTTGATGGAATCATTTTGACACACCGTGTGAATTAGTAAGCGATCCTGGTCGTCAAGCCCAAGTCATAGATGAAATGAACCATTGGAAGCTGCAAATCAGAGATGGATAAGTAACGCCAGTACAGCAGTCACGTGTGGTAGACAGGGGCTCATCGGAGGACGGAGGGGGCAGAAAGGAAATTGAGTCGAGAGGATATTGCCGATTTCACTGCGCCGGAGACAAGCGCAATCTGTGACCGTGACTCTTCATTGGTAGAATAATAGAAATAGAATAACATGAGTGATTACAATTTGAAAGCAGTGGAAAATTTTCCTCCGGAGCAAAATGTACAACACGCAACATTAAATGCGTTTACAACACGAACAATGTACAAAATATAAAGGATTCGTGTACAAGTGCTTATGGATTTGTATGCTAATATAATGCAAATCCTAATATTATAATTGCGAGAGTTTGTTGTAGGATATTTGTTCTTCTCCTCACGCAAACACTAGGTACAGAATGAAATTTAGCACAGAGATAGATTAAAAACTAGATTAACAAAGTGTATGTTTTATAGCAGAAACAAAAATTACTTACGAAACGGTTTTTTTCTCACAGCTATACTACTTTAAAAAGATGTGACTGTAAAGATTGCTTAAGCTTTTTGTCTGCTGCCGGCATTTTGATATTTCCCTAATTAAACATAATCTTTTCCGCGAATCGTGTATTACGCCAATGGGAAAGTTCGGTAAGTTTTTGACCATGGGCTGAATAAGGGGAAAGAGGGTATAGAGAAATAGAGTAAATGCGATGCTCGTGTAACTAATATAAGTTTCATAACAATCCAGATCATTCATCATCATCACAATGAAATGAACCGAAAATTGAAATTCATCATTTTAATTACAAACATGATAAAATTCGAAATTCCAAAGATTGTGACTTTGAATCATTGTTGCTTTAAAATGTTCAGGAAATGAGAAAGGTTTAACAAAAAAGTCTCTAGTTTTAGTAATTTTGACACTGACAGGTGATGAATCATATAGATTTCCGTACACAGCTCGCCTATCTATCGCAAACATATCATTATCCGTCCAGATTGAATGTAATTCTTGTCGTGAATGGGATGTGGGGTGAGTGAATATCACGCCAACACCTGCTTTGTATTCACCACATCCTGTCACTTACGTGGGCGCTCACATTGTGGCCCAATGCACGTTTCATACGACGTTGAAACAAAGCTTTACTAAAAAAACGTATGGCGAGAGACTTTATTTCGCTAAGCTGAAAATATGACATTCGAATAGAAACGTGTCTTTAGGTAAGTACTAGGGAATTAATAAATACTTTTTTGAACGAAATGTGTTAGTTGGTATTTATTTAAAAAAATATGTATTTTTCTATCCTCACGCCTTCCCAGAAGGGTCCCCGAAGGGGTAGGCAGAGGTGTATAGGACTACCTATACACCTCTGCCTATCCCTGACGGAAAGTGGTGTTTCCGCCATTTGGCGAAACGGAACGCGGCGCGCGCGCTTGCCGGTTAGCCGGTGACATTTTTGAAAGTGACATTACTCTTTAGTACGAGCCCTGAGCCCGCGCGCATGAACTCCCGCCGTGTGTGCGCCTAACTCTCGCTTGATTCGATCCCGCATAACGCTCATCGCTCATCACTGTTCATGTTTCGGCTCAATACCTAGTAACTTACATAGACTTAGTAACTTTGTGTGCATTTCCAATAAGTGAAGGAAGAAGGAGTGTCCCGTGACACGTGCCGCGTGGGGAACATCCATCAAATCAGGTCAGTTCACCTACTCTCGCCAGCCCATCCGTTCCCTTCACACCCCCGCTCATACCTCTTACTCCACTCATCAGCTCATCGAGCGACGAGGCCCACAAAGGCCCCGTCATACTTTTGATCCAATCGAGCCGGATTGGAATCTGCCCCTATATACAGTCCGCTATTTGTCATATTCACGTTGTTATATATGGAATTAGTGCCATAAGTATTCATATTTCTACCCATATTTCAGCTCGATTCTGTCAAGTAAATCTTAAATATACAGTCCACTCAATATTTTTTACATACGCCTCCATTTTGTTCTCGATTTGTTCACAATATTTTTTTCTCTCGGAGTCTTTTTTTTAACCTACCCTATTGGTATTTTTTATTTTTGTTCAACCAAGTTAATTTAATTGTTTGGTACTTGTACGCGCCGCTTAATAGATTATTTATTTTATCTATGCACTACTCACCACACTAACTCATTAGCTCATAACACTCTCCTAATCCGTTCCCAAAATCATTCACCCCGCTCCCTAACACATTCAAAAAGTCGACGCTTTCGCTATACACGCAACGCACGCGCTCCTTCAATAAAACTCCCTAAATTATCCAAAATACCGCGAGAGACTAATAAGTGTGTGGACTCATTAAATCCCAATATAAAGAGTGTGATCGTGCAGTGGAATCAGTGCCAGATGGAAAACTCCACTTCGAAGGACAATTCAAACTAACCCGCCAGGTACCTACCTATTCCTATCACTGCTGAAATACATCACAACTCTTCTCTTGATCCTAATCGCGCCGGATCATTTAACCCTATCACTCCAGACACGCAAATTCCCTCACAAAACACTCACAAGCTCATTATTTTCGCAAATTAAGTTCGCAATTCGCAATTTGTTCTCGATCATTCGCCATTTAACTACCTACACGGTTCAAATTAGAAAACGCGTCAATTCATAAAACGCATATATATTTAAACGCATTTATATATTTCATAACGCTTATTTATTGTATACAAAAAGTATTCCTTAACGCATCGTATAATTACCTACATATTTCTATTCTTTCGTTGAATCTAGAAATCACTCGCGGCATTTTGTAGTCGACTCACGCCAAGCAACGCTCGCCCTTATTATCGCACGCATTACGCCTAATTTCCCGTACATATTTTTGAATTCAATTCATCATGGCGGAATTAAAACGTAAAATATCTTTATTAGAATCGAAAAAAGAATCTTTGTTTGCTCGAGTGCAACAATTATTCGACCTTAGTCTAAAGGTTTCCGATCCTATAAATGAGCAACAATTTATGACTCGCGTCCAGTCGTTGGAAAAGACTAGAACTGATTTCTTGCAAACTATAGACTCGTTGAATATGTGTTATTTGCAACAGAACGAAGAGGTCAAACCATCGTTTAGCGAACTTGATGCATTTGATGATTTATACTGTAATATCATTGCCGTAGAAAAGTCGATCACGCAGCTCAAGGCCAACTCAGAACGTCGCAAATTCGAATTTTCTAAAAAGCTAGCTCCTATTGAATTGATAGGTTTTGATGGATCTCCATATAAGTGGCCAGTCTTTTATCAAAACTTTAAAAGTCTTATTCATGACAACCCCACGCTTTCACCCACCGAAAAGGCTCAATACCTAATTAGTAAACTTTCTAAGAGTGCATTGACCGCTTGCAGTAGTATTCCTAATACGGGAGAAAATTACAACATTTTATGGAATAATTTAGTCGAAAAATATCACGATATTCGAGTGCAAGCATCAATGTACGTTGAACAAATGTTACATTTTAAAACTCAAAACACTGACGCATTTTTGGAACAGTTCTGTACCGCCGAAGCCGCATTACGTCTTTTAGAAATTGATGATATCTCCGATTTTATTATAACTCACATCGCGTTGAGTAAATTAGATAAAGACACATTGAACCTTTTCGAACAAGCGCACCGCAGCGTTAAAATACCTACTTTCAATCAACTTAAGCAATTCATAAAAGAACAGAATAAAATTCATTCACTACGCTCATCATTATCGACGAACTCTAAACCTACCTACGCTAATAAAAATTATAACCCGCAAGTCCCACAACACGCTAAAAACACAAAATCTACACACGCATTTGTTGTCAACAACAACTCCGTTGTAGCCAGCAACGACGACACGTATTCTCACCCGCTTCACACACACAACACATTCACACACGCCTCGCATCGACTACCACAAACGCACCACTCGCTCACGCATCCCTCGCAATCACCCCGCAATTGTAATATTTGTAAAATCTATCCCGAACATGCACTTTTCAAGTGCAGTACTTTCTTATCACACAACGCACACACACGTAACTCGTTAATAACACAACACGGTTTTTGTCGAAACTGTTTGGGATTCCACAACATAAATAATTGCCAATCTCAAAACCGCTGCGCAATATGTCAAAGAAAACACCATACACTCATTCATGTAGATCAATCTAACAACAACAACCAAAATAACGCATATTATAATTCAAAATCATTCCAAAACGCTCACATTCACTCATCACCGCACACATCTTCACCTCAACGGTATAATACAAATACGAGTAGCCGCGCGAACGCGAACCGCTCGCAGCCGCCGCTATCGCCTACACCGCGCGAAGTAGATTGCAATATGCGCGGGCACTCCGTCGCTCGCAACGTAGAACCGCCCGCTTCAGCGCAGTCTCAAGCTAAGCAAACGCAGATGAACTTGTCACTTTCCGCTATTACACCTGCGCCTGGTAATAATAAAAATACCGTCGTATTATTACCTACTGCGTCTGTTTATGTTTATGATAATAATAAAAAATGTCACAAGCTCCGCGTATTCTTAGATACTGGTTCTATGAGCCATTTCATTACAAAACAATGTTGTGAAAAACTAAATTTAAATATTAAACCCGCTTCAACTACAATAAAAGGTATAGGCAACTCGGAAAGTATTTCGCTAGGAACCGCTTCTTTCATAATTCATTCCCGCTTTGACGAACGGTGTAATTACACAATAAACGCTCGTGTGATTAATTCTATCACCGATCACTTGCCGAACGCACCCATAGACTTGTCTCAATTAGATCATCTGCGAAACGTGCCTATGGCAGACGATGATTTCCACACGCCGGCAGACGTTGACTGCCTTATAGGTAATGAACTCTTTGCATTATTGTTGCGCGGGAACAAAGTAACTTCTGCCCGGTCACCTGTTATCGGTGTGGAGACTACGCTCGGATATATCGCTATGGGGCGCGCGGACTGCGACCCGTCTAACACGCGCTCAAATGATAAGACATTTTTTTGTAATGTTGACTCGCCTTCTTTAGACAATTTGACGCAACGCTTTTGGGAACTCGAAAGTGTACCGAATAAAATACATTATAGTCCGGATGATAAGATGTGTGAAAATATTTTCCAGTCTACCTACACGCGTGACGACAGTGGTACCTACACTGTCAGTCTCCCATTTAAGTCCGATCCCTCTGAACTCGGTGATTCTTACACGACCGCTAAACGCCGTTTAATTAATTTAGAAAAAAAGCTAGACGCTATCCCGGAATTACGCAACGATTATAATGCCACAGTGCAAGAATATATTGATCGCGGTTTTTTAACCAAAGTCGGGGTGGACGATCTCCGTCCCACCGATAACGCTTACTACATACCGCATAGGGCCGTTTATCGACCGGAAAAAACAACATCAAAAACTCGGATTATTCTTGACGCATCATGTAAAACTACTTCTGGAAAATCGCTCAACTCATTATTATTTACAGGACCCAATTTACAACGCAACATATTTGATTTATTAATTAACCTACGCATATTCTCCATCGCTCTCACCTCAGATATTGAGAAAATGTACTTTTGTGTCAAACTCGCACCAGGTCATCAACCTTTTCAGCGCATATTATTTCGCTTTAATTCGGAGTCCGCCATTGAAGTCTTTCAGTTCAATCGGGTATCATTCGGGATATCTAGCTCGCCTTACCTCGCCATGCGCGTAGTGCGACAGCTCGCGGCTGACGAACGCGACAAGTTTCCGATCGGCGCGCTAGAAGCCGAGAACCGAATGTTCATGGATGACTATGTTTCGTCCATGGACGGAATAGACGAAGCCGAACGTACTTATCATCAGATGGTGAACATGTTCATGGCCGGGGGCTTCAATTTAGTAAAATGGAATTCAAATAGCTCCTAACTCATGAATAAAATTCCGCACTCGCATAAAAATCCACAACAAATAAACTTTGACGCAGATAGTGAATTAACCACAAAAATTATTGGAATGCAATGGCAGCCCCACGATGATATTTTTACCTATAAAATCACCGATGATGATTCTGACGTTTGTACAAAGCGCACTATCCTTTCCGCTACCGCTCGTCTTTTTGACCCTTTAGGTTTTTTAGGCTGTATTACAGCTTTTATGAAATTGTTAGTTCAGGAGTGTTGGCAACGCGAGTTAGACTGGGATCAACCTGTCCCGGATTCCATACGACAAAAATGGACTCAGTTCAGAAGTGAACTCTCGGATCTGTCTAAATTAAGTATACCGCGACATGTAGGTATAACCGCAGGGTCTCACGTGACTATCGTTGGTTTCGCTGACGCTAGTGAAAAATGCTACGGAGCTGTTTTATATGTTCGTGTCGGTACTAACGCGGATTCACCAGGAGTTGTCAACCTTCTTAGCTCTAAATCACGCGTAGCACCGCTGAAGAAAGTGTCTCTCGCTCGCCTGGAATTATGCGCCGCATTGCTCTTAGCTAATCTCATATCCTGTGTACGTGATATTATAAGTGAACGCTGCCCAATAAATTATATATACGCATTCTCTGATTCAACTGTGGCATTGACGTGGATACATTCACCCGCTTTTAAATTTCACACTTTCGTAGCAAACAGAATTACGGAAGTTAATTCCAAGCTTTCAGCCAACCACTGGTATCACATCAGTGGTGATGAGAACCCAGCAGATATAATATCGCGACCTGTTACACCTAAACACCTATTAAATCAGGAAAAGTGGTTTCACGGACCGCAATGGGTTTCTCACCCTATCAAAGAGTGGCCCATCAAACAATTTCTTGTATCGCCCAATAAAGTCGATAATCTAGAAGAGAAAACTGTTTCTCTCGTCACTGAAATTGACATAACTGAAACTCATTTAATAGATAAATTGATAGAACGCTTTTCATCCTATAAAAAACTATTACGCGCCACAGTATACGTACTGCGTTTCGCAAAAATTATACGCACAACCGGTTTAATCACACCGTTTGACTTAGATAACGCTGAACTCTTTCTCATACGTCACGTACAAAGTAATTGCTTGGCTAAAGATATCCACGCTATTAAAAATAATAAACGCATCAGTAAGTCCCTCATTAAACTCAACCCGTTCATTGACGACGAAAATATAATTCGTGTCGGCGGCCGACTAACGCATTCGCAACTTAACTATGGACAGAAACACCCTATTATTCTTCCATCGAAACATCGCCTTACCCAGCTCATTGTTGACTATTTTCACGTATGTAATCTGCATACTGGTCCTTCCCTATTACTTTCCCTGCTTCGACAGAAGTTTTGGATTCTAGCCGCTAGAAACTTGGTGAGACAAAGAGTACACCAATGTAATACGTGTTTTAGACTTAACCCTAAATCATCTAACCCATTAATGGGTGATCTCCCATGTTTTCGAGTGTCCGAAGCTAAGGCTTTTGTGTACACGGCTGTTGATTATGCCGGTCCCTTTTACATCACACACATTCGTCGTCGTGATGTTAAAAGCCAAAAGGCTTATATTTGTCTATTTTGCTGTCTTACCACTAAGGCTATTCACCTTGAATTAGTCTCTGACTTAAGCTCAGATCTTTTCCTCGCAGCCTTCAATCGATTTATCTGTAGAAGAGGCCCTGTGGCCATTATATATTCTGATGGAGGCACCAATTTTTTAGGCGCTCAACGCAAGCTCGATTCTATTTATACGCTATTAGAGTCTGACTCTCATAAAAATTACATTGGTCAACAATTAGCTGATCAGCGCATTAAATTTCTGCATAGCCCACCTTATGGCCCGCATTTCAATGGACTTTGCGAGATTAATGTACGCTGTGTTAAAACTCATCTTTTCAAACAAATAAATCTTCAGGTATTAACCTATGAAGAGTTCAACACTGTCTTGGTACAGATAGAAGGCTTATTAAATAGTAGACCTCTGTGTGTATTAAGCTCAGACCCGTCTGATTTATCCGCTCTAACGCCTAATCATTTTTTAAATGTAACACCCTTAAAATTTCTACCAACTGAGGATGTTTCAAACATAGCTGACTGACGCTTATCTCGATATCAATTTTTGGAAAAAATAATTCAAGACTTCTGGCGTCGTTGGAGTCAGGAATATTTATCTTCACTTCAACAACGCGCAAAGTGGAATACGCTAACTAATCCAGTTCAGCTAGGTTCTGTAGTAGTTATCAAAGATAACAATGCGCACCCTCTTTGTTGGCCGTTGGGCATCGTGGAGGAAGTATACCGCGGTAAAGACAATATTATTCGCACATTAAAAGTTCGCACTGCTTCTGGTACTTATATACGTCCAGTTGTAAGAGTCTGTCCTCTTCCTCTGCAATAAGTTTAAAAATAAATATATGTTTAGTTTTAGTTCTTTCAAACGCACCCGCATTTACTCGCTCATTAGTTTAACGCTTTTTCAACTTTCTTCTAGAGGAAACCTCTAGGCCGGGGGAGTTGTACGCGCCGCTTAATAGATTATTTATTTTATCTATGCACTACTCACCACACTAACTCATTAGCTCATAACACTCTCCTAATCCGTTCCCAAAATCATTCACCCCGCTCCCTAACACATTCAAAAAGTCGACGCTTTCGCTATACACGCAACGCACGCGCTCCTTCAATAAAACTCCCTAAATTATCCAAAATACCGCGAGAGACTAATAAGTGTGTGGACTCATTAAATCCCAATATAAAGAGTGTGATCGTGCAGTGGAATCAGTGCCAGATGGAAAACTCCACTTCGAAGGACAATTCAAACTAACCCGCCAGGTACCTACCTATTCCTATCACTGCTGAAATACATCACAGTACTTAAGTACGCAATAAATAAGTAATAAGTGCTTGTCTGTGTGATCGGCTCATATATTGGATAAGATATATTGTTTTGCTCGACATTTTATTTTACATTTCTGCAATCAGTTATTGTCCAACCTGCTACAGCTCATTAGTGAAGTTTATTCTGCTTGCCCATCGAATACTTACTCACTACTTTGTAAGTTGTATTGTTATCTAAACCGTTAGTTAAGCATTTTTATAATCTCAACACATACGTTCGTTGTTGAAATTATTAGCATTACATAAACAACACTTGACATTGCGCTTGATAAAACGGAACGATTAGCGTTGTGTAACTGCTGCCTTATGCCCATAGCACTAATGGTAATTTTCTTTTGAGTGGCATAAATACGTACTTATTTTCGTAATTATAATTGTTAATGTTTATGATCTATTAATTTCAGCACATAGTCTTTTGGTTTTGCCTATAGTTTAAAATATTAATTAACTCGGGTAAATAAGTAAAATCCGTAAGTTCAACTCATTTCACTTTAAAATATCACATTTCAGCACTTGCCTTTTAGTGTTTTGATTGTTCAATATCCCAACTTTAAAAATGCCGTCTAAGGTCCAAGCTGCGATGTTTAGAGAAGATGTTAAGGCTATTTCCTTGCTTAAGAAAATAGGGCTGGCCATAGTTGAAAGAGATTTTTTAAAATATACACTAGAAGATTTTACCGCTCGATTTGACAAGATAGAATCACAACGAGAAAGATTGGAACGCGTCTATTATGACATTCTGGGTGATTCTAACACGACTGCCGAACAGGAACACACTTATACTAGTAACTTTCAGGGTGCTATGGACGAGTACCAGGAAATTTTTGTGATAAACAAAAGGCTTTCCTCTCACTCAGCTCACGACAATGAACACAAAAGCTCTCAGCTCGCTAACACGACAGCGGTCCTTTCTCAAATTGCCTTACCGAAATTTTCTTCAAAGGTTGAGGATTGGCCATCTTTCATCTTCCGAAGCCTCACCAACGACATGGCCAACCTTTCGGATGCTGTTAAGCTCCACTACCTGTTCTCATGCCTTTCCGGCGAAGCTCTGAGTATGATTTCACACCTTAAAATCACCAACGAGAACTTCAACGTGGCCCTTGATGTTTTGGTGAAACGGTACGAGAACCGTCGCGTTTTGATCGATTAGTTTGTGGACATCATACTCGGACTCCCAAACATTACTTCACGCTCTGATATCCGCACGCACTTCCTGACACCTCTTATTTCAGCACAATGCGCTCTGCACAACCTTGATCTGACCATCAAAGATAGCGATTACGTTTTCGTGTCCATAGTGGTACGTAAACTCAAAGGCGAACTTCGCACCCTCTTCGAGCGTAGGTACGGATCGTGTCAGTCTCTGCCCACCCTTCAAAATCTTATCTCTTTTTTAGAAGAGCACGCGCGTTGTATAGAATCAGAGTTTTCTAGCAACGTGCCTGCCTAACCCGCCCACACCCCTAGCCAGCCCAGCTCATCTCGTAGAGAGTCTCCCGTGAGCCAGTACCCACGTATACCTCGCCAGTCACCCTCACATCAGCAGTTTCGCCCCATAGCCCCTGCTGTTACTCGACGAGAGTACTCATCCCCGCCCGCCCAACTGCGATCAGCTACTTATGTTACTAAGCCCACACCACCTGCGAACTTCTACTGCCCTTACTGCCAGACCAAGGGGCACAAGTTGATCGCATGCTCGCGATTCAACAATCAGCCCATACAAGGTCGCTGGGATTTTATTAACGCTCGCGATCGTTGCAGTCGTTGCCTCGGACCTCATTTCGAGGACCAGTGTAAGTCCACGGGAGCATGTAAGGAGTGTGGCAACATTAACCACCACACGTCTTTGCATCGCCCCGCTGACACCTGGTCTTCAGCTCAATCGTCAGCCCATCTTCTTCCTCCACATTTAAGGGAACAGCCCAGACAACGTAACACGCAAGATTACGCTCAATTCTCAGCTCATGCCCCACAGAGTGCTTCCACACCCCACCCAAGCCCTCCCTTAAATACACGCTCGCGCGGTACGTCTCGCGTACGTAGTCCACAACAATGACTATCCACCATAACTGAGCACCCAGAACTAGAAGAGCACGAACATACATTATCAGCACACACACACCCACATTCAGCACACACACATCCACAATCACCACACACTCATCTACCTCAAATTCGCACCACAACATCAACTCATACTAACATTTGCAACTCTGCACATACAGATCATTCACCTATTTTATTACCTACGGTCTCACTAAACATTGCTGACGTACACGGTCAGTTTCACAAAGTAAGAGCCTTGTTAGATTGTGGTAGTATGATAACTTTAATTACTCAGCGCATGGCGCGTATATTAAATCTGCCCTTTAAACCTACAACTCTAAAAATCGCAGGGGTTGGTAATCAGCGCGCACAAGAATCGAAAGCATCAATATCTATTGTTTGCCGCCCCGCAAATAGAGACACGCCCACTATTACGGCCACAGCTCATATTTTGAATAATGTTACCGGTTATTTACCTTTAGAGAAAGTACCAGATATTGTTCATAACGGCGGTCACCCGCAAATCCCCTTAGCGGATCAACAATACCACACACCAGCCCCAGTAGACCTGCTCTTAGGTGCCGATGTTCTCGGTCAGGTTCTGGACGGGACTAAGGTCTCGTTGGGCCGGGGGAAGCCCATAGCCTTCGGCACGATTTTTGACTTTGCGTTGATAGGACCTATTGAAAATGCATGTACCACGCAAACGCGACAAGTTAACACAGCTAATATAATCGGCCCACATGAACATGACTCTGTTCATGACATCCGTAGAAGTTTAGAGAAGTTCTGGGAGTCGGAAGAACCCCAACTACCTCGAAAACCTAGCACACTGCAAGATCAATGTGAACAGATATTCCGCACTACTACTACTCGTGAGCCAACAGGCCAATATACAGTAACTTTACCCTTCTTACATAACGCACCTGAGTTAGGTAAAACCCATGCTATTGCACTACGTAGGTTTCTTAATTTAGAAAAGAAGCTACTTGCAAACCCGCCCTTCCGCACGAAATACAATGAGTTTATGACCGATTATATAAACCTAGGACATATGTCACTATGTCACCCTAGTACCTTTGCCCATAAACCTCACTTCTACATACCTCACCATGGTATATTTAAGGCTGGCTCAGACAAGTTACGTACTGTCTTCGATGGCAGTTGTAAAAGCTCAAATGGCGTCAGCCTAAATGATTGCTTACACACTGGTCCAGCTCTTCAACAAGATATTATTGACATTATTATGTCATTTAGAACACACCCAATTGTTCTCAGTACTGACATTAGAATGATGTTCAGAAACATACTCATGCATCCAAACCATAGGCAATACCAACTAATCCTGTGGCGGTCATCACCTGACCAACCACTGCTCACTTATGCTCTAAACACTGTAACCTACGGGTTACGGTCCAGCCCGTATCATGCAATCCGCACTCTGCTCCAGCTGGCAGATGACGAAGGCCACCGGTACCCTCAAGCTGCCCAGGTTCTACGTAATTCCATATACGTCGACGACATTCTATGCGGCCATGACTGTCTAGACTCTGCTCAGGCCCTTCAAGATGAGTTAATCAATCTACTTGCCCTAGGTGGCTTCCAGCTCAGTAAGTGGACTTCAAACTCACCCAAACTCCTAGAACGATTCGCTGACCGATTCGAATCGATGACCAGTGTGATATGCCCAAGGACTTTAACTTCAGCCCAGATTGTAACTCGATTAAAGTGCTGGGAATTCAGTGGATTCCTCAAGCAGATGAGTTCACTTACCGCATCTCTCTCCCCCCAATAACTCAAGTTACAAAACGCTCAATCCTCAGCACAACAGCTTCACTTTATGATCCTAATGGTTGGGTCACTCCTGTTATAGTTCGCGCTAAACTCCTCTTACAAAAATTATGGCTCTTAAAGATAGGGTGGGATGAACCCACTCCTCATGAAATAAACACAGAGTGGTCCCACATCTATCGGGATCTCTCACACTTGCCACGTCTTCGCTTGCCTCGTCACATTTGTGCAAACAAACGCACGTCTACCTACTCGCTTCACGGGTTCGCTGACGCTTCTGAGCTCGGTTTCTCCGCATGTATTTACTTACGCGAGCTCAATGCGAACGGATGTGTCAGCGCACACCTGATTCTCGCTAAAACCAGAGTCGCCCCTATCAAAACTCGACTCACTATCCCAAAATTAGAATTATCCGCTGCAGCTCTTTTATCCCAGCTCATGACCCGTGTCTCTGCCCAATTATCGCCTCATATAACTATTCAACAACATGTGTGTTGGTCTGACAGCACAATAGTGCTTGCATGGCTCAATACACCCCCGCATCGGCTTCAAGTATTTGAAGCCAATAGAGTTACTCAAATAACATCTAGCCCAATCCAGTCTACCTGGAGACATGTACCATCTGAGTTAAACCCAGCTGATTGTGCAAGCAGGGGAATGTCAGCTCAATCTCTCGCATCGCATAACCTTTGGTGGTCTCCAGATTGGCTCAAGGAGTCACCTGAGACTTGGCCTCACATGCCTTCAGCTCTAGGTCATCATACATTACCAGGCCTTAAGCCCAAGAAAGTACAAGCTCATATAGCTGTTCCGGACCTAGATCTGGATTTACTGACTCGCTTCAGCTCTCTTGACAAGCTAGTCGGAGTGACAGCTTGTATAAAACGCTTCATATTTAACTGTCAGAACAACCGAACTGCACGACACTCAGGTCCTCTGTCAGTTCTTGAACGTAAAAATGCTCTGCTCTTTTGGGTACGCTCTGTCCAAAGCAATAAATTTGCCGAAGATATACATCGTATTAAAACCAAACAAATATGTACTACTAGACTTCAGCGCCTCTCGCCATTCATGAAAGACTCTCTCTTGAGAGTCGGTGGCCGCCTCTCTCAGGCTGCAATTAGATATGATGCACAACACCCACTCATCTTACCAAGCTCTAGCCCACTTGTAGATCTCATCATAGACTACTACCACAGAATACACTGCCACCCTGGTGCTGACACTCTACACGCTATACTTCGTCAACAATTTTGGATATTATCTGCACGTCGTGTTATAAGACATCGAGTTTTTAAATGCATTCAATGTTTTCGATGCCGCGCTCAACCAACAGCCCCATTCATGGCCGATCTGCCAGCAGATAGGGTTACACCTCAGCCAGTATTTAGTCAGGTCTCAACAGACTTTGCTGGCCCCTTTCTCGTCAAAGCCAGCACATTGCGCAACGCTAAACTGTTAAAGGCATATTTTTGTATATTCGTCTGCCTCTCAACTAAAGCGGTTCACTTGGAGCTCGTATCGTCACTCAGCACAGAAGCATTTCTTGCAGCATTACAACGCTTTATATCGCGTCGCGGTTCTCCTGTTCTTATACGCTCAGATTGTGGTACAAACTACGTAGGTGCTAGGAATCACCTTATTGAAGTTCAAAACTTTCTCAAAGCCAGTAATGATACGATCACACACAAGCTTTCTAATCAGCACATAACTTGGTTATTAAACCCTCCTAAGGGTCCCTGGTTTGGGGGCCTTCATGAAATAGCTGTGAAGTCTACCAAACAATTAATTTATCGCGTAATAGGTGACCAACACCTTACTTTCGAAGAATTTGCTACCCTTTTGACACGAATCGAAGCTGTACTCAACTCCAGACCTCTCTGCCCACTTTCATCTGATCCATCAGATCTTGAACCATTAACCGCCGGCCATTTTCTAATTGGCCGTCCACTCACTGCTCTGCCCGAGCCATCCTTCGAAGATAGGCCAATCTCAGCCCTTAAACGTTTTCAGCTCATTCAAGCTCTTTCTCAGCGCTTTTGGACTCTATGGACCAAATCCTACCTTCATACCTTACAATCCCGATCCAAATGGCTCTCTCCTACCTCCCCTCCTCAAGTTGGTGAACTAGTACTCATACACGAGGACAACCTGCCTCCGCTCCATTGGAAACTTGGAAGAATTGTCAGCACATTACCCGGGAAGGATGGAGTGATAAGGGTCGTGGATCTGGACACTGCTCATGGACGCCTCCGAAGGCCCCTGCTCAAGATAGCCAGGCTGCCTTTGGATTCTGCTCAAGACTCTCAGCCCGGCCGCCCCCAGGATGTTTCCGCCATTTGGCGAAACGGAACGCGGCGCGCGCGCTTGCCGGTTAGCCGGTGACATTTTTGAAAGTGACATTACTCTTTAGTACGAGCCCTGAGCCCGCGCGCATGAACTCCCGCCGTGTGTGCGCCTAACTCTCGCTTGATTCGATCCCGCATAACGCTCATCGCTCATCACTGTTCATGTTTCGGCTCAATACCTAGTAACTTACATAGACTTAGTAACTTTGTGTGCATTTCCAATAAGTGAAGGAAGAAGGAGTGTCCCGTGACACGTGCCGCG
This sequence comes from Drepana falcataria, assembly GCA_945859725.1. NCBI lineage: Eukaryota > Metazoa > Arthropoda > Insecta > Lepidoptera > Drepanidae > Drepana > Drepana falcataria. The sequence continues at coordinate 4,491,303 of OX243926.1, forward strand.
TGGAGAACATCCATCAAATCAGGTCAGTTCACCTACTCTCGCCAGCCCATCCGTTCCCTTCACACCCCCGCTCATACCTCTTACTCCACTCATCAGCTCATCGAGCGACGAGGCCCACAAAGGCCCCGTCAAGTGGTTTTCACTTTCCGCGAGAGATATATATTTAGGTGCCAACGTGACAGATGGCGAGTCCATCGCCGTTACTCAAGCACGTCATTGCATACGCCATTGAATGTTGCATTATCGGTGTTTTCTTTCATCGTAATGCTCGGGTTTGACTGATCACTGTACTTAGTTTAGAAAAACTCTTTGGTGCAGTCGGGATACGAACTTGCAATCTTTGTTTTACAGGCAAACTGATCGAACCACTCGGCCACCATGGCCCTCTCTATCAATCTAGCTTTACTTTCGCGTACTAGCTGTTTACTTCATTCTACCTTAAAACACGTGGTCACACCGTGAACAAATTTTTACCTTTAACCTCAAAAGTAGCGAATAAAAGACCATATACTTATATAAGGACATAAACATTCATATCACCACGAATCCTTAACGTGAGCAGACAGAATAAAGCGCCAGTTACCTCTAAATGAGGAAAGCGGGTCTTGAAAATGTATGGGCAATTTTAGTAACTACCTATACCTATTCAATATGAGAGTTTTGTTCTTCTGTTTTTCCTTCTTCCTCGCTATGTTGTTTCTATTTAAGACATGTACTAGGATCGCCTTAAGTATTTTTTTTCCCTGTTACCACGAACCAATAAAATTATTTGTGTACCTACATTACGCATTGAGTATTCAATTCATCAATTAGATCAAGCTATCGACTTGAGTATACTTCCATCTTGTACTTCGATGTGGATGTAAGTACTTTGGATGTTTTATCATAATTCACCTGTCGCGTAGGGTCGTTACACCAAAGGCGCAAGCAGTCTCGTCTTATATCCGCCTGCGCACTAATTTATAAAATTAACGTAGCTAATATCAACCTTATGCTTGCAATAATAAGAATGATTATATCTTGAAGAATCTAAGCACCAATTTTGCCCAGTTTCACATAAATCGCATCGTTTAGGTCCGCTGGAACAGACGGATATATTCGTTACGTATGTAAACGGCTATTTACATAATTCATCCGGTGCCGCTTCCCGCATGGGCCTTCGTTTATAATTTCGCCGTATGTTAAACTATGGTTATAGCTTTATATTCCTGTTATAGTTGACTGTAACGTTGATGCCGGTAATAAGGTGCGCTGTCTATCTCGAGTCAAATAACGTAACTTCAAATGGTGAAAACGTTACGGTATATTGAAACATGCGAGCAGTTATTTCACTTCGAATTAGTGGATTCAAAGGAACTACTAAAGGGAAATAGGGAAGCCTTATTATTCCAGCGAATAAGAAAGAAATTATTTATTTAGCTATCAGTAGCATTGAAACACCATTAACCTGTGTGTACATTTTTAGAACAGTAATATTTGTAGTTTCTAGAGTCAAACGCAAATGGGTTGAGTTCACCAGGACACCATAGGTGTAGAGGAGTGGACGCAGAGGCATCTCTAGAGCTCTTCAAGCACTCTTACGCCACAAAAGCTGCCATGCGCCATACTGTCTGCGACGTAAAGGATTATACATATTTCCGTGGAGAAATTTCTCTTTTCAATATCTATGTATTTAAGAAGTTAAATACGTATTTACAAAATAAATACAAACGACATTACTATTACAGGAACAGCTGTATTGATTCTTTTATGTAGGCCAACATAGGTATACCATACGCCCGTAATTTGTTAACTTATATTGTAGTTATTACAGTATCATTTGGCAGCTGCATTGTAGGATGGGCATTTAATGCTCCAATAGGGGAAATTCATGAAGACGTCATCATTACTCATTATAATTTCAGCCTCAGGTAGTCGAATGTCGAACCTAGAACTCCTCCATAGAGTTAAAATTATTGATTAGACGCCGCCTGTATCCATCGCTTGTCTTTTCGGCGATTTTCAGCGGAGAAAGTGAAATTCCGAGCGACCCGAACCACGAACTTCACGATGAAGGAAAATATCCCCACTATTAGAACTGCATGCTTAAGAAACGGTGATACACTCATCTGTCACGTTGGCATCTAAATATGTATCTGGGGAGAAGAGTGTCATTACATCTATAACCTTCTCCTTATGCCTCTAGCAGGAAGGCGTTAAGATAATTATTGTTAAATTCTAATCATATTCAATTACTATCATTTTGGGTAAACCGATTCTAGGCGAATATGCATAGGTACATCCAGAGTTAGGACTGGAAAATTGTGCCCGTATTTTTATTCCACCATGCGTAGGAATATGTTGCGTACTCCCGGTAACATAATGTAGACAACCCTACTTCGCTGCAAGAGCTTTTAAGATAAGAGCCGCTAAAAGCTAATTAGTCACGCACGTGAGCTTACCCTAAGTTCTACAAAATAACATTCCCAGTTGTACCACTTATTACAATGTAGGTACGTCATATAGTTACACCCCCGAGGTGTCTAGTTTGCTATAGCGGTTCCTCCATACAAATTGTCATTGCCGATCTCCATACGAAATTTAATCAAATTTCGTTCGGTAATGTGTGTAAACACAACAATCATACACATTGCATTGATTAAATATTAGTCTGTTATTTTTTCTCTACCGTAAGACCACGAGTTTTCTTTTTTAAGCTCTCTTAAGAACATGAATTGTGTGTAACTTCTGGATTAGTGGGAGATGCATAGTATCTTATTTTTCTTTCTCTTTCAATATTTTAAGAACTTTGATTCATGCGGCGTTCCTAGTTCAAATATAGGTAAAGAAACCACTATTACTATACTATTTTCTTTATAGAATATAATTTTCCAACTCATACAATCCCATGTATTGCTCGTGGGAAATAAACTGATTATGCAAACGAAACGCTGCCATTGTTATACATAATATAATATTCAGGATATCGTAGGATAGGATATCCTCGGGATACCGATTTGGGACGAATATTTTATCTGTAAGTAGTTAGTTTCAACTGTTCTTTGTAAATACTATCTTCTATACATATAATAAATATTCAGGACATCTAGACAAATGTAGCGTGAGATAGAACCTGCATGAGAAATAAAAATTACTCATCTCACAACACTTTGAGGACAGGAATCCAACCAGCAACCATTATCAGGCCTGAGGCCAGGCGACTAATTTATTTATTTATTTATTGATCACCAACAAGATGTACATTATTACAAGTAATAAAAATCATTCGAAGTTGCGCCCGTGCTAAATGCCATCTTAATTATAGGTGAAAACTGCATGCAAAAAAAACAGAAGAGTAATTAACTAAAATTAAACTAGCAAAATAAGATTAAACAACATAAACATCATTTAGCTAATATATAAAATTTAGGTTTAAGGAGTTACATTATAAATAAAGCATGTTACAACTAATGGGCGAGTCGATCAGTTTTGATTCATATGTATAAGTATTATTCTACGTATACTGTAGGCATCGAACGCAATCTGTTCTCAATGTTCTCAACATTGAGAACGCATTGCGTAAGTACCTACCTAGTTGTTAGCTTCGGTTTGGAATCCCAAAAAAATGTAGCAAGGGTCAATCTGATTTTGACAATTTGACGACCGTCTGGTCTAGTGGTTAGAGCTCCTGACTGCGAAACTTCAGGTCGCGGGTTCGAATCCCGCTGAGGGCAGATATTTCTGTGATGAACACGAGTATTTGTAGGTACCTTCGTCTTGGGTGTCCTATGTATTTATGTATACATCTATATAAGTAAATATATCGTTGTCTAGTTGCCATAACAAAAGCTTTGCTTACTTTGGGACTAGGTCAATTTGTGTGCAATTGTCCCGAGGTATTTATTTATTTATAATCGTGATAACTCAGTCGTACAATCCCTATCCCTATTTTCTCACGTGTAGGAAGTCCAACGTCCCAAACATGTGCGGCCAATTAATCACGAGAGACGCCATGTGTTCAGTCCCTACCTCACTCCAAATGACAATTACCGAATAGTTGCTACATTTATAGATTCTAGGATTGTCTGTTACAACATTATATTGAGTAAAAGGTCCTGTAGTACCTCTTTGAAGTGATAGTATGACAGGCTTATAAAATACTTTGTTGCTTGAGATGAGTGTAAAGCTTTATATCACACTGGAGTTCAATTGAGATGAATTTAGTTACTACCTTTACAGATGGCGAGTTCGCGGCCGTTTCTCAAGCAGGGTTCCTGACTATAGTGCAACTAACTAACCCATCGGAAACCGTTAAGAAAGCGTGATGTTTTTTTTTTTCTTTTTATTAAAGGAGTTTTGTCGCACAGCGACTATGTCACTCCGTAAGGACACCTGGATATAAAAGTACTTAAAATCTACGCATATATAACTTTAATAAATATTTTATATCGTCAAAACTAAACCAAATGATCTTTGTAAAAGACAGACAGATTTTACTAGTTTCTACCGGATTCTTCCAGAAATGTTTTCGTACATACATACATACATATCATCACGCCAAGTCCCTAACGGGGTAGGCAGAGGATATAGAGCGCCAGTTCTCCCTAGACATACCTCTTTCGCTTCGTCCACATTCATCAGTCTCTTACATACATGCTTGTCGGTTTCGAGTTTGTGTAAATGTTTTCGTAACCAGTGATAAAATGAATTTTAAAATTGGCAATTTTATTTGACCTTTTATGCCTTTCATTAAAAATGTCATGTGTTGCAAACTTCAACAACAAACAACTTACGAGGAATTCAATAGCGGCAACACTAAAACTCAATGTGTATTGTACAGATAAAGATCCAATTTAACGCCCTCGCTTCACCCTCGCACCCTGCAACTGTCAACACTCAGTTTTTTATCGTCAACTAATTGTTTGTTTATATTAGGCCCGCTCTTGTTAAAAGCAGTCTCAGAAAATAAAACCATCTCGCTGAATCATTTATTACGATTTGTTTTTGTTTATTCTGTGAAATGAGCTCTTCAAGTGAAAAGAAATAAAATGTCTTATTTAAAATACAAGTACGAAATACATTATACCTGTATATATTATTATTATATATGTTATGTATTTCAGCTAAGATTTTAACTATTGATGTATGTAACATCAATAGTTAAAATCTTAGCTGAAATAAAACTGTCGTTTAACAAAATTTGTAAAAGCTTTTTTTATTATCTTCGAATCTTCACAATTTCTTTCAAAGGGGTGCCCGAAGGGATAGGCAGAGGTGAATCACACCCTTTTTCCAGAGATATACTTATATAGGTGCCAAAATGACAGATGGGAGTCCGTCACAGTTTCTCAAGCACGACTAAACATAATATGTACATCTTTGAATTTCTTCTCGATGATTCCCTTCACCGTAAAACTTCACTGTACTTCATAACTTCAAAATCTAGACCAGCGTGGAATTATAGACAAAATAGACATATTTATTTATTGAACATTTAATCGTAATTCAATTCATTTCTATTACCTGTACTATTAGGTATTCTGTGCCTCTATCCCATTTAGTATTTTAGATTTTATTCAAAGCGTAGAATTTTAATTTGAATGAAGAATTCAGTCACGAAGGCGTTAATGAAGGCAATCTTTAAATGCTTCCAGGAGCGCTCACTTTATTGCATTCTTACGCCTTTGTTCAAGTGGCCATCTATTTTAACGACCATTCACGACGCTCAAGCTATGACCCATGCATGAATGGCGAAGAAGCGTGAACAGTTCTAACTTTAGCACCTGCCAAGATAATGCTTTACACGTCATGTAAAAACATAAAAGCTTTACGATCAAATGTGGGATAGCGTCTGGAGTTAAACAAGTATATCTTAGTTACTTGTCATCAAAGCCATCTGAGAATTCGAATACGTAAGTGTTTTTACTTTTTTTTTACATCCTTAGATCTTTAGTGATATTTTCAAACAGAATGCGTAATGATATTCTTCTGGCACAAAAAGGGATGCCAAACTAAAAATTTGGGTAACTTTGTGATCCGGAGATTGAGTTATATGGATATCAAACAAACTCTCAAAGGGCTGATCGAAGTTTTACAAAGTTTTCCTTTGTCCCACAACATTTTGTACGAGTGCTCACAAATTTGTCTACTCGAGGCAAAGATTAATATTTACGTATAAATACGAATCTTATTTATTTACGTACCAAAGCGAATTTCGAATTCAATTCTCAAAGTTAAATAAGAACATTCATTCTGATTACAAGAATTGCGTAGTTTGTATTTTGCTACACGTGCTTTTATCATTACGTCATCAGTCATCAGCTCTACGTTAAAAATCAGCATCATATTCTTATTGAAGGACAACCTTTAAAAGTTTATAGCATTAAATTTGCAATTCGAGACACAACAAGCCCACATTTAATCGGCTCAAAAAATGTTGGCATTGAAATCATTATTTAGGTATAATGTACGATATTATATTTCCGTAAAACTAGCTCTAGTATAGATGCACCATTAACTTCATAAGGTCTTTCAGAGCTCAGAGCCAGTAATGACCGGAGGCTACGGCTACAGACTAAATCGATTTGTGCCGCTCACTTGGAAGAGATAAGATACTGAGACAATATTGAACCAATCATTCTGGTAGTTCGGTTGCTGCTCAAATCAGATGTATTATTCATCATTATAGAATGAATATTAAATCCCCTCTCTCATTCAAAACAGATTCCATTAAAAAACAATTACAGGCTGATTATGTCATGAGCCATGTTCAGTTTCTTTAGCTTTTCAATGAGTTATAATATTCGCACGAAAGGATAAAAAAAGGTTATTAAAAGCGGTTATAACTTTGCTGCAGACGAAAAAATTATGTAAACAAAGATGTCAAATATTATAAATTATTGATACAATTATCGGTCACTGTGACTCAAAATTACAAACATTTGGTCATACTTCTTCGCCATCTATACCTTTTTCAAAATATGATGGCAACATTATATATCAATGGATACAGTCTTTTATAGACGCAAAAACATATAAGAAAGTTCACCGAGGAAAGATTCTATAAAAATGTAAATGCACAAGAAACAATGAATCCCACCCTTGTGTTACCTATCTGCGAAGGAATAAAACTCTCCTTACTTAACTTGGGCACAGTGGTGTATACATTCGTACCTATATTTGTAGCGAAACAATGTGCCTCTGACTCATGGGGCGACTGTTTCCGGTACATAAATTCCGCGAGAGGGCGCATACATCGATCCTTGCGGCTAGTTTGACTTTCGCAAAAAATATCAGTAGACTTTGTTGCCTGAATTTTTTTTGAACGATTATGCGTTTCTTTCAATTAAATAAAATTACAATTCTGTGTCGATCTCTGTAAATATTATGTTCTGTCCATGCTCATAAACTGTCGAACGGATTTGCGAGAATTATACAGGATAAGCTTTGTTAAGAATATTATATGTTCTTATTCTATGTGCACTAAAAACATTATTCCGATGGGATCATACTGCCGGATTTATATTATACAAATACATATTATTAGATCAAGGCGCATATTTCAAATGAAGTCAAAAGTTTGAATTAAAAAGATACGCTAATCAGCATGCTCCGTGCGAAAACATTGTCTTAAGACAAAACCTCGTTCGTAGATTCGTAGAACAAAGCGTAGCGTGGTTCGCAGGCGTGTCGCTGTAGCCCAATCCGCGACGCTTTGTTTCCGCGCAAAATGCAAGCAAACTGAGAAACTGAAAGCAGAGGCTTTATAAAGAGAAAGCACGCCTACTAATAATGAGCTGGTCTAGATAAAAGCATTCGCTTAATTGTCTTGCTCTTATTGTGTGCTGTGAATAAATTAGTAATAGATACCTAATTAGAATAAATAAAACGTTTACACTGCTGCATTAGTGTACATAACCTGTTATAATTGTGTAATTATGAGTACATATGTATATATACATGTATTGCTGCACATGTGATTTTACGTCCCTATATTCGCGCCTTTACACACAGGGAGGTGAATATTATTATTAGTGGTTATCAACTAATCCCCGGAGCATATATCACCGCTGGCCTTAACCGCTTGACCTAGCTAATAGGAACAAGCGCCCCTGAGATGTTCTAAGGCAAAGTGCAGTGCACTGGTGCGTGCCTCAGGAGATCCCAGAGCCCTCCTATGTTCACAGAGGATGGCCACCGAGGGGGTTTTAGTGAGTAGAAATCTCACATAACCCGTTCGTCCCCTCCTAGGACGGCCGGGAACATATAGGTTTCTCCTCGAAAAAAATATAGGTGGTACGAACAAGGTCTTCCTTTGCCTCTTATTCCACACACTTCAGCATTGTATATATGTATCGTTAATCACTCCTCACTCATCCTTTCTAGTTGAAATCTTTAGTAAATAAACATTTGACTCATTGATGTATAGGTGGATGAAGTCAGCCAGCTTATCCGGACACTATTAGTCATAAGAAATCTATTACTTTGACGGTTGTCCGTCATTTCTAGCAGCGGGGGTCTTTCATGACAGATCAATGGGATGAGAACAGCAGGATCCATTCAGTCACCCGGTATAAATAGACTTCCCTTCGAAAGCACAATGTTTGATTTACGACGCGTTACACTCGGCTGACGAAAATATTACGAAGCGTCGTCTATTAGGGGGAGAGGGGTAAGTTACATAGAGTCAACCACTCCGACTTATTGCCATCCGATGTTAATCGGCATCTCGTATTCAACCGAAAAAGTATAAAGGATAAAAGATATCGCGATTTACAAATGCAATAGTATGGACAACGCCATCTATCGGTAATATATATATATATATATATATATAAACTAAAATGTACAGAAAAACAAAACTTGAATGTGTAATTAATTAATTATACACTGACTTTCTTATTTGTAACCTTTAGTAGGTAACCTCATTACACAAGAACTGGGCTGTCAACTGTAAATTTTTAAGTTGATGCCTAGTTCCAGAGACGCGTTCAGACAAACACTTTATTTTTATTATATTAGTATGGATATCAGCATGAAGTACATACCGTAAGAAATGCTACCTTTACCTAGTAAATGGAATCAGGCCACTACAATAAGCATTGCTCAATAAATTAATCCGAAAAGGTTTCATATCAAAGGAACGAAATTCTCAGTTCAAGAGTCCTTATGTCGCTTTTTGGCATATATTGTGCCTTATTCAATACGGAATGTTGGAGGTGAACATAATTAAACTTTCAATATCCAAAACCACTGTAAGGCATAATGTATATTGCACATGTTACTTTAACACGTCTGCGTATTGTGGCGTGTTCACACGAACCAAAGATGTATTGAACATGCCTTGAGCTTAGAGGGAAAATATTGTGATGACACGACAACTCTCACATCGAGATACGAACGCGGCACTGCACAATACACGAGTTTTTAACACGGAGGTACAGCTATGATTCCCACGTTTCAATGCGATTAGATGTTAGACATATTTCCGTTGTTGTGTCTTCTTACGTTAGAGTTAATTAGACAGAATACCAGATTGAATATGATACAGTTATAGATAATTAATTTCTTCTTGTTAAAGATCTTCATCAGGCCGAGAAATTCTCACATATTCTCGCGTCTAGGCCGACTACAACTACAATAACAACCTTAAAACAAGTTTTTGCGTGTATCCATAGTATTAAGTAATGTTAAATCACTGGAAGTTGCCTTGAAAACTTGCCTTTATTTCATATTTTGTCTAAGCGCCTACCACACGCCTACCCCCTGAGAGGAGACATTGGTGTAACGGCAGCCTATTTTTGACATAGAAGGCGAATATTTAGGTGGTAACTTGACAGATGCAAGTCCGCCGCTACTTCTGAAGCACGACAATAATTACTTTTGAATTCATTCTTAAACGTATGCAGATCTCTTTTCGATGTTTCCCTCACCGGTTCGTGGCAGAGGCGGCGTAAGGCGGTATGGGCCACCGCCCTTGGGTATGGGCCTATGGGCCTCGCGGTGCAAAGGGCCTCGCGCCTCACAGCCGAAAATAAATTTGAAAAAGTATGGAAAAGCCATAAAGTGCACGCCACGAGGATTTTCTTATAATCAATACATTTGAATTAATTCTCAACTTAAAGATATACCCCTCTTCGGCGCAAATGAACAATTAGCGACAAAAATGAAGTTATCGGTATTTCGGTATAAATATATCCTCACGCCTTCCCACAAGGGTCCCCGAAGGGGTAAGCAGAGGTGTAATACCCACACACCCACTTTCCGCCAGAGGTATATTAGGTGCCAACGTGACAGATGGCGAGTCCATCGCCGTTACTCAAGCACGACTGTACATACGCCTTTGAATTTCTTCTGAGACGTATGCAGATTTCCTTTCGATGTTTTCCTTCACCGTTCAGCTCGTGGTGTGACTAATCACTGTACTTATTTCTGATAAACTACTTGTAATATGTTATATATGCACCACCGGAGGGCCTCGCGAAATGTACCTTGTCCACATTAAGTTAAGGTCCTGCGCCGCCACTGGTTCGTGGTCTGATTAATAACTAATATAAAAAAGACCTTTATATTTGAACTAGTAATCATTGGATAGTTGGCAACCACGCGAACTAGAATTTGATTTTTATTTATCCTTTAATAGTATTCCACCTCATATATTTCAATACTTTTGAACATTTTATATAAATGCCAACAAAATAGGTATAGACGTCATAATAACATTTGCACAAACTGGCTACAAACACCTCGGCATGGCTGCAAAACCTCATTTTATGCTAATAAAGCGACGGGTGCAACTATTTGTGCTTTAACTGCGGGTTGTGGAACGCAAAGTGGTGGTCTTAGGAATTCTAAGCTCTTTATTATGCACATAATTATTTGGCGAATCAAAGTAGGCAATATCCAAGTGGTTTTATCTACTGCCTCTTATTTCCCGAGTATGTATTCCTAAGTAATTTTATAAATATTTAATATTAATAGATAAGATATTAAGCAAGTAATGTTGAAAAAAAACGGGAGTTTGTTTCAAGTTTTTGTAACGGAACGGAAACGACATTTTATATGTAATCTATAAGACTAATATATATAATGGCCGTGGTGGCCGAGTGGTTCGAGCAGTTGCCTGCGACGCAAAGGTCGCAAGTTCGAATCCCGACTGTACCAATGAGTTTTTCTGAACTTAAGTACAGTGATTAGTCACACCAAGAGCTTTACGGTGAAGGAAAACATCGAGAGGAAACCTGCATACGTCTGAGAAGAAATTCATAAGGCGTATGTAATAGTCGTGCTTGAGTAACGGCGATGGACTCGCCATCTGTCACGTTGGCACCAAATATACCTCTGGCGGAATGTGGGTGTGTGGGTTTTCCCTTTGTCCCTTATGTTTGTATTATAACAGTTTTAGAATTTGCCTTGTATATTTGGTATTGTATAAACTGTAAACTTTCTCTGCATAATTGTATCGCATACGTGTCTTACTCTAAATGTGTATCTACAGGATTTCATTCGCAAAATTTACTACCTTGGTATGAGGTAGTAAATTTTGCGAATGAAATCCTGCGTATCCTGCGTAGTGCGTATTTTTACTGATGATGACGATGACTCAGTTATTTAGGTAACTAACCTGGGAAGTCAAGATAGCTTTAGACTTTAGACTTTGGGTTTCCAAGTTCCAAGTTTTTCAGTGAACATAACAAAAGTAGACGAATCTGCATTAAAGTAAACACCTGACGAGAACATTTGCTTAAGTATAACGACGACGCTAAAAGTGTAAAGGAAACTAAGGCTTTGCGTAACAAGCGTTGGACCGCAATAAAACACCTGCAATCTTGAGCTTCTTTCAGCACCTCCCTCTTGCCACTGAACCCCCCGTCCCTCCCCTCCCTCGCCCTCCCAAGCGTGTAGCTAAACAAGGGAAACTCAATGAAAGGAAACACGAGCGCTATTTGCAATCTTTGGCCAACAATGGATTCGTTTGGCACACACTATATCACAAATCGGCGATACTATTGTGCTAGCCTGTTCGAACTATGGCGATGGCTTTTTACCTCAGAATATATGCTATGCTATCCATGTTATGTTCTTAGATATGTTATAATAAAAACTTTATATATATTTACAAATGAACGTGTGTGCTGAACGTTCAATAACATTACAATAAGTTAAGTACGTTAAACAAGTAAGTAAAGTTATCAACGGTCTATTTACTGAATAGTACCTTCTGTGGTAACTTTACCACAGAATATAATCCATGCTCTTTATCTGTCTATAGACTATACAGTTGATAGCTCGCAGTACCCAGAAAATTGTTAGTGTGAACTTCCAAACAAAACAACTATTCCAACTCGGAACTGTTCCGAACAAGAGCCTTTATGCGGGCGGGTCCACGGAAATTTGTTTGCAACGTGAACATTGACATTTCTGTAATGAAAATGACTGAACTGGCTCCGACCTACGCTACACTTTGAGACTAAATGTTATTTTATGACGGAAGGAATCTGTCATTGTCAATTTTGAGGATGTGTACATATAAATTGCATATAATATTAAACACTAGCAGACCCGGCCACGCGTTGCTGTGGCTAAGGTTTTTATTATATGTCATTGTAAATTAATATATTGCCAAAAATAATATTTTGACCAAGTTTCATACATATGGAAGCAATAGTTCAAAAATGTTTTTTTTTTAATTTAACGCCCCCGCGTTCCACCTTGCGAGTGAAATTTCATAAAATCCGTTCTTAGCTGACCTCTACACCTCGTAAGGAATACTCCTACCAAATTTCAAGTCAATCGGCCTTATAGTTCCAGAGATTTCGTGATGAGTGAGGTCACAAATGGGATATAGATTAACGGTAATGAGTTTTTCTGATCTTAAGTTCAGTGATTAGTCACACCATGAGTATTACGGTGAAGAAAAACATCGAGAGCAAACCTGCTTATGTTTGAGAAGAAATTCAAAAGTACGAGTTATGTACGTATCACGTTATCGTAAATTTAACCTTATATTTACTTATTCTGAGAATGAGTATGAAGGTATTTTAATCCAAGGTGATATGTTATTTGTGTGGGTGATTGTGAATATGAAAAAAGGTATGTTGGGACAAATAGAAAAGATGAGTGAAGAGGGAATGACGAAATAGATCAGAATGCGAAAGTGTATGTAAGAAGAGGCAGAAGAAAACCACAATCCTACTAGATACATCCAATCGACCTAACACACAAGGATAAGAACGTCAAGACTACCCCTAGTACCTACTCCAAGCCGACGAGAAGTAGACGTATAGAGAGAAGTAACTAATGAATGTAGACGAAGCGATAGCGATCCTAAGGACGACTTTATAAGTGTGAATAGATAATAACTAGTAACCATTTCAGTTTCACGTTTTCACACACCGTTTCTCTAATTAAGCAACACGAGAGCCCTCGTGATATCAAACGCTGTCTGTGGTGGAATTTAGGGTGCTCACTCGGCTGCGCGGACTGCCGTGAAATTAGCGTCGCATGTCAAGTGTCTGCACACACCCTGTATAAAGTTGTGAACCAGATGGTCTTACATACTGAACTCACACATTACAAATATACTATTACGTTGTTTGTTGAAGTAGCACTAGTGTGTATTGTACTCTTCTCTCTCCTCTCTTATCTTCACTCCTAACCCCAAGGATCCTCGAAGGTTCAGGTGTGTACGTAACACACATTTACCCAATATTCGCCGGAGATATATTTTTAGGTGCCAACGTGACAGCGAATCTATCACCGTTTCTCAAGCATGACCATACATTCTTTGAATTCCTTCTAAAACGTATGCAGTTTTCTTCTTGTTTTTGTTTAACGAAAATCTCGTGGGGTGACTTATCACTGTGCTTAGGTTCTGAAAAAGTCATTGGCACAGACGGAGTTTAAGTTTTCAATCTTTTTGTTGCCGGCTTTCTGCAATAATAGTCGTGGATTCAAGTCTAGGTCGCAGTACTAAAAATATTCTGAGTGAGGGTAGGTATTATTTACAGCAAAATAGTCAGAAGACACTCGCTTAATTTTTCACTGTTTATTTCCACATACATTGTTAAGTGATGTAATTGAATTCTAATTATCATAATAAGCTTTAAAACAAATCCTGAAATTACACTATATTGATCAGTTCCTGAAACATTTTGTAGCGGTAAACAAATAGATATTGCCTCGTTTGTCGTAGCGTAATATTTATTATTTATTCAGTTTTTACTGAAACTTCAATTATGTGCACAAGCCTTATGCAACTCGTGAAACACAGTTAACGATACTGTCAGGAAACTCGACTCGACGTAGAGTCAACATGAGCACGCTACACCGCTAGGTATGCAAGCATACATGCGCGTACATAGTGACGGGGAAATGTTAGTTTTTCACTTCATTCGTCCAATCTTATTACTAACTCATTCCTGGCTTTTCCGCTCGTAATGCTAACGCCATTACATTAAGTAGTATAACCTCAAAATTTCCATTGGATTTAAGCTTTCAAACGTAAACTTTTTAAATGTCTTTGATCTGCATAAACGACCCAGTGACGATTTTAATCGATGGTTTTTTTTTGTATTATATAGGTATATTGATAGTAAGATCACTTCATATCCACCCACTGGGATACTCGAAAGGATGGGCAGAGGTGTAAACGGCCACTTTTCATCGCCGGTAATAATTTGCGACAAAGGACCAGATTTAGAATACTGTGTCCCATACGTCATATCTATAGTCTAGATACAATATAATTTATTCACTTTATATAAAAGTTCTGAAATAAGAAAAGCAATTACATACCATCAAAGACTCAGTATAAAGAATACTATTAATTAAAACCGTAAGGTTTTTCAAAGTTATACCGACAGAGTTTGTTAAACAGAAATTAACTTGCGAAAACAACAGACCAAACTTTTGTTCCTACCGTCGACGCGACAATAGAATAGGAAAGCTGATACATTATAAAAAAAACTATGCATTTAAAAACGCTAAGCGTTATTATAACAATACATTATCTTCTACTTTATACGTCTGCTTTATTATTAATTATATGTTACTGAATTCATCATTAATGGCTGGCTCGATTTAGATATTTTTGAGAGATATTGCTAGGAGAATATCGGTAGAAGGTATATCTGATCGATAGCTGACTTTTTGAACAAACGTCGATTTCAGGTTGAAAATAGATAATATCGATAATATGACTTACGATAGATTGATCTTTGAGAATCAAAAACTATCGATAGGGGAACTATCGAAAGTTTGAAAGCACTATAGCGCACTATAGTATATATACACACTAAGCGTTATGGCACTGAGCTTGCATTTCCCTCCCTCTTCGATAACCGAGCCATTTTAACTATAACCACATTTCCTAACCTCAAATTCCCATAAACAAAATATAACTCAAAACGTACAAATAACAACAGATCTGACTTCAAAGAATGCATAATATTTTGTGGGTAGCCATGTTAACTAGCGTCTAACCAAGTGTGAAGCCAAACAATGTTTGTACAACAAATATAGCTATTCGATGCGCAGACCGAACGGGGCGGGATATTGAGCAATTTTACATACTCATCGGGCAGTAAATGCATTGTGGTCTCGTTTGGTAGAAGCTGCGATGCGTTGGACTCGATCGCCGACCACTCAACTAAATTGGATAATAGCCACCAATTAACTTAAGGAACTTTGCACTTGGTCATTCTTATATTATGGATATTTTATTGATTATTTTATATCTATTATCTTATATCCAGTAATGAGCTCCTTGGGGAGGGGGGAGGATTGTTATATTGTGTTGGCAGCAAAGGGATTAGTCCCATTATGCTGCCAGCTCAGTATAACTCTCCGAACACAGAGTGGCAACACGCAAGTGATACTTCGGTATTGTAAGCGTAAATAGGCTGCGGTCACCCTTTTCCATCTGGTGGGCCGTATGCTTGTTTGCCACTCTTGTTGTATAAAAAAAAATTGAATAGTTCACTATTAGATACCTAATTCAGATAAACTAATTGATACAGGGTTAAAACCTGTAATCTAGACATTACATATTAGAGGAGGGTAGACAGAGATAGCACAGCGTCAGTTCTCTTTAGACTACCATACCTTTTTTGCTTTATCCACATTCTTAAGAATTTTCACATTTGCTCGCCAGTTAGGATACATAGTCTTGACGTTCCCATCTAGGCGGCGCTGATCCAGGTACTTGGATCGTGGACTTCCTTATAATTTACTTCGGTAAACAACCCAATAACAAGTTTAAAATAAAGCTTTAGAAATTCAATAAAATGGCACTCCATCCTTTGCTCACCCCGCCAAGGACTTGACGGACGTATACCATAGGTATGTAAATTTTAATTAATTTGGATCTTACTGACGTAAGTATCGTACGCGACTAGCATTATTTTAAATTTATATAATGAGTAAGCATTATTCACTAGGTAAGCGTTACACGTTAATATTATATTTAATTTTGGATACATCATTCCCTTTATATTTTGCTGTGTCACGATGCTAGCCAGGCGTTTCCCTGTAATGCGGTTCCCCTAGTGCTACTCTTTTGATTTATAGCTAGTGATCCACGGCCCTTAATTGTAGCCATTTATTGATCATATAATCTAAGGAAATATTACTTTAGAATACTTAAAATAGTCAACTGGCCATATACACAGATTATATAGCTATGTACCTATCCTCCAAAAGAGAACAATAAAAAAATCTTAAAATTATTTAATAATTTGCAGTGTTGCCAATTTTAAATATAAGACCAGTACCTATATACCATCAAAATGTGCATGTCAGTTATTTGAAAATTATAACCGAGTGTCGGTAGGGCTGAAACTAAAAAGAACTGAAAAAAAGACTAATAAGTATATTTATATATTTATCAATGCATAAAAATGTGTATTTTCATGCGTTTTTATATCCGTTCTCTGAGCATCTGTTCTTTCTTAACTAATATATTTTTAACAATTTGTCTTTATACCAAAGAAAAACTAAGTAAAAAAAGTTAAGTATGTTAAAAATAATGAACGATAAATATATCGTCTTGTGTAATAATATAGGACAATACATTTTCATTTCATGGCGTAATTCCGCCCCGTACGAATACATATAAACGTCGAAATTGAAATGAGACATTCGTATAATAAACTCCTTCCTCGGTAAGTGAAGCGACAAATGATTAATTCCAAGAGTCTAAAAAAGTCATCAAGGATTTTACAAGCTTTTTCATTTTGAATTGCGGCGCTTCTAATCGAAGCGTTAACATGTAATTTACGAATGACAACCGCGAGAAAGGTGTCTATCGAAGTAAACCGGTTAAATAAATAATGATAGCGGATTCTTTAATTATTATTATGATGATGAAGGGTTAGTTAACAGGCTTGTTGGAAATTAACTTCGCGTGCTATTTGTCATTGTATTTATCACTAGTTGTATGTACCCATTAAATTAAACCGCATTAAATCCTGACATTATAAATATGAAAATAGGTGAGGATGTTTTTCACCCAATCACGCCATAGCCGGGAACATAATTGGATAAAATTCGGCACAAAAATAAGGATGTTTTATTACTAGCTAAATACAATCATTCAAATACATCAAATTGACGACCGTCTGGTCGCGGGTTCGAATCCCGCTGAGGGCACATATTTGTGTGATGAACACGACTTGGATGTATCTTAGTCTTGGATGTACTATGTATTTATGTATATATCTATACTAATATTATAAAGCTGAAGAGTTTGTTTGTTTGAACGCGCTAATCTCAGGAACTACTGGTTGGAATTTAAAAAATATTTTTGTGTTGGATGGTCCATTTCTCTAGGAAGGCTTTAGGCTATATAACATCACGCTACGACCAATAGGAGCGAAGCATAAATGAAAAATGTTGCAAGAACGGGAAAAAATATTCCTTTTTGAGAGCTTCCGTTGCGTACGCTGCGTAAACGGTTTAAGTTACGAAAAGACTCACTATAACCTTTTTTATGGCAATCAAGTCCACGATGGGCTCCTGAACTACTTAACCGATTTCAATAAAATTTGCACACCGCATGCAGTTTGATCCAATTGATCCAAAAAATTTAAAAGAAAGGATAGCTTACATCACAATTGGACCCGATAGGTGGCGCTGCGATCGTGTTTCAGGAAATTTTACTTTTTCACCCGGGCGAACCTGGGCGGGACAGCTAGTCTATCATATAGTTGTCTAGTTACCATAACACAAGCTTTGCTTAATTTGGGACTAGGTCAATTTGTGTGGAATTGTCCTAGGTATTTATTTATTTATTTATTATTTAATCGGACGATCGGACGCTCAAGGACGGAAACGGCAGTAGTACTCTCGAAACCGACGAGCATGTACGAAGACACTGATGAATGTGGACGAAGCGAAAGAGGTAAGATGTAAGTCTAGAGAGAAGTGGCGCTCTATACTCTCTGCCTACCCCGTTAGGGACTCGGCGTGATGATATGTATGTATGAAAGTACAATTTTACACGGGTATAATCGCAGCAGCTATGTCATAATTTATATGATTAAAGTACTGTTCGAGTCCATTGAATAGTCGGTAGGTACAATATCTAACTATCTATATAGACCTTCCCTTGAACCACTCCATCTATTGATGAAAATCCCATTTAAATCCGTTGCTTAATTGAAAAGATCTGGCTGGTGAATATACACGGTTTTAAACGAGGTAGATAAGAAAGAGTAAGAGTGCGAAAGGGAAAGATTTATAGACGTCATAATAACAACTGTCACTGTAACATTTTTGAATGATGACTGCAATAACACTTCATTGTAAGGCCCAGTACTTCTACGTACTAGATATATTACTACTTAAACAGGTCACTCAGTTTTTTTATTTATATTTATCCGGTTTTGGGGACCATGTTAGGCCAGTTTATTTCGTTTTATTTATTTTTACAAGGAGGTTAATGTGTTTTATATTAAAGAAGGTTCGTCTTAAAGAAAAGTCAGAAAAATACTTCTAGTGTTTTTATAACATCTATCTACAGGTGCACTAGAACTTACAGCCCAGCGTATGTCAGTTTAATTTGCTTTTAAACAAAAGTTGTTGGTACTCGGCAAGCCGTTACTCAACGTCTGGTAAAGAAAGAAAACGGAACACATGTTTTTAGTAGCCTTTAGCATGCTTTCTGCCCAATATATGGTAACGTAAAGATGTCATCATGGTACTAATTATTTATAAAATGACGCCAATCATGCTTCACGACTATTTCTTTATATCGATAAATATTATTTTTGTCTATGGCTGCATGCAAAACCGGTCCATTTGTCAAGTGCAAATCTATGGATTATATCTAGACAATGAGCGATACTAATCGGTAGCACTGTAGCCACATGTGGTCTGTTATCTGACCCTACCCGCTATGGAGAGAAAGCCTCGTATACCAACCCGTCGGACGGGTGTTGCTGACACACATTTGTCGTTTGATCCCTGGAGCTCTACTTGAACGAAACACGATATTGTAGAAGGCATGTCATATTATTAACACACACAATTAACTGAAACCAGTTTGTGGTGATATCGGGATGACGCTAGTGTTTAAAATTGCAAAAAGGGATGTTATAAATATCTTGTGATGTATTAAGGATAGCTACCTACTTAATGATATGTACTACCTAATTAATGATTAATAGGAAGTGATATTGTTATGATATATATGTTAGTCTGTAAGGTATTTATGTAATATAGCTATATATTTGAGGATAAGGTATATATTATATGGGCCCTTTAAATTGTAACGTCTATTTAAATGTCTTTCCTGAAATAAAACGATTTATTTATTATTATTATTATTATTAATGATTAAATCCGTCAAATTTTATTTACAACCTAAACAACTGCCCGTACTTAAAAAACATGACTACATAGCTAATGAGACTCAATGTATGAATGAAAAACTTATAATAACAAATAAAAGAATAACAAAATTTTGTTAGTTTTACAAATGCAGTTTGTTACAAATGCATTTTTTTATGAAATAGTAGTTCGACGTTTTTGTCAAACCTGAGTAAGTAAAATAGAAGTTTTTATTTCTTCATACGGTAGATTGATGGAAGCTTCATCTGCCACATCCTCATGCGACCTCAGATAAACCCAACTACACGTGGAAGTGCCAAAATCATGTTCGAAGCGTTCAAAATCCACAAAAATATTCAGTTCCTTCACGTTAAAGATTACCTTTCATAAAGACTTCACGTGATTAATTGTACATTACGTCTGCCTCACAGTCCAAGGCAATAGGTTTGAATGGTTTAAATTAAACCATTAGGGCAACGATCGATCAATGAGGTTTGTGAACGGTCACAGTTAACCGAGTCTTTAATTATTCGTAATCCCTTCAAGGTACGCCAGTAAACACCCGTTGGTTTGAACAATACATCTATACATACGTGTCATTAGTGAGTTTGAAGTCATTAGTGCCTTCTTAGTTTAGGGCAAATTGTATTATAATAAGCATACCTTCACAGGCTAGGCAGAGGTGTAATTATTTACTTTATGCTGGAAGTATTATTTTGGTGTCAAATTGGGTAAGTGAAGTTAGTTGACAGTAGGTTTCCACACGCTGAAGAAATCATTGTAACACTCGTAATGTGAGGAATGAAGTTAGTTAACCAAAAAAGGCCCGGAGTTTGAATCTGTTATCTTGACTTATCGGGGGATGACTAAAATACCTACCACACCACACCTACCACAAAGAATGGCTATTAAGAAGGGAACTAATTCACGCTTATGCTGCTAGCACAGCTCCTCCTGTGTAAGGTTGGTGACGTGCGGGTGAAACCTCTGGAATTGCTTACAGCCTTAAGCAAGATGATCGAATTTTATCAGGAGTGTTGCTATTAAGTATAGGCTATGGTAACCGTGAATCAGGAGTACCGTAGGATATAAAAGTCGAACCTTCAAAAAAGTTTTTACTACAATTCAAATTAGCTTTACTCACCATTGTACCAAATCCTTGTTTTCTTCCAGGCCAGACGGCGTGGCCAGTGTGTCAGCGTCTCCCTCCGTTCTACCCCCAGGGTGTTCAGGTATCACGCGTTCTATTGTGGTCACCTCCTCGATATCAGAATCGATGCCTTGCGCAAAATCCATATAGAACGATTCCCGCGAATCGCTGGACCCGCGCCGCAGTTTCAGCGACAAATCCGGTGAGCTGTCATCCATCTTAACTTCACACACTATTCCTTCACTTCAGTCTAAATTCAGCAACGTTTTTTCACTTCCTTTTGACACATCCTGATGTGTGCCAGTCTATATCAGTTAATTAACCCATTCCGGAGACGTTGAGGCGCTAAATATATTTTACATTCGATTTTATATTCGTTCGTTCGAGAGCATTGTCGTGTTTGTGTTTCGAACTACAAGGACATCAATCTTAAAAGTCGAAACTATATATGACCGCTTTCTATTCCATATCGGTAAAGAAACAATAAATAAATACAAATGTGACGCAACAAATGCGTTCACACTAGAACAATGGTAATTTATCTTGTCGCCGAACAAAAAGAGCGTTTCGGAGCAAAAAGAACAATGACCTGTGAACCGAGGAGCGTAACCTTCCCTAAAATCGACACCGCTTCCTGCGGCACTAATAACCGGCCGCGGACACGGACACGCGCGCCCTGCAAACGAATGCACACATTTACTATCCGACCATAACAAAATACACCGTATCTAATTCGCATTAGACCTAATCTTATACATATTCAATTTGTTCTCTTGTACAATGAATTACTCCAGTCCAGTTTGCAGACCGTACGAAACGAATACAAATTACCGACATTTGGGTTGACCCTTATTTTGATGAGAACTATATATAGACAGAATGTATTCAATCCATTAATATGTATAAAGGTCTGTGTCTACTATGACTCATATTTAGTCCTTTGAAACTGATTATTAATCATTTATAAAGCATTCATAGACCTTTGTTTCATAGTTGTCTCATAAATTATGCACATAAGTGCTAATTCATCGATAGATTCTAATAGGAATTCGACAATATGTAAACATAGATACTTTATGTCGGCACAACACATCGAGTGATAAGCCACGTTTTATATTAATATTAATATCGTAGCGATATTAATCGCCGCCGGTTCCTGGGGACCAGCAACAATGCCCAAGAACAAACATATTCATTCGCACACGGTACACGATCTTCAGATTCCCATGCTAGGCACGCATCGCAGCGGCGCGGCGAACACGGAATAATAGAAGCGATCACTCACACAGACGCGACGTAGTAGTGTAGTAAGTATCACGTGCGCGGGTTGGGAACGCGAGCGACGGCAGCGCCCTCCCGCGGCAAAGGCTGGCGCGCGAGTGCCGCGCCGCCCGGAGCGACCCGCGCGCGGCGGGTTGCACCCCACGCTGGCCAGGATCCGGGATCAATCCCGCCGACCACACTGGCCACTGACATCTCATCGACAACCATGAAACTTGCACTTCGGATTAACATCAGAGTCTAACTATATTTGTACAGCACCTACATGTATGTTAAATATAGGTGGTTACCCACATATTTTACTTCTTCCTATAAGTCGATCCACATATTCAGGTTAAAAGGCAAGGTACGTTTTTAATTGGAACATGAGGGTCCTTTACCGTTCAGGTAAAGTTAAAAAAAAAGATCAGTTCTTTTAGAATTCAATCAGGTTGATGTATGCTTTAGAAAAGTACTTAAAACATTTTTTCATACAAGCAAGTAGCATTTATAAAGGCGCTAAAATTATATTTCTGCAATGAGGATTTACAAAATAATTGTGTGTGTATTTCGAATCAAATAAATAGAAGGATAACTGCTGATAATGTAGTGTAGGGACCATGTCGACGTTGTTGGGCCAAAAAGTTTGCAGGGCAAGAATGCTCAAATGGTTGTAGATACGCAACGCGAAATTGGTACTCGCTTTATGGATGTGAAAGTCAAGATTACTCAAAACTGGCGAACATAACGACACTGATGAATGTGGACGAAGTGAAAGAGGTATGCAAGTCTAAAGAACTGGCGCGCTATACTCAATGTCTACCCGTGTTATGATATGTATGTATAATAAGAAATCAGTATATAGAAATAAAATGCTAACTAGCCACAGGGACATCACTAGCAACAGCAGTATCCGATGCCAATACCATTCGGCCGCGATCTTCCGAAGTTGGAAGTACTGCCACAATCGGGCAGCTTCAATAGTGAACCGGAGATCCGACTAAATATAACATCCTCATAGAAAGGTGTAAGCTTAGTAGCAAAAGTGGACTAGGCTGGCAGTGGCTGGCTTCCTCCTCTGTCCATTTTCATGTAAGTAGCCAGGAGTTAGGTACGTTCGGAAGCTCGCGTAAAGTGCCCTACTGATACGTCTAGACCACTCCGACTATAAACAAACCTGACACTAGTCTTTTGGGGGGCTGTTTCTGTTCTGTTCAGTCGTCAATTAGCAGACTATTGTTGGCGTTTTAGTTCACCCAGTGAGGTGTGCTTTGCACCGGCGGAAAGTGCGGCGGTCTACTTATATATTTTTTTATTTATTTATAAATTTTTGCCTATAATATGAATCACACTATGTCAAGATAGTCCGTATCGTGGTAATTGTTTATTAAATCTGGGCACTTGTGTAATTAAAACTACTATGTATTTGTCGGTATGAGATTTCACCCACATTAAACTCGTATATTAGTCGTACATACATACATACAAAAAAAAGGCGTGGTGGCCGAGTGATTCGAGCAGTTGCCTGCGACGAAAAGGTCGCAAGCTCGAATCCCGACTGTACCAATGAGTTTTTCTGAACTTAAATACAGTGATTAGTCACACCACGAGCTTTACGGTGAAAGAAAACATCGAGAGGAAACCTGCATACGTCTGAGAAGAAATTCAAAGGCGTATGTATAGTCGTGCTTGAGTAACGGCGATGGACTCGCCATCTGTCACGTTGGCACTTAATCTACCTCTGGCGGAAAGTGGGTGTGTGGGTATTACCTATACACCTCTGCCTACCCCTTCGGGGACCCTTGTGGGAAGGCGTGAGGATATATTACATACATGTGTAATCACTGATCAGTTTCCTTAGGTGGTAGTATGATATTTAGCCTATAGCCAGGCTCAATATTTTCATATGGAATTAAAAATTCATGAGCTTTGCGCATTAAAAAAAAACTGCTTCTTCATAATAACACTATTGATTTATTATTACATATGAACATCTTACGACCGTTAAGGCTTAGATTGCGGACATTTGTTGCCTCTCTTAACGTGACTTCCGGAAACTTTTGCTACTTAACCGAACAATGGCGAGACGAAGGCCTCCAGAAAGATACTTTTTAGGAGCCAAGCAAACACACCTAAGGGCACACCCTGTGGGGTACGCATCCATGCTTAGAGCGTTGCTGGTTCGCGAGCTAGGAAGCTGGGCGAGACTGGGAAATTAACTACTTTACGTGCTGTTTTATATGTTGGTACAGTAAGCTCTTTAAGAAGGGAGGTGGAGGGGATTTTGCGAGATAAGGCTATAGCTTTGGCAACCTACCATTATTACCACAGCCCTTTCCATGACGTGCCATCATTATTCAAGCGTGCGAAAGAGATAGGTATATATGCCTTATCTCTCTATCGGCTTCTGTTACCTAACCTTGAAATAAAACAATAATATATATTTAACCTTTACAAGTTTATAACATATTCTCTTACACAAATCCCGTCATTAAACTTACGCATAATTATACACTCAATATCACAATACTTTTTAGTCTTCATTGAAACATACATGCGGAGTAAGATTTAGATATCTCTGAATAAAGATCTATGAATACAATACATAATAATATACTATTGCTAAGTGCCTAAACAATACTAGAATTTAATAATATTGCCTGACCTATCGAATACACTGAAGTTGTTACCAATATCGAACTTAGCTAACTACAATGGGAATAAAGTGACGTGCTTGATTTACGATAATCTTATTTATTTAAACGTATATACTTACCTCTATAACCTTGGGTTTGTCATATAACAAACTTCATGAAATATATTATATGTATAGAGCAACATTCCTAATAAATAATTCCTTGAATCGAAATTTACCAACAAATTTGCCAAAACTTAATAAATTCTTCAATGCCTTCCAATTTCAAAATGTGAATGTTTTTCAATTGTTTAACCGCCGTCTATCAAGTATGAATCACTTTTTTTTTATAAAACTAAATACATTGAACCTTTAAAGAAAAGTGCTACAGTATTTATGTATTCAGATCGTATGGAGCAAAAATAATGGTTACCATTTATTAAGGTTTAACATAACAACGGCTGAACCAATTTTGATGGGCTTTCCCGCGAAGGCAGTGGACTTGACAGGATATTTGTTGACATATGACGGTCACCCAATTATTCAAGCCACCAAGGTGCACTATGTTCACAATCATACGATAATACTTGCATATAACTACATCGGTTACTGTACATACATCGACACAACGAAATTGTAACCACATTATCCATAGTGATAATAATAATAATAATATTATGAATAATGAGTAATTATTGGGAACAAAGAAAATTAGAACTTGAACAAGAAAGTTTCTATTCTACTCATGCATGTAGTCACAAACAAAAGTCCTTATTGAAAAGTTGAACGACACAATATTCAGGAGTCAACTACAAAGCGATAAAAATCAATCAGGAATTCATACAAATAAAATAATGAATAAAAACTACAATGAAATTAACACATACATATAAATGTGAATGCATTTGTCAGACTGTCGTTTCGTATTCACGTCCTAAACCTCTTGAGCGGATTTTGATAAAATTCGGTATGGACTCGAGGAACAGTCAGTTAAATAAGTTTCTCAAACTTCATCTTTAGGAGGTTACAAAAGGATTTCAAAACTTGTACGGAGGAACTCAATCGCTTATATTGTTAATGCGGATGAAATAGTTTTTACATACTTATTACCTATATACCTATGTTTGGTACATATATATATATATATAATAAGTATGTTGTGTTTCATGTATGCTGTTTCATGCACATGACGCCGCCTCTCGAGACAGTTTGTAATGTATAGATAGTGCCATCCACGAAGACGCGACCCATCAATTTCTATTCAAGGGGGTCACGGGATGCTGGGAGTATGACCCGAGTCAATTAATTTTGTGTCGGTATGCACTTATAGGTAGTCACTGTGTGCCGATAATACTCAAACACTAGTGGAAGGTTTCACACTGACACTAAATACTAAATGGAGAAGAATAGTGGGGCGCGTATTCGTGGATGGTGCTACCTATAGGTAATGTAACATGGCTTTTCTGATGATCTTGAAGCATGTAGCATGTTAATATTTGTATGTATACTGTCCACAATCCATCTCTCATATATAGACAGCGACATTATACACAATTATAATGGTCGCAATCAAGAAATTTTTACGTAGACACCATATGGCAAGAGAAGTAAAAAAAAAGGTTGATACGAGGATACTATTATTATTCAAAATACAATCCACATACCATTTTATATATACATAATGTCTAAGCAAATAGTAAGAAGTGAAAAAACAACGTTCATTTCCACCGTCACCATCACCAGGACCATCGTGATGCCAAAAGTATATCAATGAATAAAGGGAAAATGTGCCAGTTTTATACGACACGAATCAATGTATTTGATAAAACAATATTATTATATACATATAGTTTATTGTTCGTTCGGGCATCCCTATATACATATCTCTTAAACTAGGTTGCTGATAGACAGTCCTGTTAATTGTCAAATGCGTGATTTACATGTGGTGTATGAAAAATCTCAAGTATGCATTTTCATGTGTTACTCGCAATGCCGTAAGGCAGGGATTCCCAAACTGGGTTCCGTAGAATAGTCATCAGGGTTCCGCCAAAAAATTTTTTTTAATTAAATAACAATTTTTTTAATAGTTTTTTTTTAATTTATTTTGAATTATGTAATATTATTTTAAAATAGCGGAAAATATCTGATAAGGACTATTTACTTTTAAATGTCAGTGTTGGTTTGCAATCATTTGATATAGGGTTCCATACAATAAAAGGTATTTAATTGGTGTTCAGTTACCTTTAAAGTTTAGGAACCCCTGCCTTAAGGGGTCTTACAATGATGCGCCTTTACCATCACTATTGAAGAGTTTGAAATGCATCTGTCCCTTTCGCACTCAACGAAGGGATAATCATATCAAAGACACCGCTTTTGATTGCGAATACATATTTCCATGGACTTTTACATAATCTCCGTATTTATTGAGAACTATGTGTCACAGTTTAAGGTACAATAAATTCAATTGACCAACTGGTAATATTGATGTTACACTAAAACTGTCGCGACGACATCGATCCAGTAATGTTTCAACTGGTTTGATGTCACGATGAAATTTCATTAATTATTATTCAAGGTCGTAACAATGTAAATTCATTTTTAGACATTCATTTCATGAGACTAAATTAAAATTTTAATGTAGTCGAGTTTAACGACTTGTTTTGTGATATCCAACATTATAGAAAAATGTGAATGCATTTACCTCACCTCACGCCTACCCACAAGAGTCCCTGGGGAGGTAGGCAGAAGTGTATAACTATCACCCACACACCCACTTTCCTATTTTTTAGGTGCCAACGTAACAGATGGCCAGTCCATTGCCGTCACGACTATAGAAACACCTTTGAATTTCTTCTCAATCTTATGCAGGTGTCCCCTCAATCTTTTCCTTTACCGTAAAGATCGTGGTGTGACTAATCACTGTACTTAAGTTCAAAACGGCATCGGTACAGTCGGGATTAGAACTTCCAATCTTATTGTTGCAGGCAACTACTCGAGCCACTGCAGTCTGTGTACTCGCATAAAAAAGATAGAAAAAGAATATTTAAATTTGAAGAGGGTAGTTTTTAATATCTTTATTTTCATCCTTGTCCTGTTAAGTTCATCTATCGTGGGGTGTGGGTTAATAATAATATCTTACATTGTCTCTCAGTCCCATGAAACAAGTCCCAATATAATTAATGTATGTTTGTGGTTTAATGACATATTAACCGACACATGATTTCCACGCGAGGCCACCACAAGCCATCGCCCCGATGAAGTACACAGCGAACCCTGCGATGACGATCATGATCACGTACATCTTCACGTTCTTCCAGAACAGAGAGCGTTGGAGAGTGCGCGCCGTCCCTCGGTACGACACGGACTGGAATAAAACAATAAAAAAAAAGTTCATCATCATATCATCACGCCGAGTCCCTAACAGGGTAGGCAGAGAGTATAGAGCGCCAATTCTCTGTAGACAACCGCTTTCACTTCGTCCACATTAAAAAAAAACTATATGAAAGCCTATTTCGCATACAATTCAACGACATATAGTCGTGCTTGTGTACCGATGGACTCGCCATCTGTCACGTTGGCACCTAATATACCTCTGGCGGAAAGTGGGTGTGTGGGTATTACATATACACCTCTGCCCACCCCTTCGGGACCCTTGTGGGAAGGCGTGAGGATATATTATTATACATATACCACAAGCTGTGGCCCGCGGTTTCACCCGTGATAAATTTGGTTTCATTGGTAGATTTAATAATAATAATAATAATAATAATAATCTTTATTGTACACACACATACAAACAAATAGGATAACAAAAAGACAGAGAATAACATGTAATAGGCACAATAGGCGGCCTTATCGCAAAAGCGATCTCTTCCAGGCAACCAAGTGAAGAGAGAAAAGAAATAGAGAAAAAAAGGTAGGTGTGATAGTTGAGCGGATGAAATATACATATTTTTAGATTTTTTAGATTAGATTTATTTTCGGATTAGAACTATATTATGTACGTAAACTATAAATCCTATGATCTAGCTCTGTGCCAGTTTTGCATACGTAATTTCTCGCAGTACCTTAGGCATTCCAACAATAACATCTTCCATCTATCCACAAATGATCTAGACTAAGACTAGAATCCAGGGGGATCGTTAGGTATATCGAAATATCAGAGACAAAATTGTGAACCAAGCGAGACTTCTGTTAAAGTCAAGAAAGAACTGACGCTCTACCAAGTCTGCCTACTCCATGACTGACTCAGCGGGGTGATATGCTTCCATGCATAATTATAGTAGGGTTATAGACCGATTACACTAATTAGTAAATGAACAATAATGTGAACCTCATCTCATACTCTAAACATGAAAATACACTCATCTAATAATATTCCAGACATGCCAACATGAAAGCCTTCGGATGGAAGGCCTCCACCCTCTTGGAGTCCAACCCTGACTGTGATGGGTGGATGGGATATTGAATGCAGTGATAGTGCGAGGTACAGGGGAATGTGCACGCGATACTGTGCGATGCGTGTCTACTGCGAAGTCTGTGCTCCCGGCGCGTGTGTAGTTATCAGGCACAAAAACCTTGATAAACTCACAGTGAGTTCGATCGTTTGATATTCTCTGTTTCCTTCAAACTTGGTACATGGTAATTAAAAGTCAATTTAACAGGTAAATATCGGTACACTTGTCGATACAAAAATTATAAATGCAAAAGTTATATTATCATCTTTGTGTCGCCTTTTGGCGGTTTAATCGGAGAACTCATCTTAATAATACTCGTCCAGACGGTAACTTGCAGCTCAATAAAAAGATAAAGTCGAATATTAGAAACGAAAACTTGTTTCAATCGGTCTTAGCGGTCTGAAAACTAGAATTTCTTCTAAATTTTAACATGTTAAGTTTTTTATAGGTATATATTTATATTCGACTACATGTTTCCTCGGCTTCACCCGTTTTCCTGAATGTCCACTCAAAATATCGATAGAAAACTATTTGTAATCGTATAAGAACTGCAGATCCGTTCCTAAATACAAACGTACTTGCAAAAGACCTTCTCAGTTTTCCCACCCCGCGATCGAGCGCTCCTTGCGACCGACAAACCGACATACAGACTTTGCCTTTCATAAGTAATATCAGTATAGATCGGTACTTATATTGATACATGCTTCTCTCATATTTTGAAACAGTTTTCATTCACAAACTATTTTACTGCAGCAAAATTTTAATAGCTGTTGGTAAATAAATAACAATCAACATACAAATGCGAAAGATAACACGAGGAAAAATCTATACTTTTAGCTGGTTTTGTGCAATATGATGACATATGCCTATATATATGAGTTATGGTTAACGATACCGCGGGGACAATAACCGAAGCCATACAGGAATCTCCCTTCATAGGCATCACTGTCTGCCACAGCTTGAAAGTCGTTCGAAGGTCAAAATTTAAAATTTCTGTAAAAATGCCTCAAGTATCTATACATTGTACCCACATGGGTCCCCGAAGGGGTAGGTACAGATGAGTAGGTAGTCACACACCCACTTTCCGCCCGAGTCATATTTTATATGCCAACGTGATAGGTAATACCCACACACCCATTTTCCGCCAGAGGTATATTAGGTGATAGATGGCGAGTCCATCGCCGGTACACAAGCACGGCTACACATATATACGTCGTTAAATTTCTTCTTCGTGTGCAGGATTCCTATCGATCTGTTCCTTCTGACTAAACACTGTACTTAAGTTGAGACTCTGACTCTGACTGAAAACTCAGTCGAGCTGTAGCTGGCAACTCGAACCAATCGGCTAGCAAGGCCTACATACATATCATACATATGTACGCTACATACATATCATCACGCCAAGTCCCTAGCATAGGCAGGCATAGGCAGGCATCCTAGGGTAGGCAGAGAGTATAGAGCGCCAGTTCTCTCTAGACTTACATACTTCTTTCGCTTCGTCCACATTCATCAGTCTCTTCATACATGCTCGTCGGTTTCGAGTACTCTTAACGTTCCCGTCCTTGAGACTCCGATATATTTGATCTAGGTAGTTGGAACGTGGCCTTCCTCTGTCTCTTCTTGCACACACTTTTGCTTTGTATATCTGTTTCGTCAATCTTGCTTCACTCATCCTTTCTATGTGTCCAAACCAACGTAACATGTCTTTCTTAATCTTTACAATCACTCCCTCATTCACGCCAGTTGATTTGCGAATCTCTTCATTGCGGATTCGATCTAAAATCGTTACTCCGCACATTTTTCGAAGAGATCGCATCTCAACTGCATTCAAGCTATTTTCATACTTCCTCTGACATACCCAGGATTCGCTGCCATACAATAAGGTAGGTACCAATATCGCGTTGTGGACAGCAACTCGAGCATTCTTGCTCAGACTTTTACTGCCCATCAACGCCGACATGGCCCCATTCACCTTATTTCCGGCAGTTATCCTTCTTTCAATATCTTTTTCATACTTTCCATCTCGTGTGAACATGCTTCCAAGATATACAAATTCATTCACTTGCTCTAGAATTTGCCCATTTACCGATATAGCACACTCGGTCACTTGTTCATCTCTTTCGAATACCAGAACCTTAGTCTTGCCAGTGTTTAGGCGCAGCCCCTTCTTTTCACATTCTTCTTTCATTATGGTAACTAGTGACTGCAATTCGCCCTCTGATGACGCCAGTAAAACCGCGTCATCGGCGTATAGAAGGCAGTTGACCACTAAGTTTCCCATTTTCACTCCACATCCGTTCGTTCTTAGTGCTCTCAGACAGTTATCTAGATATATAATGAACAGCCAGGCAGACATGATACACCCTTGTTTGACCCCCGACTTCACATAAAACTAGGGTGACATCTCACCGTTAACCCTAACGTACGCCTCGCTATCACTATAGAGTGATTTCACGGCATGCAGTAGGGAACTGCTCACTCCATATCCAGGTAAAACGTCCCAGAGTTCCTTTCGTACGACTCTATCAAATGCCTTCTCTAAGTCGACGAAAGCGCAGAAAACCTTTCGGTTAATATCCAAAAACTTTTCCACGATTCCGCAAAGCGAGAAGGTTTGATCCATACATCCTCTTCCTGGTCTAAATCCACCTTGGGATTCCCAGAGAAACCTTTCGGATCGCTCTTGCATTCTTATCGTCAGGATCTTCGTGTACACTTTACTAGCTAAGCTGACCAAGCTGATGGCTCTGTAGTTTGAGCAGTCCAATCGTCATCCCTTTCCTTTATAGAAAGGCACGATGACTGCTCGCCTCCAGTCGTCCGGAACATCACCCTTTCCCCAGCAAAGATTGCATAGCAAATACATGACGTCCCAGACCGCTGGTCCACCGTACTTGATCATCTCAGCCGTAATCCCATCTATTCCCGCAGCTTTTCCACATTTCAGACTTCTTATCGCGCTTACAATCTCTGGCTTTCATACATTTTGAAATATTATAGAGGAGTTTGTTAGAGTACCCTAAACCGAACAGCATGTATGAAGGGAATAATTAAAGTGGACGAAGAGAAACAAGTATGTAAGGAACGTAGCAAGTGGAAAGAAGTGGTCTCTGGCTACCCCTACGGGAAAGAGGCGTGATTATATGAATGTATGTTGTTTGTTTGAAAGCGTTAATGTCAGGAACTGATAGCCCGTTCTAAATAAAAAAATTCCACTAAGTAAATAGTCAATTTATTGAAGAAGGCTATATTATAATTGTAGGTACTACCCTAGCTAAACTTCGGGGCGGAACTAGTATAGTATTATAATATGTAACATTTGGTCTAAAAATTACAATATTCTTATGCCCGCGAGTCGTTATTTATTATCAGTGACGAGTATATTTCCCAGTGAGTCATTGTGTTTGTTTATGCGCGACACAGACTTAGGTACACAAAGAAATTAACCCACATTCGTAATGCAAAATACTCTTATCTAATCAAGACAAAAGGTGGACAGATAAACCAATAAAAACATATTGACTTATTGCATTCTGTATTTTATGAAATTAAACTAGTGAATTAAGTGTGATGACAATGTCAATTTTTTTTTTTTTTTATTTTCATACTAGTTTATTACATTGGTGTCATACTTGCATTATTGGTGATCACCAATTCGACACAGGAGACGACGTGTGTCCAGTTGGTAAAACTCAAAATTAGTATCACTTACTTCGTCATCTGGACAAGCTGAGATTTTAACGCGTGAACACTTAATCACTTTTGTTTTTTTGTAATGTTTTCACCAACTGGATCTTAGGGATTTCAATGTTTTAATTTATACTAAAAATATTGAGAAAAAAATACTACAAAAACATAGTAATACTTACATTGGTTGCCAAGACATCAGCTTTGTTCACAAGCAACTCTAACTTTTCACCTCGCATAGCCATATTGTCTGAAAAGAAGAATATATTAGAATTACAGCCCATTTTTTTTAAACAAATATACAAGTATTTTTTAGTTTATTAAAAGGCGACAGTTATTTCCAAGATTCCAATTTTCTTTGGTTAGTCATGGCAACATTTTCAGATAATATATGCATATACATTTTCACACATTAAACATAACTTACTTTCAATAAAATTTATACCAATCCTCAATACCTACAACATAACTATTAAAAACCTTAATAGCACAATATTATAACCTTCTGCAATAGAAAACCAGTTATTATCTTGTAATTAACACTAATCCTTGGAATTACCAGAACATACCAAACAGAGGCAGTACCATGTTTACTGATATTGGGACATATTATGCAACATTTGTTGAATAAAATAAAAGATTTGAAGAAACAAGCAATATGTAACCCATGATTTCACCTGTGTAAAATTTGATCTCATTGATTAGTAGTAGATAATTTTTCTGGAATAATCCACATTTGTTAGAAATTTAATCCAATTCCATTCAGCATTTTTGGTGTGATCATCAATACATCCTCATAAACTTTAACATTTATATTAGTATGACATAAACAATACAACACTTAGTCCGTGGTCTCTACTCTTTGGTTGCTCGCTTAGCACCAACTGATACATATATAGGATATTCATTGGACTGAATGAGAGGATCTAAATTGACTTAATTAAGTTTAATATTCTGTCAGCTGTTCTATTGGCCCGAGTATGAGGTCCCAAATATAGATGTTACTACAGAAACACATTTGAACTTTAATCTTAGATGTCATGTACATTCAAATATTTATATAGTTATCTAGTTCCCATAACTTCCTATTATTTGGGATGGTTAATTTGAAATATGTTTAACAGAAATTTGTTGGAAATATTATTTTAATTTAAATTTACTCTTACTACAAAAAGGTAGTTATTGTGTCATTGACACGGTGCCAAGTTGAATGCTTTGAGTGCACATGGTACAGATAACATTTGTAGATAAGCTGTGTTTACTCATAAATCAGTTATCAATACCAGAAAAACATGGATTGTAGCATATTAAATAATGAGTAAGTTTTACAATATTATGGCAGTCATGTTGGACAATAGAATTGATTAGTAGACAGCACCATACTTATCTTATGATTAGTTAAACATTTTAAAGAGAGTCCTGTACTTTCTTCTACATACAGGGCCAAATATAGCTCACATGCCACTCAAATATTAGAAAATAGTAAAAATAAATTTCTAAGTGGGTAGGTTTCAGTAAAAAAATAAAATATTGTCAAATCTAGCACTGAATGTGGTATTCACTAGCTAATTGTCATTTTCCAGTAAGATTCTCACCAATATTTTTCACCATGATGTTCTTCAGCTCATCCAATTCCCCATGTACTCTGGATATGTTGTCAAGGTCTCTAGAGTCGCTGTAATGCTTCATCTCTGTAGCCAGAACTCTAGTAAACTCACTGTTCATTGCATAGGCAATGGCAGTTTGAGCTGTGTCTCCAAACGCTGTTATAAACCTCCTTTTAATCTCATTGAGGAAAAGGAAAGCTCTAGAGCGTTGAAATTTCTGGAACATGGAATAATATTTATCATCACTACAGCTTTTGAGGCATTCTAATTAATGATATGATATTATGTAGTGTAAACTCACATCGTCGGTAATGCA
Organism: Drepana falcataria; assembly: GCA_945859725.1. NCBI lineage: Eukaryota > Metazoa > Arthropoda > Insecta > Lepidoptera > Drepanidae > Drepana > Drepana falcataria. The sequence continues at coordinate 4,526,224 of OX243926.1, forward strand.
AAAGAAAACCAATTTGTTCTCCGCAATATAGTGAAACAAATAGTTGCCGTGAGAGTACGTGAGTTTGTCATCATGGGGTGGTATCTTCGACAGAATTTGTTCTGCAACTTCCGTGAAATTACCAGCACAAGTGGCATATTTAGCCAAAAACACTGTACCGCGAGCCACGACACTAAATAATATAGGCATTTTGAATAATTGTGTAGACAATTGAACGAAACAAAGGAATTTACAACAGATTGCACTACGTATTTTATTTAACACAATTTCAGGGAAAACATCTAAAATATTAGATTCACTTTATTTCAACACAATTCCCTCCGTTGGTAGTTTATCAGTAAACGAACAAATATCCAGGTAATGCGGAAAAAAAACAAATCGTACCGAACACGACTCACTCTCTATTAAAATATAATTTTATAAATTGAAAGAACAGAACCCAGCTTAACGTGATGTCAAATTCGTACACTAGACAGATGTCATGTCAGTCAGATTTCATTTCAGTTGTTTTGTTTGTTTGACAGTGTGTTCTGTGATGGCCAAAGACTACTATTGAACACTGGAAATGGCCACCCAGTATTGTAGTATTTTTTCACTACAGTACACCGTGGGTTCAAATATTTTTTTTTACAGAGTGGCTATACCATATTTATATGTAATAAAGTAGGCTGACTGACAGAGTGATTCCTTACCACCATAGCATAGACTATTATTAATATACTAGCTTACCACTTTCATGCCCTAATTACTACCTGTAGAAAATAGCCACTAAAGCCGATTAATGAATGCAGCAACATTCGCCTGATACGGACCTATGATTAACTACCGTAAACCCGAAAAAAATTTTGCATTCTTCCCATTTTAACATACGGTGCCCAAACGTGGTCATGGTCACTCAAGGTTGGCCAAAGTGCAATGGAAAGCACTATTCTAGGTATTAAATTAACAGACCGCATTCGAAATACCACACTGCTTTCCCAAACCAAAATCACAGCGGCAGCTGTTAAGGCCGCCAAACTGAAGTGGGAATGGGCCGGTCATATCTGCCGCATGCCAGCCGATCGTTAGGCCAAAATCACCAAGGACTGGCCACAATACCTGGACAACACATCTGTGGACTGGCCAACACTAGCATTTAATCAATTGTATTTAATCATCACTAGCATTGGACATCTAGGAAGCATGTTCACACGAGATGGAAAGTATGAAAAAGATATTGAAAGAAGGATAACTGCCGGAAATAAGGTGAAGGTAAGGTGAGGTGAGGTGAGGTGAGGAGCCATGTCGGCGTTGATGGGCAGTAAAAGTCTGAGCAAGTATGCTCGAGTTGCTGTCCACAACGCGATATTGGTACCTACATTATTGTATGGCAGCGAATCCTGTCGGTATGTCAGAGGAAGTATGAAAATAGCTTGAATGCAGTTGAGATGCGATCTCTTCGAAAAATGTGCGGCGTAACGATATTAGATCGAATCCGCAATGAAGAGATCCGCAAATCAATTGGCGGAAATGAGGGCGTGATTGTAAAGATGAAGAAAGGCATGTTACGTTGGTTTGGACACATAGAAAGGAGAAAATTTACGAAACAGATATACAAAGCAAAAGTGTGTGCAAGAAGAGGCAGAGGAAGGCCACGTTCCAACTACCTGGATCAAATAGATCGGACTCTCAAGGACGGGAACGTTAAGAGTACTCGAAACCGACGAGCATGTATGAAGAGACTGATGAATGTGGACGAAGCGAAAGAGGTATGTAAGTCTAGAGAGAACTGGCGCTCTATACTCTCTGCCTACTCCGTTAGGGACTTGGCGTGATGATATGTATTTATGTATGTAGCATTGGACAGAAACACTTGGAAATTATGGGGGGACTTTGTAAGGGATGGGAGTCACAACAACTCGAAATTATTCTGCATTCAGGAACTGGTCACTCTTCCTGCTCCCAGCAGTAGAACCGCAGTGGGTGAAATAAAACTACTTAAGTAATAAAAAAATGTGAAATACTGAATGTAAATATAAAGTTAAAGATATATAAAAAATAACAAAACAACAGCATCATTGCACTTATGATCTATGATTTAATCGAAATAGTCATCTATGTCAATATCTGGATTTAGAATATCATCACCAAAGTCAGTCAAATCCAATTGGTTGAGAATTAAATTCTCACACATTTCTTCTAAGTCAGTTTCTCCAATTAAAATAACACCTTGAAGCTTCCCTTCTTTCAGGATAAATTTTATATACTCCAATTGAGGTGTAGTCCGCAGTAATATTTCATAATTTCTACCCAGGCCCTGTCCATTATACTTTCCTAATAGGACTACTCTGTAGCCAAAAAGTGTTGTACAATGTGTAAATAGTTCAAAGCAAAAATCTTGCATCACTGGTTCATTGGTAAGCTTTCCATGCATAGCCCTAGAAGCCATTGCTGCCATTTGTCTGGCTTGAGTCCACAATCGCAGTTGAAACCAATGTGGGGCATGCGGCCAAGCAGCATAAGCCACGTCACCAGCAGCAAACACATTACTTAAGCTTGTCTCTTGAAACTCATTAACGGCTAACCCTCCATCAGGGCCTTTCACAGGTTCTTGATCCCATGTGAAATTTACAGCTGGTTCCACACCAGTTGCAGATATTACAAAATCACAGTCAATAATTCTTCCGTTAGTCAGCTCTACTTGAAGCGGATAGTCTCCATCCGTTTCAGCAACATGTTTTACTTCTGCCTTATAAATAATTTCTAGCTCTTGTTCTCCACTATTGTTTCTCACTTTCTGTAGTTGGCGATACCAATCTGGTCCTAATGCAGCAGACTTCATATCCTTATTCAGTGACACTACTGTATCGTCTTCTGAGAAAATATGCCTTCTCAAAATTGTTGCAGGTTCTTTTTGTACAGTATCTTTTAAACTATTCTTGAAAAATTCTGCTGCTCCAGGATCTACAAAAGTGGCTGATATATAATCATCCCTTATGACCCATATCTTCTGGATGCCAGACGTAGCATGTACAATTTCTGATGCAATTCCACCATTCCCAACTATTACCATCCGTCTACCAGTTGTCAACTTTTCTTGAAATGCTTTAACAGACTCTGTGTCCCTGATCCCAAGAATTCTCTTGTTATTGTTGGCATTTGTGATGAGCTTTGGTATACCACCACTGCATATGCAAATTGCCTTGTAATTAATTTTCGCACCTCCATATGTAACAGCTTGTTGTATCTTCGTATCAATATGACTGAGAGAATCATAAATAATTTTCAAGTTTGGATGTATTCTTTGCAACGAACTGGCTTCAGTTTCATTTACATCAAATTTTATAATAGTTTTGGCGTAAAAACTAACGTTGCTGATATTTTTCACAAGTGAAGACGCAGTGACAATGGTAACGGTTTCTTTTGGATCGAGGATTGCAAGAGTTTCGACACAGGTTACTCCCGCGATTCCGCCTCCAACCACTAAATATGTAGAATTTAAATCATCCATATTCATTGAGGCATTGCCGAATATCAACTTTCAAGTATTAAATAGTAGTCTTTCTTTGATATTAACTGCCGTCACTGCCGATAGCACCACACCACAGTATACACTATTGACTATACTATACTATACATAATATACATTGTAATCTTTGACATACACACAATAATAATTTGTGCACAGTATATATTGTAATCATAGAATAAAATATATCCTCACGCCTTCACACAAGGGCCCCCGAAAGGGTAGGCAGAGGTTTATAGGTAGTACCCACACACCCACTTTCCGCCAGAGATGTATTTATGTCCGTGACACCAGATACAATCTATAAAATAAAATACTCTAATACATGATTATTGTAAATATTGTAATCTTTGAATTAAGCAAAGTTCACAAGTTCATACCCATAGACTCTCCATCCTTCACTTCTTTAGTAAAAATCTAGTATTCAATTAACATCAATCATCAACAACTATTATTGTGTTTAATAATTAAAATTGTGAGTGTATGACACATTTACTTCTGGGTATTGTATTATGAAATATATAATTTAGTTTTTTCTTAGTTTATGTTAATTGAATGAATGAACTATTTTTAAGATTGAGAAGTCTTTTTTGTAATAAAAAGTTCTTATAGACCTGAGGAAATATGTGTACAAAGTTTCACGATGATCGGTTAAAGTAGTATTGACGTGAAAGCGAAACAAACAAACTTACATTTACATCTAGAATAAAATACATTGTTTTATGAATATATTAATGTACTAGCTGACCCGCCCAGCTTCGCATGGGTGAAAATTTCCATACATACATATCATCACACCAAGTCCCTAAGGGGTAGGCAGGTAGTATAGAGCGCCAGTTCTCTCTAGACTTTATACTTCTTTTGCTTCGTCCACATTCATCAGTCTCTTCATACATGATCGTCGGTTTCGAGTACTCTTTTCGTTCCCGTCCTTGAGCGTCCGATCGATTTGATCCAGGTAGTTGGAACGTGGCCTTCCTCTGCGTCTTCTTGCACACACTTTTGCTTTGTATATCTGTATCGTCAATCTTTCTTCACTCAACCTTACTATATGTCCAAGTCAGCGTAGCATGCCTTTCTTCATCTTTTCAATCTCGCCCTGATTCACGCCAGTTGATTTGCGAATCTCTTGATCCCGGACTCGAACTAAGATCGTTACTCCGCACGTTTTTCGCAGCTGATATCGCATCTCAGCTGCATTTAAGCTATCTTAATACTTCCTCTGACATACCCAGGGTTCGCTGCCATACAATAAAGTAGGCACAAATATCACGCTGTGGACAGCAACCGTTGCTGGCCATCAACACCGAAAAAGAAAGTTTGAAAGTGATAATAAAGTGAGATATAGGGCTCGTTTAGTCGCTAAGGGCTCTACCCAAGTAGAAGGTGTGGACTATAAAGAAACATACTCACTTGTATTAACACACTCAACTTTGAGAATGTTATTTTCTTTAAGTGTAAAGTTAAATTTAGAAATTGCTCATCTTGATGTTAACACTGCATTTTTAAATGGCTAGGTACCTTGATGAAATAGTATACATGCAAGTACCACCTAATTTAGAATGTCAGAGTAACAGTGTACTCAAACTAAAACGTACAATTTATGGACTTAAACAATCAGCAAGGCAGTGGAATAAGAGAGTAGATGATTGTTTGTTAAGCCAGGGTTATATTAAGTCTAAATTGGAACCATGTTTATATAGTAAAAGGTAAATAAGGAACAAATTTTAAAAACTGTGTTTGTTGATGATTTTTTCATATTTTCCAGTAGCAAGGCATTGACAGATGAACTGAAACATAGTTTAATGTCAAATTTCAAAACTAAAGATTCAGGGCAAGTGAAAGAATGCTTAGGTATGAGAGTAAAAGTATATAAAAATGGTTGTATATCATTAGATCAGGAGCATTTTGTCGAACATATTTTATAAGTTTAAGATGTCAAACTGTAATGTTGTTGATACTCCTATTGAATGTAATTAGAAGTTGGATAAGTCAGAAAATGTTTGTAAATAATATCCTTATCAGCAACTGATAGGAAGTCTTATGTATTTGTCTATACTTACACACCCAGATATCAGTTACAGTGTCAGCTATTTAAGCCAATTTAACAATTGTTTTACTGCAGTTCACTGGAAAAACGCAAAGAGAGTGTTAGAATATTTAAATAAAACAAAATCTTATGGTTTAATGTTTACAAATGATAATAAAAACTTAGAAGGATTTGTAGACTCAGATTGGACATCAAATACTATTAACAGGAGATCTTATACAGGTTTCTGTTTTAAATTGTCTGGTACTGTAATATCATATGAATGCAGAAAACAACCGACAGTGGCATTGTCCAGTACTGAGGCCGAGTACATGGCAATGCCAAAATTTCAAAATTTCAATGCCAAGGCAATTTGCCAACTACTGAAATGCCTGCTGACTTGTTAACGAAAGGGTTAAGTAGTTTGAAACATTACTATTATGTTAAAAAGTTAGGCATTAAAAGTATTGTTTAGGTGTAGTTTATATTCATTTATTGTTACATGGATATTAGATTATTTTGATAAGAGGTGAGAATTTGCCCTAATATGCTGAAGGATGATGGCATCATTTCTTGGTTACATTACAATATCGTGAGACTCCATATTCTCCCCAATCAAGATTAAGGCAACATCATTTAACATTGGTGCATTGATGCCTCTCTCATGACATGTTGTCTCCTGCAGGTCGCTTGTCTGCTGTGATCACTATTTTCTGATTGTCCGATGGCATCACATTACTTGTAAGACAGTTTTGAACAATTGGATCAACTGATTATGTTCATGCAAAAGTTGTTGTAACTGCTAAATGATATCTGCGAACAGCGTTCATTTACTTCTTCTTCATAATTCCCCAGGAAATAAATCTGGAGAAATTTGTATTTACCATTGCCTACGCTGTTCTTCAGTCTCATTGGCTCGAAGATTGAACTGGGCTTGCGTTACACTGCGATTGAATAAGACTTGCGTTACACTGCGATCGAACTGGTGTGCGCCAACGGATATTTTGACGCCTTACGGGTTGTATTACTAATAAAATACGACGATTAATTATGAAACTCACACTAAAACACAACAAACATCTTTTTGCATTTGTTGTTATGAAAGAAACTGTAATTTGAGGTTTGTCAAAACTACTACTTGAATGAAATGTCAGTCTAGCTATACATAGGGTGCGTTCCACTAAACGTTCACAATGATCACGCTCACGACCACAGTTTGCTTGTAAGCGTTACTGTCGTAACCTCAAATGGAATGGATTACAGAGCGTTTTGAGCGTGCAGGTAAATAATACAAACGGCGAGTTAGTAAAAAGAAAGCAAAAGATTTAAGATGTTAGTTTATAATCTGTAAGCCTTGAAAATAAACTTGATTAATTTAAATAGATTTATATTGAAAAAAAATATAATGTTTTTTTTATATTTAATATGATTGGTGTTTTAAATTAATTTACGTTCTAATGGAATTAAAATGTCTTGCGGCGACACTTGGATATTTGGTAAGAGGTACAGTCGCCATTTTATATGCTTTGAGTTTTGAAAATGACGCAAATTTTCTTCGATTCAACGAACACTTCGACCCACCTTTTTAGATGGGTCGTCGTGAGCGTAAGTTATGACATTATAATTGACGTTTTCGCCGCGACCACAACGACCGCGGTCGTTATGTGGATCGATTAGGTATAGGAGAATTTTCATTGTTGTGGGCGCTTAGTGGAACGCACCTTTACCGTCAATATTTACACGTCACTCTGACAGAGTATTTGTCAATATATTGAAAACGTCTCAGAATCTTGTTGTCTGTCTCTTTCGCACACTCACTTTTCAGAGATTTTTTTAATATTTACTATTATTTATTTATATTTTATATAGCCTAAAGCCTTCCTAGAATCATGGACTATCCAACACAAAAAGAATTTTTCAATTCCAACCAGTAGTTCCTGAGATTAGCGCGTTCAAACAAACAAACAAACAAACAAACAAACTCTTCAGCTTTATAATATTAGTATAGATTTCAAACCTGGAAGAAAAAACTGTTTTAATATGTACGATTTTTTATTCTCTCTCGTCTCTCGTAGCGTGAGTTCCGGGAACTTTTGCTACTTAACCGGGCAAAGAGTTCTATGCACCATTAAATCCCTTTGGTTTTATTTGTTGCTAGTGATACTGTGCCACAGAATACTCATGCTTTAACATCTTTACTGCGCCTGTGGCATACTCTGTCTGTGCAGTGTGCAGCAAAGACTACTATTTGTGTGCAGTGTGCACACACCTAGATAAAAAATAGCTGATTGTTTATTTTGCTAATAGATCGTATGTGATATGAATTAAAAAGGATAGGATGTAAACACTACCATGATAAGATCTGGTTTAACTGAGCGATAATGTCGTGAATAAAAATAACATTATGGATTTACTAAGATACTATTAGGGATTCAATAATATATATTTACTGTGAAACTGCTGTAAATATGTACAAGTGGCTTGTATTAGGTACAGCGCCTGTAGTCTTAACAATACTGTGGTATTTTCCGGTTTTCTGGAGCTTTTTTTATATAATTTTACTGAGTATTTTTCTTGTGGTATCAATTTTTGTGCTAACACTTTGGGGTCATGTCGCACTTTCTTCCCCGCATCAAACGTCACTTTATTTACTGAATAGAGTAGAAAAAGAAGTGCGCAAATTTGAGGAAGCTGTCAAGGTAAATATTAGACCTAATTATAATAATAAAAAAAACGATAGCAATAAATATAGGTGGCCTGATCAGGTGCTTGCTACTCAAAGTATCAAATGGAGTGTTGCTGGTCTTACTTTGTATGAAGTAACCAAGTATGTAAGATGTAGGAGTGCCAGCATGAGGAACTTACAACTCTCCCTATTAGCCAACAATGAATTCTGGACACTTCTTTACTGACTGCAGGAATGCAAAACTGCCTAAGCAAGTGTCAGGCTGTAGCTTAAGGTAATCCACCTTGCTGAGTGCCACAGAGCCAACTGGGACAGTGTTTCTTGTGCCTCAACTCCCTGAAAATAATAAAACATTTGGCCTCATTTCTTCCTCAAGCTGCCATTCTATCAAGAGAATTAATTTATTATTATGTTCATTTCTAGGCATAAAGCAGTTAAATAGAGGAGACTTTCTAATATATAGAGAATTTCTAATATATATAAGTATACAAAATTAGACCAAATGATTTACTTACATATTATGAAATTTGGAGGTGAATACTGTATAAAAAAATATCAGGAACGAAATTAGTAATGAGAGTATCACCAAATTAATATTATATCTTTGTTTGAACATATTATAGGAAGACCAAACCAACTGGCCACATTCCACTAAGAAGTCTCATCTACCTATAATATTTGGCCGTACTGTAGACAGCCAGCTGCAACTCCTATTGGACTACACACTCCGAGATTTTGTGACTTGTTGGCTTAAAGAGCTGTCACACAAACCTGATCCAGTTATTGATAAGTTTAAAGAACATGTGTGGGGTGGCATACAAAACTTGTACGAAAGGCTTTTAAGGGTTGATGCAGAGAAATTATTAGCTAGCGACATGGTAATTAAAATAACTCAACATTTTGAAAGGATAAGGATTGCTAGAAGTTGTGCGTGAGTATTGATGTCTTTGATTTTGGGTTGTTCAAACTACATACTTTTTATCATATTTAATTGACATGTTTTGGTGACCTATAGATAATTGACACTTTATTTAAATAGTTATCTATCACAATAGACATGTAAATACTATGATTGAAATGAAACTTCAGTATAATTTATTAGAAACTGTTACACTTGTTACTTTAGATAAAATAAATTGACCCAAATGAGTAGCATGCTCTAATGTGACAATAATATTATTTGGCAGCATTGCTACACTGGATAGTGATGCAGTTTATTTCGGGTGATAATTCCAAACCAGATTGTCACAAAACTGTTAAAAAGGATTCTGACCTGGGCCCGCAGGTCCCTACACCATGAAATATTTTTTTTTATTATTTATGATTTAAATTATTATTTACTTACAAAGAAATTAAGATTGTCTTCTAGTTACTTTATTAAATTCACCCTTAATCTAAATACAATCAAAATTGTTCACTGCACATACACATAGTGCATGTATGGTTCTCATTAAAGACATGTATTATGTGTATATATATATATAATTGCTTTGCAGATTAGAATTGAACCAGCCCCCAGTATTCGCCCTCGCTCCTCACTTGATGTCCAGTGATGCTGAACTTCATTATTTAAGCCAAATCAGCGAAATGATTGTCTTGATGTTAATGCCCAGATGTTACTCTCTCACGCCAGCATCACATCTCATGCGAGAGATTTTGGCCTGTAAAAGTAAGTCTATAAAGCCGTGGCGGCCGAGTGTTCGTTGCCTGCGACACAAAGATCGCAAGTTCGACTCCCGACTGCACGAATGAGTTTGCTGAACTTAAGCACAGTGATTAGATGTTTTCCTTCACCGTAAAGCCCACGAGCTTTACGGAAAACATAGAGAGGAAACCTGAATTCGTCTGAGAAGCAATTCAAAGGCGTATGTATAGTCGTGCTTAACGGCGACGGACTCGTCATCTGTCGTAACCTCAAATGGAATGGATTACAGAGCGTTTTGAGCGTGCAGGTAAATAATACAAACGGCGAGTTAGTAAAAAGAAAGCAAAAGATTTAAGATGTTAGTTTATAATCTGTAAGCCTTGAAAATAAACTTGATTAATTTAAATAGATTTATATTGAAAAAAAATATAATGTTTTTTTTATATTTAATATGATTGGTGTTTTAAATTAATTTACGTTCTAATGGAATTAAAATGTCTTGCGGCGACACTTGGATATTTGGTAAGAGGTACAGTCGCCATTTTATATGCTTTGAGTTTTGAAAATGACGCAAATTTTCTTCGATTCAACGAACACTTCGACCCACCTTTTTAGATGGGTCGTCGTGAGCGTAAGTTATGACATTATAATTGACGTTTTCGCCGCGACCACAACGACCGCGGTCGTTATGTGGATCGATTAGGTATAGGAGAATTTTCATTGTTGTGGGCGCTTAGTGGAACGCACCTTTACCGTCAATATTTACACGTCACTCTGACAGAGTATTTGTCAATATATTGAAAACGTCTCAGAATCTTGTTGTCTGTCTCTTTCGCACACTCACTTTTCAGAGATTTTTTTAATATTTACTATTATTTATTTATATTTTATATAGCCTAAAGCCTTCCTAGAATCATGGACTATCCAACACAAAAAGAATTTTTCAATTCCAACCAGTAGTTCCTGAGATTAGCGCGTTCAAACAAACAAACAAACAAACAAACAAACTCTTCAGCTTTATAATATTAGTATAGATTTCAAACCTGGAAGAAAAAACTGTTTTAATATGTACGATTTTTTATTCTCTCTCGTCTCTCGTAGCGTGAGTTCCGGGAACTTTTGCTACTTAACCGGGCAAAGAGTTCTATGCACCATTAAATCCCTTTGGTTTTATTTGTTGCTAGTGATACTGTGCCACAGAATACTCATGCTTTAACATCTTTACTGCGCCTGTGGCATACTCTGTCTGTGCAGTGTGCAGCAAAGACTACTATTTGTGTGCAGTGTGCACACACCTAGATAAAAAATAGCTGATTGTTTATTTTGCTAATAGATCGTATGTGATATGAATTAAAAAGGATAGGATGTAAACACTACCATGATAAGATCTGGTTTAACTGAGCGATAATGTCGTGAATAAAAATAACATTATGGATTTACTAAGATACTATTAGGGATTCAATAATATATATTTACTGTGAAACTGCTGTAAATATGTACAAGTGGCTTGTATTAGGTACAGCGCCTGTAGTCTTAACAATACTGTGGTATTTTCCGGTTTTCTGGAGCTTTTTTTATATAATTTTACTGAGTATTTTTCTTGTGGTATCAATTTTTGTGCTAACACTTTGGGGTCATGTCGCACTTTCTTCCCCGCATCAAACGTCACTTTATTTACTGAATAGAGTAGAAAAAGAAGTGCGCAAATTTGAGGAAGCTGTCAAGGTAAATATTAGACCTAATTATAATAATAAAAAAAACGATAGCAATAAATATAGGTGGCCTGATCAGGTGCTTGCTACTCAAAGTATCAAATGGAGTGTTGCTGGTCTTACTTTGTATGAAGTAACCAAGTATGTAAGATGTAGGAGTGCCAGCATGAGGAACTTACAACTCTCCCTATTAGCCAACAATGAATTCTGGACACTTCTTTACTGACTGCAGGAATGCAAAACTGCCTAAGCAAGTGTCAGGCTGTAGCTTAAGGTAATCCACCTTGCTGAGTGCCACAGAGCCAACTGGGACAGTGTTTCTTGTGCCTCAACTCCCTGAAAATAATAAAACATTTGGCCTCATTTCTTCCTCAAGCTGCCATTCTATCAAGAGAATTAATTTATTATTATGTTCATTTCTAGGCATAAAGCAGTTAAATAGAGGAGACTTTCTAATATATAGAGAATTTCTAATATATATAAGTATACAAAATTAGACCAAATGATTTACTTACATATTATGAAATTTGGAGGTGAATACTGTATAAAAAAATATCAGGAACGAAATTAGTAATGAGAGTATCACCAAATTAATATTATATCTTTGTTTGAACATATTATAGGAAGACCAAACCAACTGGCCACATTCCACTAAGAAGTCTCATCTACCTATAATATTTGGCCGTACTGTAGACAGCCAGCTGCAACTCCTATTGGACTACACACTCCGAGATTTTGTGACTTGTTGGCTTAAAGAGCTGTCACACAAACCTGATCCAGTTATTGATAAGTTTAAAGAACATGTGTGGGGTGGCATACAAAACTTGTACGAAAGGCTTTTAAGGGTTGATGCAGAGAAATTATTAGCTAGCGACATGGTAATTAAAATAACTCAACATTTTGAAAGGATAAGGATTGCTAGAAGTTGTGCGTGAGTATTGATGTCTTTGATTTTGGGTTGTTCAAACTACATACTTTTTATCATATTTAATTGACATGTTTTGGTGACCTATAGATAATTGACACTTTATTTAAATAGTTATCTATCACAATAGACATGTAAATACTATGATTGAAATGAAACTTCAGTATAATTTATTAGAAACTGTTACACTTGTTACTTTAGATAAAATAAATTGACCCAAATGAGTAGCATGCTCTAATGTGACAATAATATTATTTGGCAGCATTGCTACACTGGATAGTGATGCAGTTTATTTCGGGTGATAATTCCAAACCAGATTGTCACAAAACTGTTAAAAAGGATTCTGACCTGGGCCCGCAGGTCCCTACACCATGAAATATTTTTTTTTATTATTTATGATTTAAATTATTATTTACTTACAAAGAAATTAAGATTGTCTTCTAGTTACTTTATTAAATTCACCCTTAATCTAAATACAATCAAAATTGTTCACTGCACATACACATAGTGCATGTATGGTTCTCATTAAAGACATGTATTATGTGTATATATATATATAATTGCTTTGCAGATTAGAATTGAACCAGCCCCCAGTATTCGCCCTCGCTCCTCACTTGATGTCCAGTGATGCTGAACTTCATTATTTAAGCCAAATCAGCGAAATGATTGTCTTGATGTTAATGCCCAGATGTTACTCTCTCACGCCAGCATCACATCTCATGCGAGAGATTTTGGCCTGTAAAAGTAAGTCTATAAAGCCGTGGCGGCCGAGTGTTCGTTGCCTGCGACACAAAGATCGCAAGTTCGACTCCCGACTGCACGAATGAGTTTGCTGAACTTAAGCACAGTGATTAGATGTTTTCCTTCACCGTAAAGCCCACGAGCTTTACGGAAAACATAGAGAGGAAACCTGAATTCGTCTGAGAAGCAATTCAAAGGCGTATGTATAGTCGTGCTTAACGGCGACGGACTCGTCATCTGTCACGTTGGCACCTAAAATATATCTTTGGCGTAATGGGGGTGTGAGTGTTACCTATACACATCTGCCTATCCCTTCGGGGATCCTTGTGGGAAGGCTAGAACTACATATGTATTTGAATTTCGTTTCAAACGTATGTAAGTTTCTACGTGAAAGTTTTCCTACATAAAGCTCGTAGTGTCTTCTAGTCACATACGAAATGGCGGTATTCCAACATGCAGGCTATTCGAACCACTCTGCCACCAAGACTACATATATTTTTTAATCTTTAGGCTTTTTAGCTTTATTATAAGAGTATAAAGAGGTAGCCCCAAACCTTTTTATACTCTTATAATAAGGCTAAAAAGCCTTCGCTATCATTGCTATTTTCAGTCTTACGTCCAGCCATAGACCTAGTCACAGAACCAGACTATATAAACCAAAAAATCATACAATACTTAGAAGCACAAAAGGAAGTAGATGCAATGCATGTCCGCACGCACGAGTATGCGAAGACATTCGAGGACTACATTCGTTTAATCAACAACTGCAATAATGTCGACACGCTGAAACGGTTACGGTGAGTGGAAATTACATAATTACCTACTAGATTTTTATTACTGCTATGTGTACGTTGCGTCACTCGTACAAGAATAATTAAGTTAATAACAGTTAAGTGAAAAAAGGTTGACAGAACAGATATACAGTATGAGTGTCCAGAAGAAGAGGTACAGGAAGACCATGTTCCAACTACCTAGAACAAATCGATCGGGCACTCAAGGAACGTTGTCTTCCTCTGCCTCTTGCACATACTTTCGCTTTGTATATCTGTTTCATCAATCTTTCTTCACTCATCCTTTCTATATGTCCAAAATAAGGTAATATGCTTTTCTTCATCTTTAAAATCACACCTTCATTCACGCCAGTTGTTTTGAGAATCGAAAAACGTTTTTCATATTTATTTAACTATCTCAGATACGACATCGTAACGCAAATAATGCAAGCAACAACCCTTCAAAACGTGAAACGTGCGAAAGGCATAGACATCGATGTGATAGAGAGGAGCACTCAACACAATGTCAGTCGCCAGCAAGTGGCTGATGCCAGGAAACTGAAGAGATACATTGGCCAGCTGACCATCGCGAAGACCGAATGTGAAGTTGCTTTGAGGAAAATGGGATGGGATGGAGCTTTCCCAACTGTGGAGTCGAATAGCAAGGTGATTAAAAACCATGTCTCTTATGACTCACCAGAAATTTTATTATTACTTATGACGTATTTAGGCTACCATAGATTTTTAGAACCTACACTGCGCTCCACTTAATGAGAACTTTGATGGATTTATACGAATATCTACTTGTGAGCATGTGAGCCAATTATTATGCGTATTGGTGCCATCTTAGCTTAACGTAAATATCGGCGGTATAATAATAATAATTAATCTATACAAATAAATAAGACTGTCTGTTTGTAATATTAAAATAACCGCTTTTTACTAAATGCATATGGATGTATACACGGTAAATATAGCAAAAGCACATTTTAATTTTTTTTTGTCTGTCTGTCTGTTTGTGCCGACTAATCTCTGAAACGGCTGGACCTATTTAGACGGGGCTTTGATTGGCAGATAGCTGATGTAATAAGGAGTAACTTAGGCTACTTTCATTGTAAGAAATTGGACAATAATTTTTTAGTTAAATTCCACGCGGTCGCGGGCACAGCTAGTTAATAATAAACATTTATTATTGGTTCTATATGACTGATATAAATTGTAAGACATTTTTTTTCCAGACTCTCCCACTGCACAAAGTGATGGAAAGCGTATTAGGGCGGCGGTACTTATCAATGTTCTTGGAAAAAATGTGTTCTCAAGGCCTTGTCGGGTTCTGGATGGCGGTAGAGGAACTGAGACACAGCCCCAGGAGTAGTTGGCATCAACTCGGCGCTGAAATATTTTATACCTACATACGATCGCCTAGCGCTGAAGTTAATGTTGATAAGGTAAGAAAAAATATTGTTACTAATTATTTAACAGCCGACGCGGCAGCATTCGAATCTCTTGAAATGCAAAGATTGCTAGTTGGCATCCCAAATGTATTAAAGAGTTTTTCTGAACTTAAGTACAGTGATTAATGATGCCATGACCTTCACGGTAAAGAAAAACATTGAAGAGAAACCTGAATTCTTATTAGAAGAAGCTCAAAGGCGATGTATACTCATGCTTGAGAAGTGGCGATGGGCGAGTCCATCTTCCTCCGGCACCTAAATATATCTCCGGCGAAAAGAGGGCGTGTAACTAAACTCTACCTCTCCCTTCGGGGACCCTTGTAGCAAGGCGTGAATATCATATTATACGAATAACATGCTTATAATATGAAATAGGCTGAACTAATAGTCTCCAAGTGTCCATTTCTTTCTATGTAGTTAGTGTAAGTGGCTTGTAGCCATACTAATTTTGATCAATAAATAAATAAATTGCCGCTTCTCATGCACCTATATACCTACATATATGACATATAATATTGCATAGTAGAATTTCATGTAACTAACCTACTGGTCATCTTTATAGGATACTAGAAAACGAATGGAAGCTTTCCTCCTCGGCGACAAGGGTCCGGAGGTATTTTACGAAGTTCAAGATACAGTTGTTGACACCATTCAAGAGAAGTACTATCATTCCTTCCTTATGAGCGATCAGTACAAGGCTCTGATTGCTGAACTAGCTACTGAAGAGGCTAATAAAGGTAAACTTAGATGCTTTGGAATCCCTTATTTATCATTATAGCCATGCATATCCCTAAAATAGGGCTGTCACACATTGCTGTACCATATTTTAATGAAACTGGCTCCATAGGTCGCACGTACATAGAAAATAGGAAGCATTATTGTTAGTGGCATTCCATTTCATTATTTTACTATATCACAGTTGATAATTTTATTAATATTATAAATGCGAGTATGTGAGGATGTTTGCTTCTCAACCTCACCAGAACGGCTAAATTGAATTGGATGAAATTGGGCACAGAGATTCATTTTTGTTACATTCTCGTAGGATAAGTTTTATTCCGGAAAAACAACTGGGCGCGGGTGTATTCGCGGGTGAATTCACAGCTACTGAAAACCTTTTTTGCTCAGGAATTCAGTTATATTTAATTATCTTATTATATAAAAAAAAATTATAACACATACATTTTTATTTACTATTAATATTACCCTCCGTAATGCGCGTATTCTGTGTGTAGTTGAAATTACAACGGAACGGTCGCCGATCGAAGATCGCCAGCTGTCGCACGACTCAGTGTCGTCTGCTGATAACTCTGGTGGAATACATCTCACTGAGCACTCCACTTACGCCAGGAGAAAGCTGGACCAGTTACAAGAGAGGCATAATAATAAAATACAGGTAATTTTCTTACGTCTTTTACGTCTATTACGTCTTTTAAATACGTTTAAAAAACGTATTCGGCTGTAGTATACTGAGTACTAAAATGTCGTTGATATCACCTGGGTCTTAATCTGCAATGTATACTTCTATACTAATACTAATATTATTAAGAGGAAAGATTTGATTGTTTGTTTGATTGTTGTGTGAAAAATTCTTCCACCATTGGAAACCTACATTCACCCTGAGCGACATAGGCTTTTTCTATTATAAAAAAAATATGTCCACCCGTGCGAAACCGGAACGGACCGCTATTCTTTTATAATCTTGATTTTCCGTCATTCGGCCACCACGACTCAAAAGCGCAAATGAAATCATTTCAACACATTTTAGCATTGAATTTGCCAACATTTGAACTTTTCTTCCTTAGTACTAATATAAATTAATTTAAGGCTTTGGCGGCGTTGCGAGCGTCGTTGAAGCCGGAGTCCCCGGCGCTGGCGATGCTGGCCAACGAGGTGGAGAAGCTGTCCGGCGAGCAGATGCGGCTGGAGGCGCACCTCGCGCGCACCGACACCTGGGCCGAGCACCTGGGCCGATGGCGGGCGCAGGTGCACAGCGCTGAGGTAAGCTACACATAACATCATCACGCAGAGTCCCTAACGGGGTAGGCAGAGTATAGAGCGCCGGTTCGCTCTAGACTTACATAACTCTTTCGCTTCGTCCACATTCATCAGTCCCTTCATACATGCTCGTCGATTTCGAGTACTCTTGACGTTCCCGTCCTTGA
Source organism: Drepana falcataria (assembly GCA_945859725.1). NCBI lineage: Eukaryota > Metazoa > Arthropoda > Insecta > Lepidoptera > Drepanidae > Drepana > Drepana falcataria. The sequence goes on from OX243926.1 coordinate 4,543,859, forward strand.
GCGTCCGACCGATTTGATCCAGGTAGTTGGAACGTGGCCTTCCTCTGCCTCTTCTTGCACACACTTGTTTTGTATATCTGTTTCGTCAATCTTTCTTCACTCATCCTTTCTATATGTCCAAACCAACCAAAAAATTTTAACGTCAGACAAATAATTGCAGGTTATAGATGAATCAAAGCCACCTCAGTTCGTGATAGTGGTGCATATGGCAGAGCAAGAGGCGACGATCAACGAGGACAAACCTGAACAGATCACTACTGGATGGGTGCTCTTGAGAAGTCTCAACGAATTTCAGGTAATCTTGCATACTTTTGGTAACTTCAATTGTGGGGGAAATACAAAAAAAATATTTCCGTGTTGATATTATCCTCACGCCTTCCCACAAGGGTCTCCAAAGGGGTAGGCAGAGGTGTATAGGTAATACCCACACACCCACTTTTCGCCAGAGGTACATACATACATATCATCACGCCAAGTCCCTAACGGGGTAGGCAGAGAGTATAGAGCGCCAGTTCTCTCTAGACTTACATACCTCTTTCGCTTCGTCCACATTCATCAGTCTCTTCATACATGCTCGTCGGTTTCGAGTACTCTTAACGTTCCCGTCCTTGAGAGTCCGATCTATTTGATCCAGGTAGTTGGAACGTGGCCTTCCTCTGCCTCTTCTTGCACACACTTTTGCTTTGTATATCTGTTTCGTCAATATTTCTTCACTCATCCTTTCTATGTGTCCAAACCAACGTAACATGCCTTTCTTCATCTTTACAATCACGCCCTCATTCACGCCAGTTGATTTGCGAATCTCTTCATTGTGGATTCGATCTAATATCGTTACGCCGCACATTTTTCGAAGAGATCGCATCTCGACTGCATTCAAGCTATTTTCATACTTCCTCTGACATACCCAGGATTCGCTGCCATACAATAAGGTAGGTACCAATATCGCGTTGTGGACAGCAACTCGAGCATTCTTGCTCAGACTTTTACTGCCCATCAACGCCGACATGGCTCCATTCACCTTATTTCCGGCAGTTATCCTTCTTTCAATATCTTTTTCATACTTTCCATCTCGTGTGAACATGCTTCCGAGATATACAAATTCATTCACTTGCTCTAGAATTTGCCCATTTACCGATATTGCACACTCGGTCACTTGTTCGTCTCTTTCGCATACCAGAACCTTAGTCTTGCCAGCGTTTAGGCGCAGCCCCTTCTTTTCACATTCAGCCAGAGGTATATTAGATTATATCGTCACCTAATATCGTTATTCCATCGTTAGTCCATCGTTATTAAGGTAATATTTACACTTACCTTACAGTTACAGTTAAACGAACCGAAATTTGCAATGTGACATTCACGTTCGAGTGTAATTTGCGTAGTTCGAAATATAGTTATAAGTAATAAAAGTTCGAGTGCGTGAGCGATGTTTATTTTTGCTATCTACGGTATAGAGCTCCGTTTCACTTTTAAAGCAATTCGTTTGGTGTAAACTTATCTTTAGAAATCTGATGTATGCAGTATGCAGGTACCAGGTAACAAGGCAACAGGCAAACTTAATTTGTATATTTATTGTTCTTTAAAATAATTTTATTTGGTGATGATGAATGAAAGTGGAATGTCATGCATGTTATATTACTAATATTGTTTCAGGAGTTACATCGAAAACTAAGGCCTATGTGTTCGGAATTGAAAAATTTGGAACTACCCTCAAATTCTTTTAAATTTTTATTTGGGAAAAATGATAGAAACTCACTTGAAAAGGCTAAAACGTTGATACAAAAGTATTTAGAGGTACGTTGAACACTACTCTATGTAATGTGTAACATAACTAGCGTTGTCCCGTGTTTTGACCCCCGTATAATTTGATTGAATTGGTAGATTTTTTGTTGAATCGACTAATAATCTATCACTGTGTCGAATTTCATCCAATTCTGTCCAGCAGTTCTAGTGTGTTTGACACATTTGTTATATTTTTATTATGCGTGTTGTGTTTGTTTTTAACATATTCTTTTATTATAGTTTGTTTTAGAAGACGATAGACTTAATCAAAGCGAAGCTTTATATACATTCCTCAATCCCAGCTCCGAGTATTTAAAACAAGGAGACCTACCCAAGAAGAATAAATTCTCTTTCTCTACGTTATTTAAGAGGTATGTTATTCAAAAGTAAACCTTATGTTTATTCCTAATGGTTCATTTCTAATGTAACGAATTCCAAATTAGTACGAGTAGCGAAGCGACGAGCAGATCATCCCAAGAAAGGGAAGCTTTTACACACCTTTCTGCGGATGAAGACGAAATATCCCTGTACTTAGATGGCAATGGTGGTGATTCTACAAACAAAAGTATGACTAATTCTTTAAGAGGTAAGATCCAAATTACTTTTTCCAATGCTTACTACATCCAGATACAAAGATGATTTATATCAAGATGATGTAAGGTTTAATATTTTATTATGACCTTTAAAGATCTCTGACAAAAACATTACATTACCAAATTATGACACTTTATGCAAATTTTCCTGCATAAATATATCGTTGCTATGATCTTCTTACATGTATCTGGCCATTTGGGTATTGCCTTTGAAAAAAAAAGTGTGTGTCAGCTCCGACGCACGACTGGAGTTTACTCCTTACGAATGATTATAAAATAAATAGATTAGTTAATAAGGGTAAATGAATGTATTTCTTATATTACTTAGAGTATGCATGACACATCTATAGATTTTTATTCATTGAGTAATTTTCTCAATTTTGAAATAAATATCAATTGATATAAATTTATATTTATATCAATTATAAATAAAATATAAAATTTACGATAAAACCTCCGCAAGTTGACAGTTGTTGTAGGTTAATATCAGGTTAATACAATATGCAATTGAAAGTAAATATATTAATTATCGTATTCGGCTTATTAAACCTACCCCGGGGTAAAACAAACGAAAATCAGCTGACTACTGAAGTTTTCAAGATTTAAAAATTTAATTTGAGGTCCAAGCAAATGCTTTTGTATTCACTGCCCCGGGGTAGGTTTTGTAAGCCGAACACGACAAATGATAATTTGAATCGGAATCTTTAATTATTTGAAAATTTTTAATCGGCTAATTTTACGTAATGCTAGGCTAAGTATCAGCTAAAATTGCTTTTATAGATTCTAAAACGGCAACATTTACGATTTTCCATTTTACGGAAATTCTATATTTAAAATAATATTGTTTGAGAAATGACAATCTTTTCAAATTTCAATATTTTTTTTCGTTTATTTGTTACTTTGAATTATTCTTTAGAATCATTTTCATAAATTAGCTTATGTCAGATTGGCATTATTTTATTAATGCAGCATTTTATTTGAATTGTTTATTTTTAAGTGACTGCCTTTTTAGATGTTCTTTTTCGAAAATTCGCGGATTTTTTCTTTGTCATTTTTTACTTTACGCTCAATTTACACTTGGCGTTATATTCTTTTTGCCCACATGAGCAGTCTTTTTTTTAGGTTTAGTAAATTTGACAAAGGGCATAATTTTATATTTTCAACATTTAGACTTTAGAAACGGCCGAAATTGCAATTTTCAATTCAACTATAAACTTGAATACCTATTTAAATTAATGTGCGCGGCTGTATATATTATATACCCATATATTTTAAATAGTAATAAGTTATTACTAATAACTAATAACATATATAGGTATACTTAATGCGCAAGCTGACCCGCAACATACCCCGTGAACGTTTGAATGCTCGCGCCTAAAAAGAGAAAGTTTGCGCAGAATAGAGGTTGCGCACCAAAAACGTAACGAGGTCATTCATCAGTAGATTTTACCCCTCATATTTTTCTCATACCGGGCGCCTTATATATGAAAATCGATTCTTAAGGAGTAAACTCCAAAAACAAGTTTGAAAATGTCGTCTCCTGTTAGGCGCTGCCGCAATAGCGGAAGAGCGGGACAGTATAGCGGAGCCGCTGTACGCGCTACTGAGCGAAGTGTTCGACATGCGAGGAGTGTTCCGCTGGCTTCGGAAGACTCTGGTCACCTTTGTGCAGATCACGTATGGCAGGACTATTAATAGGTAAGCGAAAATTACTGAATAGCTTAAAGGGGAAAAGTGGGAACCAACCATTATAGTGGAGACACAAAATAGACCATTGCACACTTACGAAAGAGACTGTGATTGGCTGATGTCGTCCGAATTCTTCAAGCGGTCATGCTTAAAGTTTGCGATAAAGCAAAGTCTCTGGAATGAAAGATTTTTGTAGGGTCGGCAACACTTATATTACTTTCCTAGTGTCTATGTGTGTGTAACCCACGGAATAATAAAAACAATGGAAGCGGCTTATGACCCGTTTAGTAAGAGAACCGATGTCGCCAGAACGCACACTCTCACAAAACGCACACAGATAAATATTAAAGCTGATTGGTCAACGTATTTTGTGCAAAACGAAGTAAAAAAGTTTGAGTTGGAAACATAATTAAAACCTTATGTCTATGGGATAATATCCGAATTCGAGCATTAGATTTAGAACTTACGACTTATCGGTTTCGATTGTTATCACGTGACTGGGAGACCTACGTCACTTGGCGTCGAATAGAGAAACTAATTACAAGACAAATTATTTAACGCCATGTAGCGCTGATTGGCCAAACTAAAAAGTATTTAGGGATATGCAATGCTTTTTTATAACATCGATATCGATAAAACTGGCCTGGCTGCATGTGGACAATGCTTTGTGTAAGTAAGAAGTAAGGTAAGCTATAAAGGGTGAAATTTTTTAATGGAAGGGAACGTACTCTAAATAATAGAGGTAGCAAATATCATGGAAAAAAAAACTTTATATATATAAATTTTACAGTAAAACTATCGTAAAGTAAATCGTAAGTAGTAAAACTATCGTAAAAATCGATATCGATACTTTATTGACTACACCCTCGCACTGGTTGAGTAGCGCGAAACTGATGCAATTTTCTAGAAAGTTCTTTAACTATTATTACAGATAAAATTCGATCTTATTGCCCTTACATAAGATTGATTTTTTCATTGTACAATTAAAAACAATTTGGACATAAAACAAAATTAACGTAATAAAATAAAATTTAATTAAATAACACTTCCCGATGATTGGAAATGCCACCATTAGCTAGATTTTTTGTCCGGCTAGCATTCCTGCACTCAAGAATGGAGCAATACGGCATATTTGCACTTGTTTTTCAAACTTATTGAAAGCGGATTGACCAACTGTCACACACAAGCGGCGGCGGCGTACTGAGCGCGGTTGAGCACTGCAGTGCTTATCGTTCGCATGCGTGCCACGCCTACTTTAGGATTCTATGTTTTCTTTGTTCTGTGGTGTAACCTTAGTATCCTGTGTATCCTTAGCGCCTAGTAGTATGCTATGCATAGCGTAACATTAGGCGGGTCGCACGCTTATTCGCTACCTAGAAAAATTCCTCAGTATTAGGGCAATCGCCGATTTGAGAAATGATAACTTGCAAGTATCAAAGAATTGTTATTTTTCAGGCAAATCAAGGAAACGGTGACGTGGCTGTTCTCAGAACAAATGCTGCATTACTACATAAGCGTCGTGATCAAGTCTTGGTGGCCGGGCGGCGTGCTCTCCGCGACTACGTCCAATCGAAACTTTCAGGACAAAGGTAACAATTTTGCAATTCTGCCTTGACGCTATTGGCAAGAGTAGTGTATCATCATATTAGCTATCCTTAGGTTTACCTGACTATCAGTTGAAACTGAAATCAATTTATAAATCTGAAATGGATTGGATTTATTGTGCATATCTTTATCTAGTATATAATCATTAATGAAATATCAGCTAGTAGCTGCAATCAATGTTTGAGTTGTGTGTGGTGTAGAGCATACACACGGCCTGCCTCATCAGCAGTTGTGGTCAGTGTGTAAGAGTAGTACATATGTGTATACACATATATGTATGTGTGTATGTGTCGTGTGTGTTGGGTGTGTGTAGAGCACATGCGAAGCCTGGCGCAGAGCAGTTGAGGTCTGTGTGTACGTGTAGTACATATATGTATATGTTTATGTGTGTGTGTGTGTGTGTGAAAAACACACTTGCAGGCAGGCGTAGCAGCAGTTGTGGTCTGTGTGTACGTGTAGTGCATGTGTGTATATGTGTATGTGTGTGTGTGTAGAGCATACGCGCAGCTTGGCGCAGCAGCAGCTGGGCGAGAGCGTGGGCGAGGCGCTGTCGTCGCTGTTGGGCGCGCAGTCGGCGGCTCGCGGCGCGCACAAGCTCTTTCACACGTTGCAGAACACCACGCACAACAAACAACTATTCTATGTAAATATACCTATTTATTAAACTATTTGACAGCATCATCAAACAAATGGACAAACGTAAAAATATGGTTATCTTATTTCTTTCTAGATATTATTATTTATATGTATTTTATGTATAGTCGTGCTTGAGTAACGGCGATGGACTCGCCATCTGTCACGTTGGCACCTAATATACCTCAGGCGGAAAGTGGGTGTGTGGGTATTACCTATACACCTCTGCCTACCCCTTCGGGGACCCTTGTGGGAAGGCGTGAGGATATATTATTATTATTATTTTATTATTATTTAACAATATTAAAAATAGTTAAATTTTTTTAAATTGAGTTTTGGCGCTCTAATTTCTCTACCTACCCCGTTCGTATGTATGTATGTGGGTGCTTATTATAGATAGGTAATATTTATTTTTTAAACATATCATTCGGGTCGCCCCACAAAAAAACTATGAAAACAATTCGTAACGACAAAATATATGTATCATTTATGACTAGATATGACCCTCGGTTACACCTGCGTAATATTTGATTCCATTATTTCCTATAAAACAGCAACATGTATGTTAATCCAGCTCAATATGTTAAGTAGTTTTTAACAAACATTCGCGCAAGCTTTCGCGTTTATACTATTGAACGGATATTCCATTGTTCCCATAGTTCAAATAAAAAACCAGTGTGCTCCCTCCCACATAGGAGATGATATAGCTTTTGGAATCTGCTATTTTATTTCAGACATAATAATTTATTAGCTTTCACATTGCCACTATTACAATTAGTATTCATTCCAGCGTTCTCTTGACGTTTACCAGTGATCGAACGCAAGACATCATTATCACGCCCAACACAACCGCACAGGATATCGGACCAAATAAGCATACTACGAAGGCTACGACTAACACTAATATACCGATGCAGATGATAAAAAATCTTGAATTTTCCACAGCTATTACTACTCGTTCGGGACTTTTTCGCACGTTGGAAACAGTCTGGAAATGAAAGATAAGATATTACATATGTCGAGACTAAGAAATGCTCAAATCGTAGTCTTTATTGTATGTTTTGCTTTTGTGTTCTAACTGTTGCAAGAGAGCTGCCAGCTTAACTGATCATGATACAAATTTGTAGATAGGTCGCGAACAAATACGTAGGATACTATTCATTAGTAGAGATCTTCTTTATATCTCACACATAAACTCGTAGGGAAAAGCGTTTATAAAAGTGTATGCGACTTACACAATAAGATAATTTGCCCGAATTCTGTACGTGTAGTATCTTCTCCCCGAGAATATTTTCTGCAATAAATAAAGTTTAGATACAAAGGAAATTTTATTATATATTCACGCCTTCCCACAAAGGTCCCTGAAGGGTAGGCAAAGGTGTTAAAATAAAATCATTTATCCGCAATTGGTATATTTTGTGCGTTTCATATTTTGGTGTCAGTTAAACGACGATTAGATAGACTAGCATAGATAGATTTGGATCGCTTATCAAACCGTTGTAAGTTTCATTCTACGTAATTTGGTTTGATACATTAATTTACTTGAACCTTTTAAGTTTTACTTACGCCGGTACTTGAATTTGCAAAAAATATATTGTTTCCATTATCCATTACATATATATATAAATTAATCGGTGGTAGGTTTCTGCCTTTCAATTCGCTGCCTACCCTTACGCGTACCGATGTGGGAAGGCATAAGGATATATAAAAAAGTATTAATCAGTTGTAGGTACGCCCTTACCACTGCTGTCAACGCCAATACTATTTAGTTCGTCCAGCTCTCCTTTCCTTATCGTTATCGTACTGTAGTCTTCGCTATAGCGATACATCTCAGCCGCTAATACATCGATGAAGTTCTTCCTGCTCGATATGAACTTCCTCCGAATTTCGTTTAAAAATAGAAATGATCTTGATCGCTGGCATATCTGTTAGGATAATAAATATTTATTGTTTTTTTAACGCTGTGACAGCGGACTGTGGGATATTCACACATTGGTAATTAATGAGATCTGTGATCAAAACAGAGTATGTATGTACGTACCTACATTAAAATACCTAGTCCCGCACGGGGTTGACAGAGAGGGTATATAATTGTAAAATTTCTTTTTTTTTAATTATCACTTTGCCATATAGGGCAACTGGTTTGGGAAGTCACCTGCAACACAAATATTGCAAGTTCGAATCCCAACTGTACCAATGAGTTTTTCTGAACTAAACTTCAGTGATTAGTCACATTACGACCTTTGCGGTGAATGAGAACATCTAGAAGAATCTTGCATGCGTTTGATAGACGTATGTATAATCGTGCTTGAGAAAGAATCGGAAGAAAACACAAATCGAAATAAGCGACAGCAATCCCACGCGAGATATATTTTATTACGTGTCCATAAATAAAATCGTAGCGCTGAGTTTTATACAGAGTATGGGGTATTCCTTTCTTGTACAACTGCTTCGTAGATATACATTTAATATAATGGGTCACCACTTAAATTGAGTACCCAAATTTTTTACTAGATTCGAATACTTTAATATTTAATTATTACTTTTTATTTGTGTGCATATTCCCGAGTGATGGAAAGTATCAACATTTTGACATCGAATATAGATTGTCTTAAAAAAGCCACTCGTGTTTGGCACAGGAACGGTAAGCGGAACCTGAGGCCCAAGTCTTGAATATATCAATTTGTGTTCAAACTTACTTTATCGGTAATACATAAGAATAAAAGTTTATCTTCAGCAATGTAGTGGAACAGATATCGGCCGTGCGAGTATGTCATCTTGTCATCCCTGGATGGGATCTTGGATATCACTTGTTCAGCTATCTCCACAAAGTTTCCATCGCACGAGGCAAACTTTGCGAGTATACTTTTTTCACGCGCCACTAAACTGAATAGGATCGGCATTATTCATTAATTATTTCATTTGAATTATCACAGATTATAACACCAGTACACGTAAAGAATATTAATTATCTATAGTTTGTGCTAATTAAAAAACTGTCATTTTTTTAATTTGTATAGTATTCCTTTCTGCGATGTAAACCTCACTAATACAAAGTCTGTATCGCGACGCCAACGCATCCGCGTGTTTTCGGTCTGTAGATCCAGTAACGTGCAAATATTCCGATCGGAGTTCTATAATTATTACCTTGTGTGACGCCGCAACCGCTGCCCCGCTAAAACTGTCGCCACACTCCAATTGATTAACGTTAAGTGATTTGACAAGTGTTCCGGCAACGTACACTGTCACTCTCTTTTAATTATAGAACTCACAAATCGTCCAGATGGTTGGCTTACGCATACTTTAACTTTTAATGTAATATTTAAGACCTAAACGAGTTTCATATCTGTATCATATTGGTAGTTTATCATTTATTTTATATATTTAATTACTGAGCAATAAGCTCAAATACTTTATACTCATGATGCATATACGTGTACATAAGAATTCAGATAAAACAAAATTCGAAACGCTTAAATCTGTTCAGGGATTTATACACAGATGTGGCAACAGAACACAGTTTCCTATACTACTTAGGTGGCAAACACGCGATCCGCTCGATGGTAAGCGGTTATCGCGCCCTGCGGACGCCTGGAATGACTAGAATATGTATTTAGTCTTGAGAGAACAGGCGCTCTATTCTCTCTGCCTACTCTCTCTGTATGTTTGTATGTATCTACAGTTGATCGATTAAAACATTTATTGACAATACCAAGTGTTATTCTTGCTATATTTCGAATTAGTAAAAATTTCCCTTTTTCAGGAATTGTTCGAACTAGTTCTGCTGGAAGTGTTTCCAGAACTCAAGCGCTACAACTAAAGCCACGACGTAAGTAAAAGAAAGCCATGACAATAGAATTAACAACTTTCACACTCTTACAGGGATTATATCCAAAGGACACTTCTAGTTAAAACGTACTTTATATCTGTCTAAAAGACATTCCATTTTATACTTTACAGCGATGAACTGATGAGTTATTTTTAATATCAGCCATAAACATCGACTGGTATTGAATGTAAATTTTAAATTTTTCTCTACTTTTCTATACCATGAAGCTTTTACGAGAATAAATTTATTTAGGGCTCTCTTATATTTAAGATTAAGATCTATGAAGTTTACGCATAGTTTTATTATTCATAGAAATAGATCGATCTCATATTCGTGTTGAACACACTTGCTTACACGTGACTATGTGTGCGTACTTTTTAAAGTTATTTTTATATCATCGGTTAGTTAGTTATTTCCTAGTATTTTGTGCCAAAGAATGCACTGTTGCGAATATAATTTTGCAGCATTGACAAGTTGGATCATCGAAACACTAGTATAAATTTAAGTTTATCGACGCTTATTGATTCATTAGTGAGTATTATACGTACCTGATCGTTGTACCAAACTGAATCTCTCCTGATTTTTATTTAAATGTACTAGTTATTATTTTGTTATTGGATGGGGCCCTGCACGGTAGCTATCTAAACACAATTACGACCACCTGGAGTAAAACTAACGTGTTTATCGATGAATGGAAGAAGATCGATGGAGTGCTTGGCGTTCTGTTAGAAAGGTTAAATGTTGGGCAATGCTTCTTTTTTCAATTATTCGAAGTCATTTATTACAAATGTTAATAAATATTTATTTATTAAATTATTATTTTGGCTCACAATTCATCTTATCGACAAGACAATTCTTTTATAGTACCAACCATAAAATGTTTAATTGAGCTACGTAGTATAGGGCCCTGCATATTTCTAAGCATAAGAGATAGTATTATTATTTATTCAGACTTAAAGGATTCTCCCTTATACTGCTCTCACTGTGGGGTCGAGATGTAATACGAAGTGTTACCACTGGTATTGCTTGTGTTCATTTAGCTTAGGTAGTAGCTTCCTATCACTCTTTACTCTGTACCACAACTGGGCAAAAGCCACCCTTATTTAGTGAAAGAATAAGTTTTATTTTTCTTACTAATGTACGTTTATTTTGATTAAATTTGCTTGAGATTACTGTGGTGGTCATAGTTTGTATTATTTCAATATTCGAATGATTTGTATTTTCTACTGTTTATTTATAAATAAGTTTGATTTATTTAAAATTGACGTAATGTGAATTAATTCCAATTTAATTAAGAGCTGTAATTTTAAATGCAAGGTTATTGTTGCAAATAAAGTTGTAATTAATTATTGAATGTGTACGGTACAGGCCTCTAAAATATATAAAGTTATAATGTTTTGAAATTACAACAAAAAAACACTGTACTACTAAGCGAAAGTGGAAACACTGCTTTAAACAACACTACTTAGACCAAAATTGTATATAACTTAATATCGAAACTGTAGTAAGTGTTATGATAATTCATATTTACAAAGTTAAACGTGTATTATTATGTCTTATAATTAAAGTATAAATCAATAAAATATACTGTTGAATGTATTTATATATATGCTTATTTTAATAACTCCCTGTTCATTAAAATAATTACCTATTTTAACATAAGGGACACAGGCGAAACTTATTGAGCTTCAAAAAAATCAATGTTGGTCTTATTTGCTCGTCCTTAAGTACCCTATATCTTGAGTTTTGCATCGTGTCACAAGCGGGGCTACGTAATCTGGCAAAATGTACGCTGCATACCCGTTTGTAGCTATACATATTACATGTATCTATCCTCAAGTCAAAAACTCATTGTAGAGTTAGTCACGGAATTAAATACAGGACTATAGGGATATAAATAAGACCAATAAACTTCGAATAATGTCTATTCTTTAATTCTCAGTACAATAATAAATCAGACAACAGTTTCGACACCTTATTTGTAGGAGGCCCCTAAAGGTGTAAAAGCTGTTTAAGACATTACTTTAGTTTGTTATACATTTACATTAAAATTAATACTGAATGTTAAATTTGGCACGATCCGCACATGTTTTAGAAAATCCTCATGCATACAATACTCAAAAATCAATCTTACTAAAACATAAGAACGTAAAGGTTGTGCGTTGGGCATTTGTGCTTTGACTAAATATGAATAAGGTTTGAATTTGACTGCTTCATTAAATTTTACCCGAAGTAGTAAATAAACAGCTGACAGGTCACCCACTATTGCCTCACAAGCATTTGGTATCACAGCACTCACATATTTTAACTCTCTTCCCTTATAAGCTATTTTACGAAACAATTTACATAATATATATATTAAAACTTTATAGGACACATTTGAATAGGGTTTTTGAAACCGTTTTAGTTCTGCAGAATTATTTTAATAAGAAAAAAAAATACAAAACATTACCCATAATAATTTCTGACATATATTATTCTAAATGAAATGAACACATAATAACCATTATGTCTGTAGTGACCACTGTCTTTTATAACAATTTTTGGTTCAAATAAATTTACAGTTCAATAACTGTATCTTAAATTGTTATTGAATAAAATAACATCATATTAAATTTATGAGTTCCTTCTAACGGTAAGGGGCGGAATAAGTTTCTGATATTAAAATAAATATCTAAGTAAAACTGGTAACATTTAAAAATATTGTACAAACCTTTGGTTGGTTAAATTACAGGCCATTTCCAATTTAAAAGTAGATAAGAATGTAAAAATATATTATGTGTCCTAATGTTATTACATATTTAACTTTTTATATTTATTTATAAAATTAATTATTATTTTTTTTAAATCGGGAATACGCATGTCACTTACGCGAAATAAATAGGTAAATTGTTTTATATAATTATGTACGTATGCAAATGCAGAAATGGTAAATATTTAAGAGTAAAAAAATTTAAACTCCAAAACCTCTACTGTTCAGACTAGTGATGTCAGTTAGAATGGAATATCAAACCACCGTTGGATTTTTAAACCAATAGCTCTATCCTATTCGTCAAGGTATACGATTTAAGTTAAACCCTTGGTTTTTTTATCCAAATTTGAAAGAATCTGAATGTAAAATCAGTTATACCTAACTGATTTTACATCATTTTGCATACATGCAAGGTGTTGGATGTCCAGGAAAGTGAGTAATGACAAGCATAATTTGTTCACGTTATACCGCAACAGAAGTGTAGTATAACACCCACGGTACACTCCACATATATGTATGTTCACATATTCAAATCGAAGACTATTTTGTATATCATAAGCAATACTTTTAAATTAATTATGACATACCCACCAAAAATAATACATGCATATTGTACCCATTTGTATCTAAGAAGTTTTGTGATAAATATATAGAGCAAAATAATGTTAAAGTGTTTGTTGTCTCATTATTACTGTTTTATCGGATCTGTATCCGTTGACTCCCGTCCTAACTCTACCTTACATTAAAACACCCTGTGAAATATTATGTACGCCTATGGGCGAGACGCGTTCGTTTAAACAATCTGAACCAAACTTAAACACTAAAATCTTCAACAAATACATAGGTGTTCTTGTTTCATTATTTTAAATATCTTATCATAAAAGAAACGCTAGGCGCTACAATTATTGAATTGAAAGCGCCTGTTATCACTAACTATGTATTCTAAAGGAATTTGTCTGATATGAGATGTAAATGCCACGGCGACTCTACACAACGATCAATGGGCGGTCGGAATTAAACCTGATTTTTCGTGTGTAACTCAAAATAAAATTGTTATTTACAATGCATTTTTTATTCGCTATATATTTGTCCGATAAAATGAAATAGTAATTAAACCTAGTTATTTACATTGATATTTTATTGTCACCATATTAAACCTGGTGAATTATTACTTACTAAGAGCCAAGTATATATTCCTTTTTATATGAAAAAACGGGACAAATATGGAACTGAATCTATTTTATACAAATAATATTAAGTGTACGACATTCACAATTCACGATCACGCCATACGATAAGTTCCCGTCTCGTGTGTTTTTTAAAGAGGTAGGAATTTTATTCGCACACCCATATATCTTTCTTCCAATACAAAAAATATAATTATGATTAAAATTACATACAAAACGGATATTTTGTTAATGTTTATAAACTATCTATCTAGTTCATATTAAGAAGTGATAGACAAAGTTACAAACATGAATCCTTCGAAATATGGGAAGTCATACAATCCCATACTTTCATAACTTTATAAAATAGGTATGATAATATAACGAGTAGCCTTCATACGTCCCCCCGTGAGCCGCGGAAGTACGAACTGCAGGCTACTTAAAATAAAGTACATTATCGTTATGTTGTGCGCTACCACGCTAAGGAACCCCTTAAATCACCGCTTGTTCAGCTGCTCATATAAAAATGGCGTCTATTGACGGCATCATTCGGGACGTTAGCATGCTATAGCAGTCTTCGATAATTTCAGATTCCTGATGATTTTAAAATAATAATTTTCAAGGGTGTTTGACACGCTCGAGTCGTCTATAAATAAGATTTGGATTGGATTCATAAATATATTTACAACGTGCCAGCATTAATCCTCAGCGCCTCACTCTAAGCACATGTCTACAAACTACCACAATATTTAATGATTTATACGTTCACATTATAATGTTATATAACAAAACGTTTTTACTTATTTGATGGAATAATAGGTTTTTAATATTTACTGTTGATTTCATTGAAAGTTTATTTCGAGTACAATCTATGGCTTACTTGCATGTCTATGCGATTATACGATTACTTAAAATAATATTTAAATTAATTTCGTGTTATGATATTAAACCTATCTTGGCTAACAGATTGATCTTAAAATACCTACGTATCCATTTCTTTCATCGAATATTATGTGCAATTGACGATTATATTAGGTTGGTGTCACAATCAGGATGTATTTTTCGTATTTCCACTTTAGTTCTCTATTTAAAGCAAATCTCGACTTAAGAATCCATAGTGTATTCTTAAGTCGACAGTGTATGGAACGTCAATAGTCGATTCGGGCAATATTGAAGTAAAATGGCATATATTTTATATACCGAACGTGTAATCAGAATTTAAGCAAGTTAATAAAAATATAGGTTACTTATATTTTGGTTTCACATCAGGTACCATAGGCAGTTTACCATGTTCTATTGACACCTACGACAATATGTATTTTTTATTAAGTATTTACTACTTTGTTGCAAATTGTTATATGAACAAGTGGCAAAATATTTGCAGCATGGCAATCGAGCTACAATATCAAGTACCGGGGGTGTTGGATAATTCGTTTTGTTGTCGCCATCCTTAGGACGCATTATCCCGGAACGGAGGCACTCACGGTAGCAACATACGCATATCGATCTACTGCGACTCTATTTGCTAACGGTCTCATCGGTTGGATATCCAAAGCTCCGCCTCCGTTTAAAACATAACAATCTTTGATTGTCATCTCTTAAAAATATTATGTGAAATCGTCGCTACTTCTAGCTACTCGGGCTAATCCATATTTTGAAGCCGTTCGGTTTTCATTTAAGTTGGTTATCTTTCCGTTGTTGTAAAGTTCAAGCAAAGGAGTGCAGTGTCACTGGCTCGAAGTCGTCGTGAGTCGCTGGCCGAGGCGGCTGGCGATGGGGCGGCGGTGGAGGCGGGGGCAAAAGGCTGGTGCCTTCTGGGATGTACACATTTGTCACTCTCTCCTGAAGATATAAAAATATTTGGTCAATAATTAATACTATTACAGTCATAACTGTATTATGTCAGAATTACCAGGTTCAACGTACCTGATTCTTGTCATATTTGAATATACTCTGAAAGCGGTTAGATCTTCTTTCTAGAGGCTCAGACCCGCCGCTGCATACAAGGCTATTCGAGCAGCTGTAATTTGGGTTGTGGAAGGAAATATGTCCATCTGACTCTCTGTAATCCTCTTTCAACTCTCTGTTGCGGCGACTATTCATTCGAACTACAAATCAAATAATATGTTTGTTTATTTTATATAATAAAATATCCTCACGCCTTCCCACAAGGGTCCCCAAAGGGGTAGGCAGAGGTGTATAGGTAATACCCACACACCCACTTTCCGCCAGAGGTATATTAGGTGCCAACGTGACAGATGGCGAGTCCATCGACGTTACTCAAGCACGACTATACATACGCCTTTGAATTTATTCTCAGACGTATGCAGGTTTCCTCTCGATGTTTTCCTTCACCGTAAAGCTCGTGGTGTGACTAATCACTGTACTGTGTGTTTGTACTTAAGTTTAGAAAAACTCATTGGTACATTCGGCGTTCAAAGTTGCAACCTTTGCGTCGCAGGCAACTGCTCGAACCACTCGGCCACCACGGTTTTTTTTTGGGCGTTTATTTTCCACACAATTTTATATAGCTATGATTATAAAAACTGTTGAGTGTTTTGACTTACTGCAGAAGATAACAGGAATTGCGACGGTTAAAATAATAACCACGATCACTATAGCCAGTATAACGAACGTGTTGACGTTTGTATCTGGAACAGTCGTTGGAGGAGGCAATATGCCGTTGCCTATTTCAATGTCCGCGTAGTCATAATACGATGGGTAGTGGGATGGCATTTTGTCATCTACAAGCGATTTGGGAACTGAAACAAAACAACAAATGTTAGGTTTTCTTTTCTATGAAAATGAAAATGAATTTTCGTACTTTGGTTTTGTTAATGCGATGGATTGGATATCCAAAAGCGTGTGGAAATTATCTGAAAGTCCTATTTTGTATGAATTCGCCTACATAAAAATATAGGTCGTTAAGGCATACAAAATGGTATACAATTACACGGTTTGGTATAAGTAGGCTTGCCTTTTAATGACGTCTGCTCATATTAGTGAAGAAATATAGGATAGGTATGCGAGTGTGTTCTCTACTTCATAATGTATTGATGTTTTCTCTTTTGTTTAAGCGCGTTTCTTCATTAAGTGTTTCATTGATAACTCACTATAAATATTTCTTAATAGTGAGTTATCATCTAGTTAAAATCGACTTACCTGTAGTACAAGGCCTCGGATCGGCTCCGTCTGGACACGCGCAAATGTAATCGTGTCCTCTAAAGAGACACAGATGAGAGCAACCCCCGTTGTCTTCCTTACAAGGGTTCCAGCCGTGTTGTTTGTCAGCAGACACAGCCTTTATTTCCATTGCCATTTCCAAATCGGTTCTAATTGCTGTCACATTCTTGCCAGTCCTCTTATTAGCTCTCATCACCGATTTCTTATACCAGTCCGTCCAATATATGAAATCGTTGAACTGTGTCATCCCGAAAGGATTCTTCGCTTCTGGTATCAACTGAACCCTGTGTTGGCCGTGCAAGTCAGAAGTATCAATTCGATCCTTCAGTGCATCAGTCCAGTAAAGCCTTCGCTCTTTGTAATCAATCGTTATGCCGTTAGGGAATCCAAGGTCCAATTTGACTATAACCATTCTTTGACTACCGTCTAAGTACGCTCTTTCAATATTAGGATTCTCCCCCCAGTCGCTCCAATAAAGATATCTGCAAAGTAACGGACTCGTTAGTCAGTTGAATAGATTGAATGTTTATAATGTACATATTATGGAAACTTTTATAGCACTTACCCTTTTGCTGGAAATAACGCTAAAGCTCGAGGTTCTGTCAGACCACTGACTAACGTTTTTCTCGAAGATCCGTCCAGTCTTGCCACCTCAACGACCTGTTTTAAAATACGTAAGTACAACTGTGCAATATTTTACAACACATTCGTATTTTTATTAAGCTACCTTATACTCGTTATCAGTCCAATAAATGTTATTTGCTATCCAATCCACACCCAAACCATTAGGTGTGTCCAATCTGGCGCCGACAATAACCTTCGTTTCACTCATATTTAGCATATTTACCGATCTGGAATTAATTAATTCATTATTTTTCTTGAAATATAAGCTACTTGTTTCCTTTATGATTTTATACAAACCTTATGACGTCATGGTTCACATCAGTAAAGAATATTTGCTTACGTTCCCAATGAAAATCAACTGCTATGGAATTTTGGACATCTTTAATAGGAAGGGTTACATCCCATTGCTCAGGCGTATCAAGCGATATTAATGCCACGCTACCTCTCGTAGCAAACACTAAGAAGTTGTCTGGATGTTTCATACAAATTTTTGCATTGGGGTCCGTTTTGTTTTCGAACTGGATGCCAGTCGGACAAGCGCACTTGAAACCTTGAGGAGACCGCAGACAGAGGTGAGAGCATCCACCGTTATTATTGCCACACGCGTCTTCTAACACTCTTTCTCCCTGTGAAAAAACGCAAATAGTCAAGGAACATCAACCTCACGAACCAAGACACCTTATTCGTTGTAAGCTTGTCCAAAGATCCGATGTAATATACTTAAGATTTTATCTACAAATTACCTGCACTGCCCGTATATCCATTAGTCCTTCCAAGTTCTCCCTTATTATAAGCTGATCTTTGCCATTTGTTTTGTCTGCCCGGTGTAATGATTTTGTCTTCCAATCGGTCCAGTAAATGTGCTGACCCACAATTACGATGCCATACGGGTAGGGTACTTTGCTTATAACTGTTCGACGATCATTGCCGTTGAAATCTGAACTTTCTATTGATAGTACTTTAGCATCGTTCCAGTAAAGTCGACCTTCAATCCTATCTATGGCGAGACCATTCGGCCATTTGATATTGTTGTCCACGATCACACGCCTGAGAAATGACCACAAAAGAAGTTAGGTACCTACTATCTTTGTTTTTATAAAACAATTCTTAAATGTACCTGTTCCTTCCATCCATGTCGGCTCTTTCAATTTTGGCAGTCGTTCCCCAATCGGACCAAAACATGTATCCATGTTCATAATGAAGTGCGATTGCTCGGGGTGAATCTAAATTAGAACCAACAATATAATTGTTATGTGTTTTTTGTATAATGGTATTACGAAATACTTTATTAAATAACAGTTACCTAATCCAGTCCAGACGAGAACTTTTCTATTGCTTCCATCCAACTCGGCCACTTCAATACTATTGCGTCCTCCGTCCGTCCAATAAATCTATGACAGAACAGTTTACTTATACCCTTGTTACATTTTCCTGGTATTGCAGTGTATCTCACATTTTATCACGTACCTTACGCCCTGTCGAGTCGATCACTATACCGTCAACCGTGTGCAAACCCTTTCCAACAATAGTTTCTATATTTTCTCCATTCCTATTAGCCCGTTGTATTTTTCGTTCACCCGTATCAGTCCAATAAATAAGCCCTTGAAATTAACACATAAAGATATACCAATGTACGTAATGGTAAGTTTTGTACATACAGCAATATTATAATATTTTTTATTTACCTGTTCGTAGATCAACATCAACGCCAAGAGCATTCTTCAGTGGTGGTAGTGGTAGGACTACATCGATTAGATAAGGTACATCTAATGATACCACTCGGATATCAATGCGATGTGCAAATATTAAGAAGTTCACTGGACCACTAGCACACGTTTTCCCGTCTTTCTGTAAAGTAAAGTAACATATGTATCAATCCCATCAGAATATGTATCTTT
The DNA here is from genome assembly GCA_945859725.1 of Drepana falcataria. Classification (NCBI taxonomy): domain Eukaryota; kingdom Metazoa; phylum Arthropoda; class Insecta; order Lepidoptera; family Drepanidae; genus Drepana; species Drepana falcataria. The sequence continues at coordinate 4,563,610 of OX243926.1, forward strand.
TAAGCTTTAGTAGATATCTTCACGCATCCTACAAGTATCCCTGAAGTGGTAGGTTGTGGGAAGGCCGGTATATTAAGGTTCTAATGCAACAGAGTCCATCGCTGTTTCTGAGACACGACTATACTTACGTCTTTGAATTTCTTCTCAAATGTATACAGATTGCCTCTCGATGTTTTCCTTCACCTTAAGGCTCGTGATGGAACTAATCACATTACTTAAAGTTCAGAAAAACTCATTGGTACAGTCGGAATTTGAGCTTGAATCTTTGTGATGCAGGTGACTTGAATTACTCTACAACCACGGCTTTTACATACATTTATATGCTACTCACATTTAGCCTTATTCCAATAGGGCAAGCACAAGATCGTCCTTCAGGCTTCAATAGACAAAGATGTGAACAGCCTCCATTATTTTTACCGCACCTGCCAAGACAAGTTATTGTAGGTGTTTCCGCCCACTAACTGATGATGTAATGTTAATGCTGAATTTGACATACCGGTTCATCCCATCAAGTCTATCCTTATGGAAAACTCTAACGTCCATAAGCCCAGCCACACCAGCTCCCAATGTACGTCTGTTTTTCCCCGTGAATTTATTAGCTGCTTGAATAGACTGAGTATCCCAATCGGTCCAAAAAACTTCGTCTCCGTATAAATCCAAGCCAAATGGATGAGGTAAGTGTTGACCTGAGCATGACAACAATAATGCAAAAAATTGTGTCATTGTAGGTAATAAGTTATGATTCGGCAATATATGACACAAACTCTCTTCCGCGGTAACAACCGCCTAAATTTGATTTTAATCGTGGTGTTTTTGGAATAAAGATATCCTAGGATTGATTAAAACCAGCTAATAATAAGTCCAATTCCATTCTGCTATTCTGGCCTGATTGAGTAACAAACACCGTCAGTAACTATCGCATTTAAAATATACATATTAAGTATGTAGGATATAATATAAAAACAAGACATCGATTAAATATGTCAGTTACCTATAAGTATTGTACGTCCAGTTCCATCCAGATTTGCGTATTCTATCGTTCTATTGCCACCATCGGTCCAATAAATGCGACCATTCACCAGATCAAGGGCTAGTCCGTTAGGCCATGTCATACCACCGAATATTAATCGTTGTCGATTACCACCATCCATGTCAGCACGTTCTATGCACGGAGCTACGCCCCAGTCAGACCAGTACATTACACCTCCTATAAATAAATATATATATATATATATAGGTATATTACTAGTGTCCTAATATACCTCTGGCGGAAAGTGGGTGTGTGGGTATTACCTATACACCTCTGCCTACCCCTTCGGGGACCCTTGTGGGAAGGCGTGAGGATATATTATTATTATTATTATTATTACTAGTGGCCTCATCCAGGTTCCCTTGGACGAAAAAAAGTTCCTGAAACATGATTGCAGCGCCACCTACCGGGTTGTATCTTCAAACCATCTAGAAAGCTATTGAAGCATAAACTAAATTTCATCCAAATCGATGTTAGGCGACAAACACTTACCGAAGACTCTTAATATATATAAATTACGTGTTTCACCGCGATGGGCTCCTAAACTACTTAACCGATTTCAATCAAATTTGCACAACGTGTGCAGTTTGATCCAACTTAAAAGATACGATAGCTTACATCACAATTGGACCCGATAGGTGGCGCTGCGATCGTGTTTCAGGAAATTATACTTTTTCACCCTGGCGAAGCTGGGCGGGATAGCTTGTAGGTAATATATATTATTATGATATACCTTGTTAACAGTATCAAGATTTATTTACCTTTGGGGTCTACAACTATATCTCTCGGTTTGTCAATATTATCCCAAGCCAGTAAGGTTCTCATTGAGCCATCCGCTTTAGCGACTTCGATCCTGTTTGTGCCAGCATCAGTCCAATACAACTTATTAGTTATCCAATCGAACGCTAATCCAGCTGGTGAGACTATAATAAAAAATATATATGCAGTTAAATGCAATTTTCAATTATAGTATATAGGGATACATGTAATTGTACGTACTCAGATTCGAGCCTACTATAACAGTCTGGTAAGATCCATTTAGGTACGCTCGATTTATAGTATCCTTTTCGACGTCAGTCCAAAATATAGAATTACTTTTCAAATCCCATTCAAGGGCTACCGCAGATTTTATATTATCAACTGGAATAACCTGTAAATATAACAATAACACGATTGTGAAACAGTAACTTCAAACAGTTTTTATTTTAAAAAACCTATACATATATAACTTAATAACTATAATAACTTTCATGTATTTATGTATATATATTTCCTTCCTTACCATATCTAACGAGTCGGTAGGTTTTCTTGGGTTCAACTGCTTCAATCTTAGATCCTTACGTCGTGCATAGAGCAGTAGTTTTTCTGGTGTTTCTTCACACGTTCCACTAAAATCATATTTATATTTACGACCCATTTTTGTGTGATATAAGAGTTGAAAGGAAAATATACACTACCCATCCGCATTGAGATTAAAGCCAACGGGACATCGACAGGAGCGGTCGTTGCTGTTTGGAAGACATAGATGTGAACAACCACCATTGTTTATTCCACACCGGTTCTTGTACGTCCGAAGCTGTCTCAGAGGATGGTAGCTAGGAAACAATTGAGCGATGATTATTTTCTTCTCCAAAAGCACGTTCATCACAAATCAATATTCCACTGTTCATTTACCTATGTATATCCATCGGCACATTGAGACCAGCATGTACAGTTTGTATGCCCATTCCGGTTTTTTTATTAACGGTAGATATGCTTTTAGTATGCCAGTCTGTCCAATAGATTGCATCTTCAAACAATGTCAGTGCGAACGGATGAGGCAGTCCTTTGTTCGTAATCTGTAATATTTAGCCAAATCATAATGAACTGATTAATAATTGGACAATTCATGACAGTAAGTGCAATGTTGTTTGGAAATACATACCCGTTTCCTGTCTCTACCATCAAAAGAAGCCCTTTCAATCACGTGGTGCTTCGCATCGACCCAGTATATCTTAGACTCCGTGTAATCAATAGTTAAGCCGTTAGGCCAAAATATTTGATCTACTATTACGCTTTTACGTCTGCTGCCATCCATATCAGATCGTTCTATTTTCGGACTTGGTCCTTGGAAACAAATAGCATGGTAAGTTGAGAATTTATGATGAAAAAGAAGAAATGTGATAAAGTTACGAGATAGTGAGCATACCCCAGTCAGTCCAAAACACTAAAGCGTCCCCAGGGTGAACGGCTATAGCTCGTGGCTTATCTAAATCATTGGCTGCTAACACAGCTCGTTGAGCTCCATCAAGCGTGGCTACCTCTACCCGTCTAGTTCCAGAATCCGTCCAAAATAACAAGTCGTGTATCCAATCCACAGCTACTCCACTTGGTGTTTCCAAGCCCCATCTTATTACATCTATAGATAACATTAAATAATCGATTAACAGAGTTAAACTTTTTTTACGAAAAATAAAATTGTATGGTACGAATATCAGGTACCTGTCAAATTATTGTTGTTCATTTGAGCCACACGTATTACCCTGAGATTGTTTTCCGTCCAGAATACAAGTTTCCTCTCGTAGTGATAATCTAAAGCCACTGCGTTGTGGAGTCCTTTTACAACTGACATGTAATTGTCTCCAGTCAACCAGACCTGATTACAATATTGTATAGTATTAGAATCTGAACTTTATGATGGAAAGGGAAACGTTATTGGATTGGACGTCTCATACTAACTTGTCGTATTCCAAGGCGATTGGAAAAGAGCAAAGAAGGAGACTCGCCCGTTGATTTGCAAGATCTACGGTCAGGTCTCAAAACGTAACCAGTCATGCAACCGCATTCAAAACTGCCTACAGTATTGGAGCACGTTTGGGAACAAACGGGGTCTTGCTCGTACATGCATTCATCAATATCACGGCAACTGCAAATCAGAATAATGTTAATGATTGAATTTTTAAAACTATCTTAATTGTATTAAGAAAAAACATTAAACCTGTAATTATTATGAGCCAGTAGGAAACCAATAGGACAGGCGCAAGCCGGAAAACCATCATACGTAGTAATGCACTGCTTTTCACATTTATCCTGCGGTGTACATTTCCTTTTCAAGGGACATTTTTCTTCATCGTCTCCTTTAGGACAGTCTTTCATTCCATCACAAACATGCTTCCGGTTGACACAATTTCTGAAGGCGTTGCTCATGAGGTGCTCTTGGGGCTTGCATGTGTACTGATCTTCCTCGCAATGGGTTTCACAGTTCATTTCATCTTCACCATTAGTGCAGTCACGAACACCATCGCATAGCCAAGTTTTCTACAAAGGAAACCACGAGCGTTAATTATCATTAAAAACATGTGTCCTTTATTTGACGCATTATTAAAGCTATACCAAAATGCATCGTCGATCCGCACATGTGTACTCATCTATGGTACAATTGCGTATTGTATGAGGTTCGCAGTTGAGTTCGTCGCCACCATCAGCGCAATCTCTTTCGGTGTCACAGCGCCAGCGTTCAGGGATGCATTTACCATCGCTACACCTGTAAGAACAATCATATCAATAAATAAAGATCGATGGCCGAGTGTTTCGAGTAGTTGCCTGCAAAAATATTGCAAATGCGTACCCCATTTGTATGAATAACTTCTTGAGAAGTTGAGTACAGTGATTCATCACATCATGCTTTACAGAGAAAGAAAATATCGAGAGAAGCCTGCATATTTCAGAAGAAATACGTCTAGTCAAGCTTGAAAAATGGACTCGTCATAGTTCACCTTGTCACCTTAATATATAAGGCGAAAAGACGATGTCATTACAACTCTACCTACATCTTTGGAGATCTTTCTGGATCGCGAAGGCGTGAAGATATTTGTTTCTATAAGTCTGAAGTAGAGCCTCAAAATTCTTTCAACGTACTTTTTTACCAATACTTTTGTAAATTTTTGTTCTTAAAGACAACGTACTTGAACTCTCCAGCATTGCAGCTACCGGGTAACATAGGGCATGAATCTTCATCCGTCCAGTCGCCGCAGTCGTTGTCTCCGTCACAATGGAACTCTTTTCGTACACACTTCTTGTTGTCGCATTGGAATTCATTCTCTCCACATCGCGCCAAGTCTACGGCTGATTTGATAACAAAACTTATTAACGTTGCAGAATATCGTAACAAAGGTGTGATCTTCGTTCTTGGTTGTGTGTTGTTGGTGTTAGTATACTAGTATAATAGTGGGATACTTACGACAGTCGACCTCATCGGAATTATCTGGACAGTCGGCCTCTCTGTCACAGCGCCAGTGTTGAGAGATACATTCGCCGATAGCACACATGAACTGGTTGTCCTGGCATCTGAGAAAAATTAGAGAACAATGAGCTATTAGCTAGCTAAGAATATTACGATTTGTAACCTTGAAGCGTGCTACGATCGGTGGAGTCAAGTGTAGGTGTTCTAGGAACAAGACGAGACCAAACCCTTTTTATAACTCAGAGAGTATAAATTCAATCAAATTTTATTGTATGCGTCCCTCACGAGATAAGCAGAGGCCGAGTGTCTGTTACTTCCAGACCGCTTAGCGATTATAGATATCGCTATAAATAATTTCCAGACATCCTCCGTCCATACACGCCTACGTGTCATTCGATATCTACGGTGTTCATTTTATTTGCGAGGTGGCCATTGATTGGCGTCACGGGATCGAATATATCACGTAGATATATTTATGCATATAGCTACACTATACGACATAGAAACGTGAGCAGCTTATGTTAACCACACCGATGATTTTATTCAGTAATGAGCCGCCTACTACGCCGTGGGATATATCGGGAATCAGGAGTCTTCATGGACGCAGGCTGCGCGTAGGTGCGTTCCCATAGCAACCGCGCCCCGCGCCCATCCCCCACCCTCTCCCGGCCGTTATTGATCTACCGACCCTGAGTACCGACCCGTTACAAGCCTTGTACAGAGCCAGTGACAACACTGTCAAATGTGACTTTACCACAATATCAAAGCCACGTACTTAAAATCTTATTTACTAGTTATGTTCCATTCACTCGCGTAAAATTGTATACCATTGATATGTTTATAAAATATCTACCCATAGGATACTCCTATGCGTTAACCAAGCTAATAAGCTACCTTTATGCCAAATATCATCCAAATACGAGTAGTTTTTACGTGAAGGAGGAACAAGCAACCTTACAAACTTTTACATATATATTGGTAGGATTTTACAAAACTATGACCCTTTAAAAACCTTTTTTTGTAGAATAACGTCTGTTAGAATTTTAAACAGTGATCTGGTTGATCGTGCTGTGGTAACTGCTTGCCATCAGGAGGATCGCTTGAGTCACCATATAAAAAAATACACGAGTGTTTGACAATATAGTATGAAAACAAAACTAGCCCGATTTTAGATCGGAAGTAAAAATATCTACGCCTCCACAGCTACTTGACCGATTTCCCGTAATGAAAGGAAAATATATTTTGTGATGCGACGCCCATTGCCATCGATGGCTAACGCTTAATTTTTATTTCATTCATATAATGTTCCGGTAAATATTTTTATTTTTATAAGATTTACCTGATTATGTTGTGTATTTATAACTTTGAAAGAACTTTTTTATGTAATTATAAAAATTGATTTAAAAAACTTGATCGACTTCAGAACTCACCGATCCATCCGATTGATGAATGTGTATGGAACAGGCGCTTTACTGTATCTCGTGAAAAATGGCTCGGCGTGATGATATGTTTATATGTAATTAACAGTACTAATCAAGTCTACTCACTTGGCCTTAGTGCAGTTGGATTCATCGGAGTTATCGCGACAATCGTTGTCTCCATCGCATACCCAGTTTTTATGGACGCACAAGCCGTTCGCGCACTGGAATTGTTCTGTCGTACAATCTGGTGTTCCACCTAAAGGAAAGATGTTTAAAGACTTCCGCAAATTCTTCAGTTTACTTTCACTTTAGTTAACATTACAGACCTATAGTAACGTGGCCTGGGTCCAAAGCCAACGATAGCTATTACAAAAAAGTCAGGAATACGATGTTAGCAAGCGCCCTCGCCCTAGTTAGTTCGCCCCCCAACTAGTTCCGTGCGAATTATAGTCCTAGCTTTCAATATCAGTCTCGATTACAAGTTACTGAGTCAACAGACGTCTTAAAAAATAGGCAATATTTTTGGATCTCACACAGCAACAAAAACTCGATAAAAAAATTCTTGTAATTTTTATTAATTGATTTCTTTGACTGGTCATCTTCCAGCTGTCAGCGTAGATCAAGCGCAGTTCTGGCTGCTGAGCTTTTAAATACATTTGAATGTACTGCAAGCTTTGGAGGAAAGTTTCAGTGATAACTTACCGCAGTGAGTTTCGTCAGAGAAGTCTCCACAATCATTGTCCCCGTCGCAAATCCATTCGAGCGATATGCACACCGATGTGCTGTGGCAGATAGTTCTGTTCTCGTGTTCATCGCAGATTCGCGCGCACCCCGTCTCATCCTCACCCTCAGAACAGTCGGTCACTCCATCACAGCGCTTCTCCATAAGTATACAGGTACACGATATCTAAGGGAAATGTATCTTTTAATCAATAGCATCAGACGTATGTGAAAACTGCCTTAAAATTTGTTACGTAGGATCTATGTAGGATAAAGGCAATCCCGATGGAATTATAAAATTAAGTGGGTTGAATAGTAACTATTTAACCACCTATGATTTCGGATTAGACCAATACCAATAGAAATTAATATATTCATTAATAATACATCACGCCTCATCATCACGCCTTCCCACAGGGGTCCCCGAAGGGGAAGGCAGAGGTGTATAGGAAGTACCCACACAGTACACAGGTACAGTCGGGATTCGAACCTGCGATCTTTGTGTCGCAGGCAACTGCTCGAGCCACTCGGCCACCACGGCTGTCACTTATAATAAACACACCCAATTATGATAAAGATGTATATCCTGTACAGCTAATGTAAAGTAAAGAAAATAGGTAGATTGGTATATTTACCTGACATGAGAAATGTTCCTTGAGACATGGCTGATGGCAACCGTCGTCGTCGTGTTCAGGGCCACCGGCGTCGTGATTTTCTGGACGCACGTCGGTGTGTTTCACAAAATCTGGCCGGCCTGTATAGTTATATAGGTAGGAGTAATAAATATATATATATATATATATATATATATATATAAATAAATATAGGCACTTCTCAGGTGCTGAGGAAACTCAGCTAAAAGAAAGAAGCTCCCTTTGGGGTTCGATTTTATAGAAAGTGATATATTGTTACGTAAAATTTTGATCAAAATGACTGTATCATTGTGTAAGAATTAAGAAACGTAGTTAAAAGATAACCTCCTGTATATTTGAGACGTTAAGTCACAACAATCATGATAACAGGGCGCAGAATACTTTAACACTTAGGTGTCCAGTATTATCTCACTAGTTGAGGCTACTGTGATATTTCTCGTTTCAATACATTGACCACAGGAATAAAACATTAATGTGTAAAGAAAGCCGTGGTGGCCGAGTAGTTCGAGCAGTTGCCTGCGACGCAAAGGTCACAAGTTCGAATCCCGACTGTACCAATGAGTTTTTTTTAACTTAAGTACAGTGATTAGTCACACCACGAGCAGAACGGTGAAGGAAAACATCGAGAGGAAACCTGCATACGTCTGAGAAGAAATTCAAAGGCGTATGTATAGTGCTGGAGTAAGGGCGATGGACTCGCCATCTGTCACGTTGGCACCTAATATACCTCTGGCGGAAAGTGGGTGTGTGGGTATTACCTATACACCTCTGCCTACCCCTTCGGGGACCCTTGTGGGATGGCGTGAGGATATATGAGTAAAGATAATTCCTTCAAGCAGTTTTTTTTGTGTAGTGACAGTACGAAAGCCTAACCTATCTGTGGAGATAGTATGGCATGCTGTTGTTTAATATAGTAATAATGTCTAATAGACAAATGGTCGTAGCGTGGTATAGGTAATGGTATTACGCCAACAAGCAAGAATCTCAGACGACGACAGGAAAGAAGAATACTGTCGTATCACTTTTATCTGATGCCTGTGGCCTTTACTTACCACCAATAAATAAAATTTGTTTATTGAACATATATGGCAAAATTTTGTATAAACTTACGATGCCAGTTTTGTACTCGCGACTTGTCCGGCCAGAAGCCAACGCCTTGGCTGGGCCCGAATTGGCCTGGGATGATGCCGACCGCAGATTGCTGGTATGGGGGTACGCGTCCAAGTGGAGATCTAGGGTACGGGGGTTCTGCCGTACTGTTCGCCGGTCGCGAGCCCGCCATCATCGACGGTTCGTCGGCTCGCACTGCTATACAAACACTTACTTTAAGCGGTACACAGTTCACGTAGCTTAAATAATAGTGGTCGTGTGGTTGTGTCGCCTGCAACACAAAGATTACAAGTTTGAATCCCGACTGTACAAATGAGCTTACCATCAGGCGAACCGCATGCTTGTTTGCCACCCGTGTGGTATAAAAAAATTACCTAATTAAACATAATTACAGTGAGTGATAAGCTACACTACGCAATGCAAAACCGCCTTCTACTATGGTTTGGTTTTCAGGACGCAAAGTATGATAACATATGGTTTGAAAAAATGGTTCTTGCGTGAATTGCAATTCGAATGGGTCTTTATTTTCCCTATGTCCGAAGCTTATCTTCGTACAATACCTATTGAAATTGTAGCGATCACTATTCACTGTGACGTACATTTTGTTGACCACGCTCAAATTAGTATATACATTTCTTATCCCTTAGTTCTCTTTTGGTATTTGACTGCAACTACAATAAACACCTTAACTACACGATGTGAGTTTCCCCCGTCTCCTTCACTCACCCTCTAGCAACTGGGTTATGGAACAAGACCACATGGCAAACCTTTTCAACAAACTATTATCTCATATTCAAGCCTGTTTTGATTAAATCCCAAAATTCCAAGTTCAAAATTATAAAATCCGTCATAAAGTTTCATATTGCGAAAGACAGTTGATGGAAACTCACCACATATCCAAAGAAAAAAGACCGAGGTGACAAAAACTACGACGGGCGCCGGCATGGTGCTTGCTACCAAGTAAGCAAACCTAGGTGACGTGTGCGGTAGGCGCTCGGCCGGTTCCTCCCCGCGATGGCTGCAACATGACGCGACACCGCGCCTCGCCACGAACCTGGCGACTGAAACGGCGAGATGTCAGTCATTGAGTAGAGATAAGATGTTGTTGCAAGCGTCCATAGGCGACGGTAACCGCTTACCATCAGGTGGGCCGCGTGCTTGTTTGCCACTTGAGTGGTGTAAAAAAAGATAAAGTTTATCACTAAATTACCACTTTACTTTTTCACTTAATTACACAATTTCCCCATATTATAAAACAAATACCCCTTAAGTAAACAAATTAGCAATTAGTTGTCCTAATCGTCTTGGTAACGGATCCCGTTATTTTATTGAATTTAAACATTTAAGCATAGCTCCTTAATAAAAGAAATTAGCTCTTTGTCTTCCGATCGTCCTGGTACTCGATCAACACGTAGGTACACATAAAAAAGAGGGGTTTGTTTTGTTTTATCAACCCCTTCGGATACCCTTGTGATAACGCGTTAAAAATACAAAAAACAAAATTGTATATTTGCTTCCAAAGTGTTGTAGATAGTTTATGTTGGTCCAAACATGCGACTGAAACAAAACCATTACAGGGGGGAAATATTTTGATAAACTTAATAATAATAATAATAAAAACCTGGGACAATTCCACACAAATTGACCTAGTCCCAAATTAAGCAAAGCTTGTGTTATGGTAACTAGACAACAATATATTTACTTATATAGAAAGATATATACATAAATACATATCCATCCAAGACTAAGGTACAAATACTCGTATTCATCCCACAAATATCTGCCCCCAGCGGGATTCGAACCCGCGACCTCAAGTTTCGCAGTCAGGAGCTCTAACCACTAGACCAGACGGTCGTCGTCAGTTTAATGAAGTATGTTTATTCGTTCCTTTGACCTTCAACTGATATCATGGAAAATATCGACAACCTATTAATTGTAATATAAGTATAAGTTATTTATTAAACTAAGATAAGTAAGTATAAATAAATAACCAGATATAAATGCTAACGACCCGATGAATTGCTCTCGTAAAGTAAACACATGTATTATAATATTATCCTCACGCCTTCCCACAAGGGTCCCTGAAGGGGTAGGCAGAGGTGTATAGGTAATACCCACACACCCACTTTCCGCCAGAGGTATATTAGGTGCCAACGTGACAGATGGCGAGTCCATCGCCGTTACTCAAGCACGACTATACATACGCCTTTGAATTTCTTCTCTGACGTATGCAGGTTTCCTCTCGATGTTTTCTTTCACCGTAAAGCTCGTGGTGTGACTAATCACTGTACTTAAGTTCAGAAAAACTCATTGGTACAGTCGGGATTCGAACTTGCGACCTTTGCGTCGCAGGCAACTGCTCGAACCACTCGGCCACCACGGCTCTTAAAACGGCACGTAGAACAAACGTAACATTAAACATTAACCATAAAAGCAATCTCTCTTTAATATTTCTAGCAAATGATCTGGATAGGAAATAAGACGGCATACGAATACTAGACAGACACTAACTGAACATAGCAAAGTGAAAAATTTACTGAATGTCCCGTACTTATCTGTCGCTAGGACATAATATTGATCGTCTATCCCATAATTGCAACAAGGCACATTATATATTAGTGTAAAGTCTTTTCAAGAAGAAGCAGTGGAAGAAACGGATTAGATCAAATCAATCGAATACCTACTTATGATAAACTAGCTGTCCCGCCCAGCTTCGCTCGGGTGAAAAAGTTAAATTGCCCGTAACACGATCGCAGCGCCACCTATTGGGTCCAATTGTAAATCTAAACCATTCTCGAATCTAGCTTAAGACACACAGAAACACACAGAAAGCTTCGCCCGGGTAAAAAGGTAAAATTCTTGAAACTCGATCGCAGCGCCACCTATCGGGTCCAATTTAATATAGCCTATGTTACTCGGGGATAATGTAGCTTTCCAAAGGTGAAAGAATTTTTGAAATCGGTCCAGTAGTTTCGGAGCCTATTCATTACAAACAAACAAACAAACAAATCTTTCCTCTTTATAATATTAGTATATAGATGACTGATAAATGTGGATGAAGTGAAAGAGGTAATTCTAGGCAGCATGGCGCTTTACTCTCCCTGTTTTCCCTGTGAGAGACTCGGTTTAATGTCAAATATTTTTGTTACGTTTTCACGACTTAACCAAAACTCGGCCGAATTTTGCAAACAGTTTGTAAAAGATATAGAACATTACAAACTTTTAAACAGTAAAAATGCGGGGCGCCGTTAGATAGTTTCAACTAATAATATTTCCGATAAATTCAGCCTAATACAGTCTATTTATCGAAGAACAAATTATGTATATTAATAGATAAGAAATAAACATATTTTTGACAAAGGTTTGAAAAAATCACTCAAATAGATTTTTTATTGTTTGATTGAGATTTACCCTGCCTGCCACCCAGTTTATTGCCCGATGCAGACATCTTTGCCTTATCGATTTGTAAAACTAATTATGTGCCTGAAATAGGATAAACGTATACTTTTATTTTACACTACGTATTTTCAGCAAATATAGTTTAGTATAAGGATAAAATTGTTAGAACAAAAGTTTATCCTATGCAATCCCTTGTATTCTACTAATTTATCACAAAAAGTTTTAGACTATGTCGAACACGTCTGATTGACCATTAATAAAACTGCCGATTTTAATTCAATGGTAAGGTAAAAATAAAGCTAATTCAAAGCTAAAATTACAGGCCTATTGAGGACGTGACCTACCTTTAGCTACTCGAAAATCAGGGCAGATCGATGCTATGGCGAGTACAACTCCTGGACACCAACTGGCACTTAGCACTTATCCGCAGCCTTTTCAATGATTATATTTCTATAATTAGACTGCGCACACTCAAATAGCGATCAGGAATACCACGTCACTGTTCAATGTTAAAATGGTGCTTTTAGGAAAGCTGCCATATTGGAAGCTGCGAGGGGCTTTTGAGCATGCGCGGCGGGGCGCGGGACATCTTACTTGTTGATCCATTTTCATTCACGACGCAAGGGGCCGCGCATACTACGCAGTTAGTTCCCAGCCTTGTATAGCGAGAAATACCCCCTTCAAGACTTATGTACATATGTTCAAAATATGTTAAAAATAATAGAATGTTTTGCATTTAGGTTGGTGTATATACATATGTTATTTTATGGCGAGTCAATCGCCGTTCCTCAAGGCTGGTGTATTAGAGTAATAATAATTATACATACATATCATCACGCCGGGTCCCCAATAGTATATTTGAATATTACTCTTTATTTTTTGTAGCAGAGGATATACCAATCTGTTGCCTGTCATTTGTTTCAAATAAAACCAATGTTAATAATTATACGCAAATAAATATTGGTTTTGTTACCGAAACGTCTTCTTTCTTACGGGTCGATCGAAGATGCGCTTATGTTAGGGGTCACTTTCACTCGTCCAAGTCAAAGAAAGGTTGTACACAAACATGGGCGCTCGCCTACTTTAATTCAATGTAATATTAGAACTGGCTGGATGGTTATATCATAAAAAAAAGGTTTAGTTAATTGGATGGACCGTGTTATTTGAAAATCGAACAACCATTACTTGAATGAAAATATTCAGCTTAAGGTATCTTAATTTCCTTATAATTCTGAATATGTACGTAATGATTGTAAGCGAAGCTATTTTGGTCCTCTTTAGAAGCAATAGCTCGGCAATAACAACAAGTGACGTGCCTTGAATACGTAATTAGACTTGACTACATTCCAAACGAGCGTCTTGAATGAAAACGTCAATCTGTACTTATACACATCATTGTTTATATAAAGTCTGGATCTATGGACTCGCCATCTGTCACGTTGGCACCTAATATACATCTGGCGGAAAGTGGGTGTATAATATATATATAAATATTTAATATATATTATACACCCACACAAATAATTATTTATATATATAAATTAAATATTACATAAATATTTCTATATATAAATTAAATATGACATAAATATTTCTATATATAAATTAATTAAATATTTTAGGTGCCAACCATTAAAAAAAATTAAGTATTATTATCTCTTGAACGAATTGCTGTTTCGAATTGTCAAGGTCAGCTATGCTAAGCTTTTGAATGATTAAGGCATTAATTTAATGATTAGGCGTCAAAATAGTGCAAGAAATGGAGTGTATACTTACTATTATTATTTAATAGTGACAAGTCAAAATGTAGGACGTTATAGCACGTTATATTTGAACGTCTTCGATGTATATACGAAGAGTCTAGAATACTCAATTGGTGCTTGATACTTTAAGGATTCTTCATCTTATTAAGGCAATATTCAGCAGAAACTTTTGAAAATCGGTCGATCAATACGTGGGGGTTGCGCGGCTCGCGCCCACTCCCGCCCCGGCTTCCTCTGCGCGCCCCCGCCGCACCCGCGCAAGCCCGATACTGTAGCACCAGCCGCCCACGAAACCGACAACGAAACACCGCTTTGCGACATAAATTTCACAAGCCCACACAATATACTTCATCACTAACACCACCGCATACGCACTTCACCAAATAACCAGACGCCGCCCAAGCCTTCGACCCATATTTACCACCCATGTTGACACATGATTTTTTAAGCTTATCAGTAGATGAATGGTTTCTAGGGTTCCTTTTAAGGTTAATGAAATAGTCATCATGAACTCATGAACTCACCTTACAATAGCAGACTGTTCTGACTACTGATCCGACATTATCTAACAAATATATATCCACCAAAGGAACACAAGACTTGATCAAAGGAGCGCTTACAATTACTTTACAATTTTGTTAATCCCCGATAGTCACTATATAGTTTTGTATGAATTGTTCAAGTGTTATATGTTCGCACACCAAAGTCGCAGATGTGATGCCGCGTTGGCGCCAGGGTAAGCACTAGGCGAGCTAGTGAGCGCCCTGCCCCGCACACGCGCCCCGCGCAGTCTGCGCCTTGTCCATGAATGGAACCAGCCGCCCCTATCTTGCTCCGATATAAAATCTCTATCAATGCTCTACCACATTTGTATCGTATCGTTTGCTGCGACGCTCAAGTAGATAAAATGATTGTAAATATATACAGACATACGTAAGTATGACTTTGCACGTCTATAAATGATCTAAAGATACATTTACACATATCTACCTTTTATGTAAATATGTAAATGTTTCTAATATATTATTGGTTATTTTTATTCTCGTCACTTTTAACAGTGTTATTTGTGTATTGTTGAAAAAAGTATTGGTTAGTAAATTCATTGAAAATATTTTTTTTAAAGTGTCATACATTTTTTTATTAATAAATAAATTTGTAAATGAGCCGTGGTGGCCGAGTGGTTCGAGCAGTTGTTTGCGACAGAAAGATCGTAAGTTCGAATTCCGAATGTATCAATGAGTAATTCTGGTACAGTGAGTGATTCGTCATACCACGAGCTTTACGGTGAAGGAAAACATGGAGAGGAAACCTATCAGATACATTAAAACATAAAGCATTTATCAATATTGGCTCACTTGAGCTAACGTATCGTGCAATATTGATAACATAACGAATTGATAACTTCGCTTATTAGAAATTCGATACAAATAAAAAAAATATTCTTAGTAGTCACCATATAAAACAATATACAATGCTAGTATTTATTATTAGCATTTCAGTTAAGTGTGATATGATAAATACTTCAACTAACAGTATGGAAATTATCCACTCTAATTGACAATCTTAGACAACGCTTAGTTATTGTTACTTAAAAAAATCTCTAGATGGCGCTGTTTCCAAAATGTTTAATAGGACCAACTGAACTTACGCCTGGGAGTCCGAGCTCGTTAGCTTGCGGGGTAGGTTCAGAAAAAGTTCATAGATGCCGCTAATCTTACATTAAGCAGAGTTTTTTTGCTTCTCTCAGGATTTGTAATAGTGGGGTGTTTTAAACCAAAGGTAATGAGTATTAAAAAAAATTACATACATACATATCATCACGCCAAGTCCCTAACGGGGTAGGCAGAGAGTATAGAGCGCCAGTTCTCTCTAGACTTACATACCTCTTTCGCTTCGTCCACATTCATCAGTCTCTTCATACATGCTCGTCGGTTTCGAGTACTCTTAACGTTCCCGTCCTTGAGAGTCCGATCTATTTGATCCAGGTAGTTGGAACGTGGCCTTCCTCTGCCTCTTCTTGCACACACTTTTGCTTTGTATATCTGTTTCGTCAATCTTTCTTCACTCATCCTTTCTATGTGTCCAAACCAACGTAACATGCCTTTCTTCATCTTTACAATCACGCCCTCATTCACGCCAGTTGATTTGCGAATCTCTTCATTGCGGATTCGATCTAATATCGTTACGCCGCACATTTTTCGAAGAGATCGCATCTCGACTGCATTCAAGCTATTTTCATACTTCCTCTGACATACCCAGGATTCGCTGCCATACAATAAGGTAGGTACCAATATCGCGTTGTGGACAGCAACTCGAGCATTCTTGCTCAGACTTTTACTGCCCATCAACGCCGACATGGCTCCATTCACCTTATTTCCGGCAGTTATCCTTCTTTCAATATCTTTTTCATACTTTCCATCTCGTGTGAACATGCTTCCAAGATATACAAATTCATTCACTTGCTCTAGAATTTGCCCATTTACCGATATTGCACACTCGGTCACTTGTTCATCTCTTTCGAATACCAGAACCTTAGTCTTGCCAGCGTTTAGGCGCAGCCCCTTCTTTTCACATTCTTCTTTCATTATGGAAAAAAATTTAATTCTCTAAAATCATTACAGATGGTTAGATATAAAGTTCACATGAAAAATTTAAATCGTGATACGATTTTAAAAAGCTTCGGTAACCAGTTTACTTACAAGGCTGATTCGATCTTAGTATATAACCTCATTCATAAGTCCTAATTACACCTCTTTTTGATTTCGTGGGAAGGCGTGAATCCTTACCTACTATGAATAAAAATGAAACTCAGTAGTATTAAATTTTATTTTACAACATTATCCTTACGTGTGATAAGCTAGAATAGCAATCAATTTCTAATAATGAACATCAATTACTACTTCCTGACTTGTGACATTGTTATTTACAACGATATTAAATACCTATTAATTATCCATACATTCAACCGATAGTAAGTATCGAATAATTATAAAACATAATAATATACAAACTAAGATGCTAATTTAAACTAAGCTAAATTAAACACCTGTCCCAACTCGTCTCGCGGTGCCAAGAAGGCTGGCAGCATTGCCAAGCTGTATGGCAATGCTGACTCTTTGCGCATCAAGCACCAGCCTTCTTGTCACCTTAAAATTAACTTCTCGAAAATTATAGATACTTTCGAAATTGAAAATTATACAGATATTAAAACCAAGTACGAAAATTATTAAAAACTTACGTAAATTGATAATTATGCATACGTTACGATTCTCTTAATTTACGAAAATTATTCAAATATAACGTAGAGATAAAAAATATACATAATTTACGTCCATACTTATCAACATTCTAGGAACAACAAAATAATTGAAGAACTCTTAGGTTTGCAATAATGACATCGTAATTATAGAACTAATAGGACAATCATTAATTACTATGGTATTCATGTTATGATTTGATATAATATCGGCAGTTTTTTTTCATATGAGATTATATTAACGAAGTAAGAAGACCAAGTAATGACTTCACGTGTTCAATCTCTGAACATAACCATCGGTGAGTATACATTCTGACATGATCTTTTGGTAGAAAACCCTCTAGATAAGGAACGACCAAGTACTTTAAATAGAATTGTACTAGCGTAATTCTCTATGTATTTATTCCCTTTACGCAATTTCACAAGAACTTAACTTGAATTCTTTTAATACGTAGAGTATTGTGATAGTATAGCTGCTATCGGCAGTACAGTTTTCTTTTCAAACAACTCAATTGTGGACTTTTTTTTTATATTTATTAAGATTGTCGACTTAAAGCGATAAATAGTTTTAAGGCATTTTAGTAAATTTGCTGCTAAAGCAGCTTAAGCGACATGAATATAGCACATATTCCAGTAATGTTACGGGACAATACATTAATACTGAGGTCAATAACCTAAAAATAAAGCTATAGAAGTGTAGGCGCTATAGACTAACTTTTCGGAAATACCAGTATAAATGCGCCACACTTAGACAGTTAAAGTCACTTTTTCATAACCAAGTTATTATGTTAAGTTAGAGAGCCGTGGTGGCCGAGTGGTTCGAGCAGTTGCCTGCGACGCAAAGGTCGCAAGTTCGAATCCCGACTGTACCAAAGAGTTTTTCTGAACTTAAGTACAGTGATTAGTCACACCACGAGCTTTACGGTGAAGGAAAACATCGAGAGGAAACCTGCATACGTCTGAGAAGAAATTCAAAGGCGTATGTATAGTCGTGCTTGAGTAACGGTGATGGACTCGCCATCTGTCACGTTGGCACCTAATATACCTCTGGCGGAAAGTGGGTGTGTGGGTATTACCTATACACCTCTGCCTACCCCTTCGGGGACCCTTGTGGGAAGGCGTGAGGATATATTATTATATTATTATTAAGTTATTATATTTTTATACATACATAGCTCATCTGGATCAAACCACAAGTTAATTGGTGCCTCATAACGAAGAATCGAGGATGAAAAAAAAACAAATAATACCGAATGTGTAGGTGGATGTCGGTACTATCACAGCTTATGAAAATTATGCTATAATCTATGCTTCTGAAATTGGAGACTTGAAGAGCCGCGAATACGAAAAGCGATGGCAGGGTCTACCAAACTATAATTATTTGAAATTGTTCATATCAGTATTTCGCTTTTCTTAATACATAATAAGTAGCTACTTATAACGATTTAATAGGTATAACCTATACTAAAGATAAACTTTCAATACAGCAAATATTGGCACATTGATTCAACTACTCAAATGACACATGATTATACATATGAAAATATTTGAACGACACAACGAGATATATACTAATACCAGATGTGCCCCGCGGCTTCGCCCACGTTAGATTTGATTATCTGCACTAATGTTATAAATGGAATAAAACATACCACTATTTCCATTCACCAGTTCTTGCGTGATTGAGTAACAAACGTCCCAACATACACATTTATAATATTAGTATACATATATGGTATAATATTAGTATACAGGTACATAATACAAAAAAAATTTTGACTTGTTAAATATATAAATAATAATATGTTTTAAAGAAAATTTTTGTGATAATTTAAACAATAGTGATATTATAATTATATGGATTGTCTCCTTAAAGTGCGAGCTCATGTTTTAGGGCAAACCCCTGTTTTAGTTAAATATAAAATGTATGTTTAAAATATAAATTTACTAACATTAATAATATATTCGTAAATGCACATTCGATATTCCTTACGTGCCATAATAATCTTTCCATTATATAACATGTATCTAGTCTAGTCAATGATGTAGAACACCCAATAGATGGCGTTAAAGAGCATAAAACATACTGGAAATATTACCCGGGAGTATGTATCAATGACGTTGACGTTCCGGATTTTAGGCATCGAAGCTTTGATGACCGTGGCCCCGCGACGCAGCGCCTGAATCATTCTGGGCTTTGAAGTGGCGCCATCTGAGCGAAACAAACTTTAAGTTAATAACAATAAGGTTCCTTGTTCCGTGGATACATTCAAATCATCACGCCCCTCACGAAGAAGTAGACTTCTCTTTCACTTCATCCACATTAATCAATCTACTACAGTATATATGCTCGTCAGTTTCGAGTACTCTAGACGTTTCGATCTTTAAGTGTCGGATCGATTAGATTTTGTTAGTTAGAACGTGGTTAAAACGAACGGTATGTCCGTTTCTTTTTTAAATCTGTTGCTGCATTATTAACGTTATTAATACATTATCATAATTCGGTATCGTTAGCGTAAACAGGCTACGGTAACCGTTTCCCATCAGGTGGGCCGTATGCTTGTTTGCCACTCTAGTTGTATAAAAAAAAATCCACGCCATTTTGCAAACAAAGTAAACAGTCGGCAGAAATGCCTCGAAGCTATTGTCATATTTGTTCCGTGCAGGATATTAAGCTAAATCGGATGTAGCTGGCCAATTTATTAATATTTTGAGGGCTGCTTATAATCGATATACGATTATGAAGGCAACGGACGTTAGAATACCAAACACTCAATTTCATACATATGTACATAGTACATAGATGCATGTCATCACGCCGAGTTCCTCGTGAGGAAGGCAGTGAGTGAATCAGTACAATTTACAAAAAATATTATTCAAATATTAATTTCCCGTTGTCTTGTCACATATGATAGTAGTTCGGTTAATACCAATTTCTTAAAATGTGACCGAATTGATCTGTTACAATTGAACGAATGACGAAAAAAATCGTTCATTTGCTTTGCAGATGTAGGTCTGACATGTCCATTCTTCGGTTTTGCAGAGGAATAGTTAAGAGATCTGATGTGTGGATAGCGTACACATACACTAAAAATATAAATTAAAGAGGTACTTCTAGAATTCCTTGAGTGCGGTCTCGTCCGATATCGTAGATTGGCGTGATCTCTCTGGAGGCGCAAGGAAGGTGGTGCCCCGGTAGCGGTCGGCAGCGGCTTGGAACGGAGCCCTAGCAGCGGAGACACTCTTCCTGTACTAGCTGTACATTCCCGAAGTGCTATTATTTCTTCTGGGGAACGGGAACCTAAAACAATTGTTTTCCGTGAATCTTCTCGTTCCTTGAAACGCAGCTGCTTCAGGTCAGACTTCAAATCGCTAAAAGGAATCCTCAATAAATATTGATCAACATTCTATATCGTGCCGCGTAAAAGCCGTGGTGACTGAGTGATTCGAATAGTTGCCTGCAATATAAAGATTGCAAGTTCATATCCCGACTGTACCAATGAGTTTTCTGAACTTATGTACAGTGATTAGTCACACCACAGGCTTTAAGGTGAAGGAAAACATCGAGAGGAATCCTGCAACTTTTAGGAAGAAATTCAAAGTCTTATGTATAATCGTGCTTGAGTTACGGAGGTGATAGACTGGCCATCTATCACGCTGGCACTTAAAATATATCTCTGGCCGAAAAATGGGTGTGTGCGTGTAAAAGCCTCTGCCAACTTTAGGTCCTTTATGGGAAGGCGTGAGGGCTTTATTATATTATTAGAAATATTACTCACCTGCTAATAATTTACAATCACTACCTTATTAACGTATATCTAATTCTCCAATGAGATACATTGGGGTGGGGTGGGTGGTTTGGTTACAACTAAACCACGTTTTATAATTTGAACAAAATATTAACATCCTTTATAATCTGTAATAGTTATACACTCACCACTGCATTTCAGATCTTTCTCAACACTGGTGCTTGTTGATAATTGTTCCCTGTTCTTTAACTTCGCCCGTTTCCTGGCTCTGGCACCCCAGTACGTATAATTCACTGCTGCGTACTCCAATAAGGCAGCGAACACAAATACAAAGCACATCACTAAATATATATCGATGGCTTTCACGTACGATATGCGAGGCAGACTACTGCGTACTCCTGTGCTTATGGTTGTCATCGTAAGTACCGTTGTTATACCTGGAATGTAACGTTATTTTCGATATAGTTCGATATATCGATATAGTAAACCAATAGATACCTGGCGTAAACATTAATAAAAGAAATACATTTTAGTTGTTTTTAAATCAACTTCCTATTATTGTATTTCAAATAAAACTGGTTAGGACACATGGATTGGATAGTTTCGAAGTTCATACAAGACGTAGGTAGAAACATTTGAGTATTGTATATGTATAAATAATAAATTATCATCTATGGCGGTTCATTGTAAGGGATTATTGGTTATTATTTTGTTGATGGAATTTATTTCCTTCTAATGACATTTAACGAATATATTGCTGCTTTGTCTCTTCTTGATTCCACAACTATTGAAGCTTAGATTATTTAAGTACACGTTTGTAGAAACTAGTTAGTAGTAACAAAGTAGTTAACCCAAAGCAACTCTAGCAGACGTCGCTTCGTGGTTGATCCAGAAAGAGACCCAGGATAGCATCACAATCAAGATACTCGGCAGGTATGTCTGGAACACAAAGTATCCGATGTTCCTGCGAAGCTTGAAACTAAGCGACAGCCGCTGATATATCCCTGTCGCCAACTTTTCCTGGAATTAAGGGTTATTAAATATATTGCTTCTTGTGATTAATTCAATTAAGGACTCATTGGTTCAATTTAATGAAGGCGGATGCTGAATTCGTCAGTACCTATGTTCAAATTATTGTTCAAGTTAAATTTGGACAAATTTGTAGGCTGTTCGAAGTTATTGATATTTGATATAGGTATTAAAAAAAAATATTAAAAGACCAAATTTCATCTAGGTACCTAGACTAAATAAAGACCGAAAATTAAGATGTGGAAACGCCAAATATCAGTGAGCCTGTTAAATGTGGATTGGAAATTAAACGTGCATTGTGGATTAATACTAATAAATGTGGATGCGAAACAGGTCTGTAATTCTAGTAAGAACTAACTTTCTACTTTCTCTGCCTACTATGAGGGAATGGCTGGAATGCTGAAATTTCACCTTTCTATCGTTCGTCTCATGCCCTAATAGTGTAAACTGAGGCAACTCCGCGTGTTCTACCCCTCGTACTGGTGTCTCCTTCCAGTACATCACCACATCCGAAACCGTATACCCATCTGCAGCGAAAAATAAACGTTAGCATACTGACAACTAAGTTTTTTTTTCATTGACATTAGAATACAGAAAGCGTTTCATTGATTGTGATTTGAATTTCGAGCCATCTCGCTCCAAATTATTATATACCTACTACATATTATAAGAGAAAATTTAGTCTAAAGAGAACTGGCGCTCTACTCTATCTACCCCGTTAGTGACTCGGGGTGATCATATCTATGTATGTATAATAAAAATAGTATTCTCGGTTATATAAAGTTAATTATTAATATACATTTTTCAGGCCGGGACAAATAGGAGATTTATAACAACTAGAGTTTTTTCATGGAAGGAAAATCTTGAGAAAACCCGCATACGTTTGATAAGTTCTGTAAGGTGCTTGAATTATGGCGACGGGCTCGCTATCTGTCGCGTTGGCACTTGAAACATATTACCAGAGAAGTGATGTTAATCCTCATATCTCTTTGGGAACCAAGTGGCTTGCTCATTTGGTTCTGGAATAAAACTTTTTATGCTATTTTTCGTGAATAAAAGTTTATGTTTTTAAATGAAGAACCTCTTTATAAAACTTACTACTTATATCACCAAAAGTATTGAAAAATTGCTGGAACTGTAAGCACGCCAAATTAATAATGGTTACTCCAATCATGCATTAATTGTGTCAGAACGTAAGCTTTGCTAGAAACATTCGATAGACAGTGTAATTGCGTACCCAACCATGTAGAGTTTGACAAAGCTTATGATGAGAATATGAATAATACCTATATATGTTTTATTTGTTTTAAATTGGGTATGTCAGAGGAAGTATGAAAATAGCTTGAATGCAGTTGAAATGCGATCTCTGCGATAAATGTGCGGCGTAACGATATTAGATCGAATCCGCAATGATTCCGCGTGATTGTAAAGATGAAGAAAGGTATGTTACGTTGGTTTGGACACATAGAAAGGATGAGTGAAGAAAGATTGACGCAACCGTTATACATAGCAAAAGTGTGTGCAAGACGAGGCACAGGAAGTCGTTCCAACTACCTGGATCAAATAGATCGGACTCTCAAGGACGGGAACGTTAAGAGTATTTGAAACCGACGAGCATCTATGAAGAGACTGATGAATGTGGAAGAAGCGAAAGAGGTATGTAAGTCTAAAGAGAACTGGCGCTCTATACTCTCTGCCTACCCCGTTAGGGACTTGGCGTGATGATATGTATGTATGTATGTTTTATATTAAATTAAATTTTCATTGAATATTCAAAATAAATGATTGATCATTGAGTAAGCAAAATTTACTCGGCCAAAGAAATAATTGCGAAAACAATAAAAGGCAAAGTTATTTTGTTAAAAAAGTCGAGCGCTGAACACATTAATGAAGAAGCAATTTGAAAATCAGGCGCGTAACTCGCAAACAAAGCAAGTCGAGAAGCCTGATAATCAGTTACAAGTTTAGGAATCACACAGCTTTCAATCTCGACGGTGCAGTTCTGGCTGTCGAGGGGGTAGTAGTGTAGGTCCATCATGCAGGCGAGGGTTGCAGTAAACCGCATCCCGTATGTGATGCTGCCGTCGCCGCTCAAGCGAACTAACTTATTACGCTCCGTCACGTCGTGTAGAAAACTGGAAATAAAAATTATGTCAAAAAATCTATAAATAAATCCACACTAACATTGACACCATTGACATGTTCCCAAAGTAAATAAAGCTTGCTACGGAAATTAGACAACAATATACACACATTTTTATATACTTAGATAGATTGACATAGGACATCCAAGACTAAGGTCAAAATACTAGTGTTAATCACACAAATATCTACCCTCAGCGGAAATCGAGCTCGCGACCTCGTTATGCCGCCAGGGTCTTCGACCACTAGAATTTCAAACTATACAAACATATATTATAGGTATAAGTGGTTGTTATCCTATATTTGAACCACTCTTGTGACTCTTATGACATTCATGGGTTAAATCTGTTTGAAGATTTTGAAGCATGGTCCTTGAATACATATATTTTTTTTTTACATATTAGGTATATGTAAAAAAAAATATATGTATTCAAGGACCATGACAATTATTTAGTATATTTTTGTTTGTAAATATATGTCATAGTTCAGTAAAATTCCCAAAACGTAATATATGTTGAATACAAATATGTTTAAACTACATTTACTCTGTGTCGAACGATGCTTACCTGTTTTTGTCGTTAGCAAAGAACGTGTCCGGAACCCAAATCTTATCGGCGAAGTCTCCGGAAAGTGTCAAAACCTCTTCTTGCAAACCAAAAGCTAACCTTTCATCCTTCCAATACTGATTCAGATAAAGTGTTATTGTGTAATCCTGAAAGAAGACATGTGCTATAGATTTCTCGAAGACTTTTTCTATCAACGAAATAGTTTAGATTAAGTTAATTCTACGTTCCAACTACCTAGATCAAATCGATCGGACACTCAAGGATTTGAGTATTCTTGACGTTCGCGAACGTAAAAATACTCGAAACCGGCGAGCATGTATGAAGAGACTCTTGAATGTGGAAGAAGAGAAAGAGCTATGTAAGTCTGTACCAACCCCGTTAGGAACTCTGCGTGATGATATGTACCTACGTATCTATCTAATTCATAATATTTTTAAAACACATTTAATTATACATATATTTACATACATTCCCCTACACACACATGATTCTAAATAGCCTAAAGGCTCCTCCCTCAACAAGTAAAAAAAAATCTCATTAGATTTGATTTTGAGTCAGAGTTCACACAAATGAACAAACTGCTTCGTTATAATATTAGTACCTATCAAGATTTTTAATTCATTATACATCCATATCATCACGCCAAGTCCTTAACGGGGTAGGCAGAGAGTATAGAGCGCCAGTTCTCTCTAGACTTACATACCTCTTTCGCTTCGTCCACATTCATCAGTCTCTTCATACATGCTCGTCGGTTTCGAGTACTCTTAACGTTCCCGTCCTTGAGAGTCCGATCTATTTGATCCAGGTAGTTGGAACGTGGCCTTCCTCTGCCTCTTCTTGCATACACTTTTGCTTTGTATATCTGTTTCGTCAATCTTTCTTCACTCATCCTTTCTATGTGTCCAAACCAACGTAACATGCGTTTCTTCATCTTTCCAATCACGCCTTCATTCACGCCAGTTGATTTGCGAATCTCTTCAATTCATTAATTATATAATAATATAAAAGCAATTGTAATCAAGGATCTCTAAGCCTAGTAATGTTTTACTAGTATACGCCAGCAATCATGTCCGCGTTAAACTAATATCCTGCGAATGAGAACGAATTCTATAGCTGAGCGTTGAATCATGAAATAAGCAACATGTAGGCAGCCACACTTAGATTCACAATATAAGTTATAGGCAGGTATGGATTGTATGTCTAACACATTCGTCCTCATACTCTTGTGCCTTTATAATTACATGATCGGGAACGAATATCGATCCGTGTAAAAAAGTATCAACCACAATCGAATTTTAGTTCAGTTAAATCCAAGTAACAGCACGATCATTGCCAACAATGTATAATCTGTAAGAACTGAACATCATCGATCGAGTACCAATGATTCTCATCAACTATTTCTCTTCAAACGCCAAAACGACGACGACTATGCATAACAGCATAAGAAATGGAGAATCTCAATCCCCTGACGATGGACATTCCATTGCATAAATTTTTTTTTTTAGTCGCAGTTGAAAATTTCCCTAAACATTATTACAAAATCTGAGCATTGCGAGTTTGCTGCCGCTATTATAAATTTAAGTAAGGACAGGTGTTACGATACATTTAAATTCGTATATATATATATAGGCTCATCATAAAAAAACTATTCCAAGAACTTTGTACGAGCCGATAGGTGGGCGGCGACCTCTGCAGCGGCAAGTGAAGCCGGCCATCGATTGGCTGACGCAGCACGACGCCCCTCGCTCGGCGACAACTCTCCATCTATGTCAAGTGAGGCGGCCTTGCTCCCTTTCCGAAGCTATTAAAAGCTTAATGAATTACGATGGACGACCTCATCTCAAGTCTTTGAAACGACCCAAAAACAGACGCTGTAAGTGCACAGACAAGGATGACCTGTATTCTCGACACTTGTGCTCTTATGACACCATCAGTCAGTCTTGACATTAACTATTAACATGTTGGCAATACTGTGATATCATAGAATTAACCTTTTTTTATTAGAGAGCGTTCAGATATAGGTCTGTTTTATTTTTATAGGTTTTTATTTCTCTGCACCTGCTTCAATCTTTCTCCTGCCAAGATTAGTTGACTGCTAGAAAATTTACCACCTTTGCACTTATAATTTTTTTTTATACAACAAGAGCAGCAAACTAGCATACGGCCCACCTGATGGGAAACGGTTACCGTAGCCTATTTACGCTCCCGATACCGAAGTATCACTTGCGCGTTGCTACTCTGTGTTCGGAGAGTTATAGTGTGTTGGTAGCATAATGGGTTTAATCCCTCTGCTTCCAACACAATGTAACAATCCTCCCCCCTCCCCCCTCCCTTGTAATGTGCATAAACTTACTAAATTAATTAATTAAATACTAGTATAGCATAATATTATGTACAATAGCATATATAACACCGCTAAAATAAATTTAATGATACTAATATATAATACTTCTCATAGTAGACTTACCATATTCACTTCTGATATTGCATCAAAACTAGCGATAGTTAAATCCATGCCGACATACAACGGGTCTCCTGAAAACCAATAACGTTTTATGCAACGAAGCAAGTGACGGAACTCCTCGGAAGTACCGCTGACATATCAGGCCGTGCTTACCGACCAAATTTAATATCATATTGAACCGTATGACCCTAAGCTCGCAGTACGTGCACGCGAATGTGTCTCCTAATATCTTCAGTAGCTTATGCAATACTAAAGCTTACCGCGAGGAAGTCAGCAAGTATGATTACAGCCTCATCTGTGTGATGTTAGTCGGTGTCTGTAGTGACGTCACGGCTAGATTCCTCTAATATTAATATTCCTAAGCCAAGTGGAATTTCTCTCTGATATACTAATGAATTGAATTTGAATGTCATCTAGCGAGTTAAGTGAAAATATATTCAAACTATTGCAAATTGTTTCTTCCGAATTTACTGAAGTTTCCGACTTCAGGGCACGCACAATGACGTGATTGTATAATTATTCAAGAGTACGAAGGGTTATATTTATATCTGTATATGGTGTCATATATACATTTAATTCTTGAATAATGATTTTATGATTATCGTTGTCTCGCTATTAGAAGTAAGTACTACAAAATTCATTAATATTTTTGTTCTCACTTGAAATGTAACTATTAACTTTAATAATTATTACACATAATAATATTTATAAGATACTTTAAATATAGTTAATTATTCTTGCCGTGGTTTGAGCAGTTGCTTGCGACATAAAGATCGCCAGTTCGAATCCCGACTGTACCTACCAATGAGTTTTTCTGAACTTATGTACAGTGATTAGTCACACCATGAGCTTTACAGTGAAGGAAAACATCGAGAGGAAACCTGCATACGGCTGAGAAGCAATTCGAGGCGTATGTATAGTCGTGCCGGAGTGACGGCGATGGCACCTTAAATATATCTCTGGCGGAAAGTGGGTGTGTGGGTACTACCTATACACCTTTGCCTACCCCTTCGGGACCCTTGTGGAAAGGCGTGAGGATATTATTGTTAATGTAGCTCAGTCTTTTATTTTTATATTATAACGCATAAGTTAAATATTAGCTGTAATGTAGAATTGTTTCCTCCTCTTATAGCAGGTGTATGTTGTTACTTGCATAACACGGTACTCGTTCGTAACGTTCGGCGTTCACCAAAGCACGCGTTACTCAGGATTTATTCGTGTCGCAGTTTTTGCGCAATTAGATTTTTAATTTAAATATCCCTTAGCTTACCTCCGAAATTGGGTCGCAGTCGTATGTCGTATCCGTCAAGTATCCGGGAGACTGTATGCGTGACGTTTTCCAATCTATCGGCCGCCGCAGCGCGCTCGGTTCTACAAGCAATGCAATTTACACCATCCAACCCATATTAATTTATCTGGGAAACAAATGGCAGTTATAGCAACTGCGGCCCGGCTTTGTGTTTCGAGTAGTCTGCATTGCAACATTCGCAACTTCCAATTCCGAAGTATTTCTAAGCGTATGCAGTGATTCTTCACAAGACGTACTTAGTTTTACGTTGTAAAGAAAAACATGAGAAGGAAACCGGCATACGTTACAGAATAAATTCAAAAGACGTATAGTAGTAGCATTCAGTCGTATAGAGAAACGGCGACGAACTCGCCATCTGACAACGTTGGCACCTTAATTTATCTGCGTCGCAGAGACGGTGTTGTTATACCCGCTACCCCTTCAAGGACCCTTGTGGGAAGGTGAAGATATATTAGTACACAAACACATTTAGAGCAAACATACACATTATATGTATATCATTATATGGGTTGACCCAAAATTCGTTAACAGTTAGAGATGACTTCCTTAAAGTTTACACAAATGAACTGAAGATGACCGTATTTTGTGTTATATTTGTAAGTTCTTGTCAATATAGACAACTAGCTTTTGCCCGCGGCTTCGCCCGCGTGGAGTTCGAAAAAGCTAGCTTATGTATATTTCAACTTTCAGCCGTTTTGCCTTGAAAGAATAGCAAACATCGAAACTTACAAACCTTCGCCTTTATGTAGTAAGTAAGATAAGCTTTATGTTCTGTGCGAATTTTATAATATCTTACTTAGTCTGTTAATAATTATATTCCTGAAAGTTTGCATAACACAATGGATGGTTTTACTAGCAGTAAAGCATCCTAGTATCCTCTCCTTATGCTGCTAGCACCCTGACCTACTCAAGATATGCTGCTTTTTTTTGCGCTACTAGACGGTATGTTCCAAATGTTGTATGCAGAAGAAAACTATACATTTAAGTGTCTTATTTATTAAGATTTTCTGTATGCTGTAATTAAATATTTTATGAAAAAAAATTTTCTTTGTCTCTAATTTATTTATTATGTATGTAGTAAACGCTTTGGCTTTTGTACGTAAGGCTTATTTCCGTACTTTATTTTCCAAATAAAATGCTATAAAATTCTAGTTAACGCAAATAACTCTCAGCTCAAGCACTCAAACAAGGATAGTGGACATTTTACAATAAATAAATTAAGGTATGCCATATTTTCTGTCCTCTGTACTACCAAGAATCTTGGCCCCGAATATTTGCGGCTACTCTGAGACAGCATGCCGACGGCCGGCGGAATTTCTTTACAAGTACATATTTTAAGAACTTTTGCAGAGATACTAAATGGCCAAAACTTATTAAATGAATTGAATTTAGAAGATTGTAAGCACTAATGAAATTCCGTTCTTGTAATAATAATGCATAGAATTTTTTGTTTGCTGCTGATATAAAAAGTCTATTTAGTACTTCTTCAGATGCTAGTATCATAAATGATGAATTAAAAAACTGTCATAGAAACGCTCTAAAACCTATACTTTGCAAAGACATTTGTATTGAAATTAAAGAAAACTTTTTACATACATACGCATTACATCTTAAGTATGTAAATACAAAGTGCGTACTGTGCTTGCCCGAGTGTGAGGAACAGATGCAGTAGCGCGCGCGCGAGCTGGTGCGCGTGCAGGCGGGCGCGGGGCGTGCGGCGCGCGCTCATGGCACACGCGGGCCGCGGCGCATCGCGCGCTCACCGCGCTGCCGTCCTCACCTCCCCACACAACCTCGAGCACGATAACAGCCACATATTTAAACTTTAACACGAGTTTTAAAATTACCCGAACTCGCGCAAGTTATCACGGTCGCGATCTCTAGCGTGTGGCGTGAGCGGTCGCGGCGGCAGCGATGGACGAAGTGGCGGCGCGCGTGCGCTATCCGCTCCGATTTGCTTGGCGCGCTCTTCGCAACTTGAGGATATCGTCTCCTCGCAATCATGCACCAATCTGATTTGCAGCTCGTGGTGGACTAAAGTACCACAGAATGTGAACTATCTCAATTCCAAATAGTGTTAATTCAACTCATTTGGCACTCAAACACTTCTTACGGTTTATCATCTGTCCCACTTACATATATAGTACATATACATACGTAGTCCATACATATGTATAAAGATTGGTAATTGATTATATTACAAGTTTTGAGAATAAACGACTAATGTATACGTTTAGACAATTTCAAATATATAATGGATGCTGTAGAGTGTACCTTTAGAGCACGCGAGATGTCACGTCAAACAGCAAAGCGAGGTGTTTCGATGCGGAAAGTGGCACAGACGACGGCGGGCGCGGCGGAAGCTATTTGCCGAGGCCGGCCGCACGTCCGCTGCACAGATTACCTGCAACACGCGATAAACCTACCTGTGTACATTGTACCTACCTGTGTTGCATCCTCATATTCCCTCGTCCGACTTATTTGCGGAGGAAATATCATATTTTACATCACCGGTAGGTACTGCGATGTTTTAAGAAGGAACTGCAGTAGTAATAAATGAATATGTGCGTTTATAATTTGATTTATTTTGTGGTCTCCTGTAACGCAAAAATTGCATGTTCGAACTCCGATACGTACGAGTTTTTAGTCACAACCCGTATTTAACGGTCAAGGAAAACAACGACATGTAATCTGAATACACCAGAGAAAAAAAATCAAGACGTATAGTAACTCCAGTTCGTTTCAGTCAGGTATTTCATATAATTTAGTTTATTTAATACTTTTTTTGTCAAATAATAAATATAAATAAGAAGTCATAGACTTATTAAATTAAACAATAAACATGTAGGTACATACTTATCATATCACTGTGTCCCTCACGCGGCTGTCGGATAGTGTCAATCCAATTCCAAAAATCAACGGCAAATTAACGATTCAACTTTAGTTTGGACATAGAAATAGAAAGGATCAGTGAAAGATTGACGAACAGATGTACAAAGCAAAAATGTGCGCAAGAAGAAGCAGACGAGGACCTCATTCCAACTACCTAGATCAAATCGATCGGACACTTAAGGACAGGAACGTCAAGAGTACTCGAAACCGGTGAGCATCTATAAAGAGACTGATGAACGTAGACGAAAGATACCTCTTTCGCTTCGTCTACATTCATCAGTCTCTTACTCTATTACATACCTGTAAGTCTAGAGAGAACTGGCGCTCTGTTCTCTCTGCCTACTGTAGGGTAGGCATGATGATATTAATGTATGTAAATTAGCGATTAACTTTTAGCCTTTTGTAAAACAGGTGGCACTGTGGTAGGTAGACGAAATAATCAGCGAAGAGGCAGATTTGTTGTTCATTTTGCGGGCTGCACATAGACGATGAATGACAATAATCGTGAGAGCATAGACTCGATGGCAGCACGGGTCACAGCGTGCATCCGATGGCACAATTAAAATGAGTGCCGTGGACGTACAGAGATAGGCATTTTTGAAAATGAAAAAAACGAATCGTACATATGTATATAATACCATCAAAGTACTCAGATATTTGTTAAAGCGGTCGGTGGTGCGAAGCGAAAGTAGACGTTTTGATTTGCCAAAATGTTTATGAAACATCTGATTTTGTTTTATAGATTCTGCCGTAAACTGAATATTTTCCATACGCTTCGATAAAATGTAGCTTGTATTAAGTGTAACTGACAGACTTGTTCAATTAATTATAATCAGTCACCAACGTTAATTTGATGTTTCCACCAACGTGAATTTGCCAAAATGCCGTCATTGGATTACCTGTTATCAAGTGAGTTAACTGGTGATGAACCATTTCACATTTGTATTTTTATTTTGTGTTGGACGTCTGTATAATCTGTTATTTATTCATAAATGACATTAATGTATGTATTAATATTAACAATATGTTACGTTAAAAAGTTGGCATCGTCTAAATCATTATTCATATGCCACGATTGGCATATGAATAAGAATTATTCCTAATTTTTTTTATCATTTTTAATCATACACCTTGCAAAATATATAAACATGATAAATAAAAAATATTTGTAATGCAGGGCGGACAGCTCTAACTAAAAAAAATACCTTACCGTAAAATGGCGACTTAATGCCAAACCATAGTAAATTGTCCCGAAGTAAAAGAGAAGTCCTAAGTAATGCAGGTATTTTCTTCCAAATGAAACCTATTTTGAAAGCTAACATCAACGGTCTATCAGAGGGGATTGAGAGATAGTTGTATAAACACAGCGGCTCTGCCGTCGGATCGCCGCGTAACGACGGTGATTTAAAGGGGACGTGCCGCTACTATTGCCCTTACCATCGACTCAACCAAAACGAGAACGTTTTGAGACTGTCAAAATATAGCAACACGTAACATACCTAACAGACAATAAGTCACAATTTTTTTTGCGACAATTCTATATTTTATTTTTAACGAGGCACAAGAAACCCTTATTGAACATGATATCTATGCTTATATATATGTTTGTGTGTTTGTTAGTATTCTTGAATATATTAATATTTTATTTCTTAAATATTTTATAAACTTCATATCATAAGGAAATCTTCATATAAAAGGAATATATTCTTAGTCACTATCACGTTTCAATGTATCAAGTATTATATGACGAATACAAATTCGTAGTACAGTGGTTAGCAACGGCAGCTCGAGTCACTCGACTCGGAGACAAAACAGACGTTACGTAGTTGCTGGCTTGAGGTCGCACTAAGATCACAATTTTGCTATATGATATTATATATATTTGGAAACATGTTCATGTCCATTTACACACATACACACACCCAAGCTCTATCTTTAACATGAGTGTCGAAAGGTATGTGTCATCTTATTCCTGGATATCTCGCTATACTTTATTTACAATAACAACAATTAACAATATTTACAAAAAACAGATGTATAACTACTCATAGACAAAATATTTGACCCAAATCGGTATCCCGAGGCAATGTGGCAAGAAGCATTGCCACGCTGGATGCAATGCTGATTCTCTGAGCGAGATATGTTCCAACCCGCCTGTCACGAGAGGTCTCTATTAGAGGCGCGAGACCTCTTTAAAGACATGCAAGGTGAGCTTCAGGACCCCAAGGTCCCAGAGCTTCAACCAAAAACGCCGTAAATCGCTAGATTATTAGTTATTCATCTCGCTATTAATTATTAATAATATTTTTATTGTTGTATCAGATTTTATCATGCTACTTAAAATGTAAATTGTATTTTGTTACACTCTTCCATAAATATATGTTATTTAGATAAAGAGCCGTGGTGGCCGAGTGGTTCGAGCAGTTGCCTGCGACGCAAAGATCGCAAGTTCGAATCCCGAGTGTACCAATGAGTTTTTCTGAACTTAAGTACAGTGATTAGTCACATCACGAGCTTTACGGTGAAAGAAAACATCGAGAGGAAACCTGCATACGTCTGAGAAGAAATTCAAAGGCGTATGTATAGTCGTGCTTGAGTAACGGCGATGGATTCGCCATCTGTCACTTTGGCACCTAATATACCTCTGGCGGAAAGTGGGTGTGTGGGTATTACCTATATACCTCTGCCTTCGGGGACCCTTGGGGGAAGGGGTGAGGATATATTATATTATTATAAACATATATTTATATAAATGTATTTCAAAGTCACCTATCTATCTAGCAAAGCAATGAAGTATGCGGTCCGTCAAGTTTATCAATAACTTTTGGATAGTCGTAGTAGACAAAAATGGAGAAGAAATTCAAAGGTGTATTCGGTGTGTAAAAAGTAAGCCGAACTGACAGACGACGACAGCGAAACCATTTTTTGTAGTCTCTCATACATCTTGTTGTTCCAAATCCGGGAACATGAACACTAATCACTTTAGCAGATATGCAGATTCCCAGTTTCGGATCGCGAACGGACATAGTATTATCATCTATATAGTTTTAAACGAACACGGGAAGAGCTAGAACTCGGTGTGTAATTATATTGTTCATTGTGTCTCGACCCACTCTTTCATTCGCCATTATTAACTTTTTTACAAAATATGCATCTTCTAATTCGTCATAGACTGCTGGAGCTACATTTCGGCGCATTCGTAGCGGCGTAGCCGCGTAGAGCTTCATATAACGCAGACGCTACGACGCTACGTGATTGCTACATAATTCCATAGAGACCTTGCTGTTCTTGAAAGCAATTC
Source organism: Drepana falcataria (assembly GCA_945859725.1). Taxonomy (NCBI): domain Eukaryota; kingdom Metazoa; phylum Arthropoda; class Insecta; order Lepidoptera; family Drepanidae; genus Drepana; species Drepana falcataria. The sequence continues at coordinate 4,598,636 of OX243926.1, forward strand.
GTGTGTATCTTTGTATACATATACTCGGTGAATGGTAATATCCAAGGCATATATGCAAAAAAAATATGTTTCATGTCCATTCCCGAAATTTATTGCCTTAGTACACATTACAAAGACATAACACAAAGTTCTCGCATTCCTAAATTTCATTATCCAATAAACTCGGTGAAACAAACAATTGAGTTTGAACAAAATTCGCAGATATTTATTTCAAACGCCGATGCCGCCTTTTTCAAAGGATAATTAAATTTCCATAACGATCAAACTTTCAAATTAAATAATAAAATAAGATCCGTTAAAGCAGTGAACAAACTAGTTTAAAGCTGGCCTATTAATATCACAAAAAAATATAGCATACAAGTATATTGTTAGTAAGTATTTCGTTAGTTTTTAATGTGACTCTTCACGGTTTAACCAGATTCATAAAGTTATCTTACACAAAAACGCAAAACCCCCGTTTTGTTAAAAAATATGACTTATGGGGTTTCTGAAATGCCCGATTCAAGTATCTTATCTTACTGTTATTTTTTATTCAGTATTTCGTTAATCAAGATTGAAAATATTGATTACAATCGTTGGTGCACTCGGAGGATCAGCGATGCAATCAGCTAAGCCTTGGGGATTCGCTATTGTATTAACATTCGAACGCCCATCATCTCATCTTATTAAATGAACACAATTTTTTCTATTTCTTAGATACAAGTACGGGATGAAATAAATACTATATTGTCCAATTAACATTGTCATTTTAAAAGTTACCCAACTCAAGCAACTAATTGAAACAGAAATTGTAATTTGGTACACTCTTCCAAAAATATATGTTTTTTAGATAAAAATATACTTATAAAAATGTATTTCAAAGTCGCCTATTCATCGAGCAATTCAATAAAGTGTGAGGTTCCGGCAAGTTCATCAATAACTTTGGATAGTCAAAAACTATAATAATGATTACTGATTGTTCGGTGGAAACTTGAGATTTCAGCGTTAGCATTTCCTTTCGTTTAGAAACAGGACGCATGCGCGGAGTTTCACGGACTTTGAATGCTTGTAGAAGCCACACGTTGGGTGCCACCGCCGCGCGCCGACTGTGGCGCCACAGAGACGCAACTGTCGCCTCCTCGCGCGACTATAACCAAAACTAATTAACAACATTGTCAAAAACAAGTTACCTTATTAACCACTCGAATATCAACGGACATTTCACAAATGTCTTCAATCATCCTCGTAATCCTCGCATTTGGGTGAGTACGTATTATTGTTACGAATATAAGTTTTGTTTTCAGTTTATAGCAGTAATAAACATATTTAAAAACGTGCTAATTGGAACATAAATTATATTATGATATAATCTTTTTAAGATTATATATATAACTACAATCTACATGAAAAGGTTTTTTGACTAAAAAGAGTCTAGAATACGTAGTGCAAGTGAAAAGCTGTAGTCATTAACATAATAAGCCTCAAAAATCCTTAAAAACGAAGCCGGTAGCAAAAAGTACTGTACCACCACTGTTCGATGATAGAAAAACACTTGTTCTCTGACTTTTTATAGTTTAAACATAAGTTTCTTATAGCGGCGTAATGAATGTAAACGACTTAAATTGTCTTTTAACGAAGAACCCTTGTCAAGTGTCTGCTGTCCTGTTTCATTTTATAAATAAAACTGGCTTCGTAAATGGCCCAAGACAAAAATCTCATCTAGCACATATTTGTTCCGTTTATTGCGTTATCTTTTAATTTGTAGCTTTAAGCTGTTGTCTATTGGTAGAGTTCAGTAGGAATTCTATTTTTACTTAATATCAGTGACATTAATTATGCAATATTGTTCCTTTGTTTTTGAGGTAAAAAATATGGCTGTACTAGCCTAGATATCTAAGATTATATAGACTATCCAAGATAATAAGCAAACAACTGCGCTCCAAATTTAATCTAATCTACAAATCCGTTCTATTGCGAAAGATTGAAAGATAAAGAAAGTAACTCAATCACGATAGAACGGCTGAATGGGTTTGGATGAAATTTGGCACAGAGGTTCGATCAGGAGGAAAAAAAATATCGACTAATAAAAATTATTACGCTTATCTCTGAAAGGATTAGTGTAGAAATATATTACAATGGATTGCGATAAAACACAGTTGAAATTAGTGTGTAAGTTCCAAATTAAATAATTATTTTTTCGGTTCCAATGAGTCCAAGAAGATTCTTTAATTGGATGTAATAATAGTCTATTAACACCGACCTAACTATTTCAAAGCGATTAATTTAGCGTAGGTTGTTTCCTGTGATCTCGGCAATACCTAAGTGACATTGTTAAAAGTTTTAATTGGTAACTATTAAGGAGGGTTGCTTTCTTATGTAAAAATCTCTTTGAAAGACAAGAATAACTTTTTTGTTTGTTGTCGTGAGCCGTGGTGGCAGAGTGGTTGCCTGCAACACAAAGCTTGCAAGTTCGAATCCGATTATAACAATGAGTTTTTCTGTACTTAAGTACAGTCACACCGCGAGCTTTACAGTGAAGTAAAAACATCGAGAGGAAACCTGCATACGCCTGAAAAGAAATTCAAAGGCGTATGACATACATTGTACTAGTAGAGTCGTGCTTGATTAATGGCGATGGACTCGCCAACTGTCGGCTGGCACCTAAAAAATATGTCTGGTGGAAAGTGGGTGTGTACTCACACACCTATACACCTCTGCCTACCCTGTTCGGGGTCCCTTGTGGAAAGGCGTGACGATATTATTATTTTATTATTCTTTTCTTTGCAAACCAATCTAACATCTCGTGCTGTACAGAACTACTAAAAATAAGAGTAAATAATATACAAAAAGTATTTACAGTTGAGACTTATTGATTATAATTAACAAGTTTCAGTGTGATAAAATCAATATTAGTGGTTTTGAGTCCAGTAGTAGAACGAATCACATGTATTTAACGCAAATTGATGTAAAATGCGAGCTGGTCAAGAAGCCTGGCAGCATTGCCAAGCTGGATAGCAATGCCGACTTTCTGAAAGATACATTCTTACTTATAACCAAAGGTCACAAAGCATCGTTAAAACGTTAATAGCGTCTGTAGGTCACGCCTAAATTTTCATATACGGTGCAAAAAGAACTATAGAAACTTTATGTATACAAGAACTGATATTAGCATAGCCTTTGAGGCCCACTCTCTGAGCAGAACCGGTGCCGCTGAAATACTCTGCAAACTCAGTGGTATTTCTGCTATAAAACGTGTTTTAGGCACCAAACTTTAAATATAACTACTCGTCATACATTCTGCTTTTGTCTAGGCTCCGAATATGATTTTGTCCCAATCGGTGTCGAGAGCCTTGGTCCGTGGGGTCCTAGTGCCACGACGCTATTTCACAGGAGACCGAAGAGCTGGCAGCTACCTCGGACAAAGAATTAGCCTAGCTATTCAAAGGGGGAACGCTGCCAGTATCTTCGGAACCCTGCCTAAAGGGACTCCTTTTAATAATGTTTTTTGTTATTATATTATTATTATTAAAAGTAGTATTTCATTATTAAAATGAACAATTCTGCTTTTAATCTGTAATTTACCACGCGGCATTTAATCGTAGTGAATTTATTTTAAATTAACTTAGCTTCTATAGTAGTTGTTGTTACATGTAATTGGAAACTTATGTATGTTTTATTATGTCATGTTCATCTTAAGGTGTACTCACGTGTTGGTGATCCTAATAAATAAATGCCTGATATCTTACATCGATTATTGAGCGTTTGGTTAAAAACAACAAAGCATAGCAACGAGGAATGGTATGAAACACTTTCGTTTGACGGGAAGACCCGAAATACGAAAACGCCGAATAAGACGGCATTCGCATACTTCAGATGCCAACCCACGACCAGTCCATACAGCTATCTGCTTTGTTCTTTACCGCTTTCACTTCGATTTTTATTTTACTTTTAAATACAGTTTGTAACAAAGGAATGCTATGCAATTTTAGAATAAAGTATAATATGCGAAACGGGTAAGGAAATGTAGTTATATTTTCTAAAATCGTTATGTATTTCTCAAACTTTCTCTTAATACATTTTATTACATGGACGATTTAAATAATCATATGCATAGTCAACATTGCAAATTCAAATTGCCTCGATCTTTATTATAAAGGACAACATAGAAACACAAAAAAACCTGTGACAAACTTGCCATCTGGTTCGTTTTCACCTTATGTTGGCACCTAAAATTAATTTGCTGCGTAAAAGTGGGTGTATGGATACGACCTACACACCTCTGCTTATCCCTGCCAAGGGTCTCCCCTTCTGGGAAGGCGTGAAGATGTATAAGATAACATAAATATGTATTATATCTGTTGCCATTGTTAAAAAATTGTAAACATAAATAATTTTAATAAAATACATCATGTAGATAAATAAAAATGGTCGTAGTCGATCGTTATTAATTATTATCTATTACTTAAATTATATTTGACGTGAAGGTAATGGACGGAAAATTAATTAAATTAATGAGAACAGGGGCACATAGTGACAAAAGTTACCTGAAATTTATTCTGGAAACAACTTTCTGGTAAATATGATGGCATGGTTGAAAAAGGTGGCTAAGTGGCCCGTCTAGCAGTAAGCGGTTATTGTACGCTAAGCGGTATCAAATACCAGAGGAGCTAACCTTGCGCGAGAAGAAGCTGATATAGCTGATTCCCTGACAGGGTAGGCAGAGAGAATAGAGCGCCAGTTCTCTCTAGAGTTGCTTTAAAAATAATGTATCTTAAACCGAATTTAGCAAAACTATGCAGCTGGCCTTAATAACTTTAGCGCTCATAAATATTTTGATTGATATACATCTACAGTAAGTGAATATGCAAAGCCTAGTCTACGGGTTACGGATTTACAATATTATAATTCGCCCATACATATTTACAGACAGATTCATACCGGGCGGCGGGCGCGCTTACCTCGCCTTAACCAGACGCTGATTTCCGTTTATTTTACTTATTTGCCTCGACGTCAGCTCGTTTTGTCCAACGCTCTCATTGTTTGTGTTTGCTTGGAGATAACTTTAATCACTGCTGTACGTGAATATAACATACAATGGAAGTGGAGTTCGCAAGTTGATTTAAAAATATTATCTTTTGATAAATGCATAATAACATTATACTTATAGTAATACTATTATATTTATAGGCAGTAAAGCAAATAGCATTAAAAAATTTACGAGAGTTGCGGCATGTTCAATGTAAACCAATGCCTCATTATGCTCCAAAATGTCCCTCATAAACTTCTTTAGATGCTAGTAGAATTATCTTCAGTGGTTGCTCAAAGAACCCCTTTGAGACCCTGTAATAGCTGAGCCTAGTAAGAGGTACCTAAGTAGGCATGTACCTACTTACCGGAATTAAATTATTTATGTTTTTATTACGCTGCAAATGTGTCAATCAAAAGTTTAAAATACGTGATCGGTTACCGACCAGGAGTAATCATGATAATAGCAAAAGTGGTCTAGCTAGGACATCCGTTATTAGCATAACACCTTCTCAAAGAACTTTTGCCAATAACAATGTGATCACATATTCGTATTTGCCGTATGGCATCTTGTAGTCTTGGGATCCCGAGACCTTAAGATTTGAAGCCAAGAACTCCGACACAATATTTTATGTTAACATAATTTACTCATTAAAAATATCTTTTTTTAACCAATCACACTTATGGATAGCTACATGACCACAATTTTTATATAAAATCTGATAAGTGAGTTAAACAATCTCAAAAAGATTATTTGAAAAACAGAAATTCTCCCGTGGGATGGAGGCCTGCAACTCGATCACGCCATTTGTTATTTACATTACCTTTGGATCGCTTAATTAAATAAATTTGCCCCACATGACAGGAAAAGGATAAACACCGCCCGTACCGTACATGATATCTTTAAAGACTAAATGATATTGAGTAATGACATTAATGTGACTTAGGTACATTTATACCCTTTGCAAATAATTAATATTGATGTATTAATAGCTGCTTTTTATACTGGTTATCATATACATATAAAGGTTATTGGTGCGCCGTTGGCTGATCTCTTGATTCATGTTTCAAACAACATGGTCAACTTTATCCTTTCCCCGATTTTATGCATTTTGCATGTATGAAGTGACGGATGAATGTGGACAAAGCGAAAGAGGTATGGAAGTCTAGGGAGCACTGGCGCTCTATACTCTCCGCCGTTAGGGACTCGGCGCGATGATATGTACATGTACGTTCTACCTTACTTTATGGTTTCCCTTCTATTCATATAATGATGAAGTTTGAAGAAAACAGTTTGTAGTTTCTTTCTCTTAAAATTTTATTATTTACGCTTATTTTAACCTATGGTAACCGCTTAGCATTAAACAGGCTGCAAACAATAATGGTCTACGTTTATAATATATAGTATAACACAAATTTAATATCCTAGTATTCGTAGCATACTAATGCCGTGCCGTAGCAAGGAGTATCCGTAGCAAGCAAATTGTGAGCGCGGAATATTCGTAGCAAACAAATCGTGTAGCATCGAGCATTCGTAGCAAACAAATTGTGTAGCAAGGAGCGTAGCCATCACCGTAGCGGCTTATATCTGATACGCTAGCGTACGGAACTATGGACGCACGTAATCCTTCTAAACCTATACCAAATCAGAATAGGATTGAACTTAATGACTTACTGCTATACATCCCTAAACATTGGATTTATTTATGTCCACATTGCATTATGTAGGGTTGTTACAGGGATTATGCTGAATATAAGTTAGCTTATCCAGTAAGATATATTATTATACTCTGCGGTGCTATTTTAAAAGACAGACCAACATTTTTATGTCAATATTCTGAAAATTTGGATGTTGGTCAGAAATTAAACAACGTTGGTACAAATTCATCTTGGATGTTTATTGAATTAAATATAATTTTTTTTTTGTTTCATTCTTATAAAATTTTATAAGGCTTCAGATTTTTTTTTTTTTTTTTTTTTATTTACAATAACAACAATTAATAATATTTACAAAGAACAGTTGAAAGTAACTACTTACAGATAAAATCCAAGAAGACTAGCAGCATTGCCACGCTGGATAGCAATGCGGATTCTCTGAGCGAGATATGTTCCAGCCCGCCTGTCACGAGAGGCCTCGACTAGACGGCGCAAGACCTCTTTAAAAAGATGGTGAGCCTCAGGACCCCAAGGCCCCAGAGTTTCAACCGCAAATGCAGCAAATATGTAACCTGACCCGAGACAGGCATACTTGCGGCGCTTGAGGCACTCCTGCTGAGCAGCAGCGGCGCCGGCCGCCACCGATGTGTCAGGAAGATGGGAAGGAGCCAGTGTATCGACACACGTAGCGTCCCACACTAAGGGCCGACCCATCCTCCATGGCATCAGAGACATACCGTCCGGCCTCCGGCCATCGCCGCGAGCGAGACCGACTGGTTCCAGCACAGCAGGCACGCCGGCGCTGACCAGAGCCCGGCGTATCAAGTCATTTATGGAGGAATGACGTGATATCCGGCCGGCACTGCTGATGCAGGATAGACCATGGTGTCCGGAGTCATTGACAATATCCCCGCAGTGACACCGATGTGGGACAATACATTTAGCGCCTAAACGTAGGCTCGCACACAATCTGAAGGTTGCATCATCTAACATCATCTATCACATTTTTTAATTTAATATATATAGCATATTAGCCTTGGACTAACAGCAAATTAAACGGTTCACGATATATACCTACTCCTTCACGAGCTAAACCATTATTCGCGATTATCAACCTGTTAAGACGCCAAAAAGGTCGCTTCACGGTCTCCTATTCCCATACTGACGTCCCATGTCATATGGCCTACAATAGTCGTGATGGATTGGGAAACAACAATATCGAAACTTTCAGACTTCTCTCTCTGATTGGCAGGTTTTATGAGATTGATATTGATGTTGGGTCGCGAGATACTACTTACAGGTAATGAGTCTCATGGATTATTGTCAGATTCAAAATTGGAAGACAGATATTTATTTCTAGTACACACAAAATATTTCGCTTTATCCACATTTATCAGTTTTCATATGTATGAACGCACTAGTTTCTGTTACTTTAAATGAAGCGATTGTTCAATCAAAAATGTTTTTATTACAAACAAACTTTTACGAATTCATTTACTGATTATATTAAAATAACAGTATCCGCCAATTCAATGGACAGAACAACGATGTTCCATAATTTATTCAATTGCTCAGGCGATTGTTTATAATTCTAGCTCAAACTGAAAATTGGTAGGGAGATAGAATTAGAGGAAACTCGGAACTTTGCGATTTGCGAATTGAGAGTATTCGTGTGACGGTTTCCTGTCTTTGAAGCTCGGAATGAGAAAGTACAGATCGCCCGCGGCACGTGGGATCGCTTGAAGTGCTTTTTGTTTTCAATTAAACCTCATTTTCCTATCACACTCACTTTTTACAACTTCGTCTACGTGGCCGTAAATATAACTCGGCTAAATGATAATGCTACTAAGCTTGATATATATTTATGTAATGGTAATACCATCGTTTTGTATCGAGTTACTAGGAATTAAGCAGGTTGCCTTGGTTAGTTGATTATGATTGTATCGGCCATAACATAGTATGAGTCTTCTAGTTATGCCGTGAAGTTGAGGTCACATACCATACCAACATAGTTTCAAACCTCGGGTTGTACAAATGAGTGTATGCTTTAGCTTTATGGTAAATAAGATAGTAATTATTGGGAAGAATCCAGCTTAAGTGTGAGAAGAATTTTCTGCTAATGTATGAGAAGAATGTCCATTGGTGATAATAAAATGGCAAAAAGTGAGTGTCGATACGTCTCTGCGTACCGATTCAAGCTGCCTCTAAGGAAATTTTGGAGATATAATTTACGCATAAATTGGTTAGTATAAAATATAACCGTAACTTGAGAAACAAAACGAGGATTTTTAGATTGTCAAAATGATTTGCAGTAAGACAATACTTCGCGGCTCCAAACGGTTTTCGGTCCCTCGAAAAATAATTTTGCAAGCTGTCATAATTAATCACGCTGTAGTTATTGGGCGGATTGTTTTACACACTGAGGGATATTGCGTTACTTTCGCTCGTTTAATTCTAAAAGAGTTTTATCCCGCCCCAAACAAGGTTTTATACATCTGGATAATACCTATACTTAGAATTATACGTACATCTTCATGTAACTCGGGAAATAATTTGGATGAAGAACAATATCCAATATCTTTTAAAAATTAAAACAAAGAAAAATATAACTATTACTAAATCAAGTAACGTGTGGCTAGTGACCTTTATTCGGTTTATTTACAGTGCAGTGTATAAACACTACTATAAAGTAGGGGACACAAGGTGCAATCAATTACTATCGATACTAATATTATAAAGTGCAAGATTCGATTATTTGTTTTTTTTTTGTTTTTAATAAAATTATCAAAAGTACAATATAATTACAATAAAAAATACAATAATATTTCTCCTGTGGAGTTGTAGCGTACTTAATGTATCATATATTACTACGGAGTAACACGAGCAATTTTTTTTTAATATTGAATAATTTAAAAACATAAATGTCAGCAAAAATTTGGCGTGGGTGCATTTTTTTATAAACCAGAAATAAGCAGTCTAACGTAGCTATAAAGAGTGCTACCAGAATGCTGTTTAAGTGAATCTCATTAAATATGTTTAATGTTCTTCAAGTTAGAGACCTCGTCGCATGGCCGCGAGGGTCCCGCTCAGTCCTCAGGGCAAGGGCACCCACTTGATAGACTGCCAACTATCGAACGATTAGCAATGTCAACAGACACTTAACATTTCATTGTCAATTACTTGGTTTATTTTTAAATTGAATTTTACTAATTTTGTTTAATTTGTTATGGATCTCTGCATGTTTTGGCTTTGGCCGCTTTCCATCAAATTAAGGAAAAGTCATATTTATCTATTTTAAAATGATAATGTGAGGGTTTTTTTTTATTAAATACTTATAATAATATATCCTCACGCCTTCCCATAAGGGTCCCCGAAGGGGTAGGCAGAGGTGTATAGGTAATACCCACACACCCACTTTCCGCCAGAGGTATATTAGGTGCCAACGTGACAGATGGCGAGTCCATCGCCGTTACTCCAGCACGACTATACATACGCCTTTGAATTTCTTCTCAGACGTATGCAGGTTTCCTCTCGATGTTTTCCTTCACCGTTCAGCTCGTGGTGTGACTAATCACTGTACTTAAGTTCAGAAAAACTCACTGGTACAGTCGGAATTCGAACTTGCGACCTTTGCGTCGCAGGCAACTGCTCGAACCACTCGGCCACCACGGCTCTAAATTAAATCGGCTATTAAATACTTACGTACATATAAAGATGCCGAGTGCATCATTTGGCAGGCAGAGAGTTGAGCGCCAGTTCTATCAAGATCTACAAACCTAACTTGCGTTCAATATTCATCAGTCTATGAAGACTGATGAATATAGGCATGTTATGCTTTAGCGGAAAAATTATACAAGTTCAATAAAATTATCATACGGAAAACGTCACACGTCAAACGTTTTTTAAAACAGCCGTGCTGGCCGAGTGGTTCGAGCAGTTGCCTGCACGCAAAGATCGCAAGTTCGAACTTAAGTACAGTGATTAGTCATACCAAGAGTTTTATGATGAAGGAAAACATCGAGAGGAAACCTGCATACGTCTGAGAAGTAATTCAAAGGCGTATGTATAGTCGTGCCTGAGTAACAGCGACGGACTCGCCATCTGTCACGTTGGAACCTAAAATATATCACTGGCGGAAAGTGGGTGTGTGGGTATTATCTATACACCTCTGCCTACCCCTTCGGGGACCCTTGTGGGAAGGCGTGACGATATATTATTATTATTATTTTATATAAAAAAATAGTAGGGGTATGTTTATTTGATAAATTAGCCCACTAGCTACCGATACCTACGTTCTCGTATGACCTGATCTGGCCTTCTATTAACTTCCCTTGCCATTTGTCATCACCGATGGCTAATGTCGATTATTATTTTGTATAATTACGTTAAATATTTCAACTTATGCATGTTTGTTAAAATATGCATCTATCACATCGTAGAGTTGTGACAGCGGCCGACTTGCAAATTGTCCACGTTGAGCGATGGACTCTGTATTTTCACGCCACACAATAATATGGCAGATAGTCCCCATCAATCTTGGTCGTTTTCGCTCAAGCGGTAATCTAATACAGAATGAAAGTTTTTTCCTACCAAAGTAATTACGATCTAAGAAAAATCTTTAGTCTTTATTAGTTTGTATTGTATAAATGGACTTTACAACGAGTTCGGATCGATCTTTAGGGCTAGTGGACTGTAGTTGTGCTTTTTGGTATTTATATATTAAATAAGTTGACAACGAAGCATACGATGCGCCTAATGGTACACGTCTACCGTTCGCACATTTGCAAAACTCAAGGTATGACCCGTCCTTGTATAAATCTCACACTTCTCGTGCAAAATGGTGTGTGCACTCGCTTAGGTAAGCTGGTGATCTACTGGGAATTCAGACCACGGACTGAGAGTTCGCAGAATTAAACACCTTTTAAACGGTACAGAGTAAGATTTGCGTGTTAGAATGGGTGGGGTTAAAATCTGGTCCTCTTCCAGTAGAAGCAATAATTTCGTAAATGCATCACTGTTGCATCGAATGTACTGCCTTATTATTGTGGATAATTTGCTCCTTCATGAAGATGTTAATTCGTAAGTAATCTGTTTAGTCTGAATAACTATTGACTGTTGCCTGCCATTGGTCATTGAACTGCGTATGTTTTTAATTGTAATCGTATCTAAGATAAGTAACAAAATAGATGGCAACAAATATCAAAGTATGTATAGGTCAATTTGTAATTGATAAAGGGTCGTACATTTACTTTGAGAGGAACAGATGAGATTCAACCCTTATTTGCAATTCAACCTTCAATTTAGGGCTAAGTGAATCAAAGGTGCCCAGAATTGTCCTAAATTTCATTAACAAATTATTTCACAGGGAAATTTCTATATGAAATTAATTTTCTGAACAACTTGCAGAGATTCTGTTGGTATGGGTGGGTATGAAGTTTGGTCTGATCATGAGGCTTATAAAAAAACACAAACGGCTTATCCTAACGCACTAAGGTCTAAATAATATACATTATATTTATAATCTTATGTTATTCTACTATGAATATAGGAAATAGGTGCATTTACAATAGTGAAACTAAATTGCATAGGTAACTTTTTTTGTTTGAAATAAAAAAGTTTTTATCAAAATAACCTTTTATGAATCAAATTTCGTTTGATTATAATGATTTATTGCTATAACTGTTGGCACATTATACTGGGACTGCAGTCCAGATTGACTATTACCAATAAAAAAATTTTTTTTGTTTTTATTATACCACATAGGTGGCAAACAAGCATGCGGTCCGCCTGATGGTAAGCGGTTTATAATCCTACAAGTTAATGCATCAGTACCATCATACACGAGTACACTGTGATTTCAATTATAAATAAAAAATATAAATAAAATCACTACGTACTGGCTGAAAAACTATTTGTAATAGTTCTGTCAACTGTCTTTCACAAATTTTGCACATTATACCCCATTCGCCTTTAGCACCATTTCACACTTTGACTTTATGTAAAAGTCAAAACGCGGATAATATTTGCTTAATATTATTTATTATATATTATTTCGCGCGTCAGGCCCACATCTGTGCATGGGTTTTATACCGAAAGCCGCGGTCGCGCCACCCATTCCCTTAGGAACATACCCTTGTTCGCTAAAATGTATAAAAATACCCTCGTCCAATAGCCTACCTGCCGCCACAACTGTATAATATTCTAATAATATTAACAATAACGACTGCAGTGGTTCCTATAAAAAAGGACGTCGTTCTTCTTCCATTAGAACATTTATTTAGCTTTGGACAAAAATATTTTAGCTACACATACCCACTTTCCGCCGGAGATATATTTTAGGTGCCAACGTTGTGGATGTCGAGTCCATCGCTGTTACTCAAGCACTTTGAATGTATTATCAAACGCATGTTTCCTCTCGATGTTTTCCTTCACCGTAAAACTCGTGTAGTGACGTATCATTGTAGGTACTTAAGTTCGGCATAACTCATTGGTTCAAACGAGTGGTTCGAGTAGGTAGTCTGGAACACAAAGTCACTTGAATATGTTAGTTCATATCCATTTATATATTCAGCCTTCGTATGTTTTGTACTAAAATCTCGAAAAGTAGCAGATGGTTGAATGACTTGAATTTTGATTCAACACTGCATTCGAATACGTGTTTAAGTTTGACATTTACAACCTCAATGACATCTATTGGATGTAAAAGCAATGCAAATAAAGAATATGTACCTTTTTATTTGAATAGACTAGTGCTTTAAATTGCGAAATAGCGACACGTTTTATAAAACTATGCAAACTGTTTGTGTACTACAACCTCTTTGCAAAGTATTTTTTATAGCACCGAATATTACAATCTACATTTCCAATAAGGCGTCAAATGTCATTTTGACAAATGAACCCAATCACCAAAATAAACTGTGTATTACATCAAAATGTAAAATATTTCATTTCAATCACAATTATAATGTAATTAAATTCCAATTCCCGTAGCAGATCGTACTATTAATGAAGCAGCCAGCATGGCGTTAGTGTGGCATTAGCGGTACGCCTCCCAAATGTAATAATGGGCAAGATATCTCGCAAGTGTCATGATTTAACAAGATATAGAACTCATGCGATCATTACATAAGTTATGGCAGCCCGACGGAATGAAGATTTACATTCCAAGGTCACATGCAGAACGCGAGATCCCGGAGGAAATAGACTGTCAGTAGACGGTGTGTTGTAGACGGTGATAGACAAAGATTTTTATGTCCGCTATCGATTTCTACTTATCAGTATTTAGCAATTGCTTAGTGCTCCTCGGAAACGTGCTTGTGAAGATAACAGATGATTTGCATGTTTACATAGTCGCCAACTTTCTGATTATTTTTGGACACTTTATAGCGATGTTGTCGGATGCCTTACCGATAGTCGGGAACCTACTGTTCGATATCCACTACCATGGAGATATTGGCGCGAACCACTACTTTATCATTGCAAACGTCATTTCTATTATGGGGGAATATCATGAGCTAAAATGGACTCTACGAACAGAAGCCATAGTATGAAGTGGCATAGTAAAACAAGCAAATGTTGAACATACGGTCGGCGTTGGAGGTTTACCTACCCTACGTGGGGCACTGTATCATGGCGCTAGGCTACATCTTGGAGCAGTTCGAGAGCATTGAACCCCCACTTTCGAGTGCCGTAGTGCTGGTCGGCCACCTGTGCGTCCTCTCGGATCCCCGCACGCTGTCCGCCGACCGGCCAGCAGTGCAAACCGTCAATATAATTTTCCTCTTAAGTAACATTTTAGTGTTCCTTTACGATTTTTTTATTGCTTTAGAGATTGATTTGCCTCTCATTGGTCAACTTGACGAACTTATAGGATAGGTTTGAAACGAAACACGGTTCGAATTATAATGGAACTGTGAAATGAGTGAACCTAATTTTATAATATTTAATGTAGAAACTTCCAGTGGATGAGTAAGCATTGAAAAGTGGTTTGACTATTGAATAATAACACTTGAAAATGTGCGTTTGACGACCCTTTCATTGGTTTAATATATATTTATATATGTACATATTTATATACTACTAGTTGTCCCGCCCAGCTTCGCTTGGGAGAAAAAATTAAAGCCACGGACCCAGTGGCGCCACCTATCGGGTCCAATTGTGAATCTAAACCATTCCCGGATCCCCTTGAACACACACAAAAAATTTCATCAAAATCGGTCCAGTCGTTTAGGAGGAGTTCAGTCACATACACACGCACACAAGAAATATATATATTAAGATAGGAAATATACTCTCGGCATCCCTTAATTACTAGACGAGGGTTTTGATTCGGGCATGAGAGGATTTTAATTGGCTACGTGATTATATTGGCGCAAGAAAATTGTGCGAACAATTTTCTTCATCACAAATAAACTTTGCTAACGCTCATAGCGACTAGCGAAGTAATACGAACCAACGCATTTATGTTGGAGATTTTATCAATACGATATATTCTAATCATAATTCAATATTGTTAAAGCTACAAATGATTATGACGATCATATATGAATCTTTTCCATTCGCATTCATGAATATATAATATAGCAACATAAGCCCAAGCTCGAGATCATAAAACTATGACTTTACAAATATATTATCATAACGCCGATTTCCTTACGAAGATGGTAGAGAGAGTAGAGTAGTAGTGCCATATTTAAATTAATGATATATCGGATAATTATAAATATGGAATAAAAGTCTATTGTTAATTTGGACTCTTACCATATTTTTAATTAGGAGAACTTCTTTGCTAATATTAATATTCGGAGGTAGATTTTCTATGATGTCGGCGAACGCTGCAATATCAAGAGTGCGATCAGGGTCTGAGTTGACAATTTGGCACATTTTGTAACAGGAGAAGGGTCCTTCAATAGAGAGTCCTTCGTGGCCGATGAGGCTTGACAATCACGGCTTTTGTCGTCCTCACAAAGGAAAATAATTATTGAAGGTCACTTGATACAAACAACTTCGTTATTTCACCTGAAACCCTACCTCGACAAACTGTTCTATATTTAGAAGCGCTTATTATACTGTTTGGATGTTTTTTAAATATTTAACATCGATAATGTGTTCATTATGATCACGGTAACGTAAATTCAATAAATGTGGCAATAAAGCAATTGGTTTTTTCAATTGATTCAAAAGAAAAACATATAGAATGATATTAATTTTGCAAATCTATCTTTGTGCTAAATTTCGTACAATTCCAATGAGCCGTTCTGGTGTGATTGTGTAACAAATACCCTAGATGCATACATTTTTCATTTATAATATTAGTAGCCGGGCTAGCCACCTGTAACGTTAGTTGATACCTTATTACATCTACGATACGTTTTTTCTTACTCTTTGTTGTTTCCCCATGATTACTGATTGCTGCGAGGGCCGCTCACTCGGGTAGTGCAGTATTAAACATTACGAACAAACCTTTTTTTTTTTTTTTTATTATGCAACAAGAGTGGCAAACAAGCATATGGCCCACCTGATGGGAAACGGTTACCGTAGCCTATTTACGCTCACGATACTAAAGTATCACTTGCGCGTTGCCACTCTGTGTTCAGAGAGTTATAGTGTGTTGGCAGCATAATGGGTTCAATCCCTCTGCTTCCAACACAATGTAACAATCCTCCCCCTCCCCAAGGAGCTCATTACTGGAAACCTTATTCACCACGTAGGAACACAACACAAAAAATTGTGTTATTTGGCTACGGACTTCTGTAAGGTGGAGGTCCTGCCCCAGTCGGGCAGCTCCGAATTCGAACGGGAAACCCGTTATGCCCTACCTCTCTTAAACCTTCCTCTTAAATCACTATCTATTCATAGAAAACCGTAATAAAATGTATTTTAGCTAGCTGCACTCGACATGGTTGCAATGTCTTATAAATTTTGCAATTGGTAGAACGATATCGAAGTTTCTGCAGCGTCATTAAGCGAGTTATTGTTTTATTTCGAGTCTAGAACTCCCGGGGAGTCCTTAGAAAAACCTACCAAAGTTTCATCACAATCGAACAAATCGTTACGGAACGACTAGAGGACAGACAAACAAACATTGATTTTAAAGATAACAATATAAGTTTATTGTATTACTGTATTCTATCGATCATAATTATGTAACGGTCCAGTTCGCAGCTTGTTTGAAACAGGCTTAATATCGTAAGTACTCTATTGTAAGTTGGTTCGTGAGTGTGGGTGAAACGAGGCGAGAAAATAAATCATTTTTCTCGTTAATTGCGCGTAGAGGCGTATTAGAGTAGGCTTTCATCAAATTACCTACACTTTGCTAAATTTGTGAGCTGTAAATAAGCTGACATCTTTTGCCTGCACATCGAACAATTAACAACACTTTTACGATATCTTTTAAAATTATCATAAGTACACTAAACTAGATACGTTATAGCCTACTACGATATCTTTTAAAGTTATTAGGTATAAGTACACTAAACTATATACGTAATAGCCTACATAAAGGCTATACCGGTGTTAACTTCGTTATTAAAACTCGACGGCTTCGAGGTCGGCCCTAACCGCAATTGTACTGCGGTTTTCTAAACTTAAAAACAGTGAAAAATCACACCACGAACTTAAAGTTGGAGGATAATATGGAAAGTAAACCTGCATACGTTTGATTTAATTCAAAAACTATGTCATCACCGCAATATGTGTAGTTTGTTAAATCTCGTTAATGCTCCGCTAGGAGGCGCGCAGTAGAGGGTTGACCTTTTGGACTTATAATAATAATAATAATAATATTATCCTCACGCCTTCCCACAAGGGTCCCCGAAGGGGTAGGCAGAGGTGTATAGGTAATACCCACACACCCACTTTCCGCCAGAGGTATATTAGGTGCCAACGTGACAGATGGCGAGTCCAACGCCGTTACTCCAGCACGACTATACATACGCCTTGAATTTCTTCTCAGACGTATGCAAGTTTCCTCTCGATGTTTTCCTTCGCCGTTAAGCTTCTGGTGTGACTAATCACCGTACTTAAGTTCAGAAAAACTCATTGATACAGTCGGGATTTGAACTTGCGACCTTTGCGTCGCAGGCAACTGTTCGAACCACTCGGCCACCACGGCTCTTAGACTGGCACTGGCTTTTGGACTTAGTAAAGCCATAATGCAAGTACGATCAATGATAGTTAGCATAGTAATTGATACTGACGTGATACCTCTGCCTACCCCGTGAGGAACTCGGCGTGCTGATATAAATTTCAACTATCTCAATAGCCCTTCAACTTTTACTGTGGATTAAACGAATTTTCTCGTTAGTCTCCTAGTGAAGCGGAGACACAATGCGTGTCTCCCTAAGTAGCCGGCAAAAGTAGTGGAAACTTCAGCATTCACAAGACGAGTAACGCTCGGGTAATGCAAGTTGTTCTCGTATCTCCTTATTATGTTTCGGGTATCATTACACTAACTCCCAGTTACTCGAGACAAGTTTTAACTCAATACATTACTGCTAACGTATAGACTGAGACTTTTCACTGGCCCCTTTTAGTTTTACTAGTTTTAAGTAAACTTTTATTCAGAGGGAATACGATTTGTAATTTCTGTATTGGTGGAAATATATTTCCACCAATCTTTCACCGTAGATGATTTCCTTTTAGATTTTATAAAAAGGTAATTAGAAATCAGAGATGATATTGAAATATTCAATATCGCGAAGATATTATTAATATTGGTAGGTTATATTTCTATCAAAGGCCGGACAGGTCTCTTAATCCTCTCTTACAAAACATAAGTGCTTGAGGATTGCGTTTACAGAGTGAACCCATCTTGAAACCTTTCCGGTTGCTATAATCCTGGATAATTAATTTCTCTTTACAGGACGCAGTCCCGGAAAAACACATTGCTTCGTAATATTAAAACGAGATGTCGGTTAGGTTTCATTCAAGTACATCTAATAGACATAGGAAACTATCGGGACTCCTTTCCTTGCCTTTTTAGTTCGTTTCACGGAAACACATTGCCCTAAAACGTTTACCCGTTACGAGTAACAATGATCCTTTACTAAAAGTAAGTTCTGTAATGAGAATTCCATAATTATGGATTGTATGTGCTAAAAAAAGAGATGAATAAAAGGCAGGATATTTTTTTGTTATTTACACTGAAAAATATATACTTACGAAAAATATATATTTGTGGGCAAAAAACATATCCTATATGTTATATATTTGAGTTTCTTGTCAAACGTATGCACGTTTTCTCGATGTTTTATTCCTGACCGAAAAACCCGTGATGTGTAATCACCGTACAAAGATCAGAAAAACTCATTGTAGTCCAGGAGCCAGTGACAGATTTTCATGACCAAGTCCCTCCCAATTGAAAATTCGTGAAATGCATTAGGGACTTATACTATGAATACTCGCGACCGTCAGCTGCGACTCCATGGGTGGGGTGGGCAGTGGCAGCCTCCCACGCATGGAGAAAAAAAAGGTTATTTCAGTCATTTCCTCCCATTTGAAATTTGGTCAGATTATAGTTAACCTAGTATTTTAAAGGAAAAACAAAGTCAGCTGGCCATAACATGGTGGATTATACGTCAGCTGACTGCTTGAACATGAAAAAAAATATATATATTTTCAATTATTTTCTCTCAACTAAAAATTTTCCTGGTGATCGTTTATATACTAGTATGAATGAAAATTAATGTCAGCTTGATGTATCTCAGTGGAAAGTTTGTCAGCTGGTACCTTGAAAGGTGTAACGCAGCAGCATCTATCACCCACTGAATCTTATCAGCTGACAACTTTTCCCTTGACTTACAGCTAGCTGATTTCTTTCATTATTTACGAGAGTATGTTAACAATCCTCTTATAAATTTTCGTCCGGGAGGAAATAAATTTTCTTAAGTAATTTTTTATTTATATATTGCAGTTAGATTTTGGATTAAAATTAAATTCTCCAGATGCGATGTTATAGCAAAAGGCCACCTCAAAATACTGATATCATTATATACGATGAATATTTCATGTTACATCAAATGAAAGAAGTACCTCTTAGCTTTGGGAATATTTCAAAAAAGTTTTACAGTTGATTTGTGCCAACACAGCTAAGATTGTCATCATTACTTTTGATCGGTACATATTTCTATCGATCAAAGATACCGAACACAAACTTCGAGGTATGGAGCAAGCTAACTTTCGTATCGATGGTCCTGATCAAGTACGAAAAAAAGACTTTTCAGTCGAGCTAAAAAATATTAATTTCAACGAAGAACTTATTCAGTTTTTTATTGAAAATTGGGAACAAGATTATATGGCATCATACATGGGCAACAAAACTATTTTTGTGAATACGGATGTGGTCACTGATGGCAAAAGTTGTAAGAACTGTAGAGAACGCATTTTCGTGTCATGTCAAAATCTGAAGCGTTTACGGAGTGTTTCATACAAATGTCAGAGCCATCGATGAACAGAGAAGTTTTATTTCAAGAGTTTGCTTGTCAGATGTATGGCCTTAATCGGTTAAGAAAAATTAACGACGCTAGGGTTGCATTGTTCCAAAAAACTTACACATTTTTGGACAATAATGATGAATTTAAGTTGCTTAAAAAAGGTATTGACGGTTCTTCTCTACCACCATGCGAATCAGAACTGTACAAGCAATATTTAAGGGCGTGTTACATTGCACAAATTTGGTCTCACGCTAGCCTTAAAGTTCCAACAACTGAAGAACCTACAGACTATGGTTGGGAAGAAATAGATAACCGACATGAATTTGATTGGTTTTCTGGGACTCAGTTACCAACGTCGATTGAGGAGATAACCATTCAGCCTGGAAAAGGTATCAATTCTTTTTAAATTTTTTCTTATGATCATGTTTTACTATACACGCGGTCTAATTTTTTTTTCCATCTTTTCACAGATGAGGATAATGAAGACATGATCGCATCTAACTCTGACAGCGACTCTGACAGTGAGTCAGAGAGAGATGAAAGCGACTCAAGCCAAAGCGAGAATGAAAATGATTGATTTTCATTGTTATTTTTAAGCAACTCATGAAAATAATAATATAATAATATATCCTCACGCCTTCCCACAAGGGTCCCCGAAGGGGTAGGCAGAGGTGTATAGGTAATACCCACACACCCACTTACCGCCAGAGGTATATTAGGTGCCAACGTGACAGATGGCGAGTCCATCGCCGTTACTCAAGCACGACTATACATACATACGCCTTTGAATTTCTTCTCAGACGTATGTCGGGTTTCCTCTCGATGTTTTCCTTCACCGTAAAGCTCGTGGTGTGACTAATCACTGTACACTGTAAGTCAAGAGAAAAGTCGTCAGCTGATAAGATTCAGTAGGTGATAGATGCTGCTGCGTTTCACCTTTCAAGGTACCAGCTGACAAACTTTCCACTGAGATACATCAAGCTGACATTAATTTTCATTCATAGTAGTATATAAACGATCACCAGGTAAATTTTTAGTTGAGAGGAAATCATTGAAAATATATATTTTTTTTCATGTTCAAGCAGTCAGCTGACGTATAATCCACCATGTTATGGCCAGCTGACTTATTTTTTCTTTCAAAATACTAGGTTAACTATAATCTGACCAAATTTCAAATGGGAGGAAATGACTGAAAAAACCTTTTTTTTCTCCATGCGTGGGAGGCTGCCACTGCCCGCCCCACCCATGGAGTCGCAGCTGACGGTCGCGAGTATTCATAGTATAAGTCCCTAATGCATTTTACGAAGTTTCGCTCGAGAAGAAATAATTGACCGAAATTGTACCTGGCTCCCGGGCTATTGGTACAGTAGGGGCCAAAACTTGCAATATTAGCGTTGCAATATTATGCAAGCGACTAGTAGAACCATTCGACCACCATAACTTTGGAAAGAAGGAAGGAATCAATTGAGATATGACTCAGTTCCTTCCTTAATTTAGTTTTGTTTTTTTTTTATACCACTTGGGTGGCAAAGAAGCATGCGGTCCGCCTGATGGTAAGCGGTTACCGCCGCCTATGGGCGCTTGCAACACCAGGGCTATCACTCGCGCGTTGCCGACCCTGCAGGAATCTTTTCACACCCTTCTTGAAGAACTCCATGCTGTACTCTCCAGGGAAAACCTCAACGGGGAGCTCATTCCACAGCCTGAGCGTTCGCGGAAGAAAACTCCTTTGGAAGCGCACAGTGCGAGACCTTTGTGGTTCCAAGGTATGGGGATAAATTATGTTTTTAGGGATTTATTGAATTTCTACTGAGAATACAAAGCTAATACAAATAGAGACATCTGCCAAGATGTCCTTAAATCTCCATTCAACAGAAAGCTCGTACCTAGATGTGAGTTGTGAATAACCTCGGAGATAGTGCCATTCTACAGTCCCTTTTAAGAAGGAGCCTTCAGTACCGATAAGCTTCCTTTGTAGGCGTTGTGAGATACGCGAAATGGGAAACTGGCAAATGTGACGAACTATAGGCCGCTTGTGGATATCCATACTTATATATATATATAGTGAGATTTTTTATATATACTAGTAATATAAAAAAGCAGTTTGTCTGTTTGTTTTAATACACTAATCTAAGAAACAATTAATCTGTTTAGAAAAATCTTGCATTATATTGCCATTTTGAAAATTTATCATAATACTTACCCAAAGCAGTGGTGGTCCAGTAGTTCGGCCAATCGCTTGTAACACAAAGATTGCAAGCTCGAATCCCAACTGTACCAATGAGTTTTTCTGAATTTAAGTACAGTGATTAGGCACACCACGAGCTTTACGGTGAAGGAAAACATCGAGAGGAAACCTGCATACGTTTTAGAAGAAATTCAAAGGCAGAAACACAACTAGTCATGCTTGAGTAACGATGGACTCGCCATCTGTCTCAATACAGCGGATCAGTCTAATTTAACGTGGATAAAACCACGAGGCACAGCTCTTTTATTTATATAAAGAACATAAAAGCAGTAGAACTATAAATATATGCCATAGTGCCGGCCTTATTAAGAGTATATATGATTGTGGCGGTAATTTAAATTTAAAAACAACTTTTTGAAATGTACATGTGTAATGAGAAATAATTTAGGCCTTATCAGAGATTTAACACAATTGCGAATAAACCAAGGCTACCCTAATTTTACGTCACTCCTCTTGAATCCTATGCAGCAAGATACTGTATAGCATTTAAGAGCACCCACGATATTGCCCCCAGCAAAAAGCTAATGCGAAACACAATATAAAAATACGGATTTCTCGACTGACTTTGCCTAAATGTTTATATTTCTTAACGGAGGTATTATTGAAAATAAAATCCTGGTCTACACCTTCCTACAAGGGCCTTTGACGGGTAAGGCAGAAATGTAACAGAAATCTCTTTTTCCCTGGAGAATTTTTAAGTTATCAAATGTATCAGATAGATATTTACATGCGTGAGAATTTTCATAAAATCATTGTATATGAAGAATATAACATACAGGTTCCTCTCGATTTTCCTTCGTCACAAAACTTGATGTGTGATTAATCACTGTTTCTTACTCACTAGTTTTAGAACAAAAAATGTATACCTACTATACCATTTTTTTGTAGTAATTTGAACTTGCGTGAGAAGCGACTACTTGTACCACTCAGCCACAATGGCCATTTACTCTTAAATCGCGGATAGTTACAATTAAAACAGAACAAATGACACGTGATCAGAAAACTAATAATTCAGAGTACGTATAATATTTGTTTAATGCACACGGACCTACGCCCGAAGCACCGTTAACTATTCCAACAGGCAGGGTCATTAATCAATGAGCTCCCCAGTCCAATTTCATCAGGGTTTCAGTATAGCTTCAATAACGAACCAGCGGACGTATTGCAGTGCGCATCATATGAATGGCACGGATTAGATGTGCAGCTATACGTACCAAGTCCTTCGCTAGACGTGGAAGGCTAAAGCAATCAAATTTTCAAACGGAGAAGTCGCAATCATCATATGTCAGATTGCAATTAGACTGTTAAAGTTTGCGCGTTCGATCTTGATGCAATCAATGTTCATTTAGTACTCAATATTCAAAGTTCTCACAACAAATTATATATTTGAACGTCTTATTGAGCTGGCACATCTTATTGACGAAAAAGGCTGATTAATGTTAATGTTACCTTACTGTTTTTAATTTCCTAAGAGACTTTCCTAAGAGGCAGTATTATTATTTTGCTATCTTTATAAAGGTATATGACCTAAATCCGAGTAAAGCTATATTCGCTCTTTACATTTCATCCCCATCCAGCTGTTTCAAAGTAATGATTCAACGCGAGCCAAGGGTTGGCGGGAGCGCGATGTGGCTAGTGCTTCTGATGGCACAGCGAGGGTATTAGGGGCGAAATTAGGCGCCCCTGGGATGTGCTCAGGCAAAATGCACGAGGGCACTGGTGCGTTCCTCAGGATATACCAGAGCCCTCCTATATTCACAGAGGACGGCCGCCGAAGGGGTTTTAGTGAGTAGAAATCTCAAGTAACCCGTTCGTCCTCCTCCCCTTAGGACGGTCGGTTACCTAGAAGGATTCCCCCTCGAAAAAAGTCAGAATAGAAATAATAATTATGAGCGATCTATTTTATCCTATGAGTACATATCAAAAACATCTTTACAAAATCTACATGAACAGTACCATTTGAAATTGGAATTCGAAAATTCAGCAACTAAATGCCGTAAGGTTATTTATATACATAATCCTATAATAGGGATGATATTCAATTCGCACGAAAGGTTTTCGTGAAGGTAGCCTAAGTAATGAAAGGAGTTTTCTGATTAATTTCCTGTAGTAAAATTGTTTTGAAACTCAATTAACTTTTAGTCCTGTGTACTTTATCTGCAAAAAATACTTAATTCGGAGCCAATGAATAAAATTTAAGAGACGTGTTGAAAAAATATAGAGCTGACAGCGAACCTTTTTTAGCGTAAACTAAAAACAAAATATCCGAATGGGCTCGCAGCCAATATGAAATCTTGAGAGATATTCTATTGCGGAATAAATGATGTCGTAGTGCAGACACTTGACGCGATCCCGTAGAGCTTAAATATTCAAGCAATTACAAAAGATATCGAGCACTCACCTCTGCAAAACTAAATCTTAAATTAAGGAATTTCAAATACTATAAAAAAGCCGTGGTGGCCGAATGGATCGAGCAGTTGCCTGCGACACAAAGATCGCAAGTTCGAATCCCGACTGTACCAATGAGTTTTTCTGAACTTAAGTACAGTGATTAGTCACACTACGACCTTTACGGTGAAGAAAAACATCGTGTGGAAACCTGCATACGTCTGAGAAGAAATTCAAAGGCATATGTATAGTCGTGCTTGAGTAACGGCGATGGACTCGCCATCTGTCACGTTGGCACATAATATACCTCTGGCGGAAAGTGGGTGTGTGGGTATTACCTATACACCTCTGCCTACCCCTTTGGGGACCCTTGTGGGAAGGCGTGAGGATATTTATTCAAATACTATAATAACCTAATTCTTAAGTAGCTGTTAGTGTAAGTATCGCTTTTACTTTAGCGAAAACAAGGCTAACTCCATCAGGGGCTGTTACTATGGCGTGTTAGCTCGCCGGTTCCTGAAAAAAGATTACATGTATGAAGGGACGGATGAATGTGGATAAAGTGAAAGAGGTCTATATCTCTAGAGGAAACTGGCGGTACTCTCTTTGCCCACCTTTTCCGTGAGGCGTGAAGACATGCATGTAATTACTATATCTAGTTCATATCTACAACTACTCTACTAACATTAACCAAAATGTTATTATATAATTTGTACGTACTGACCTCAAATCTCTTTGTGCAACTAATAAATAAATCACTTTTGTGTTTTGATATCAATTGTATTTATGACATAGTTATTCCATAAGTTAGAAATGTTGACTGATGTTCCATTGTGTTCAGGATCTTCCACGCAGAGGCAAAAGGAGCAGTTTATTTGACGACCAAAAATGGAACGTTCCCAATATCGCTGACATCGTTGAAGTCTCAAGACGCTCCAAGGCAAGACGCTCCGAAGATATTGTCGGCGACCGCTAAGAATGTATCTCACAATAGCTCGGACAGGGATGACTTCTGGTTGGACAGTTCCGACGAAATTCTGCTCTCCAATTACGTGAACACGTCCTATGAAGACATTGACGCGATGTATTTGTGGAAAAGAAACGCGAAGAGGAGTATCAACGACGCAGTTTCTAAAAATATCACTTTGGTACTCGAGAACCTGCTAAAGAATTATGAAAATTCACAACTTCCTACGCATGGACAAGGTATATACTTAACCACGAGTACTTTACCTACTGATCATTGCATTATTTCTTATTTTCTTATAACTAACATAACAGAAAATGTATCATAATGCGATAGTACAGCCGTTATATCTTGATAGGATAGTTCTGTTTGTCATCGTACCTAATAAGTAGGCAAAGACGGGGGAACTTATGTATGTTATATTTTAATAATTTTTTTAACGATGCTGATTTATTATTATTATCCTCACGCCTTCCCACAAGGGTCCCCGAAGGGGTAGGCAGAAATCCTATATGTCGGGCCGTGATACGTAAGATCAGCATTACGACACGGACATCGGGTAAAAATAATCTCAATTTACCGTTCCATCTTAACGCTGTGCACTTACGCATAATACAGTAGACTTTAATAATTAAAACTTTCATTTATTTTTCTTTAGGATACCCGACCGTAGTCCAGACGAACATATTGATACGAAGTATGGGGCCAGTCTCAGAACTTGACATGGTAAGTAAAGACTACCTGTGAGTGACAGTCAGTCAATGTGGCAGAAGTTGGTCTATGTTCCTTGTATTTGCACTTACTCTGAAACAAGGCAATGAACTGAATAATTATCTTTTGACTCTTATTGTATATATGTTTTAAAACACGAAAAGGATAGGTAAAAGAGTAAGAAGACGCTCTTTGTGCCAGATATACATATGTACAAAGATAATATATGGCCTGATGTATCAAAATGACAGATTGCGAGTCTGTCGACGTTTTTCAAGCACGCCTATACGCTATATGCAGATTCCTTTTATTGCACTGATATATTCCTTCGACGATAGTAAACCTTTATGTTTGTGATCTAATAAATGACTCATAGAGACCGCCAGAGTTCGAACCTGCAATCTTAAACTTGCAGGTGTCTCAAACCACTTGGCCTGTGGTGGCCAAGTAATATTTAACGCATGTAATCTCCCCAGGACTATTCGATGGACTGCTACTTCAGACAGTATTGGCGCGACACCCGACTGTCATTCCTAGGACCCATTCGCTCGCTGTCGCTCTCTATAAAAATGCTCGAGAGAATTTGGCGGCCTGACACATACTTCTACAACGGAAAGCACTCTTACGTTCACACTATCACAGTACCCAATAAATTGCTGCGTATTAGTCAACATGGCGATATTTTGTATTCAATGCGGTAAGTCCTTTTCTTTTAGCGAAGCTTATTCTTGGTAGAAACCATATGTTTTCCAAACATTGAATGTAGAATACATTTATAGACACAAATGTATTTTTTCGTCAGTCAGGATGTCAACGATCGCAATGAGACATAACAAGGCGTTTATTTGGATGTGCAGTTCTACGAGTTCATTAGTTATATAAGTAAGAATAATAAAAAAATACTAATAAAAAATCATTCAATATTGACTTCGAAATCGAAAAGGAAATACATAAAAAAATTACCAATTTTTTTTACTTGTTCTGAGGTCAGGTAGGCAGGTACTTCAGATTAGCAGGCACTGCCTCGTTTTAATAATGTACTTTATTTTTATACGTCGGTTAAGAACGAGTCGATAAAGTTGTTAACACTACAAAGGTATAAACTTTTTAGACTGGTTAATGACTGGTTAGACACAAGAATGGCAAAATTATTTTTAGGATGAAGAACTTTAAACATTTCCACCAAGTTTGTATCAGTGAATAAATTTGGAGTTTTCTAAGAAGAGGTTCATTAATTTCGTAGACAAACAACCGTGGTTGGTTGTTATACACTTTTAATTGGCGGTATGAAAAACAACCTCGCTCTTGTTACTCGAGATGATACGAATATCTTTATAACAAAGAAATTATAAATTTCCAGCATCCATCAACTATGTTATAGGTATGCAAGTTTAATGAACGTAGTTAAGAGTTCATTATTGACGAACCCAATTGAAAAATCAGTTTAGCTCTAAAACAAATTAACGCTATGCATACTCAACAGACATCAAGCCAATTTTCCAATCCAATAATTTATAGCTAGTACCTATCATGATATAAAAACACACACGTACACATACACTCACTCAATATACAACTATTTGTGTAAATGATTTTTAGTATTCAGCATTTTTTTTATTTACAACATAGTTTTGTAGGGATTTCAAAATATTATATAAATGTATTACAATACACACATACCTAATGCTATTTCCACAGTCAAACTGAGAACT
Organism: Drepana falcataria; assembly: GCA_945859725.1. Classification (NCBI taxonomy): domain Eukaryota; kingdom Metazoa; phylum Arthropoda; class Insecta; order Lepidoptera; family Drepanidae; genus Drepana; species Drepana falcataria. The sequence goes on from OX243926.1 coordinate 4,626,755, forward strand.
GGGGTTTGTGTACTATTATGATATGACTATCAATTAAAAACTATTAACTATTATTATTTATTACTATTGCAGCGTTTAACTGCAGGCTCAACGACATATGGCTACCTACAATTAAAGTTCCTTGATTTTATATTTATTTAGGAATCTATGTTTATATTCAATATTAAGAGCTTTATTAGGCATATTTGCACACGCTCTAAGTTATTATGTTGCTTTCAGGTTAACGATCAAAGCGAAATGTCCAATGGAGCTCCGCAATTTTCCTATGGATCGTCAGTCGTGCCCTCTTATTCTTGGCAGTTGTAAGTAGATCAAATACAATTATAATTACATTTGTTTATTTGTAAGCATCTAATCTAAGCAACTAGTAATCCGATTTGACAAATAAAGGAAAAAAAATCGAAAATATTTTAGCTTTACCTAGATAGGTCGTTTATTGAGGGAGGGCTTTAGGCTGTATATTATCATGCCACTACCCAAAGGAACAGAGCAATAGTCAACGTATATATAAATGGATATAAAGCAAGAAACGCCGCAATAGTTCCTCTAATTTTTTGTTTTATGTGCATTAATTGGGACGTTATATACGAACTCCATACGTGTTCGGTGTATTGTAACCGAACACTTCTATGACACGCGCCGATCTAAGTAATCGCCAAGCATTTTAATATTAGTGCAATTAACGCAGCCACGGCGATTGCGTGCATTCATCAACATTTTACTAACATTTAACATTGAAATATAAAATATTGTGTAATATTAATATCTGCCTACCCCTTCGGGGACCCTTATGGGAAGGCGTGAGGATATATTATTATATTATATTATATATATATATATATATATATATATATATTATATTATACATATTATTTATAAGAACATTCCTTTGACTTCTCCTAAACTGCAACCTCATACATAGCACCCCCAACAATATATATAGACACTAGTTGTCCCGCCCAGCTTCGCTCGGTTGTAAAAATACGATGGTGGCGCCACCTATCGCGTCCAATTGTGAATCTAAACCATTCCCAGATCCCCTTGAACACACACAAAATCGGTCCAGTCGTTTGGGAGAAGTTCAGTGACATACACACTCACAGAAGAATTATATTTATAAAGATGACCTAACGAGTGTCAAATTCAATTGTTTTTTATTGGAATAAAATAAATACATTGGTACAATTCCACACAAATTCACCTAGCCCCAAACTAAGAAAAGCTTGGGTTATAGTAAATAGACAACGATATATTTACTTATATATATAGATATATACGTAAACACATAAGAGATCCAAGACTAAGATACAAATACCCGTGTCATGAGACAAATGTCTGCCCTCAGCGGGAATCAAACCTCAAGTTTCGCAATCAGGCATACATTTCATAAATTTTTGTTGATGGTTATGCAGTTTTAACAAATCATATTTTGATCGCCCGTCTCAAGCGACTATTTACGAAGTTGTTGTAAAATGTAATCTTATTAACATTTATTATTTATAAATTCATAATTGTATGATTACTTTAAATATCATAAAATTTTATTAATTTCTGACAGATGCATACTCAAATCAGCAGTTAGTCTACCAGTGGCAGAACTCGCAAAGTGTTAACTTCGTACCCGGCATGACTCTCTCCCAATTCGACCTCATCAGCTTTCCTTATAGAAACTTCACCTTTACAAGGCGAGAAGGTAAGCTATAATTAAACATTTTTATATATTTATTTAAAGCCGTGGTGGCCGAGTGGTTCGAGTACTTGCCTGCGACACAAAGATCGCAAGTTCGAATCCCGACTGTACCAATGAGTTTTCTGAACTTAAGTACAGTGATTAGTCACACCTCGAGCTTTACGGTGAAGGAAAACATCGAGAGGAAAGCATACGTCTGAGAAGCAATTCAAAGGCGTATGCTTTCTATGCCTACTCGTGGCTCACATATGGCATAATTCTATGGGGAAATATTACTAATGCACACTCACTCTTCATACAACAAAAAAAATTTGTTAGGATACTAGCCAATATAACTAATACTGACAGTTGCAAGCCCTTCTTCAGACTATATAAAATATTACCACTACCATGTATTTATATATTAGAAATTTGTAAATTTATAAAGAAAAACCCAATCTTTTATACCTACCAAATATGACGACATACCCATAAAATACTCTTTGAGACGTATAAATAAATTAATTAAACCAACATCAAGACTTATGTTTTGTGTTATGTCAATTAATATATTTAATAAACTCCCTAATAGAATAAGGAGTGAAAATTATTTTAATAAATATATAAAATTAGTTAAAGAATTATTGTTTGAAAAATGTTATTACACTATAGAAGAGTTTATGCAAGATAAGATTAGATAATTATTTCCTAAAAATAGTTTCTTAAGTTTCTATTTATATAAATATTTTTCTTTTTTAAGTTTCTATTAATATATATTTTTTCGGTAAATAAATTTAAGTTATGTTTTATATTTTAAGGTTAGAATAAGTTAGCAAGTACCTACATTGTTCCCCTTTTTATAATTTGTGTCCCTCTCACAAGTTGCTGTGCCCAACAGGGTCCACTGTATACCCTGATATTATCGTGATATTATTGTAAGTGGAAGAGCAATAAAGAATTATGAATTATGCTTGAGTAACGGCGATGAACTCGACATCTGCCACGTTGGCACCTAAAATATATCTCTGGCGGAAAGTGGGTGTATGGGTATTACCTATACACCTCTGCCTACCCCTTCGGGGACCCTAGCGGGAAGGCGTGAGGATATATTATATTATTATTATTATTATTGAGTGTACATTTATTTTGTAATTTACTTATGATTTACTTATTTATTTTGGTAAAACATATTCATTAGGTACTAAGTAGTCTCAATGATGGAATTATAAGTCCTCACTCATTTACCTACTAAGCTACATATTGCGTTATTATATGCATCGACAACAAAGAAATGCCTAATAATACTGCGGGAGTTTACTCTGGGCAAACACAAGTAACATCCCTTATAACGCCGCCTCTATAAACAAAATATACAATATCGTCCATATCCTTATACACTTGCATTATCCGGGCTTACGAAGAATTATTGAAAAATAAATTTTTCATCGATAATAAAATTTTATGCGGGGCTTGAAAAATGTGTTAACGCTATCAATATCGGAGGCAGCGAGCGAAAAAGCCCTCGACTCCGCACCGGCTCTCATAACAGAGCTTTCATCTCCACTAATCACGAGCCAGCACAGCCGGCTTTTATCCGCTTACCCCCTAATGTGATTCCGTACACATGGATTCAGATATGAAAAATACCTTCGGTCTTAAGTGGAATAATAAATTAATAATATGAAAACAACGATTTCTGCTCGTTCAATATGGACCAATTTCCTTGACATACTTCCACAGTAATAAAATATGACAAGTGACCGAAAACCTCTCTGCGTTGCTATCCAATAATTGTCGGTGCTTAAACCTTTTACATCCTTGTGTAAAACACGCAGTTATTGGAAAACTCACTAGAGCGTAATGAGTTTACCAAACCCTCATTTACTCATATGCCTATCGAAAATTTCCGTGCTCGCAACACGTCACGTTTGGCATTTTTATCTTAAATTGCCTTTCCAAATAGACCTCAAGTGCTTTCCTGTACAAATGTGATTTACTCTTCGTCCCCGAGGCAAATACGAAATAATATCAAGTGAATGTCGAGCTACGCGCCGATGACACGAATCGGCTTTTACGCTCCAAGAAATCTACATTTGCTGAAAGCCGCAGTTCCACATAGCACAAAAATAGTACCTATTCGTAATATAACTATTGTGTCGAAACACCAACCAATCGGACAACAACCTTTATGTAGGAATCCGCCATCGCATTCGAGATTAGGTATTGTGGACAGTAATGAAATTTTCAATCCGTTTCCAGGAGATTTCTCCGTACTTCAGGTGTCTTTCAATCTCCAAAGACATACGGGCTATTTTCTCATTCAAGTGTACGTGCCGTGCATACTCATCGTTGTACTTTCTTGGGTGTCTTTCTGGATACATCGCGAGGTACTTTGCTTACACAAATTCCTTTATGCGTTTATAATGGATGTTTTTCAAAGGCCCTGTTTATTTGCAGGCAACATCGGATCGAGTTGGACTGGGTATCACTACTGTTCTGACGCTATCGACCATAAGTTTGGATTCGCGCACTGACTTGCCCAAAGTGCGCTACGCGACTGCGCTTGATTGGTTCCTATTAATGAGTTTCTTCTATTGCATCGCAACACTTCTTGAATTCGCTGGCGTACATTACTTCACCAAGGTAGGCGCACTATTAGTATATATTTAGCTACATATTATAAAACCTATTTGCACTTACTACATGCTATCTTGGGTATACGATACACAGAAATATCATAGTGTAGTGACACAAAATGTGAGCGATCGTGGCAGGGTGCTTCTTTGAAACTGCACTAAATTTCAAAATGTCCTAAATTCAAATTATTTACGTTATATCATCTCGCATATATTTATAAAAAAATATTTGCTGAATTCATGCCGGTTCTTTTGCGACCAAGTTAGCAGCAGTAGTTGAACCATCTTCTTACATACCTGTTCATGGCTAAAATTTGATAAATTATTCTAATTCAAGGTTGGTTCTGGTGAGATAGTGATAGACGACTCCGAATGGGAGGAACTAATCGAAGAGGTGGGCGGAGATGCGTTTGCTGCAAGACAGTTGGCGGTACGAAGGCGCAGCTCAGCTCGTTCTGTCACCAACTGTGTTAGTATAATTTCAATAGAATATTTTTATTGTATCCATGCGCCTTCTCTCAAGGATCCCAAAAAGAGTAGGCTATATTACCTTTTTTTCGCCGAAGGCATATTTCCACTCACACAATGTGTAACCGTAATACTGAAGTTCATTACAAAATTATTCGTGACGCATGATTGAATTTGCAACGCTCAATAATCGATATCTATCTTTTCCGCAGAGTTTCTCAATTCCAGCACAAGGCAATTGTTCTGGCGAAAGCGTGACACCACTAGAACAGACGGCAGTTAGACTAACTATGGAGCGCACTACACAGACGGAGATTCGCGTGCCTCGCTGGAGGCAACTTCTCTACTGCCTCGCTGGGGATGTCCAATACAGACAGCAGAGGCAACGGGAGGCCGGTTTGTCCTGCATTATTGACTATGTTAGGTACATCTTGATGTGACTCCCTACCAAAAGCCACAGAGAGAAGCTTTCTCTTCAGAGTATGTCTGTCGTCTTTATAGCACAAATACCTAACACATTTAACTGACTTTAAGGAGACTTTAATACCTTGATGTACGAGTATGTTGGTGTGCGTAAATGCTCCCTTAGATAGTGCCATAATAGTAATAGAACCTTTCTCAATTAACGTGCTATCTATTGCAAATATTTTATCAAATCGGGAGTAGCAGTTTTTAAGATTAGCGCGTTAATCAAACTGCGTCTCCTTAATGTAACATAGCATTAATTATCCCTAGACTGTCCATACACCCATATGGCTCTCAAAATACAGGTTAGACCTAGTTTGAGAACCAGGCCACATTCATAATGATTAAATTTTGCTTATACTAATAATTATTCAATTCTAAAACTCGATAAGTTTAGCTAATAAGACTAGATAATAAGTTCCACTGTATACATATTCTTGCTATTGTAAGCTTTCCATATAATGTATTTTATTGTTGATGTAGGTACTATGTACTCTTTCTGGCATTTGAATAAATTATATATATATTTTTTTTTTTTAATTAGCATTGGTTTTCAGGGAGCCGAGGTCACATCAACAGCGTGTCGCACATAGACCGCGCCGCCAGAGTTCTATTCCCAGCTTCATTTGCGCTTCTGAACCTCTTCTACTGGATGGTCTACGCATTTTCCAGTGACGATTTTTCTTGGAGCGACAACCCTATGAATACACTTTCCCATTAAAAAAACCATACTCTATGTTTAGAAAAATTCATATTTTTGACTAGCCCTTCTAGTAGTTAGATGTTCTGCCTGTTTTGACACGATAAGAATCTTCAATTTTGTTATAATGGCTGGATTATCTAATACTTCGGATACACGGAATATTTTGTTCCAGCTGGAAAGAATTACCTTCCACGTACAGATGAAAATAACATTTTTAATAACAATAATATTCGCTTCTTATCTATAATGTAGACGGAAAAGGTAAGACGTACTCAATAGAGCCGATAAAACAAGAGTATAACTAATAACATTCGAAAATAAAACAAAAGATGGTAGTCCACCTGTGACAGCTTCTGTAAAAAATTTCTTGAAGGAAAAGAAAGGAACAAGGACGCCAAGATTACCTACATGAATCAGATCCAAGATAAGGTGTCTGTCATGGCGTATTGGGAGGTCAAAGGGAATGTGCAATGAGGTAAATGGAAGGAGTTGCACTGTTGCTGTTGGATGCGTGAGACGCTTAGCCCATAAATGATTAAGACCGCATATATCCTATTGTAGTTGTCACACCATTGTACCTATTGATAACAATCAAGCCCTTCTTTTATAATTATCCTGGTGTTTAAATATAATACAGCATATTTTTGCGCCACGCCTCCGTGGATGAGAATGAAACAATTAATTGTCACTAAGACAAATAAGTAATGTATTTATTTTATGGGCAAGATAGTAAATAAAACACGTGAGGGATGTAGGTAATGTAACCGTACGAATTCGATTCGGAAAATAGCAGCAACTCTTAAGAAATGTTTTAACTATTACATTATTAGGAAAATGAATAAAAATAAAGTTGTAAATATATTGTTGACATGTTTTATTGTAGTCACAAACCGAAGCCAAGAACACGGTAGGTATTTCCAATAAAGGTAAAATTAAACAGTCTGTTTGTTCCATAAATGCTGCCATCTCGCCCGCACCAAACAATAGTTCAGTTGGGAACACTTAGATAATTACACATCCTTACATTATTTAGCACTTCTTGAGCATATACATAATTTTATCGTGTTACAAAATCGGTTATATTTTATGAAAGGCATTTAGCGCAAAACAAAACATTAGTGCATGACACATTATACAAAGTCCTATATTTTTTTTTCAAATATTACATTACTCAGGTATTACATATTTATATATATAAATAAATTATAAAGGTTGACCTTAAGGACTGGGACACGAAAAAATTTGGAAAACATTGCCATCAATATCATGCACTAATGCAACTAAAATGTTAAATTACCATTTTGAAACTTATCACATTGACATATAGCTCTGAATTCCAACAATATATGTTTAAAAATACGAGATTACATTGTTAATGTTTTGTTAAGGGCTAAACAAAATGTGACGTGATATTTATGACGTCCTATGTACGTACGCTATTGACCATTATGAAGAACACAAACCAGATAATTCAACTACTCGTAAAATCTACTGGTTACATCGCGTCGCTAGAAAGGGCTAAAATTACTACAATCATTCGAATGTTTCTCTCAGAATACAATATATACATTACAACATATACATAGCTCTTATCATGTATATATAGTTCCAGAATATTTTCATTCATTACAAATAGGAAAATTCTATTTACGGAGGTAAATTTCAAAGAGAGCTAATTACTATAATATAATATTAAATATTTATATATTCCACTTTTGGTCCAACATTCGGCATTTGATTCACAAACTTTTTGAACAACTACCAACCATCAAACAACCCATTTAGGTATAAGTAGAAATAGTCATCGCAAAGGCAATTAGATTTAAATACAAGTGGAATGTATAGTGTTTAAGGCTTTGATCATAAGTTCAAGGTTGTCTTACCGCATCAAAGTTAAGAGACATGCAGGTATTAGTACCAAACATGACTATACTACTGAATAACAGATGTTAGTACAACTACTACACTAACGTCGGTTCATTGTAAATGCGTTGCGCACATTCATTGCATTATTAATTGGACATTATTAAATATATTTATTTTACTTATTAAACTTACTTGAGACTGGAGTCCTACTGTAAAATCATATATGTCGATTTGAACATCAAAAAGGAAGTCGCTTTTAGTAAAGACAATATTTTGTTACAGAACTGGGTCTTTACCATGTGTATATTAATTATGCATTAATAATTCAATTACAATATTGAATATATGAGGTCTATAAATCTATACCATTCACTCTTGAACTATATTATCTATTATACGTAGCCCTAGATGATTGAAACAATAGCACATCAAAAGAGAAGAGACCCGTTTCTCTCTCTCTCTCTCGTTCTATATTCACTACACCGATATAGAGAGGGCAACGACGTTAATTGAGATATCATAACATTTGGCGGATTATTATATATCTTCACGCCTTCCACGGGTCAAACGGTTATCATCTTAGCTTATTATCATAACATACACTGTCTTGCAAATTATACTAATGTGAGTTATTAATTATTCTTTGCGAATATTCGAAGTATTTTTTCAATAGTCTTTTAGCAACATAGTGTAAATATAGTACCCCCAAGTATAGTTACCTTAAAATGATCTTAATACGCAAGTTCCGTCTTTGCAAGCGACGCAACTACGTACTACTAAACAATATACCCATTAATAAATACTAGTACCGACTTCGACAAAGCACATCGAGTAAACTAAAACACATTTTTTTTAAATATTTAGCTCGTGTTGCCTCGAAGACACTTCAATAGTAACTTCTATTTTAAACAAAATATAAATTTACAACGATATATTTGAATATAGTCGTTAATTGGCTATGGTCCAGCTTTCAATGACAATAAATATACATCTATCAATATTGTATCACTCTCATTTTGCGCCGTCACATTGCTATATACATACAAAACAATTAAACTGGATCATTTCCATTAAAATTTGGAGACTAGAACACTGGTCACAGATTTATTAATATAGGCAAGGAGATTGTAATAAGTTCCCGTTCATTTACTTAGCTACATTTAAATCACTCACACACTATTCATAAGAAAGCTCAAACAATTCAGGTTTTATAACACCCGAGAGTATTTCGTTTCGCCTTTACACTATTACGAATGTATGCACACAATAAATATAATTCACATTATTATCAATATAAATAATTAAATCACAGATTCTACGTTCCATTAAATATATTTTTTATCTACGCATCTTTTTTGCCTACGACGAGATAAACGTTCATGTTATCTTTACCTTTGACGTATACGCTGCCTCGGTGTTCAAACTCGTACTTGGGCGAGAGGACGCGGATACAAGCCTCGCCCACTTGGATCCGCTTGGCAACACCAGTGGAGTCCATCCGGGACGCGATGTTCACCGCATCGCCCCAAATATCGTAATACAGCTTGCTGGTGCCTATGACACCGGCCGTGACGTCACCGAAGTTAAACCCGATCCTGAGTATGAAGTCGAACTCCAGTAGGTCTTGGTTAAAGTTGTCAACGACTTTTTGCATTTCGAGCGCAAAGTCCATGAGTTGGTAGAGGTGTTCGTGCGCGTGCGCCGCCGCGTGTCGCAGGCCGGGGTCGAGCCCGCTGGCAGCCATGAAGGTGCTGCCTATCGTCTTGATCTTCTCCACGTGCTGGAACTGAGGCCGCTCGAGCAGCTCATCGAAATCCGCTATCAGTTCGTTGAGCACCCGCAGATATTCCTTGCCCTTCAGATAGGACTCGTCGTACATCTCGTTGAAGTTGACTATGCTGGCGAAAATAATGCCAGCGTCCTTGTGGTTCTCTGAGTATTTAGCCGTGTTCTTGAGCTGGTCGGCCACATGCCGCGGGATGATGTTGTGGAGTAGCCAGTCCGCCTGGTTCCTCATGTTCTGCACCCTTTGCTTGTCACGATTGGCCACCACGTTACTGTAGAAACTTAACCGGTAACTTATTTCGAACTCTCTGTTCAAAAACCACACTAGCATCAAAAGCAATACGATGTCTAAATACAACTCGGTGAGATGCAGCTTGTGGTGAATGCTCACGTACAGCATGGTGCTGTTGTTGTCCAACCAGTCGACCGACGAGTCGTTGGCCGGATCGGGCAAATCTGTGTAATTGTGAACAGAAAAATATTGTGGATTCATTTTCTTAATATCAGCGTCTAACAATTGAGTATTTGCTTCGTGACAGCCAAGCACGGCGAAGAATAGAAACAAGCCAGCGTAGAGAGTCACCAATGTGTTTTTCACTAGCCAATTCATCTGCGTAAAATTACAGAAGTGCACGATGCATATGCACAGAAGATACACATAGAATGACTGCTCACCCCTAAGGATCGTCATTGTGGTATTTTGACACGAGAAATTGATTAGTATGGCCAGGATAGGTAGACTAATCATCAGACCGCCGAACAAATGCCAGGGGTACCAGTTGGACAGCTTCCTAAATATCCGCACGGACGGAGTTAAGTCTCTCGACACTACAAGCGGGTCGCGTTTCGTCTTCCATTTCAAATAGTGTCTGTAGCAGCAAAGACTCATGGCCGCCACTTCAATCAACCCGAAGAACACGAACCAACCTAGGGAGCGACGCCAATCGCCATACATTATCAACACGGATGCAATGACCGCTAAGAGAATGAGAGCCGAAACTAAAATGTCGAAAGCGGTATTGAATCGAGATGTGGTCAAAGTGGGAGGAAAGTCTTCGGAGTCATCGCTTCTGTGCGCGCGGTCTCTGTAGTGTCTCTCCATTTCTGGGAGCTTGAAGCAGAGCGTGAATTTGTTGATAGGCGGGTGGACGAAGTAGTTGATACCCGAGCGGGCGTTGTCTTGCACGCAGCGGATAAGTTGAAGGTCGGACTGCTTTCGAAGCTTCTGGAGGCTCTGGATCTGTTGTTCGTTGAGCGGTGGGGGGAGGCGGCTTTTGGCAAGCTCGTTGAGCGACGATTGGCTCGATGTGTAATACCCAGACACGCGGTGAGCCATTATATCGTTTTGTGACGTCGCCAGCGCGGTGTGGTTTAATGCGTATATCTGAAAGCATTCACGTACTTACATTTCTATATTGCTATGCACGTATTATGCATATAATAAATTATTTATAAACGTTCCAAAAATATTTTAGAAGCGATGTTTTTGTTTATGTTTCCTCGAAGTGAATAAAACGTATGGTTAAGTCCGCCAAACTGTTCAACAGTCCGTCGCAGTATATTGGCCTCTTGTGGTTCACTACCGCCGTTACATATTACACCGTTACGCTGTTGTTCTTATTGAGACAATACAATTTATGGCGCAGATAACATAAAACGAACAACAGAGAGATAAATGCACCCAATCTTTTATTGCAAGGATTCGAATAAATTCTAAAATAATGTCTGGCCAACGACCTAGACAAATACATCGACAGATTTTCAAATTTCGACGTCAAAGACGACATTCGCAAATTAACTGCATCTATATATTACCCGGATAATGTGGCCGATAAAACGATCTCCAGGAGAATTATAAAACACAAACAATAAGTTATTTTAATGTCCTCATAATTCTTGTTCATCCGAATAAAAAGAACTGCATTAATAACACAATATTCCATTGTTTAAAAGTTTACGTAGGTGTGCAAAGAAAACCTTTGTTGCCTGCCAAATCTATCATATTAATGAAGAAAAAGGTTTAAATTAAATTTCAACCTTCTTGTCAGTATGCGAGGGTTCACGGTTGAATACATTTGTAAGTCGTGACCGGCGTAGCTACAGACCTGGTGCACGCATAGTTTGAAGAATATGTTTACAATTACATAAATCATTTATACAGCTCGTTTCTGTAACGTACAACCTGGCATTTAATGTGAATTTATTTTTAGAAAACCTCGCAATGCCCGCTGTATACAATCTGTACATGATGTTTTAACAGAACACATTATTTTCAACTTTGCCCGTTCATAAATAGTCAAATTGGTATCCTCTGTCTAGTATACTATAACGCAAAGCGTATTTTTAACCGACCAGAAAGGTCTTAAGTCTGAATACAGTTGCCTTTTGCTTTTTTATATTTAGTCACCCCGTCATTAATAAAGCGATTTAGTTTTTTGTTTGACGGAGTATACTTCCGATCTGGTCCCTAAATTTTTTAATTATTTTGTTTACAATTTAGTAACCACTAAATGAGTTACTGCAGTGTTACAAAATCAATTTCCTTGAAATCTTTTAAATTTTTTGTTAACGTTTTATTTTGTTACAATAAGCCTTATAATATCAAAATCAAAATATTTTATTCAACGTAAGGGACACAGGGAACACTTATTGAACGTCACATATTTAATATAAACTAAAGTTACCACCCTTTCTAAGGTAAAAAACCAGGTGAAGAAACGGCGAAACAAACTCCCCGTATCGTGGTTTACCTGTTGCTGTATGCTTGACCGTCGACTAGTGCTCCTGATGCCGGAGTCTTTGCGACTGTTGACTGAAGGGCAGAGGCTGATGATGTCATCATGGGGCCTCGACGGCTGCGGCGTGGGAAGGTTGAGATTGAGGCGGCGGTCCTTAGGCCGGATGAGCTCGCCTTGCGTGGTGAGAGTAGAACTGCGAGCCCGACACACAGGCACCTGTAACGGGAACAAGGAACTCCGAAAGCTGTAGTCAAAAGCCTATTGAAACCAAGCTAAAAGTAATTGCACATACGTTTAAGTTCTAGATTCTAACCACTGATGGAATCAATGTGATCATTATTTAATACGACGGTTCTGCCTTGCCGGTGGGGTTTGAATAATTAACTGCAAAGCCAAGACTGCAATTTCAAACTCCGGCGATCTGTACCAACGTTGGTCAGTTAGTGCTTTCGATAGGCAGTGTACTAAAACCAAATTTTCTTCGGATACATATTTAGATCCCGATGTGACATACGGTGAGCATGTCATTTCGTCTTTCAGGCACGAATCCTTCCAAATATAGTATGGAGGTATCCACAACTGTGTTTCCCTTCACCCTAACGCTAGCCAGCTAGTATTGGAATAAATTACTGTACTTCAATTCACAAAAACTTATTAGTCCCGCCGGGAAACTGAAACCTTCACTTGAAAGGCATTTTCAAAGACAAACCTCAATATTGTTCGAGCGGCCATACTGCGATCTGTAGCTACTACTCCTTGCAAAGGGCGACATATTACTCCTGGACTGACTAAGGTAGGAGCGGATGTCTATGATCTCTCTCTCGAACAATGCCACGTCTCCGTGAGGAATGTGCAGCTTGCTTGTACTCGGCCGTTTTTCCTGAGATTCTATGACTATAGGCACTTGCTGGTAGCCATTGTTGGACTGCAGACCAGTGACGTTACCGTGCTCTAAAAGGTGTACAGTCTTCTCGCACAACTCCTGCTTCTTCATCTCATGCAGCGGTGTGTCTGAATGCTTCCGAAGAAATTTTGGCACTTTCCAATTTTTCAATTTGTTCGTGTACTTGCCGTAGCTCCCTGAAAAATAGTATGACAATATCCATGGTGTACATTGGTGTAATTTGTTTGTTTTGTATCACATGTATAAAAAGACTGGTGACGATGGTGAAGGATTACCTACCTACGGTTGGGTCAGTATGAATCCATATTCTGCCTAGCTACAAATATTACAAAGAGGTCATGTTTGTTGGTTTCTATGATTTAACGCTCTTATCTCAGGTGTTAATAATCCGATTAAAAAAAATACTTTGACCCATCTATTAAGGAACGCTTATAGGCTAATTTTATAGGTATATATCGTCGAATCCCGACTGTACCAATGAGTTTTTCTGAACTTAACTACAGTGATTAGTCACACCACGTGCTTCACGGTGAAGGAGGAAACATCAAGAGGAAACTTGGATACGTCTGAAAAGCAATTCAAAGGTGTTCTTAGTCGTGCTTGAGTAACGGCGATGGACTCGCCATCTGTCACGTTGGCACCTAATATATCTCTGGCGGAAAGTGGGTGTGTGGGTATTACCTATACACCTCTGCCTAACCCTTCGGGGACCACTATGGGAATGCTTGAGGATATAATATATATAATAAAACCACTACCCAAGGACGCATAATCAGATTTATGGCAGGCGAAACCGCGAGGCACAATCCTATAATAAAAACTCAATAATGACATATTCCGCAAGCAAAAGACGCCATGACGACGACAATGTAATTGAAATACATTTAAATGTGATGTGAAGGTGAAGTTTATAATATCTTTAATTGTTATCTCAGGTCATGTTAAATAGCAACTGTAGTTATTCTCATACAAAGAGAAAAAAGTTATAAAAATTATCTCTCTGGCTGGATCCAAAACAATGTAGCACTATAATCGATGCAAAAATCATGGCTACTCAAGACGATCATACTAATATGATAATGAAATATAATATAATGAAATTTATAATATTGCTAAACTACATCAACACAATGTACGGATTGGATATGGAGAAGCGATGTTTCCTGATACAAGTATTTTCATACTTAATAGGAAACTTCAACCCTATGTTAAAATTATGTACTCACGTTAAAGAAATAAACATTTTTGTATTTTGTAATATAATGAATGCGAAAGTCTATCCGAGTGTATTTCCGACTGCTGCGTTTTCACGTAAGCCAGCATTAGAAATTAAAAGCAGTAGAGCGATATTTGTTTCGCAGTCCACTTCTCAAACCCTCGCTTCCAAGGATCTTGTTGATTTTTTTCTGTTATTAATAGTATGATAGAAGAAAGTGTACCTATATATTTGATCCTGTGTTTATCTTTCACGATTCCTACGTGTTGAGATATCAATACAGTAACGAGCAAAAAACGTACTCAATTAAATTTATTTTTAGCTACTAGTCTCATCTATCACGTGCCAATTCATGCATCATAATTTTGATCACGTATCTATCATTGTTTATACAAATACATTGATGTTGATTGCAGTTTACAGCTCGTTTTCTGAACACTGTTTATTTAATCAGCTTAATATCGAGACTATTTTATTGCTTTCGTATACAGGGTAAACAGTCTTGGTCTGAAAATATACGAGAAGCTATAGGGATATTATTTAAACTAAATTTTTTGATTGGATAAACAATGGATTTAAACAAAGCCAATTATGGATTTCCCTATGTAACTGAAACGGTAAGTTATTTCATTACAAAATACGAATTGACTGGTACTAAGAAACATGTACACCAAGAACCTTGAATCTCAAGTAACACGAAAGCTCCCTTTATTTTTATTAATAAAAGTGAAAGTTTTTTTTTATAACAAACTATTTGTTAAAAAAATATATTTTAAGTTAAAATTTTGGTCGTTGTGTGCTTTGCTTATTTAAATGACTGGTTGATTATTTTGTCTATGACCGAAGGTTTTTAAATATATACCTATTCGATATTAAACCCAGGAGTAAAAAATATATACCTATTGTTAGGTCAGTATTAATGTAATAGGGCAACAACTTATTCACGAGTGCCACAAGATCGATCGCAACAACTTTCATAGTTTTGAGTCGAGTCGAGGCCTTCTATTATTAGGTGCTCTGAGTACATACATCATGTTCACACAACAAATGTATACATTGTACATACCACCAAAGATGTATCATCTTTAGACGCGAAACGAAAGTGAGACATTTTTCATAACCAGAATTGTAAGGTAAAGTATGTAAAGTGATTATTTAGCCAGAGAACGCTAATTTGGTATATAATGTGTATTAATGGGAGTTCTAACCACGGCGGCGTGACCGACAGCGTTCATTTAACACGATGACTTCTACATTATACGCAGATACTTTAACTAAATATCGTTCTCATGAATCACTATTTTCACAGTACATTCTGGTATTCATGCTGCTCGCGGCTGAAGGTCCTTCGAACCTTACACATGATCTCCGGCGTGTCTCTAGTCGGGTGATTTTATACCTTCACCGAACAGAAGTTCGTAGGCGTACGGCATTACGATTCTGTTTTAGTTTTCAGAAATCCACAAAGAATGTTCTATCCTCATGGTAAAAGCCTAAGCCTCTTCTATCAATATAATCTAAGATCGAAGTACGTGTGAGGGTAACGCAAGGTGGTACAAACGCCAACGAAAGTTCCGATAACCGCTTACTCAGGCCGTATTTGCCATAATTGAAGACATTTCATGAACACCGCAATGTGATAATAAAAAGTCACATTTGATTTATTATTGATATGTCATTCAGACCGGTTGCTCCAGAAAGGTACATTCAATATTGCCAGAAATTTCCTTCAGTGGTAAGACAAAAGACCAATTTGTGGCTGATGCAACGCAATTAGAGACATAAGTATTGCGTCGCTAATTTAAATATCGAATGCGCTGATAAGGACTTGGGCAGTTTAACCAAAGAAGACATTATCAAGTAGGGATCAGATTACAGATAGTCACACTTCAATTGTGTTGCGTCATCGATTCACGGACTCTCACTTGAGTCACATTCCTTATCTTTGCCTATATCCAGACGAGAGTTACATCTTGACTTGTTCGAATGCGAATGAGCAAAAAATCGATTTTTTAAGCCCCCGACTGGCAGGCATTCGTGATCCCAGTGACAAAGAGCATCACCTCCGATTAATCAAGAGTCACTTGATATCTTATCGGTGACTTGTCTTGGGTGCCGCAGATAAAGCAAGTTCAATCCTCAACAACGCTGCCTATACATTTCAATAATAAATCTAAATGAAGCATTATGTTTACGTTGTAGATAAATCTTATATGTATTTAAACAACGTTTCTTCTTCTAACTTCTAAGCACATGCGGGCTATTAAATCTGTATACATACCACAAAACCGCAAATTACATGTCCATTTTCCATTAGTCCGTGAGGCGTGATTCAAAATCACGTTATCTACGCTATTAATGCTACTATGTGTAAACTAACGACATTATGAAGAAACTTACCAACAGATGTAGGACTCTTCGAAGATGTGTCGTTTCTCTCAGGAAAACCTTTATCTCTCTTCTCATCGAGCTCCGCATCAGAGTCCAATATGCTTGGCAATGAGCTAGCTTTGTTACGAAAATGGAATGCACCGGGTGATAGGAAATTGTTGGAATCAGGATTACGAAGCTTAACGTCACATAGCGCGCAGTCCTTCTTAGCGGGCGGGAGAGGAGAGTGGCTGAAGGAGAGGGCGGACTGGGGAGATGCTGCGGGAGATATAATGAGCCGTAAGTTTATTGGGTTCGAGGGCGTCAGGCACTGGTCGTGCTCGTACGGGGAATACAGCTGGCGACCTTCAATGAAGTAGGTTTTATGACCTGGACATAAGACATTTCAAACATCACGCATGATATAAGGGCATCTACAAAAATAAAAGTGTCACTTGAATCACAAGAACCACTTACCAAACACTTCCTCGCCTTCTTCTAGTATGTAAGAACCTCCAAGAAATCTACTTGTTTCTTCTGATATATGAACACGACCTGGTTTTCCGGACGATTCCATTTTGTTGGCGAATGTTACGTCATTGCTCCAGACATCAAATTTGAATCTACGAGTTCCTACAATGCCGCATAGAACCGTCCCTGTATGAACGCCTACTCTCATGTTAATGCCTTCGCCGCGTTCTCTATCAAATTCTTGAATAGCATCGATCATACCTATAATTAAACCAAATTTAGTACCCATAAACAAGAGCTACATTAAGCGTTTAGTGGCAGATTTACACATTTTCCTCGCCTACAGACGTTCACTATTCCTGGCCCTAGCTCACAAGCATATTATTTTATCAATCAAATTGAAATACGAAACTTTTAATTTAAGTGAAAATAATTTTAGGTCTAAGCTCCGTCCATTCGGCGTGTTGGTAAATCCGCCACTGACTTTAATGAATATTCAGTTAATGCAATAATTCAAACCGTCTTACCTAATCCCATTTCAACGCAGCAGGTAGCGTGATCCGGCCTGGGCTCGGGGCAACCAGACACGCAATAATAGCAATCCCCTAATGTCGATATTTTTTCACATCCATGGTTTTGACAGAGCTCATCAAATTTTTCAAATAAATCATTTAATATGTTGACTAACTCTTCGGCACCCTTTGTGCTCGACATTTTAGTAAAGCCCACAATATCAGCAAACAATATGCTTACACTATCCATGGAGCTCATATTGAAAGGTCTGAACAGCGACTTTATATCCGAAGTGCCGGGATTTGAGTTACGAGGATTAAGGGGATCGTGAGTTTTGAGATTGGTCTCGGATTCTTGTACTTGCTCCTCCATCAGCCAACTAGCCAGTTTTGGCGGCATCACTGAGTGTATCATCTTTTCCTTTAGCTGCTTTTCCATTTCTAGCTGTCTCCTCACCAACAAACTTTGACCTACTTTCATAAAAGTCCCTCTCATTCGTACAAATGTCATTAAATATATGTGTACACCTATTATATGCACACAAAACTGTAGTAATATTCTCACAAACATTCCAGGACATTGCCATTCTTGTTCCGACAGATGCAGTACAATATTCAAAACTTCAAAAACTATTGAATACAAAATTCCAATGATAACACAGGCAAACAGTGGCAATGGTGTTAATGTGTATATAATTAACAGGATCTCAATACACATTGTGAAGTGTCCTGATTGGCTTATATCTGCTGTCTGAGTATAGCCTGATTCTATCTGTGTGGTCAGTGTTACCAGCGACAGGCTGAGTGTACATAGAGCAAGTGCCATTATCAGGGACAGTTTGAATGGATATGCCTTATAAATGTCAGTGAATGTCACAAAGAGCATAACTGATGTTATTAACAGAACCCCAGCAAATATAGAACACAAAAATGGCCATTTCACTGTCAGACCATTCAAGCCCAGGACCACAAAGTAGACAAACCAGGATATAGAAAATATCAAAATGTATAAAAGTGCAAATCTGGAAAAGAACAAAATACAAACATCAAAAGAGTGATAATAAGTTGTATCAATGAGCAAACTGCATCAGAATAACTAAATAAGTTGACAAGACCAGCATGCAGTTTGCAAACTCACCTAAATCTTAGTCTTATTTGCCTAAAGGAACTACTTCTGTATTGGCCTTCAAGTATCTCTGAGTCAAATCTGGGGTTCCACCAAGTCCCAGAGGCAGCTCGTTCGAATGCAACAGGAATGGCTAGTCCACAGCAGTTTGTTGTAGAGTTGTTGTGTGCCAGATAAGCCTGCACATGTGGTGCAAGGCGTATCTGGGCATCCTCACCCTCTGAATCACCATCATGTTTTATGTCAAACTGCTGAGATCCATTGCTACAGCTTACACAACCACTTGGCACACTCATTATTCAGCAGTTGAGCATTTCATGTCCATTTTCACATGACCACTATATTGTAGGTGTTCATGTTCCTGGATAAACAAAAAAAAGCAAGTGTTTTTTTCTTCCAACTATTTATGTACCAATGGTGCTAAAATATTACTGGGACTAGTACAGTACTATTTTCTTACCTAATCAGGACTTAAAAACACAAGCTGCTTAAATTCACTGATCAATATCTACATCTCAGGTATATGTAGTTATTGATCAGTGAAAAATAAATACATATATATCCAGACGCATAAAATCCCTCATGTATGTCTGAGACAATTACTAAAAGCATACAAGACAATTTTATACTCTAAAAATTTTATAAACTCAGTTATATTTCAACTAGAAATACACCATAACACAACATAAACACAACCATACTTAAATTTACCTATAAACAATTTTTTCATACTTCTAACTATTACTATTAAATAGTTAATTGAATAAGTCATAATTAAATAATATATTATAGGTACCTCTAATTTATTCAAAACTGTTTATTGTCTATAATGCTCATTTTTATGAACCATAAATAACAAGTACATAAACAGTAACAATTCAGGGTCTAATTAAAGAATCATATAAATACATAGCTGTCCTCACCTACATAATAAATTTGGGTTGCACTACAACCAGGTACAAAATTTTGCGTAGTTTTACAGGTGTAACAACAGCTGGCTTAAAAAATATACAAATAATATCTTCAATTTGCATAAATATATTTTTGTTTGAAATATATATTTTTTTTAATGTCAAGGGAATAGTTAAAAAATACATACATGAGATTTATCGACGTGTATAGGCCAAGGTTACTGTAACACATAATAAAATAGCTTCAAATTTATTCCAATTACAAAGTCTTACTACATATCATATTTTCTGCCTACATCAACGCGGTATTCGTTTAAATTAATCAATTAATAAAAAAATAAAAGAAACCTCACACTCCACAGTCAGGCGGAATCGCATAATTCACAAAACATTCATTTGACGTGACGTGACTGACGTTTATTACATCTTATCGTGATTTTAGGGATGTGTAATTATTCGACTAAATTTAAATAATCTTAACAGTTCCATTTAACTAGTTTTCGACAAAGAATTCCTGGGTGAAATCGTTTATTGTGTTAGATGAATAATGTATCGAATCTTATATATAAATCCTCCTCGCGTCGTTGCTACATCATCCATGCTGAGGGTCGTGACCTCCCCTATGAATAACTTTTTCTTTGATAGTGTTGCGCCATCATCGGGATCTGTTCTCAGCAGCGCGTATCGCATCTTGGACTCTGGTATCGAGAATGGTGCGGACTTGATCGGACCACCGTATTGGGCTTCGCCCTCGTGGCCTTTTATTATTTATTTTATTTATTCATTTTACCCTCAGTCTTGCCAGTTATAATTATTTTTTCTAAATTAACACTACTTTTTCGGGCTATATGACCGAAATACTCAAGGACTCGTTGGAGACAGATAGAGGAGAGCCTGGTAGTGACTTTGAGTTCCTTGAGTATAGACGCGTTCGTCCGCTTCGCCGTCCATGGGACACATTTAACATTCATCTAACATTCTCCTCCAGCACCACATATCAAAAGCTTCCACACGTCTGCGGTCATTCGCTTTGAGCGTCCACGTCTCTGCTCCATACAAGAATATGGAGAATATAAGACTCCTGATTAGTCTTATCTTAGTCTTGTTTCTGATCTTTCTATCCTGCCATACTCCTGAGAGCTGGCTCATCGCATTCTTAGCCATACCAATTCTTCTTCTCACCTCTGCCTCGCAAGAACCGCAAAGAACAAAGATATATAAATAATTAAATAAAAAAGAGCCGTGGTGGCCGAGTGGTTTGAGCAGTTGCCTGCGACGAAAAGGTCGCAAGTTCGAATCCCGACTGTACCAATGAGTTTTTTCTGAACTTAAGTACAGTGATTAGTCACACCACGAGCTTTACGGTGAAGGAAAACATCGAGAGGAAACCTGCATACATCTGAGAAGTAATTCAAAGGCGTATAGTCGTGCTTGAGTAACGGCGATGGACTCGCCATCTATCACGTTGGCACCTAATGTACCTCTGGCGGAAAGTGGGTGTGTGGGTATTACCTATACACCTCTGCCTACCCCTTCGGGGACCCTTGTGGGAAGGCGTGAGGATATATATAATATTAAATCTAAACTAAAGATGCATTATCTTAGGAAAGCAGTGCATAAGAGACAAAGCAACTGCTTGCTGCAGTCCTGACTCTGGAAAACGTATTGTATTGTAGGATCACGATAGATGAGCGACATTTTTTA
Organism: Drepana falcataria; assembly: GCA_945859725.1. Taxonomy (NCBI): domain Eukaryota; kingdom Metazoa; phylum Arthropoda; class Insecta; order Lepidoptera; family Drepanidae; genus Drepana; species Drepana falcataria. Next base: position 4,648,299 of record OX243926.1, read on the forward strand.
GATGAAAGCAAAGCCCTAGATTTTTTGCCTTAATTTCGTTAGCCCTACCGCTAATAGCTTCAGTGGCTACATTCAAAGACCACAATAGTGTATTGGGCAAGTTACATCTTACATTATCCTGATTGAATGATGCATATCTAGTTTAATGAGCCTTTAATTAAATTACCTGGGAACCATTAGGGCAACTTATACTATACTGAAATTATGACTAGAGTACAAAACCAAATTAGAAATTAGTACTTAAATAAAACCTAAGCTAAGTCACCTGGCAACTGACACTGATAATTCTATATATGAAAATTTGGCTTACTTAGATAAGTACATTGCACACACACTACAAAGCAAACACAATAAACTATTCAGATCTAGTATATTAACAGGAGTATATGATTCAGATAGACATGAGTTGCCCATGAGGATGGAACCTAAGACAACAAATTGCATTGTGTAAGACATCCCGTCAAATTAAACACAAATTTAACATTACTTTTTATTCATAGCAATATTTATAGCAATTATTGTTTTAGTATACATAGGTATACCACAAAATAATACCTTTGTGGCATTAATATATGTAAAAAATACTTAGCAATAAAATTAATATCAAGTAGTATATAGTCTATGAAATATCATTTAAAACCTTTACTTCACTTTATTAGTGTGTATGGAAATTATGATGGAAGGCATTATCCCAACAGTGAGATGTGTCAAGGTACAAAGTAATCATAACAAATTTAATTTCTATGGAAATAAGAGCTGAATAGAAAACTGTTATAAATTCTGAAAATATCACAATAACATTATATAATACCCTAATCTAAAAGGAAGACGATTCAGTCATATGGTATAAATATAACAATCTTACAATAGTTATATATATATAATACAATAGTTCCGTAAGGCACAACAAGGCAGGAATTATCACCATCAATATTGCTTTAGATTACTAATAACAATTAAATGCTAGGTTTTATGTAATGATCATACTATCAGTATGGTATATTTTGATATCAAGCTAACATTTCATACGTATATGAAATCAATCATCATAATATTATATTTGAACTAATGTGCATTTGATAGTTCAATAAAACATTGTATAAAAATATATTAACATGTTCTGTTGTTTAGTATACTAAAATGTATTTAACCCTCCACTCCAAACTAGTCATTGTACATTCCATCCAGTAAAAAGTCCATCCTCTTGTAATGTCTGTTCTTCCATGCTTCTCGTCCGCGCCTCAGGGCCATGAAGCCTAATACCGCAAACATTGGTACAACTAATATTGTAATAACTAATGGCATTATCATGCCAGGATGTTTGTTTGAGCTCATAGTGCTGACTTTATCTTTATTCGGGGATGGTATCTGGTCATTAACTATAGTCTTTGATGACGATTTCACAGATGTTATTGTGATCTGATTTTCATCATCAGGGTCAGGCAGAGCTTCATATGACAAGACTAAAGGCTTGTATATTTTCGTTTTATTTAAACCCTCAGTTAAATTCTGCTCTGCTGCTGATGTTTTGTTTTTTAAAAGTATTTTGTTGATCTGTGGACTATTTTGAACTACTGTATTTGACGATATAGTAACATTGTTCCCTTTATTATTGCTCAGCTGAATATGACTTAATTCTTTATTAAGCTCTGTGGTGTTCTTGTTCTTGACTGAATTAGAGGTCAATGTAAAGTTTTTTATTGGTTCAGGGGCAATTTGTTTGGTTTGTAAGTCTACTGAGGTATTTGTGGATTTGTCTTCAGATGTTGGCAATCCCACTCCATTTCTACGGGCAATAGGCTTCTCCTTTTTAGTACCTATCTCTTCATCTAAATTACTGAGAATTTCATACTCCTTTGGCAGTGTCAAAGGTGTATCAGGTGATATAGAGCCTCCTTCACTTACCAATGTAAAGGTTGTTTTATTGTAAATGTCTTTTTGAAATCCTTTAACAACTGCTGTTTTGTTAAGAGCCTTTTCATTTTGAGGACTTGAGCCAGCATATAACACTGGAATAATAAAAATATAACACCACAAAATACAAAGCATATTATCGATATGTATAATATGCTGGATATGTGATAAACGTTAAAAAACACAAACTATTAGTGGAATCGTGAATAAAACATTGTAGAGAAGTTAACAATAGTAAATTTTATGCGTGTTGTTATTGCGAAATTAAACGAACGAGGCAACGATTAACAAAATGAAATAAGAATAAGGATGTTCACAGTTCATTCACGATCCGACTGATCCGAATATATACTCAATATCCAAATGATTGGAACGTGTCAAACACACCAGTGGTCCTTTCCTTTTTCAAAAACTGCTACCCGTAAGTTACGCAATGTGGAACGTATTTTCTGAGGCACTGTGATCATTCGCGTCACCCATCTTCCACTGATTTTTGAGAGATTATGATGTTCATGAAAAATAGTGTGTATAGATATAGTTATAGATATAGATGGGATATATACCTCTGCACATATTTTAAACTTTATTCGGGCATCTTCGAGTATTTTTTTTTCTCACCTTGTTCTCGTTTTCCTCTGTAGTGACGCCGCCCGAACAAAGGTCATTTTTAAGACTTTCTCTGCCTCTGTATTTGAAATAAGCTCAACATAACTGGGTGCCTTTGGAACGGTCATCGAGTGAAATCCAGTCATATCCGTGAATGAATCCGTTATGTTAAGTTAAGAACATGTTGAATAAAATATTTATATATTTACTCCATGAATATCATAGACGTAATCCGAATGTATCTAAAATATATACACGGATACAACCCTATAAAGTAAATTGATTTGTGGTGATGAATGAACGAATGACGTTCACACTACTTGTCAATTAAGTAGGTACCTACTTTTCAGTCACGTATGGACGTAATACGTCTATATACGTTAGTATATTTCGTCTATGTTCAAGTTTATTTTTACTCTTCAGATGGATATGTATATTTGTCCTGTAAGTTGTCATAAAAAATTAAAAATTAGCAAAATTCACTTATGTGGCCAAAAAACTAGTGTTCATGTCATGCATAAAATATAACAGAAATGCCACCATTGTTGACTTGACTGGACTTGACATTGCCGACTTTCAAATGACATAAAAACAATCAATTTACCAATAAAAATTAAGTAATTGAAAGAGACTGCAGCACGAAATTATATTTAGTGCGACTAAAATTAAAATGTGGTGTATTACTGAGTCTTCTTAGTCAGTATCACTTGTTATATAGTGATTGAAAGATGAGGACGCGCAGCAATTCGGGGGTGCGTCTAGACTTTTATCAGAGGGTAGTTCACAAGCTAATTTTAGATCATCAGCAACCAGTGACAGGTCTATTCCCCGCGAGTCCACAAAACGATCATGCCTGGATCAGGGACAATTTGTACTGCATATTGGCAGTATGGGGGCTTTCCATGGCGTTTAAAAAAATTGCCGATCAAGATGAAGATCGCGCCAAGACATATGAATTAGAGCAAAGCTGTGTCAAGCTTATGAGAGGTGATTAACTTTTATATTTAAATTATACTTAATTAAATTATTTCATCTTACTCTATCCAATCTTCATTATTATTTCAGGTCTACTAACGGCCATGATGCAACAAAAAGACAAAGTGGAAAAATTCAAGACTACACAGCATCATTTGGATTCACTCCATGCCAAGTATTCGTCGACCACTGGACGAACTGTTGTCAAGGACACGGAATGGGGCCACCTCCAAATTGATGCCATTTCCTTATATTTGCTAATACTTGCTCAGATGACTGCATCTGGCCTGCAAATTGTATTCTCTTTAGATGAGGTTGCATACATTCAGAATTTGGTTTTTTATATTGAGTCAGCATATTGCACTCCTGACTATGGTATTTGGGAGAGAGGAGACAAGACAAACCATGGCTTGCCAGAACTCAATGCAAGCTCAATAGGCATGGCTAAGGCTGCACTTGAAGCTATGAATGAACTAGATCTGTTTGGAGCCCGTGGTGGGCCTTCAAGTGTCATTCATGTGCTAGCAGATGAAGCCCAAAAGTGTCAAGCTGTGCTACAGTCTATGCTGCCCAGGGAATCCAACAGTAAGGAAGTAGACTCTGGCCTTCTGTCTATCATCAGCTACCCAGCGTTTGCCGTTGATGATCCACAATTGATTGCCAAGACAAGAGATACTATAGTCTCCAAATTACAGGGAAAATATGGTTGCAAAAGGTTTCTCAGAGATGGGCACAAAACTCCCCGGGAAGATCCAAACCGGCTTTACTATGAACCATGGGAACTTAGAATGTTTGAGAATGTTGAATGCGAATGGCCTTTGTTCTTCTGCTATTTAATTCTTGACTATTGCTTCCAAGGTGATAAAACACATGTTAGTGAGTATATGCAAAAACTAGAGAAGATTATGATAAGAAAAGATGATGGAATTAAGCTTGTACCAGAATTGTACTCTGTACCTGCTGATAAAGCCGACCTAGAGCAAAGTGATCCAGGTAGTCAGGAGCGTGTACCACTGGGCAGATGCCCATTTATTTGGGCACAGTCCTTGTACATACTTGGGAAGTTATTGCAAGAGGTAAATATACATCTTACTAATATTATAAATGTGAAAGTTTGTAAGTTTGGATGTTTATGTTCTTTCACGGCAAAACAACTGAACCGATTAGGCTGAAAGTTGTTGTGATGGCTTATACCTAGGAATAGGACATAGGCTATTTTTTTTTATACCTGAAAATTCAAAGTTCTAATATTATAAAGTATGATGCTCTTTCACGGCATATTGGCTGAACCAATTCTATAAAAGGCAGGAAAATCTAACACTTTTTTGCACAAGCTACTTTTTTGAACTCCACGCGGGCGAAGCCGCGGGCATAAGCTAGTTTATTATAATTCTACCCTTCTTCCTATACTATTGTAAAGAGTTTTGTAAGAATGACAATGATTGCAGGGGTTACCCTTTTCTGATAATTTCTTTCATTAATGTTCATTGTCTTAGTGACAGTGCATTCACTGTTTTTTTTAATTCATATAAATACACTCTTAAAGTACACTAACTGTTTTTCATATTTAACACAATTGGGTGATGCTTGATGGTGATGAGCATGATGATTTATAATCTATAGTCTTCCTCAATTAATGGGCTCTCTTTGCAAAAATGTTTTTTCTAATATGATTATGTATGCCTTAACATTAGCATGTTCAAACAGACAAACTCTAGCTCTTTATATTATTAGTTTTTAGAGATATCTCTATTTCCTTCTAATGCATATTTATATTTGTAGGGTTTCTTGGCAGTAGGTGAGTTAGACCCTCTGAACAGACGCTTATGTTCAGAAAAGAAGCCTGATGTAGTGGTACAAATTGTGATACTAGCTGAGGACAATGAAATCAGAGACAAATTGCTTGAATATGACCTTCATGTACAAACTATCAGTGAAGTTGCTCCTATTGAAGTGCAGCCAGCAAGGGTTTTGAGCCATCTATACACATATTTAGGTAAAAAAAAATTTTTTGTATATAATTACAGGCCTATGCCCAGCAGTGGGATATACTAGGTTAACAATAAATAATACATAAATTAATCTCTATACATCCTCTGTTACTTTAAAACACTATTTTTTCAGTATAAAATGTATCAATCATTTTCTCTATTCAACATGTAGACAAAATTTCATGATGATTGGTTGAGTGCTCAAGATGCAATGCATAACAAACAATTCAATTCGCTCATGCATTTATTATTATTTTTTATTTTTAATGTACTTAACATTTAAATAATACAGAAGCCGTGGTGGTCCAGTGGTTTGTGTAGTCGCCTGCAACACAAAGATTGAATGTTCGAATCCAGACTGTACCAATGAGTTTTTCTGAACTTACAGTGATTACTCACAACGTGAGAGAAGGGAAACCAGGATACGTTTGAGAAAAGATTTTAAAGCGTATGCATAGTCGTGCTTGAGAAACAGCAATAAGCTCGCGGTGATGGAAACTGTCACGTCGGCACCTAAAATATTTCTCCCTCTAAAAGTGGGTGGCGGCACTACACGTATCTTGGGGGACTAGTGGGAAGGCATAAAGACATATCAAATAATACGGACTTATTTGTCTTTTGTTTTCAGGTAGAAACAAAAAGTTAGGCCTTTCAGGTAGAAAGTCGCGCGACGTTGGCATACTCAGTACTAGCAAATTGTACTCATTGAACGATCGCATCTTTGCCTTCACACCACAGGTATGTTTACTTGCTTGCACTCAATGGTGATGGAATGTGATTATCGACTTCTCTTCAAAATGCATTTTATGTTACTTAATTTCTTTCAATGCACTAATATATTTTTTTTATTAGTTTTCTGATATGAAGCGTTTCTACATTGCTTCCGACTATGAACTGATGGTTGACACACTCAAAGCTGAGATTAATTTCTTGAAATCCTCTTGGCAAAACCTTCTCGGAAGACCTCTTGTTGTCTTGACTTTGAATCAAATGTACTTAGGTATTGTTTTATTTTTGCTATTGCAATTTTATTCATTCTTTGTGCTTGCATTACCCTTTTCTACATCCACTAAATTGTACTACCTATATTAATTTTCTATTCTAACATTCATTTTATGATTAGTGTGTAGTTTTGAATGGCTTTTTGTTTATAACACACTTGTTTAATTGTTTTCATGTAGGTATATGGTTTTATAGTTCTATAGTAGAATTATATTTACGACATTATTGGTGTCATCATAAGATAAAATGGCATGGAATATTTTGCTGATGGACAATATATGTATTTCATCTCCTTATAGGCACACCTGTTCTGCAGGGCGATTCATTAATTAAGGGTCCCGAGTGGCAGGGCGGGATCTCAAATACTCACGCCCGCTCTACACGCCCCTATACTATACCGAAAATTATAAATTAAAAATCTTTACTTTACGTCCAAATTATGCAATAAATCGTACGTAAAACCAGACAAAATCTAACTAGTCTAGTCTGAGAAATCTTATGTGCTCTTATATAGGGGTAGGGGCAGCCCAAATCGTCCTTACATAATTAATGAATTGCCCCTAATGTCATTAATAGATTACTGTAGTTGACCGAATCAGTGATAACCAGCATGGGTGTGGTGTGCCATAGAACTTTGACTACGAGGAGTACTACATGTCGCGCGACCCCGCGTTGCTCGCCAGTACTTTCATGGCGAACGTCGCCTTTCTCGGCATGAGCTGGAAGCAGATGCTGGGTCGGCCCACGATCACGTTACTGGCCACGCAGTATTTGTTAGGTAATCTATACAAACATACTATATAAAGACTAACAAGTTTTTGTTAAATATATATCAAATCAATATTGTATTCACTGAAGTCTTAAAGTTTAACTATTAAATATTATAAAACAAAAGTCCCCCAACCACAGTGGTGTAGCTAACGGAGGGCTAGACAGGGCAGTTCCTCGGGGCCCCCAAGCTCGGGAGGGCCCTCAGTCTCTGGCTTACAAACTATACAGTGAACTAGTAAACATTTCTCCCACATTCGGAATATAAATAAACCGGATTCTATGCGACTTTAATAATGGCAACATTATAATTTTGGTTTTTAATATTATTATGGAGTCGATTGTGTTACGACGAATCTGGAGTACGTCGAATTTGGAAAACGACGAATACGGAACAAACGATTTTTAATAGTATAGTTGGGGCCCTAAGTTATATCTATTTGTCTGTATATTCGTAATGCACTCCTTAATTACTTAACGGGTTTTTATGCAGGTTTCACCAAAAGTCAATAATTCACGAGGAAGGCTCAGGTGTACGATTTTTAAAGATTTTGTGTAAATTGCTTCAAATATGGTGCGAATTATTGAAAATGTCGGAAAAAGACAATTCACTTGGGAGCTTTCATCGAAACAATATAAAAAAAACGATATCTGGTACCGAGCGAAGCTGGGGCGGGTCGCTAGTTTTATATACTTAGGTGTTTGTTTATAGATTTACTTTATGTATGTAGTTACTGGGCTAGGTTGCCGGTGATAATGTTGTCAGTTTATGACATGTTATCTGCCAACTGATCCAAAAATGCAAAACTATGCCAAAGCAAACTTATTTCGAGATACGTGATTGAGAAACAAACTCGTGGACACTTAATCCGGCGAATAAACGGTGGGGTAGGCGTGAAGATATGTGTATATATGTATATTGTTTAGAACATTTTATTGCCATGTAGGACTCTTGGAATAGATAGGCTGCTTATTGTAGTCGGCTATGGATCATATACCGTTGTGTTACTTACTCTAGGGAGCAATGATCATTGAAGCAAATAAATTTACGGCACACAGCCGCAGTTCCATCCGCGTTTCTAAAAAAATATTATATTTGTTTCCTTCTGCATAAATAAGAAAAAGAGTATTGTTTTAAAACTGACTTTGGAACATAGATATGTTGTCCTGTCAACTTATCTCTCTAATATTAAGGAGTCTTGAATAATTGCTCATATCTGCTGCTAATAAATATCCATTATTTATGATGTTATAAGTTAGGAAAGATGTGTGATATTTTTACAATGGTATTATTATTTTAATTCAATGGTGCAGGCAGTTTAAAACTAATAAATACTACTAATATATGTATAACTATAAATATACTAATATAGTACAATCATCAAGTCATCAATAACTTAATCATTATCTCATCATATCATTCCCCTCGCTTTGAAGCTAACTTGCACATATGTATCAAAGTAATGCAATTTAAATAGGCAATATATTTACAGACCAGGGTAGGATTCCAATGGCAATGATAACTACAATGAAGAAACTAAAATCGGGTTATATAAACGGTACTAGAGTGACTCTCGGTAATCTGGGCGAATTCTTGAGTACTTCGGCTATCACCAATTTGAGTTTCTTAGGCAGTCAAGAGGAAGGTTACCCTGACAGTAAGTACTGTTTTTTTTATTTTTGGTAGTTGGCTTTGTGTTGAAACTACCTCCTTTATGTGATACCATATTCATTTTAAAATCACTGCTACTCAAGGATATTATTCAGTAAATTTAAAAATAATATTATAATATTTACTATGATGTGCACAACTGTTATGTTTAATGTTGCCGTGTTAAATAATTGATTGTATTAAGCGGTTGATAGGCAAACACCATACAGTAATTCCTAACTATCTTATTGGTATCTTATATTTTTATACTACCCAGAAATCCCAATATTAATCTGTTTTCCTTGCCAATTCTAAACCAAATAAAGTTGAAGATAATTAAGGCCAAAACCGGAAGTTAGTGTAGTATGTATCTAGTGTATTATATTTATTAAGGAATTTCTAAAATTGTGCATGTAGTTCTATGGTACCCCCCAAATAATTTTATCCCGGACATATAAACAGATATAAAACACAAAATATTAATAAAAATAATATATTATTACAGAATTAAATCCGCAAGTGCAAAGTTACCTAGAAGAGCATTTACTGAAATCGTTAAGCGTAAAGCTTAGCGTGATAACAAAGCCGAGTGGATTCAAGAATGCGCGCGTGCTGCGCCGGCGCATGTCCGTCCGTGGCGCCATCAAGAAAACTAGATCGATCAACGTGGACTGTGAGTAACTTGTAATAAGACACTGTGAGAAGAGGTTTCTAGTAGTCTGGATCTAGGTCATGTAGTACTTGATATACATAGTTCTTAACTTATTTACTGAGAGGTATAAGATTATGAACTTATATGTTACTGGATTTTGTTTCGTGTCTAGTCTATTAAGTCTCTTTATACTTACTGCTATATGCTTGCTTATATTAGTATCGTTACAAGTGCATCAGTTTATTATTGCCGCAATCAATTAGCCGCTACTATTATCTAGTCTCCTTAGGCGGTAGGGAAATCCACCGCTTGACACAGCTCAAGTACCTACTTTGCGCACTTTCAAGCGGTAGGATCGATCAGTGTAGTGAGTTATCACATGACAAGCTAAGCTGAAATAAAACCTTCGTGGAAGAAAATTAAAAAAACATTTACGCCACGGTTTGATCTAGATATTGGCGAAATGTTGGTGTAAAACGCGAAGGGGAAACGCATACCTTAGGGGATCCTTATGGAAAGGCGTGATGAACGTGACTTTATCAATAAAGTATGTATTTTTACAGCGGAAACGCTAGGAATGGAGGGAGAGTGCGTTGGACATGTATTAGAGCGTAAGCCATCGTGGCTCGACGTGGATCCATCGTCTGGACGGAGCCCGTCACCTGAGGAGGCCAGGAAGAAGGCCTTTACCAAGTAAACTACCCTAGTAATATTATACATTCGAAAGTTTGTGAAGATGTTTGTTCCTCTTCCATGCAAATACTACTGAACGGAACTGGATGAAATTTGGCACAGGGATAGATTATGAGCTGGATATGTTTTACTCCAGGAAACATCTACCAATGAATTCAAAGCAATTGAAATCGCGAGGTATCACTAGTATATTTTTTCAAAACCGTGCAATAGTCTCGCTATCTGTCATGTTGTGACCTAAATTTTAATTTGACGGTTTATAAGGTATAACTTTTGACAAAATTACTGGACTGTTGGGGGATCTCCGGTACTGTACCATCCAACGGAACATCGATAGTATGACAGCGTCCTGAACAAACTTTATCGGCTTTAACCAGAGATACACTTTATATCTCTGGTAAAAAGACCTGTACTATACTGTGCGCAACTTGCCTGCCTTCCTGGGGCGCCTTGTGAGAAGACGAAAAGTTTATAGTACTTAAAATTCTAGGGGCACATCCACAACCAACCTTGGTGTTGTTACGCCTGCAATCGAAGTGACTAAGCCTACGAGACCTTCTCCGCCGAAAGGGGAAGGTAAGTTCTATATAAATAATGTTTTTATACCCGCTATTTCGATGAATAACGTACAAAGCCAAAGAAGAAGAAATCTGGAAAATGATGGACGTCTCATCAAAATGAAGCTCCTCACAAAAAATTTGCTTGATAGTAATCAAGTGCAAAAATGGTCCCTGGGATCCTGGGCTATAATATTATAAATGCTGAAAAGTTTGAGGGGACGTTTGTTCCTCTTTCTCGGAAAAAATACTGAACGGAATTTGACACAGAGATAGATTTATTAACACATAATATTTTATATACCAGAAAAATACTTTTACCAATTAAATCAAATCCTACACGGGTGAAGCCGAGGGGCACAGCTATTACATATATAATTCTATTCATTGCAGGCGTAATAAACAGGAATGTCCCATCCGTCACGGTCCGCAACCGCACCACGTCGGAATCTCAGAATTTAATCTACGCAGAGCAAGAAACAGATGAGCTAATCACCATGCTGCGAGAGACTGAGAGCCTGGACGAACAGGGAGACATACTACAGTACTTGGTGGACACTCAGGGACTCGACTTTAATACTGGTTTGTACTGCTTACCTTAAGCTTAAGGGGTAAACAACCGCTCAAAAACATAACCCTTCCTTTTGCTTCGGGTAAAAAAGGGGAACTAGTGTTGGAAAACTGAGGAAAAGAAACGTAACGAAAGTATGTATGTATGTTCGCGGGAGTTCTTCGAAAACGGTGGTAGCAATAGTTTATACTATTGTAGGTACTAAATATGCCCCGCAATTAATAAGTTCTTGAGATTAGCGCGAGTCAATGTATGTTATACAGGGTAATCTATACTAATATTATAAATGTGCAATTTGAACGGATCGATGTTTGATATTTATTCACGCCAGGACGTCTGAACGGAATATGAGAAAGTTTGGCGCAGGAGGATGGTGGTGGTGGAAACAGAGGATATGTTTTTTGATGATGAAAAACTTTCCACGAACGTTAAGGCTGAAGCAATTAAAGTATAAATAATCGAATTTATAGCGGGTAAAACGCGCGACACAGTAATTAAAATTTTTGCCATATCCTAATTCATATCGCATAATATGTGGAGACCTGGCGCTCTACTGTCTGCCGATCCCGGGATGGTCCCTCTTGAAGATATGTGTGTATGTATATGTGAAGTAATATAATAACAAACAGGTATGCTGGAAAACGGGAAAATAGTGACAGTGAAAGACCTGCTCAAATCGCTGTACGAGAAGGCCTGTACCCAGAAGTTGTGGGGGCTCGTACGTCACACCGCGGGCATGCTGGGCAAGAGAGTGGAAGACCTCGCCAAAGCTGTCACAGATCTACTTGTGCGGCAGAAGCAAATTACCGTCGGCATGCCTCCTAACAACGAGCACACCATCACAGCACCACTGCCTGAGAACGAGCTGAGACAACTGATACACTCGGTGAGGTTTTGAATAATTTACAATAAAGCTATATGGTGAATGTAAACAAATTAAAAAACCTGCCGGCAATGAAATATGTACCTTATAGAATTTTCCTTAGCGTACGGTGTGTTTAAGAAGTGTGTGAAGAGATTTTCGCAGCGTTCACAACGGGTGCTGTTTGGACTTAATTAGGCAAACGTCCTTAGGCGGCGGTAATCGCTTGGCATGCCATACCTAGCCGGTCGTATGGTTGTATGTGCTAGAAAAAAAATTTTTTTTAAGCAATTTACACCCGTCTGTCTCCTGGCACAAGCCTAGGTGTGCGCTAACGTACACCTGTGGCTTTACACATATATGTATACTACAGGAACTTGACACTTGATAAAGCTTTGATATTTGTTGCAAGCAGTCCTTTCGTCACGAAAAACACGAACATGGACATAATAAGGTATTATTGAACATATTTTGATATAATGTATGTGAAACCTAACTACTATCTGTCTGAATGGATTTACGATGGTATTAAAGGATGTATTACTGATAATTAATAAGTAAGAGAAGTTATATGTACTGGAAAATTATGTATCCAATCGTGGAGATTTAAAGAAGAGGGAGAATAGATTCCATATGGCATTGCACCGTCAACGACACGCCCAAACAATTGTTGGTCTTGTTGCACGCACAAGCGTACACAAATATATTATTAACCTGCTCAATTCGACATAAATATATTAATAACCTAAATAAACCTTCATGACATGTTATATCATATGTCCTGCAGGCGTATGGCGACGACGAAAGTACAGCTATGTTGACTCAAGAGCTGCTGGTCTACTTGGCTATGTTCATCCGCACTGAGCCGCAGCTCTTCTTAGAGATGCTGCGCCTCAGGGTCGGCCTCATCATACAAGTATATTTACAATTTGTCTCTTATTACACATACATACAATAATGTATTATATTTTGCGGAGTCTAGAGTACATACTCCTTAAGCAAGCTAATAAAAACGTATTAGGATTAAAAAGATGTCAAACCATACAATGTTTGGTTGTTTGAAGATGAATTGGATGCTGGAATTGGCTTGAACCCAACTCGTATATTTTGTAAATATTATTACGTAATTGAATCGGTATTGAATGAACGAAAGTCAATCTGACATTTTGTTTCTGGAAATTTCAACTGTTTTAACCAATATTTTTCTTGTTTCCCATATGGAAAAAAAATTACATGGAAACGTTCCCGACTCCATGGCTGGAAATAACTTTTGGAAATCATTATAACAGGGAAGCGACCTCTACTACAGGGAAGTTGTACCATACATCTCTGCCCTTACCCTACTGTGCCTCTTGAAGGTGTAAAGATATAAAATAATATTTATTTTCCAGGTCATGGCCACGGAGCTGTCTCGCACGCTCTCCTGCGATGGCGAAGAAGCGTCTGAACATCTACTCAACCTTTCTCCGTTCGAAATGAAGAACCTTCTCTACCACATTTTAAGTGGAAAAGAGTTCGCTATCAACAGTGGTATGTATTTTGAACCATAATGCATTAGAAATACACATCATAATCAATAAACCGACATGTGTCATTATTATTTATTTTATTTCCAGCGAATTCATTGCTAGTTATAAAGGATAGAATCGAAAAGACCAGAGGCGAGTTTATTGCAACCAACATTTGTTTGTTCGCGTTATTTATGTGTGTTTCCTGTGTGTACAATAGATTATTGGCGACAAGATATATACATACATATCATCACGCCGAGTCCCTAACGGGGTAGGCAGATATAATACAATAATAGATACAATCTATATATATAGGAGATCCCATTTTTGAACTCACTCATCACGAAATCTCAGGAACTATAAGGCCGATTGACTTGAAATTTGGTAGGGGTATTCCTTACGCGGTGTAGAGGACTACTAAGAGAGACTAAGAACGGATGATTAGAAACTCAACTTTTTTTTAAAAACACTTTTTTAAAAACTCCTTTAGGGGAAGCAATAGTTAAAAAACGTGTTTTGTTTTTACTTCTTCACCCGGGCGAAGCTGGGCGGGACAGCTAATAATATATAAAGGGATAATATATACAATAACATATAAAGGATTTTTTTTATAAAAAAAAAAAGAAGAAGTAAGACAAGGTATTTTGTCGTCTTCGTTCGAAGTTGAACAATTCAGTACAACTCTTAATCTTAATATAAAATTTTCGTTTTTCTATATTTACGCTATTCCATAATCTAGGTTCTATACATTCAGCGTTCTTATACATAAATACATATCGTCACGCCGAGTTCCTAACAGGTTAGGCAGAGCGAGTAGAGCGCCAGTTCTCTCTAGACTCATATACTTCTTTAGTTTTTTCTTATCGTCAATAAAATAACGTCAATACTAATCTTGTTAGAATGTTCACATTGTTTTGCATTTTTATTGCTTTGAATCAATGTCCTTGTTGGTTTGCCCATTTTTTTTATTCATAGACTATAATTAATTGTGTTGTCCCATAATGTATGTAAATAACTCATTATGTTTTGTTTACGTACCAATTCATATAAAGTCTGCCAGAAAAATAGAAGTCCTTGTAGAATATATTGGATCTTATCTAAAGAAACATCTACAGATTAAAAAGCGATTGCAACGCCCTCCTTGCAGGGTCTTTATATTTCTAGTCGGACTTTACGCTTGTTACTTTGTTTTAGTACTTTACTATATATTTAACTATATTTCTTATATTAGTAGGTCGAGGCGGCAACTTTTCTATAGTGAGCAACAAGTCTAACCGTTTTGGGAAGAAATCGCAAATTGTTCTGGAAGGGCAGTCTCTACAGGGCAATATTGATGACGGTATGTATATATTTCCATTCGCATTGAATGTGCCGTTGTATGTAGATGTACCATACTTTGGTCTAGCAGTCAGAGATCGTGGCTACGTAACTTGAGGTTGCGGGTTCGATTCCCGCTGAGGGCTAGCTATTTGTTCCTTAGTCTTGGATATCTATTTATCTATAAATAATAATGTACATATATCGTTGACTTGTTCCTATAGTACAAGCTTTGCTTAATTTGGTTCTAGGTTAATTTGTGTGGAATTGTACCAAGTTATATTATTAAAGTACTACTCTATTTGTGTGTATATATATCTATATATATCTATCCTAAGTTGTTCTAATGTGTACCTTTATCTCTCACAGCACCAAGTACTGAGCCTGATAGGCAAGGCCAGTGGTTACGTCGCCGTCGTTTGGATGGAGCCCTCAATCGCGTGCCGAGGGACTTTTATCCCCGCGTTTGGGGTGTACTGGAAAAGGTTTGAATAATTATCGCGTATATTATACGCCGTATATATTTGTCTATTCATACATACATCACTACGCCAAGTCTCTCTATGGTTGGGCAGGGATATTAAAGCGTCAGTTCGCTCTAGACTTACAGACAGCTTTATTCGATGAATATTTTCAAAGTGTATTCATATACCACTGTGGTGGCTAACAAACACGCCGCTTGCTGATGGTAAACGGATATCGCAGCCTATGGCGATGCCGGAGCCATAATTAATGTAGATTATGTATGTATAGTCGTGCTTGAGTAACGGCGATGGACTCGCCATCTGTCACGTTGGCACCTAATATACCTCTGGCGGAAAGTGGGTGCGTGGGTATTACCTATACACCTCTGCCTACCCCTTCGGGGACCCTTGTGGGAAGGCGTGAGGATATATATATGTCGGAGAAACACTTTTCTCAACGACATCGTCTACAGTGGTTGAGGACTTGGTGGGCGTCATGAGGGTAAAGTGCGAGCACAAACACGATGATTACAGTGTTCACAATATTTAATTACGTTAATTCACACAAAATCAGTTACACATTCAAGCCGATAACTAATAGCCAGAAAGAGAAATTATTAAGACCGAGCAGTGAGTTCAAAGCGACACTTGTTTTACACCACTAGCGAACCAACCTCAAGGACCCAGCTCGATCCGTCTTCACTTCACGACACGACTCTCTCATAAGTGTTCAAACGCCTTGTAAAAAGATGGCGCCTCGACCTCACTCAAGCCCCGCGCTCTGCTCTGATTGGTCATTACTTAAATTACAATAATAATATTATTTAGTCTAGAAAAACGTAACTTATAAAGCAAAATCAAATTAAAAGTTATTAGAAGTTTTTACAATTTCAATAAACACTAAATATAGCACAATATGCGTTAAACAGTAATTCAGTTGACAATGGCTACTTAATAACTTCCTACTTTAAATATAATCACAAATCCGTTTTCAGAAACATGTTCTAGGCTTTACAACAATGTAAAAATTCGTATTAAATTATATTAAGATTTCTAAAATGTGTTTACGTGATAAAGAGACAATTTTATGCAGTATCGTACAATCAACCATAGACTACTATTAGTATCAATCAACAAGCAACTCCTTCAATGGCTTCCTCCGACACGGCCGTCCTGACATATCACACGCCCTCGTGTGATGTTGAAGGCCGCGCATCATCATTATCTGAAATAAGATAGTTTGGTATAGTTCGGCCACTCCTGACCAAGAAAATATCAGAACCTTAATAACCTCAGTGCTACACATCTTCAAGTGCGTAGTTTAATCACACTATTAATAACAATAACAACCATATGGCCACCTCGCCCTTAACTAGTTTCACTTTCAATGGCCACCTCGCCCTTAACTAGTTTCACTTTCAATGGCCACCTCGCCCTTAACTAGTTTAACTTTCAATGGCCACCTCGCCCTTAACTAGTTTCACTTTCAATGGCCACCTCGCCCTTAACTAGTTTCATTTTCAATGGCCACCTCGCCCTTAACAAAACTATGCCAAACTTTAACTATCTACTTGGTACTAAAATACCTTAGATAAAATTACTACGCTTTATCACACGATAGTACACTTATGATCAGTCATTCGAACAGAAGGTATTATACGAAAATCTTACCATCACAGTCATCTGAGAGACACGGATCCAATTCGGTTGGGATATAAGAATGGGGAAGTGGACGTATGCGGTCTCTCGCGTATTTGTAAGTGCGATTACAACTTAAACTTTTGAGATGATACCTATCACCGTCCAGTATTTCAATTACTTCAAAGGGTCCTTTATATTTAGCATCTAATTTTGTTTGATTCCGGTCGTGGTTTTCTATTAAAACGTAATCCCCCACAGAAAACGATATGACTTTTGCCTTGTTTCTATCAAACCGTGCTTTATCAAGACATGCGTTTGTTTTTATAAGCCTATCGGCTTGTTCTCTAACCTCTTCGACGTCCAGCTCAATCTCATGATCGTCTACTGTTACCAAATTTAACGGTCTAGCTACTCTACCTATTAGCAGTTCCAGAGGGCTTGCTTTAGTCACTCTATGAATAGTGCTGTTTATAGAGAGTTGGACATCGTCTAAAGCGTCCTGCCATGACTTATCTGGGCTTGTTTCTACGACTGTTAGCATGTTTTTGAGTGTACTCATTAAGCGCTCTACTTGGCCATTCGCGCGGCAAGAGCCTGTTGCTATTAGGTGTAAATGGATATTGTGACTTGCGCAAAAATCCTTGAAATCTTTGTTAGCAAAACACCTGCCTTGATCCGCGATGACACGGACTGGGGTCCCGAAGAGAGATATGGACGTTTTAAGAGCGCTGATCGCACTATCGGTGTTAATTCTTGTGGAATGCCTGAGTAACACATACTTAGTAAAAGCGTCTACAAGGACAAAAACATATTCCTTTTGATCGTTTTTGCCACTGAGCTTACCTGTGGCGTCGATGTGGATCGTGTGCCAAGGTATATTAGTTTTCGGTATAGGATGTAACTCTATCTGTTGTTTACCACTTCGTGATTTGGCTACTTTACATGTTATGCAATTTTCAACAAATTTTCTGACGTATTTAGTCATATTTGGAAACCAATAATGTTGGTATACCTTTTCTAACGTTTTATCCCATCCTAAATGAATAATAGATTCGTGAATATGGTTTATAACCGACCAGCGAAACGCTCTAGGTACAATTGGAAGCCAAATATTGCGATTGTTCCTTTGAATTTTTCTGTAGAGAACATTTGATCGCATTTCGTAGGTTTTACAACTCTCTAAATCCAAATCGTCGCTTTCAAGTTTACTAATGATTTCATTACATTCGGGGTCTCGCCGTTGTTCCGCTTGTAACCAGTTAGAGGATAGCTCAGCTATATTGACGCGTTTCTCCACTACGTAATTTTCTCTATTTAAACTACGAGTATCACCGGCGGCGATGTTGGTTGTCTCGGGTAAATGATTTCGCGAGAAAAAGTCGACGTGGGCCATTCTCCTGCCTTCCCTGTATTGAATGTCGAAATCAAAGGCTTGGAGGAAGGCCCACCATCGATGCACTCTAGGGGTTAAGTCTACTTTGGCTCTTGACGCTTTCAGCGAATTGCAGTCAGTAACGACCGTAAAAGATCTGCCATACAAATAATGACGAAAGTGCTTCACAGAGTTAACAACCGCTAGTGTCTCTAACTCATAAGAGTGGTATCGAGACTCTGCAGGCGTAGTGCGTTTACTATAGTACTCTACTGGGTGTAATTTTGAGTCTACTCTTTGGAAGAGGATCGCGCCGTAACCTTCACTGCTCGCATCTGTATGTAGCTCTATGGCCAGCTCCGGATTAAAGAGCATCAAAACCGGGGATGAAGTAAGCGTTGATATTATGTCCTGCCGAGCTGCTTCGCACTCTGTGGTCCAAGTTATTTTTGTATTATTGTTGGCTAGCAAACGGTAGAGTGGTGCCATCTTAAGTGAAAAGTTATTGACAAATTGCCTAAAATAAGATGCCAAGCCCAGAAACTGTCTTAGTTGACTAACGGTTTGCGGCGGTTGGGAGTTAGTCAACGCGGTTATTTTGCGAGGATTGGGTCTGATTTCACCCTCTGATATTTCATATCCTAAAAACTGGACCTGTTTCTTTAAAAAGACACATTTTTTCAAATTGAATGAAAATCCAGCATCAGTGAGGGTTTTTAGCACTACTTGTAGACGTTCCAAACCTTGCTCTACACTGTCCGCAGGTATAATCAGATCGTCCATGTAAACGATTGCGTAAGAGTATGCTAGGTCACCTAGAGCTGTATTGATGGCTCTCTGATACACAGAGGGGGCATTTCTTAAGCCAAATGGCATAGCAGTAAACTCATAATGAGCATCAGGAGTAATAAATGCTGTTTTTTCAATTGAATTTGACTCTATATTTATAGGCACTTGATAGAAACCACTGGCCATGTCAAGACATGTGTAAAATCGCATGCCTGCGAGTCTCTGAACTTGATCACCGATTAGAGGCAGGGGGTACCGGTCAGGAACCGTATTGGAATTTAGTTCTCGGTAATCTACGCACATCCGGTCGGTGCCATCGCGCTTTTTCACTAAAAGTATCGGGCTAGCAAAAGGAGACTTGCTTGGTCTAATTACTCCCGCAGACAATAGTTCACTACACTTATTACGTACTATCATTCGCTCTTCCGGACTGAGATGATAAGGCCGCCGTTGGACAATTTTGTTAGGGTCTACTAAATTAATTTCTAGTTCACCTGTTTTTACTCTACTAGTAGGCGTACCTTCAACAAACGAGTCTTTAAAAATGTTTAGGATGTCTAATAATTTTGGTTTAAGATCATCCGGCATATCGGTATCTACGTTACGAAAATCAACCACCGCACTACCTATGTTACAAATGTTGACTTGAGAGGGTTTCTCAACAATAGTGAGTTTATCACTTGTTATATGTACTGATAGCCCTAAAGCCAATAGATCGCGTCCGATCAAAGCGTCGTTATTAAGACAATCATCGGGCACAATGTGGAATAAAATTTCTACGCTATGACCACTAAGACTGACCCCACATAAGATCTGCGAGTCGCATAATACGCTAGATTTTCCTACACCGGTCAAGGTAACAAGTGCATGTTGTAATACACCAACAAGCTTGCGAGAGACGCTCTCTTTAATTAAGGAACAATCAGCACCGGAATCGAAACAAAATGAGAAGCGCTCACCAAATTGAGTGATTATTCCGGTGATAGGTCTCACATCGCACATGTCCACTCGCTTCACGACGCTGGGTGCCGCTGCTAGTGCAACCGGCAATGCCTTCGAGCACCGTGATGCTACGTGACCTTCAACACCACACTTGAAACAAGTGACAGAGGGCCGAGTAGCAACGGCCGTGTTGGGGCGCTCGGAGAACGGAGTTGTTTGCTGCTTGTCTTGTGGTCGGCTGAAACATTCAAAGGATTTATGTCCAAATTTTCCGCAAGAGTAACATTTGCTTGATATGAAACTCAACTTAGGGCGTTTAGTATCATGCGCAGCGCTTGTAACAGTTTTCGCTGCCTCTTGGTAGCTTCTTTTGCGGTAAGAAAAGGCCATCAACTCTCGCTGCATTTTAATGCGGGTAGATATTTCTTCCGAAAATATGTGACGTTGTAATCGCGGCTCGATTTGCCCCATATGTGCAAGTATTAGCGATACCACTATCTCCTCCTTACCTAAACTACCCCAACGTGACATAAGCAGAGTAAATAGACGACTTGAATATGCAGCGAGGCTTTCACCTTCTTGCGGTTTACTATTTAGCGTGTTTAGTATTGTAGCTGCACACGTTTCAAGCTTATCAAAGCGGGAAAGAAAAATTTCCTTAAAATCTATCCATTTCATATTAGGAAAAACTATTTGGGAAAACCATGTTGCGGCTGAACCTCTCATGGCTTTGCTAAGTATAAGGACTAGTTGACTTCCCTGTATATTGCGGTCCGATAAGCAGATGTCCGCCGTTGTTAGCCAAGCACGTGCGTCGCTGTCTGCTACTTCCGGTTCAAATTTAGGCAGCGTGATGGTCTTGTCCTCTGATCTCGGTGGGTTGGATAGCGCCTCCACGAGCAGCCGCATGCTGGTTTGCTGCGCCTCAAACAATGCGCGCCATTCGTCTTCTGCTGGTGTCCGTAGATTTTCATTTTGTGCCGGCACCGATCCCACTTCTGATGTCGGAGAAACACTTTTCTCAACGACATCGTCTACAGTGGTTGAGGACTTGGTGGGCGTCATGAGGGTAAAGTGCGAGCACAAACACGATGATTACAGTGTTCACAATATTTAATTACGTTAATTCACACAAAATCAGTTACACATTCAAGCCGATAACTAATAGCCAGAAAGAGAAATTATTAAGACCGAGCAGTGAGTTCAAAGCGACACTTGTTTTACACCACTAGCGAACCAACCTCAAGGACCCAGCTCGATCCGTCTTCACTTCACGACACGACTCTCTCATAAGTGTTCAAACGCCTTGTAAAAAGATGGCGCCTCGACCTCACTCAAGCCCCGCGCTCTGCTCTGATTGGTCATTACTTAAATTACAATAATAATATTATTTAGTCTAGAAAAACGTAACTTATAAAGCAAAATCAAATTAAAAGTTATTAGAAGTTTTTACAATTTCAATAAACACTAAATATAGCACAATATGCGTTAAACAGTAATTCAGTTGACAATGGCTACTTAATAACTTCCTACTTTAAATATAATCACAAATCCGTTTTCAGAAACATGTTCTAGGCTTTACAACAATGTAAAAATTCGTATTAAATTATATTAAGATTTCTAAAATGTGTTTACGTGATAAAGAGACAATTTTATGCAGTATCGTACAATCAACCATAGACTACTATTAGTATCAATCAACAAGCAACTCCTTCAATGGCTTCCTCCGACATATATATATATATATATATATATATATATCATCGATCACTAATAATAAACTCTCTTTATAAGACATCGATGATATATATATATATATTACTAGTGGTCCCGCCCAGCTTCGCTTGGGAGAAAAAATTAAAGCCACCGACCCAGTGGCGCCACCTATCGGGTCCAATTGTGAATCTAAACCATTCCCAGATCCCCTTGAACACACACAAAAAATTTCATCAAAATCGGTCCAGTCGTTTAGGAGGAGTTCAGTCACATACACACGCACACAAGAAATATATATATTAAGATATATATATTATGTATCTTAGGATTAATTAAATGCATGTCAAAGATAAAATAAGTATTAGAAATATTACGTTTAATTGAAACTCAAAATAAGAATAGGGGAACAAAGGGTGTTTTCTTACGGCTTTATTACCGTTACAGTGCCAAGGATTGGTGATACAGGGCAAGATTCTGCAACCGAATCTGACTCAAGAGATGACGTCCGGAGAGTTGAAATTCGCTCTGGCAGTGGAGACGGTACTGAACTCGATCCCACAGCCGGAGTATAGGCAGCTGGTGGTGGAGGCGCTGATGGTGTTGACCCTCGTAGTGGAGTACAAGGCGGTTGAGAGCCTCGGGGCCGCTATCGGAGTAGAAGCCCTCGTGCATAAAGCCAACCACATATTTCTGGAGGACCAGGTTACGAAACTACCTTTTGTAGATATCTCTATTCCTATCTCGATTTAAAAGTTCTAACTCATCACAAAATTTTATCCCGTTAATAATGGCGACCTACTCTTAATGTTCCCATCCTGGAGTTTCCGATCGATTTGATCTAGGTAGTTGGAACGTGGTCATCCTCTGCCTCTTCTTACACACACTTCCACTTTGTATATCTGTTTTGTCAATCTCTCTTCACGCACCCTTTCTTTATGTCCAAACTAACGTAGCATGCCTTTCTTCATCTTTATAATCACACACTCGTTCAGGCCATTTGATTTGCAGATTCGATTTCGATCGAGAATTTGCCCATTTACCGATAAAACACTCAGTCATTAGTTAATCTCCTCCAAACATTATAACGTTAGTCTGCGCCTGCTTTCAGGCGCAGGCCCTTCTTTATACATTCTGGAAATAAGTACTGTATAATATACAGATGCGTTGTAACGGGGACGCGACTCTGTGCTGCGGCAAGGCGGGCGCGGTGGCGGGCGGCGCGTTGGTTTGCGGCGGGGCGGCGGGCGTGTGCCAGCACTTCTACGACAGCGCGCCCAGCGGCAGCTACGGCACCATGACCTACCTGGCGCGCGCCGTGGCCGCCCTACTGCACGACAGAGTGCCCCACGACGACCCCATCGAGTGCACCATCACTTAGTTATGATCATCAACGCTATTCAATACCATGTCCTCACTTGTCCTCATACCTGGCGCGCGCCGTGGCCGCCCTACTGCACGACAGAGTGCCCCACGACGACCCCATCGAGTGCACCATCACTTAGTTATGATCATCAACGCTATTCAATACCATGTCCTCACTTGTCCTCATACCTGGCGCGCGCCGTGGCCGCCCTACTGCACGACAGAGTGCCCCACGACGACCCCATCGAGTGCACCATCACTTAGTTATGATCATCAACGCTATTCAATACCATGTCCTCACTTGTCCTCATACCTGGCGCGCGCCGTGGCCGCCCTACTGCACGACAGAGTGCCCCACGACGACCCCATCGAGTGCACCATCACTTAGTTATGATCATCAACGCTATTCAATACCATGTCCTCACTTGTCCTCATACCTGGCGCGCGCCGTGGCCGCCCTACTGCACGACAGAGTGCCCCACGACGACCCCATCGAGTGCACCATCACTTAGTGATTTTCATCACCGCTATCCAATACCATGTCCTCACTTGTCCTCATACCTGGCGCGCGCCGTGGCCGCCCTAGTGCACGACAGAGTGCCCCACGACGACCCCATCGAGTGCACCATCACTTAGTTATGATCATCAACGCTATTCAATACCATGTCCTCACTTGTCCTCATACCTGGCGCGCGCCGTGGCCGCCCTACTGCACGACAGAGTGCCCCACGACGACCCCATCGAGTGCACCATCACTTAGTTATGATCATCAACGCTATTCAATACCATGTCCTCACTTGTCCTCATACCTGGCGCGCGCCGTGGCCGCCCTACTGCACGACAGAGTGCCCCACGACGACCCCATCGAGTGCACCATCACTTACTGATTTTCATCACCGCTATCCAATACCATGTCCTCACTTGTCCTCATACCTGGCGCGCGCCGTGGCCGCCCTAGTGCACGACAGAGTGCCCCACGACGACCCCATCGAGTGCACCATCACTTAGTTATGATCATCAACGCTATTCAATACCATGTCCTCACTTGTCCTCATACCTGGCGCGCGCCGTGGCCGCCCTACTGCACGACAGAGTGCCCCACGACGACCCCATCGAGTGCACCATCACTTAGTTATGATCATCAACGCTATTCAATACCATGTCCTCACTTGTCCTCATACCTGGCGCGCGCCGTGGCCGCCCTACTGCACGACAGAGTGCCCCACGACGACCCCATCGAGTGCACCATCACTTAGTGATTTTCATCACCGCTATCCAATACCATGTCCTCACTTGTCCTCATACCTGGCGCGCGCCGTGGCCGCCCTAGTGCACGACAGAGTGCCCCACGACGACCCCATCGAGTGCACCATCACTTAGTTATGATCATCAACGCTATTCAATACCATGTCCTCACTTGTCCTCATACCTGGCGCGCGCCGTGGCCGCCCTACTGCACGACAGAGTGCCCCACGACGACCCCATCGAGTGCACCATCACTTAGTGATTTTCGTCACCGCTATCCAATACCATGTCCTCACTTGTAAAAACTACACCACACACCCTGAACTCTCACCATCATGATAGACCTGTTGAGGCGAAATTTTCTTGTGAGGAGTTCGTGGTACGACTTGATCCAAACAGTGTAATAATGTCCGCTTTTACCATTTTGACAGTACATTCATTGACAGACGAGTGGTAATGACATGTGCCTTTAGAGCCGAACAGAGCTTATCGCCATTCAAATCAGACAATACCACTGATTTGTTTCTCAAAATTAGATCACGCCTAAACGCCCCCTTACTATGTAATAATATAACGCACTTTAGCATATAATTCGAATTTACGTTCCTTGGAAATACTTGCCGCCATGTATTACCACAATAATTTTACTAAAAACCAATGTGGTTTTTAGTACTTGGCCTAAACGAAATATGTAGCACTTATTTTGGTCATCATTACTCAACAAAATTCTTTAACATATGCCAATCACTTCATATTTCAGATAGACATCAATTTTTAGCCCAGACTTAAAAAGCTATTTTGTTTTAATATTATTTTGGCCGGTCTAATAAGTTTATGGCTTCCTGGAAAAATATTATTGTAATTGATTTATGGCAAATTGGTCCATTCAAGGTCTGTTTGATTATACAAATCTTACTATTTTTTATTTAAGTAAGCCGAGTTAATGTCGTGTTCTGTAATGTACAAGCAGAAAATACACGTGTATTGTAGTAGTAGTACTAGTACAAGACGATACGTGCTTTGGTTACGGTTTTTTTTATGTATTATCTCCCGTTTGATGAATAAACAGTGTCTAAATATCCAATATCGAAATACTAACCTTTAGTAATAAGACTATGCTTTTGCAATGCTTTACTGTTAAGTTGTAGATGCGAAAATCCGCATAAATGTAGATATTTCTATTGAATCTTTTTGTAGGTATAGAAATTGATGAAATCAAATAAATTTGCATAGATTTTATGTAGAGCTATAGTATTATTTTTATTATTCTGAGAGTGACCATCTATCATGTTTTCTACAGGGCTTGTATACAGTAACAGTTTTTGAGCTACATAAAAATCCGTAAGTATTATCTGAATTGTCTCAGCCTAGCGAGATATATTGCCATTACATATCTTATTTCACACTGCATTGGAAAGTGATGTATCGATCAACTGTTTTTTTAAGTGTAGCCACGTTCCGCTTCAGCGTAAGCGTGCCTTATTTAAATATATCTGTCACAAATATTGTATAATTATTGTTGTATAGCTAATGTCTTCCTCCAAGGGTCTTTGGATTGTGTAATAACACCCCCTTTTGTGAAACATTTGCTGTTCAACTTAAAAATCACGCTCCCTGATATTATACTGACATTGATAAGTTGTGTTATGTTTATAAATATTATAATGATGATTTCATTGTTTTATTTCATGTCGATTTCAGGACACAATTAAAACTACATATTTTTGGATAACACATCTACTCAAATACTTCACATTTTTATCTAAAACTCAACAATTTTTATATTTTCTATAGTCACTAGGCTTCATCCTTTTTTCCGAACGGGTTCATTTTTGACAGCCAAGAAGTTGTGTTCCTGAGGAATATAAAATGAAAATTTATTGTCAACAAACTATTTGCCAAACGCTGAATGTATAATACCATAAGTAAATATACTGCTGATTATAAAAAAAAATACATGAGATCCATTTCAGATATACAAAATATGCAAATAGCACATTCCATACATTCCTCAAAAAATGTTGCTTGCTCCAATGCATAAGATAAAGGTTCAAATTAGCTTGCAAAGTTTTTATGTGTTCGTACTATTTATGTGGTTAGTAAATGTAAACTTACGATATGTCATCAGGTGATGTTTTGGCTTCCTCTATGCCTGCAGCTCTCAGTTTCTCTACAAGGTTCTTCCTATACACATTCTTTAAAGGTATGGGCTTGTTGGCAGCCTCCTTCAGTTTGGCAACTTTGCACAGTGCTTCATACCAAGACAGTCCATACCATTCTATTTCTTCAGGTGTGAACTTTAAATTGAAATGATATAATATATTATTATACATACCAGAATAGACACAATTTTGCAGGTTTAATCTATTAATGTAAAACCTTAATTGTTTTTCTAAAATAAAAGTATGCAGACAAACATTTTTAAATAGCATGTTTGCACCATATATGCTCTCAAACTAAGCTATTATTATTTATTTTTATAGATAAGAAAGTTATGTCTATAACAAAAAAAATGCATAATAATCAGAGAAGCCTTATATGAACTTACTATGCACTAGACAAACTACTGAATCAAAATCCATATACATCAAATACTCACAGATGATAAATAGGTCTTGTATTCTTCATAAATTTCCATTTGTTTATCCGGGTTGTAAGCATACCTTGGACACCCATTCATTAATTCAGTAAGGATTTGCTTCTTCAGTTTTAATGCTAGCATGGACACCAAGTCACAAGCTGGAGTCTTGAGCAAGTAATGGTCAAAACCATAGTGATCATGGATCAGTCTAATGGTACGTTCAGTAACTGTGACCGACAGGTACGTGTTCAGGACCTCAGACCTCACTACAGTTCTCTTCAATACTGGAACCCAGTAATGGGGCACCCTGCGTCTTAGCGGATCACGTTTTTGAAAACCTAAAATGTTTAATACAACTTTATTCAATCTGCAGAGGCCTATTAAGCCTTTAAAGCTGTGTTGGCTGATTAGTGTGAGTAGTTGTCTGTGAAATAAAGATTGCAGGTTCAAACTTTGGTCTATACCAATCAGTTTTTCTGAACAGAAGTACTGCAATCCATCACATCACAAGCTTTGCCATGAAGGAAAACATTGTGAGATTATGTAAATACATTTATATAGCACATATATCTTTATCTTTCTTTATTTACAAATCTCATATGTGCTTGAGAAATGGCAATGGACCCATGTGCATTGTTATGCAATATATAGGTGGGTGTTGTTACACCTCTGCTGAACCATAGGGGTATGCATGAAGGTAAGTTGACTTTTTCAGGTACTCAGGTATTTTATATATATAACATACTCACTGCTTATATGAAATTCTTTGACATTCAATGTTTCAGATTGCATTAATTAATTTAGTTATCAGTAATGATTTAAGTTTTTAATTAATATGCCTTTCCCTAAGTTGACATTGAATTTTTTGTGTAACTAAACAGTGTAAGACATTAGGGGATTAAGTAGATATGTTAGTGTTTTATGTTACATATTTTATGAGATTTTTGGTATCTTCATTATGAAATGGTCATAATACAAAGTAATAATAGAGATAAACTACCTATAAATAGACTAAATGTTCCAACTCTGTGTCACACGGAAGTGTGCCAAGAACATATCATTGTGTATGAAATTAAAACAACAATGTTGACCATAAAATACAGGAAATGCCATTGTGTATGAAGCCTAATGAGTTAAGTAATAATTTATATGTTTTTTTTACCTTTTATTACAGCTTCTCCTCCCCATATTCCATCGTGGATTTCCGCTGGATGTTTCAGCGGAATAGAGATGTTTTGTATGGGCAAGGTCTCGCCAGTAAGCTCATCACGCTTCCACTTGCCCTCCTGAGGTATAAAGTGAACTGCGGCTGGCTTCAATACCTTCCATTCGCGCCAGAATTTTTTGTACGCCGCTGGAAGTTCCGATGCTATGCCAATCTCGAATCTGCCCTTTTTCTTGAAAGTTTTACTCAAATGACGCGCAGAAGCCTGAAACAAACGACACGTTAAGGTCGTTTGCAACTTGCAAGCAAAGCAACGTCAAAACGCAAAGATGATGACATTTTATAACAGGCGGTGTAATACAATATAAATACCTGAATACGGGAAGATGCCATTTAAATGTTTTTATATACCAACATAAAATCGGCTATGTAACTAAATGTGTCTTTTTCTCTGAAATAATATATTTGCAGGCAGACAGGAATCACAAAAAAATTTTGACTTTGACACTGCTCTGACAGATGAAAATTTATTGACTTTTTCTTTATTGCCTTTAAATGTATACAGTCTTAAAACATGTGTATGGTATGGTATATGACAATAATTGTTCGCATATTTTTTAACTGCTATTTTACCATTGTTACAGTTGGTTTATTTAAAGTACAGTACATTTAGTACAATACAAAAATTTCTACTTGAATCAATTGGCTACAACAGATCACGGCTTTTAGTAAAATATGTATAGCTATGCTTTAACTAAATATATGTAGAATTATACTTAAAAACATATTATTTTGTACTTATTCAATGATATTTTAAGCAACCTGTCTTGTGTTATATTTTCTATTGTTAGGATAAGACATTGTAGGGGTAAAAAACTGGAGATATAATTGATCGGCATAGGTGATTGAAATCGTGGTGATGTATGAACTGTAGTTGCCTCTATTTATCGCGTTAATTAGTAAAATAATGAACACACAACATGAACTCGATCGACACTCGAAACGCAATCAGTTAAACTCGCCTGACACTTGATATTTAAGCAATCAATCTTTAGTTTTAAATAGGCTTAATTTAAGTACCACCGAATTCTTGTGTCATGAGTCATTTCGTTACGAGAATATATGTATATGATGGGTATTATTGGGTACCTACACATTCAATAGGAGTCACTCAATTCTCGAACATATATCACGCGGCAATAGTTTTTTCTCTGCGGTTCATGGTATCGCTGCTGACGTGTAAAAAAAAAATATAGTACTAGGTATATATCGACGAATTGCAATCAATGGCAAATGATGGCAATAAAAAACTGTGGTGGTAGCAAATAATTATATGTCTTAAACTTGTGACAGTTGCTAATTTTAATAATATTATAGTTAACTTCCCCTATTCGTTTTCTTTAGAGAGTGACCTGTGTCGGGTTTTGTCCTTATGTTGACAGTGTGCAGTAAGACATGTCTGACAATAAAAACACCAAAAATCCCCCTGAACGGGGCGAATCAGAGGTTGCTGATGGGACTATAGCAGCTTGTGAAGTGTCCAGTATTGCTGGAAGTGTAAAAACTTCAAAGGTACGCATAATCTTTGCATGTCCTAAAGCTTCGCAGCGAATGTATCTGAAGGACTACTACCGTCAAACATTTTTGTTGTCCCTATATAGGTAGACTTAAAAGGTATACTTACCGATCAAACGTGGTATTAGTCAGGGACAATGTGTTATTGTTTACTGCACAATTGACAAATGTTGATTAATTAACAATAAGAGTAATGTTGTGATTTCCAAATACTGATTGTTAAATTTTATGTGTTGCTGAATGCTCGTATTTTATACCAATCAATTAATATTCATTAGGTTTTATTTATTAAATAGAATAGCATAGAATATAGCTTTATTGTAGAATTGTCTACATTTGTAACATGATACTAAATTCAATAATATAATGCTAATGTATATTCAATATTATAGTTCAACAATTAACAAAAAAATGTTTTACTTAGACATCTCATCGCATAGCATCATCTTCAGAGAGACAAATTAAGTTTGAAAGGGCCCAGAAGTGCCTTGAAAATGCAGCTCTCGTATCAAAACGGATCAAGGAACATCGTAAAGCAACTGCAGAATTACTGGGTCGGCCTTTTGGTAAGATGCAATACTGATACTCTTTCCTGTGCATTCAGTTTATACTACAAAAACTAGTAAGGATATACTCATCTTGAAAGAAATACTTTATCAGAAGGTCAAAAGGAGTTAATATCTCTTATATTATGTAAGTGTATAGATATATCCTCACGTCTTCTCACTAGGGTCCCCGAAGTGGTAGGTGAAAAAAGTAAGAAAAGTAGGTGTAGAAGTGTGAACCTTAAAAATATATCACAGGTCGAAAGTGTGTGTCAGAACTACCTATACCTATACCCCTTCAGGGAGCCTTGAGAGAAGTCTTGAGGATATATATATTCCTTATCCATTTCTTATTCATTTATGTAGAAGATGATGATGGTGGAGATACTGCTCTGGAAATGGCGTCCACCCTGAGCGAGAGAACTGGTTATTCCGCTGCTACTGATACGTCAACCACCCTTTCTGTGCAGGATGCATTGAACAGTAAGTTTGTATTGATTAATTGCAAAATTGAAAAAATCTATCACAGTGCCAAATTTCATCCAATTCCCTTCAGCAGCATTGATGTATTTGAGTTACAAGCATCTTCAGAAACTTTCAAATTCATGATATTAGTAGGATAGTAGGATGAGATTTTATTATATTATTAGATATTAGTTAGCCCATCTAACTATAGTGTTTTGGTTTGACCTTGTAGTAGCAGTTTTGATTCTCACTGTAGAAGGATTTCAGATTTAGGGACACATTTAATATTTTCTAATCATATGCATTGTGTACTGGTCCTATATCTTTGCTTGGTATATGTGTCATAAACTATTAAATATGTGCTTTTAATTTGGATTCTTGGGTTTTATCAACATTTTAAGTACATAGTAAGTTGTTATGAAATATGATTACAAAACATTGATAGACTGTCTCTAGAATGAATTGCCTCATTTAACTATGATGTAAGCATGTGTATCTAAAATTAGGCAATTTTTTGAAGAGAGTTATTTAATTTTGCAGTAGAATATGGTATATATGAATATTTTTTATTTTTAGTACCTGGAATCAGTGAGAGCCTAGCCAATACATTAAAACAGAAGGAGTTATTAATGGAAAGGATAAAACAATATAAAGAAATAAGCAAACGTCCCATTGTAAAACAGACAATAATAACAAGGAGAGAATCAACAACGCCTGAATCTAAAGCTGAATTAAAGGTTAGTCTATTTATTAAACACTCATTTTCCACTTGTCCATCATAATGTTTTGTTACTGAACTGTGAAGTTCAATGTGAATCAGTGGTGAGATTTGTCGCACTACAAGCTTTACTTGAAGAACAACTTTGTGAGGAAACCTGTATATGCTTGAGAAGAAATTCAAAGATGAGAATGGTTGGAGAATCTGTGCTTTCAGTCACATGTGCATCTGAATATATTAACAAGGAAAATCTGAAATTATAATATTAATTAAATCTTAATCTTAAAAAGGAAAATATATTATTACATCTGTACCTTTGGGAACCTTTGTATTTTTAGTCTAGTGAGTATTGCACTCTTTGTCTACCCAATGTATGACTGTGTGATGACATGTATACATATAGAAATATGTATGAATGTAATGTGTTTTTCAGAGTTCAAATGCAAAGGATGTAACGGAACTACTCAACATGATGAAAGACAAAGAAAATCTTCTGAGTATGATGCAGGTTAAAATTAAAGCAATGGAGAATACTATATTGGATCTGCAAGAAAAAAATAATGAAAAGGATCAAATTATTGATGCTAAAAATAAAGCCACAACTCTAATGTCTGATAGCCTCAGTAAAAAAGGTAATTATGTATAATTATCATTTAAACTAGATACTAAACCATATACAACATTTAATGTAATAAGCCAGCAAACATTAAAAATTTTCTTTATGAAAATATAACCTTATTAGATGATAATGACCACATATTTTTATATTTAGTACAATACTCTGTTTGTCTTACTTTTTAGATAAAGATTCGCTACTTTTACTTGAAGACACCAGGCTGCAAATGACTACAATGCAAGAAAACTTCATAATTATGGAAACTGAGTGGAAGGAAGAGAAACAAAAATTGCTAAAAGAGTTAGAAATAAGGGATCATAAGATAAGCAGTTTAGAAGAAGCTAATACGATATTAGAAAATGCAAGATTTGAAATCAGTATAGCTCACTCCAAATTAGTAGAAGAAATTGAATTAAAAAATAAACAAGTAACTGACCTTGAAGAACAGATCCAGAGCTTGGCACAAACACAAGAGAAAATATGCAGTGACAAACATCCAGAGAAAGAGCTTTTAGAAGAAAAAGGCTCCCGCGAAATAGCAGACATGCTAGAACTAACCAAAAAGATTGAATTGTTAGAGCAACTAAACTGTCAAATAAGACAAACAAATAAGGAACTTGAAATGAAACTCTCTGCTACAAGCCTTGAACCAAAATCGGGAGGATCACCTAGTAAGAAAGCTAGTCCAGTTCCAGGTCGCAAAGGCAGAAATACAGCATCAAAAATTAAATCTCCATGGAGCAACATATCTTCTGAAACCTTAAATCAGGACACTGACAAAAAAATCTGTAAAAATGAAATAACTAGATTAGAGTCATTTATACAATCTCTCAATAAAGACATTTTGGAGAAAGAATATGAGATTTCTCAGAAAGATGCCCAAATTATGGAGTTACAAAAGGAGCTCAAAAAACCCAGTATTTTCACAGTTGACAGTGCAACTAACACAGAAGCTGATAAGAAGTTAGAAACCACAAAGGCTGTGTCTGAGGCAGAAGAAGTTGAAGAAGTTGCAGGTAAAAAAGAAATTGATAATGCGGTGTCAACATATATTGAGGAACTGCAAGGGAAATTAACAGCAGCAGAAGATCAGATTTCACAACTTAATAATGAAATTGATGGAGCAAATAAGAATATGATCAAAGTCAAGTCCAATCACAAACTTAAATTGAAGCAATTGCAGAAAACTATAGACAATTTCAGTAAAGTATCTGATACTAATGCAGAAATAGTGAAACTCAATGAGGAATTGCATCAACTCTCACAAAAAGTTGCAGAGCTAGAAGAGGAAAAAGGAAATTTGCAATTGCATCTTGTTGACTACGATAGTGGAAGATGTAAGTATCGATATTTATATAAGTTTTTGGCAATTACACGACGTCTTTCCACAAGGCACAAGATATAGGCAGAATTGTAGCAACAATCACATTTCGTTGGAAATTATATTTGAATGCCGATGTGCGAGTATACTTTGTCATCGTTGTTGAGAAAAACTCCACATATGTGTTAGATTTTTTAATTAAAGATCATTATGTTTAATAAAAAAACCATTATCATGACTCATAAAAACGAAGTATTTGAATGTTTGTATTATTCATTATTTTCTATTTACAGTGACGGAATCTGACATTTACAAGAAAATGATAGAAATCGAGAATCTGGCAGAAGCAAGATTGAAAGCCATAAGTGTTCTGGAGACACAGAAATTCGACTTAGTGCAAGGTAATATAACCCATTATTGGTGCTCAATGGTTCGTTGTAATAGTTAATACATATTAAGTTGTTGAAATCTTCTTATTTCAGAGTTACACATTTTACAACAGAAGAATATGGATATGGAAGATAAACTTGCCGATATCTCTCATCTTCAAAATGAGCAAGTATGCTCTGAGATGAAATCTGTACAATTAGAGGAGCAGATCGACGAATACTCAGCGTCTATAAAAGAGCTAAAACTTGTCATAGAAAATCTAAAATTAGACAAAGAGCATCTGAATAGTACCATAAAACTATTACAGGAAGAAAAGGAAGATCTAACCCAAAAGCTGGAAAATTATATACAAGAAAATATGGAACTAACTGATAAATTAGATAAGTTAAGTGCAGAGAAAGTTAGTTCAGCTGAATCTATTGAAATAGTCGAGTCACTAACTACTCAAGAGAAATTAGAGCTCGAGGAGTATAATAAGGGTGTAAGTGAAGATAATATTGCTGTTGATCAACCAGATAGCATGTCTCTTCCAAGTGACAAAAATTTAGATACTCTTATGGAACAAAGCATTGAATTGAATAAGAAAATTGAATTGTTCTCCCAAGAAAGGGAAGAAGTCATGGAAAAAATGAGCAAAATCAGTGCGGAAAACGATTTACTCCACGAAAAGATTTCAGATTTGAACAATCAGTGCAGTTACCTGCAGTATAATATAGACCTATATAACAAAGAAAAAATAGAACTTCAGGATCTTAATGTAGAACTAAATCGTCAAATTGATGATCTTAAACGTGAGAGAATAGATATCATGAAAGATTCGATTGAAATTCCAAAGCCAACTGGAGAAGAGTCTGGTGAAAGTGGATCCACTGAAACTCAGGCTGATGATAAATCCGGTGATAAGGGAATCAATAGAACCAAGACTGTCAAGCAGCTCACAAAAGAAATTTTGAAGCTGAAGAACACAATTAAGGAAAGAGAAGCCGAAATAGGTGATTGTCAAATGAAAATACTATCTTTGGAAGAACATCAACAAAAACAATATGAGTTACTTCAGTCCACTACTATTATGGAGAATAAATTGAAATCATTAACGGAGAAAAATAGCCACCTTGAAGAAGAACTAAATAGCTTAAAGCAAAACAAAGAATCTGAAGAACAATTCTCACAAATTCAACTAGCACATGAAGCACTACAACAAGAAATCCAAAAATTACAACAGGATCATGCCAATACTGTTAATGCTAGAGATGCCAGAATTAAAGAATTAGAAACCCTTTTGGCAGAGTATGAAAATCAAATTTACAGTTATGGTAATACCATGCAACAAAAAGATAAAGAGATGTCTGAATATATCAACCAAATAACCAAATTGAATGATGTGTCCCAGAAGTTAAAGTCAACAATAGAAATGCTTGAAGAAGAGAAAGCAAAGGATCAAAATGCAGAGCTTGTTAGGTCATTGAACAAACAAATTGCTGCTTACCAAAAAAAATTGGCAGAGATTGAAGAAAAACTGAACATTTTGGAAGATGAAAAGACACAGTTAATCTCATTGAATGCAACTTTAGAAAGTAAAAATATTGGCTTGGATTCGGAACTTAAACGATTAACGGACGCCTTAAATGAGAAACAAGCGCTAATTAAAGAGTTGCAAGCCCAGCAACAGAAGCATTCTGAAGAATTAAACACAATTATACTTCAAACAAAGGAAAGGGATGAAGAAATTAATGAGATCAAACTACAGCTCAGAAAGGAATCTATAGAAAATGAAAAGCTGCGTACAAATCTGTCTGAAAAAGATAATAATGAAGTTCAATTAAAACAACTACTTGACGAAACGAATGCTAAATTGAACAACCTTACATCTGAAAAAGATAATTCTAACGAAGAGTTTGTTGCACTAGAAACCAGAAATAAAGAGCTTATGGAGAAGTTAAAGAAATTTGCTCTTAATATTAAGAAAAAATCTGCAATGTATGCTGACTTAGAAGCCACATTAGTTGAGACTCAAAAACAATTGGAGGCTAAAAATGACCAAATAGACCAACTTCTTATACAAGTTGACACTTTACCGGCACTACAAGAGAAGTTGAAGCACGCTGAAGAAGAAATTAATCGTTTGCAGTCTCACAAAATATCTTTAGATCAGCAGAAATCAAATCTGCAAGCTGAAATTGACATTTCCAGAGAAAAAGTCAATACTATTACTGATGAACTTGCCAAGTTGTCTGATGAATGTGCTATGTTGCGCAAAGAATTGCATTTAGCGTACGAAAATAATACTAACATGAAGACGCAAATGGAAGTTTTAAGTAATAAATTGGTTGAATATGAAATAGATCAGAAAAACAATATGAATTTATCTACAAAATTATCTACTTTAGAGGCTGATATTGCACAGAAACAAAACCATATAGCTGAACTAGTGAGAAATATTGAGAATCAGGAACAACAAAAAACTCAGGTACAGTTTGGCTATGATGCGAAAGTTCAAGAGAGAGATATGTACATAGAAAATTTGGAGACAGAGATAAACAAATATAAAAACCGAATTTCACGCTTAGAAGAAAGCATTTCTGTTATGGAAAATAGTAGGAGCTCACTCGAGCGTAAAGCAGATCAGCTGGATAGTCTACTCCAAGATAAGCAAAAAGCTTACAGTGACTACACAAGCCAAGAAGACGAACTAGTTGGTAGATTAGCGGTTTTGATGGATCACGACAGGGTACTGGAAAAACAACTTCATGAGATAGAATATGAAAACAGGGAGATGCAATATAAAATACAACATTTTAACGAAGACAATCAGAGACTACGAAAGTCTCTTTCTGATATACAGGAACACTGCAATACATTGGTGGAAAAAGCCAGCAAAACTGACTCTCTGGAATCCGAATTAGTCAATTGTCAGTCACAATTGCGTGAGGTTGAATCGAATCTAAAACATGTGACGCACGAACATCAACAATTACTTGTGCAACGCAAGCAAGAAATAGAAGAACTAGAGCACGAATTTAATACGCAAATCGAAAATGCTATTAAAGAAAAGAAAGCGTTGAGTGAAAAATATGAAAAAATAAATGAACATATGACTCGATTAGAAGAAAAGTTACAAGAATATAGAAACAATAATGAAGTACTCAATCGAAATATTGATGAACTTAGCAGAATGAATCAAGAGCTTGTTGATAAATCATCTAAAAAGGAGGATGTTGCTGCACCTGACTACACAGAACAATATATTAGTGAAATCAATCGCTTGAATGCTCTCATGAATGATAAATCCCAAATCATTGACAACCTTAACAACACAATCCAAAATTTGCATACAACCAATTTAACCATGTCATCTGATTACAATGGTAAAATTATGGAATTGTCAACAAAATTAAACAATACATCAATAGAAATAGAACGACTTGTTGCTGATAATAATTTATTAAAACAACAAAGTGATGACTTAAAATCACAGTTGGAACAAAAAGGAGAAGAAGTAAAGGAGTTAATGGATAACAAAAAATTGACCTTTGAAATGAATATACCGAAAACAGAAGGCATGATTATTTCCTCCACTATCGAACCACTAAGTCAACACAAAGGTATCGACATGTCTGTCCTGGAATCAGAAATAATTTCAGATGTTAGTATCCATCATCAAGGTGTAAAACAAAGTAGCAAAACTTCCGAAGTAGCACAGAAAAAAATCTTCGAAGATACAGCATCACCACAGGCAGTAAATGAACCAATGATTGTTGCTAAAAAAGCTTATTTGTGTTATAAAAAAGACGATGAACCTATTGAGGCTGATCCATTCAACTCTGACGAAGGTTGGGGCCTGAATGAGTGTGAAGAAATTGGTGATGTTACCCCTGGATTGTCTTATTTGAATGAGCAGATTCATCAGATGAAAAAAGATAATGAGGCATTAAAAGTTGAATTGGAAACCAGCAATACTAAGTTATTGAAAGCCTTACGGAAGCTAAAAGAATTAAAAAACAATAATGAGGTACTATCGAACGAGCTAAAGATTGCAAAGCAAATGTCTAGCTCATCTTTCTTAGACACCGCCATTGAGGACGAATTACGTGTTAATATTCAAGAATTAGAGAAAAAAATCAATGAAACATATGCTGATTTGAGTAAAGAGAAACGAGAAAAAGAAGCTATCAAGAAACAAAATGAAGTATTCAATAATGCTAATGACAGGTTGACTGAAATAAAAGAAAAACTAGAGAATGAAATTGAACTTTGGAAATATAAATTTAAGGAAGCCAATGACAAAGTGTCAACGCTTCAGTGGGAAGGAGATTCTAAAGATACACCGCGTCGTGAACCGAATTTGTCTGCTCCTAATATAGACAAAGATAATAATATAAATGATGAAATATCTAAAATAGAAAGAGAAAATGACGAGTTGCAGTTGATGGTTGATAATTTAACCAGTCAAAATCAGGAACTATCATCTCAACAGGCGCAGCTTAAGACAGACTTAAACATTCTGAACACAAAGTTACAGGAATATGAAACATCAGGCGACAACTGTGAGATTATTAGAAGTCAACTGGCTGACTTACAAAAGCAAAACTCTGAGCTGAGCAAATATAATGAAGATTTGAACCAACAACTTCGAGATGTTAAAATCACTTACAATGAAACACTTGAATCTTATAACAGTTTTAAAATAAATAGTGAGAAAGGTCGCAAAGACTTTGAAATCATAAATAAAGAGTTAAAAGAACAAAATTTGAAGTTCAACGAAGACTTAATAAAGCTACAACTTTCTGTAGTCGAGGCAAATAATACAATAAATTCGCTTTCCTCTCAATTAGAACTGACTAAATCAAAAATAATAGAATATGAGGAACAACAGGGCAATGACATGAGACATAATGCTGATATGCTGGCTTTGAAAGAGAAATGTGACAATATGGAAAAGGATACTATAGATTTAAGATCTGAACTAGAAGAAAGTAAAAACAAAATTATTTCTTTAGGAAATGAAAACCAAGCACTCGTTGATAAATGTAAATCATTCCAGGAAGAAATAAGCGAACTAAATGTGAAGATACAGAATCTTAATGTCGAAAACGATAAGTTGCTTTCGACTGTAGCTGAGCTACGATCCTCTGTGTCTAGTGCCGTGGATCAACGAGGTTTTGAAATAGCAGAATTATGGAAACAGCACTTGGCCCAGAGGGAAGCAGATTTCCAGAATATTGAAGTGGAACTTCGTACGCAGCTTAGTGCTTCGGAGGCTAAATATGAACAATTATTAGATAGTGTTCAATCGTCTACTCAGGAAGAAACTAACAAATTTATTATGATGGAACAGGTCAATTCCATTCAAGGTAAATTACAAGACAAAGAAGAGCATATTCGAAGCCTTCAAGATAAATATGCAGAAGTTGTTAACCAGCTGGATATGTTGCGGTCGGAAATGGAGGATGAAAAAATTACTTACGGTAATAAATTATTAGAACAGCAAGAGGAATATGAACGACTTGTCTTAGAGCTTAGAATGAAAAATCAAAGTGATTCAGATGCATATTTGAAGACATTCCAAGAACTACAAGCCGATTTAGCATTGTACAAAGAGAAAAATGAAGAATTAAAACAACAGGTCGAAGAATTACAGATAAAGTTATCTGGATCCGATTCAAGTATAGTGGAAATTAATAATAAACTTTCTTTGAAAGATGCAGAAATTTTTCAAAAAACTCAAGAATATAGCATTGTGTTAGCTCAGAGAAATGAAGAGTTTGAAAATGTGAGAAAACAGTTAATTGAGTATGAGAAAGGCATAGAAGAATTAAATTACGAGAAAGAATCAGAGCTAGCTGTTTTACGACTGAAAATGCACGAAAGGGGAAATCACTTTTTAAAATTACAAGAAGAATTGGAGACAGAAAAAGTTAGTCTAACAGAAGAACTGAGCAAAAAAATACAAGAATGTACACATCTGAACAAACAAATAACAGATTTAAATTTGAGTTTAGAAGAGCATTCCAATCGGGCGATAGAAATGCAAGCTGCATTGGAAAATCAGGAAATTGAAATCATTACACTAAAGGACGAAATAGAACATTTGCAAAGCATGATGAAAACATCGAGTAGTAAGATTGAAAAGCACGTTTCGTTTGCCTCGGACACAAAGCCCGGAAGCGAGATTGCGGCTGATGCGAGCCTTCATAAAGACTTCGTAGATGCTGTGCCAAAACCGGAGTTGGATTTGGCGTTGTACATGTTGCATCAACGAGATGTACGTTGCGAGGAATTGACTATGGAACTGACGCAGCTATTGGAGGAGCGAGATACACTGCAGTTGCGCCTCTCAGACTGCCTGCGCTCCAATGAAGACCTCAAGGCTAAGTGTCAGGCCGCCGGATTAGACGACTCCTTTAATTCTAGCCATGAAACCATTTCTGAACTGCCGAGCTTTACTGTCGAGAAAGAGTTCGTCGACACACATCGCGGCCAAACATCACGTAGCAGCAGCATTAGCGATCCTGACGGTGACAAACCCAAGCTACAAGCAAAGTGAGTATCGTCCGTTATTTTAATTTGTGTACCAAGTTGAACTGGAACTGGATCAAATTGTAATAAAGTTCTATTATTATAAACTTGGTAAATATCCTCACGCCTTCCCACAAGGGTCTCGAAGGGGTAGGCAGAGGTGTATAGGTAATACACACACACCAACTTTCCGCCACAGGTATATTAGGTGACAGATTGCGAGTCCATCGCCGTTACTAAAGCACGACTATACATAAAAATATAAATATCCTCACGCCTTCCCACAAGGGTCCCCGAAAGGGTAGGCAGAGGTGTATGGGTAATACCCACACACCCACTTTCCGCCAGAGGTATATTAGGTGCCAACGTGACATTTGGCGAGTCCATCGCCGTTACTCAAGCACGACTATACATACGCCTTTGAATTGCTTCTCAGACGTATGTAGGTTTCCTCTCGATGTTTTCCTTCACCGTAAAGCTCGTGGTACGACTAATCACTGTACTTAAGTTCATAAAAACTCATTAGTACAGTCGGTATATATTGTCTAATACTTATATCTCTATTCTCGACGGATAGGTTGTCTGAGCTTCGCAGCGTGCGGCATAGTCGCGACGTGCGGCTGCGGCAGGACAGCGAGCAGAGGCAGTTGGATCTTCGGCTGCTGCAGCGTGACGTGGCCAACCTCCCGCCAGAAGCCGTAGAACAGCTCACTCAGGCGCACCACACTTTATGTGAGTTTTTAACTTGCGTCAATGTGTTTTATTTTTGTTCAGGATATTAGACTTTTTGCTATTTATTCGTGTTAGTAGGCTGAGTTGATTGTTCAGACGATAGCCTAATTTAGATTTTTCTTTTGAAAGACCCTGTTTTTTCTGCACCAATGTCTTAAGTGTATGCAAAATTCTCATCAGTTCGTACTACGTACGCAGAAATAATAAGTACTCGATTTTGGTCACCGCTCCGACCAGCAATTGAAAACATGTTTGTTTCAGCCCGAGACTCACAGAGCACGCCTACCGTCCTCTTGAACTGGCTCCGAGGCAAGAGCACACCTAAAGTCGTCCATATGTGAGGGTCAACCGGTTTGTTGTATTTTAAACTAGTAACACCCCGCGTATTCACCTGTGTTAATTTCATTAATATGATTACTGCTCCCACTCCCTTTGGTAGTATTAAACTATATTTTCTTTCCTATTAAATCACTCTATCTGTTCATGAAAACCGCATTAAAATCCGTGTTTCAAAAGATCTAAATGTACAGACCGCGGAAAGAAGAAAATAAGTGAATATGACTTGTTATTCATTAGTTTTAATAATTATTATTTAATGTGTGTATTATTGTATAGTTTTGCATTTAATTAAACGCTACCACCACAACACTACAATTTTAAAATGTTCGCAAGTGAACATTTCCTTAAAAATTGTGCTTATCACCTTGCCAGCGAACGCAATCTCACAATCTCTCTCTCGCAAGACAAGTGCCAAAACCACTTTTATAGTGATGTTATTTTCAACCGACACATAATAGAATAATTCGGTGGGAAATTATATTAGCACGAGATTTTGGCCTCTTATGTTGCTATACGAGAATCGCCAAACCTGGGGCGAAACTTAATATTCTCTTAACAAAATTAATACCCAGAGAGCGTCATTTATTAGACATAAGATTTTTGCAGAGTTTTGGCAAGACGAACGAACGAAGATTAACTTCCATAATTTGTAATGCATTCCTCTAATTAAATTATCTACTCTTCCAATACCAAATATTTGTTGTTGTTGTTAGCTAGCCATCATTTATGATTAGTTACTGGCGTCACTATTTCTTGTAAATCTTATTGTTACGAATTAAGTATAGTTTCACATGTACATTGCGGATAGTTTATTCAATCCAATATTTCTATTGTTTATCAATTTCGGGTACTTTAGGTAGTAGATATTGTAGTTGTCAGGCCCGTCATGCACCCTGGGAGGTCACCTTCCCGCATCACCGAACTACGATAAAAGCGTGCCTTTTCACACCTAAGCTGTATAATGATGTAATGTAAATGTTATCATTGTTGGCGTTGATTTATTATTATTATTATAAACAAATGTATTATGACAAATCATACGAATATTGTAAAATTTTATGTATATATAATTAAATAGGTCAAATGATTTGATCCTTAATATGTATAATTAGTAAATTTGTTCATTGATTATACGGTATTCCATTAAATATTCTTTTTTCTATTGACCCTATTTGAATAAAATTGTCTTAGGTTTATTTTGGATTTTTTATTGTATTTTTTTTATATTTACAGTACGTCTTAACGACCATACAATCCAAAGGAAATCTTATAACATAATAATCACATACAAAATCAATATTATGTCGGCCCATGACAAGAATAATATGAAGCTAGAATTTTGTTTCATACAATAAACTTCGTCATTGGACCGACACTAATAGTAAATCACCTCTATGGAAGAG
This sequence comes from Drepana falcataria, assembly GCA_945859725.1. Lineage (NCBI taxonomy): Eukaryota > Metazoa > Arthropoda > Insecta > Lepidoptera > Drepanidae > Drepana > Drepana falcataria. The sequence continues at coordinate 4,691,266 of OX243926.1, forward strand.
CAGTCGCACTGATCTTAACAATATGTATACATCACAGGAAAATTATATAATTTTCCTTAAATATTTTTCATATAAACTATTCATAACAAAGAACTAAATGTCCTACACTATTTCGAAAAAGCCAGTCCAAAAGCCAGATAGGTATTAAACATAGACTAACTTCGTAATGCGTATTATTTTCCCACATATTTTTATATACAAACTAAATAATATTAACATAACTCTCTGTTAGTTTATTTCCGATGCCAAGCGGGCACAAGTTCACACAACAAAATTATAATTTGTAACTTAAAAATAAAACACCATCTGTAATGGAACATACATATATGATTTATAATATAGACACCAGGGCCTAAGCAAGTCGTGCCAGTGCAATCATAATCCAATAATGTTTAAGTGACAGATGTATATGATGTCTATAACTGTCTCTTTCGCACTTTTGAATAATTCTAGCATCAGCTCACGTCGGTCCCTGTGTGTTAGGTAAACTGTCATTTGCTTGAACAATATTGCATTATATTACTTTAATATATTGTTTATAAGAATACTTATAGTAGTGTTACTTATGGCACCACATGCTTACAGCATACTATATATATATTTACATATAGATCTTATAATAAGCTACACGCAAATTATATTGAATTCAACTTTATAAGGATATCCGGACATGCGCACGATACGACTGCTTTGTAGTCCCGATATCCGTCTATTGGAAGACATAAGAGTGATTTCTTGTTTTATCTGCTGAGCACGTAGCATAACATCAGAATAAACTAAACATATTTAACTATCATAACTAAAAGATTTTCTTCTATATACTTAAACGAAATTATATATAAACTCTGCCTACGCAACCCGTACTTAATAAACAAAAATTAGAAAGCATCACTCAATATGGAGATAATATATCACAATTTAAATTAATTACACGCGTCGTTATTTCAACTAGTAATAGATACATTAAGTACGATGCTACGGAACTTGACTATTGCGTGCTGTGTCCAACGGTTGCAGGCATAGGAACGATCATGTGCACTACCTTATCTAAGACCTAACTAACCTTATACATGATCACATTGCTTCTCCCTAAACAACACGGAGAAATCATAGTACTTCAAAGTTAACATATTATGACTGGAAGTGACTATGATACGAAATTTAAACAAATTTATAACCCTTATCACATTATATTACAAACTACAATTGTTGGTATTGTCGTCAAAAGGAACAATTTATTAATATGTCTACATACTCTAAGTCGAACAGTATCGTCACTAAAATCTATACAGACTGACAGACAGCACAATAACTAATGTTCATCGATATATTTAAATTCTTGCATATTTTAGAGAGTTGTTTGGAAACGCCGTCCGTGCATAAAGGACTGTAGGTAATTGAATATACATATATAGAAACTAAAAATAACTATCATTTGACATAAGACTATAATCTGACACAAGGCCTATCAATTGACCGTTAGATCATCGGCGTTTCTATGCACTCTCTAAAGTATGTTACCTGTGCACAGTATGTCCAATATGAGTTATGAATAATATAGAGGCCAGTCTAATGTTAGTTTTGCATCGATGGTCGCTGGAGACTTACGCTACGTAACCTGTCAAAACTGCTGTGAGGACATAGTAGTATTGCAACTTGCATACATTTTTTTTAGTTATCTCTATGGCGTACATTCAATGGAAAACTAACGGCAGACTAACTTTTATCTTGTAATGTGGTAAGTGTACGGCGCATAACTTGACCCTGTGCAGTGAACCATTTAAGGAATCGTCCTACCAGCAATCGAGGGGGCATGAGCTGTTTAATTCAAGTTAAGCGACGCGTACTCTTTTCCACGATTTTATTGTATATATGTAAATGAACGTTAAAGTTAGATTAGTATTTATACATTATAAAAGCGTAATTTATTGCCTTCCCCCGATATAACATAACTTTTTTTACTATATTCTTCGAAATATATAAATGCAATTCTCGTCAAACCTAAATATCTACGTAGTCGTAGTTTATTCATTGCAACAAGTAATCGTTACACAAAGCGAATTTTATTACTTAGATATCAATTAATTATGTAAACACGTACAGTTAGAATATGTACTTATTGATTGCTTACTGTATTGTGTTTCTCTGTTTGCTATCCACTACACAGTGGGGACAGATATAACAGGAATTACTTAGTCAAGTTATACATGAAACAAGTGTTGCTAACTTTGGTCCCGGTCATCCAAGTACAGATAAAATGTCTTATATGTAGGTAGGTACAGCTATTTGATTGGCAAACTACTTTCGTTTTATCATGGCATCTGCCAGTCGAAACGGAAGCTTAAATATAAAGAGGTAGATTGTAATTTCAAGAACCATAACTAGAAATTGAAAGATTCACCTAAATTTAACTCATCATACGCAACAGTTTAGCGAACGTATAGACTAGAGGCAAATTACAAATAGTACGCAAGGCTTACATATATTTTATGTATCCACAAGTTGTGCTTATATTATACATACAGTAAGTGTTAGAGACATGCAAACGTCAGTCTTGGTATCAGTCCTGTGTTACGGCTGCATCTTGAACGCGATATAGTTTAAAGTATTTTCGTACTAACGCACCGTAATCAAAGCATTGGGGCACCCCCGGTGGCGAGATTCTGGTTCAGAAGTGCACGTCGCGCACGTCGGTGGGGGTGGCGGCGTTACTGTGCGCCTTGTCCTGGCTCGGCGGCGGCGTCCACCCCCCCGCCGCCTCGCGCGCCACCCCGTTTGGGGGCACGGGTCGCTCCTCAATGACGTTCTGCACCATCACCTCTATTTGCTCGAGGCATGTCTGCAGGCAGTCCTGCGACAACGGAACCTCATTATAACCTCGCATGGAGAAAACAAAGAGGTACCGCAAAGTACCATTTGTATATTAGACTAATTGCAGCGCAACTGGTTCTTACCAGATCAATGCGGGTAAGCTCATGCAGCCGCGGCAGTTGGCCGTCCAGGCCGAGCCCTCGCAGCGCCGCCGCGATACTGCACGACGCTAGTGTGCTCGGTGAATACAGAGTGAACTCATAATCTGAAACAATACAAAGCCATTGAAAATGTTGCATTTCTATGTGCACAACGATTAGTGAAAGCTACGCATGTGGGTCTGTTAACAGTATACCTGAATGTGTTATTGGTAAATAAAGCTAATGTTTTGCCCAGCGATATCACCTGAAACCGGGTCATACCGCGCTCGCATGTTGCATTTTGTAACGACCTATTGAAAATCAAAGTTTTCCTGTTTCATATTCATCGCGCTTAAATAGTGTAGTTGTTTCCAGTTCACAGCTTTATAATTGAGAGGTGAGGAGAGTTGGGATCAACGAGTGAGAGGCATCCGGTGAGAGGAGTGTTTCCCTTCTCTGTCTCGCAGGTTGTCAGGCTTCCCGGCCGGAGTGTCAAAGGCGCCGGCCGCCGCCCCCACGGTGCATTCCACAGCCAGCCGAGCGCCCCCCGCTCTCACATATTTCTCACGGATTTACTTTGGCAACAACACCACTAATAAACAGGGTAGACGCGTAGAACACAATATGTATTGCGTACAAAACAGATGGTTTTTGTTACTACATTATATACTCAAATAAATTACTGTTGGTGTAGGCACATTATTAATTGTTCTGCAGCGTTTGCGATATCCGGTGACGCTGTGGACACTTTATCTAACTACATCGGAGACTACTAATTTGATAAAATCGTAATTTCGAAGTAACATACGAACATATATAACAACAAACATGATTTATATAGCCAGTGCGATTGATAAACCTTCTAGAAAGAATGAGAGAAAAGACTGACCGCTTCATTGTATTCCATTATTTAACATTGAATATCTGTTTTACGACATGTGTTTATGTGAAATAGGTAATATACTAATTAATATTACACAGGACTGTATGTCCGATAATTTAGCAGGAAACATACTGTTTGACGTGGTGGTTCAGATAAATACATACCTACCGGTACCACTTTTTAGTGTTTCTAAGCATCGGCAAGTACAGTTGATCAACGGTTACATAGTTCAATTGAAGCCAATAAATATTTCTCACGTTATTAAAAGTATGTAATGTAAAGCCGGGTAAAAGCACCATTACTTACCCACAAGCATGCGACCACAGACAATGCACTACGAGGTCCGCGAGCGAAACCTTCAAGAGCCTCCATTCATCATTAGGCAGACTCCATTATTCCGGCCAATGCATGGATATCGAACACTCTTCCAGCTCATTTAAAATATTTATTTTTTTTATTTGCATGTCGGCATACTCGAGATAAAGGGGACGGCTAAAGGGAATGGACAAAAAGAATGAGATGAAACAACGAAGGGACCGCTCAGCGGAGGCATTTGCATAATCTGATGCTAATCAAACAGCTTGTCTACGCCTGGCTCTCGGCTACCCAGAGACTCGCTAACAAATCGTATCATAACGACATGTACCTACGTAATAGACATACCTACGACATACGTAATGTACCTAGCAGTCCGGCTCGGCATATCGCACCTTGCACTAATCATTTAATTCGTCGAATGTTAATGTTCCCGACACATGGAAGTTACATACATAATCCAGTCTGGGCTGGACACACACGCAGCGGATGTGACACTCGTCCTTATTAGAAGTGACGCGATCATTGACGCCCCATTACATACCACCTAACGGAAGTGGCGTGTCTCCTAGGATATGCAACCTCTAGCTAGAACTATCTGTCATAATTAATTCATAGGCAGTACAGATACGAAAAAACCGGCCAGTGTTTCGGTGTTCTGTAGAATTTCTTTCAGTTTTTAAGGAATTTTGCTCGAGACTTGGATGTTGTCAGCGGTGACATAATCAACTCATTGCCCTTGAAAATAGAACATCAGTCGCCTGTAGTGTGGGTACGAGGCTTCATGGTACAAACTTACGAGGTGAACGCGCTCGCGAGGCCGCCTTGCCCGCAATGTGCTAACAGATGGATTGGAACACTTTATTCGAACTTAAGCAAATATAATACATACATAAGAGAGATTTATCATACTTAAGTGAGAAACGTATAAGACGTGTAAACTAAATCTAGAATGCAAAAAAAATTTAGCATACCAGCAAAATTCACATATGTACTTGTAATCCGCAAAATTTCTAACATTAGTAATTTTTTTTGTTATAATATCTACTGCTGACTTGTGATAAACACCATTGATCTACCAAATATGGCTATGTTATTATGTTCAATGTAAATGGGCACTTCCAGCTATTCTAGGGCAATGCTCAAGTAATATTTATTCACTTATCATAAGGTACGCAATTTTTTAACGATAAAAATATTGTACAACTTCAACGATGGAGGCTCAGGAGAGATGTCAGCATTAAAAACCTCCCATTACAAATTTAATATCCCCACGAGATAAGATACCAGAGTAAATTGTGCCATTCGAGTAATGACACATAATGTGAGTTCGTTCTGCACCGCGAAATGTGCGCCTACGCCTCGACACCGCCCTTAGAGGGTAGCCGTAAACACTGTTTCTCAAGCCTAGTTCGGCGGATAACTTATTAAACACAGTTTTTTTTTATCTAATATATAAAAGTTGAGACCAGGATTACCATCGTATTGACCATCAATCGTTGAAAAATAAAAGAGGCGACAGAAGAGGTCGAGAATTGAAATAGAAGAAAGTCTAACCAACATTTGCAGGCATGTAGTCAGGTAGGCAACGATGCACCGGTTATCATATTAGCCTGTGTGTGACAAGCAAGAGATGATATCCGAGAAGCGAGTGAAATAAAAGAGCCAGAGCGTGAAGATCTCATACAAAAAACAACACGACAGCGGCGGCGAACAACAAAAACCGTTGCACAAAAACATATGATCCCATGAGGGTTGCGGGGGGCCGAGAGGTGGCGGCGGGGCGCGGGGGAGTCCCGAGGCGTGCTGGAATGCGCTCGGGCAAGCCGCGTGGGAGGCGCCGCCGGCCGGGACACACACACCGCCCGCCCTCGCCGCCTTTCTACGTCTCGCCTCAGCGTTCTACCCTCACTGTAAACAAAGCTATTCACATCTCGCCGACCGCCGCTGCGCCGTGCCTACTCGAGATAACTATCACTTCTGCGTACACATAACATACCACAACTTAGCCTCCAATTTTGAATTGTAACGGTTGACAGCTGCCCAAGTACCTAACTTATTTTTAGACCTAACTGATACCAGTCTTCCACTCACGCAATCATTAAATAAATAATTCGTTTCGGTTGAACGAGCATCTACTGCTAAATTGTCATGCATGAATAAACCAAAAGTATTAAACAATTACAAAAACAAATTAGCGACTATTATACTCGTATCGATTTTGGGAAGTTTAATATAACAATCGTCAAACGCACGAGCCCTCGCATCACGCATGAAACAACGATTGAATGGATAATAAAAAGTTCAGTGACTTGAGAAGAGAGGACCAACGCGGGTAGCGGTCGAGGTTTCACTGTCGTGACATGACAAAGTGCCCAAATGCTAATTACCATCTGTCGCTGTGGCGACCAAAGCCCCCTGAATGCTTTGATGCAAATATCGCAGTACGTGCCCGCCGAAGAATGTACTTAGAACTGTGGGTTAGCGATCACAATTAATCGATGTTTAAAGTCTATTTCTTAGTTTGTATATTGATTTACACACATAGATGTAAATTAGCTAAGGGCACCGGTAGAAATGACGTCCGCCAAGCATTTATTACGACCGAGCTACAATGGAGAGTTCTATTTCAGGAAATGTTAACAGACCCTTTTTTTAGTGTATTTAATGGCCAAGCTGGACTCACCTCTGGCCGCTAAGGCGATGAAAGTCTGCGCATGCCTCTGCACCATTTCTGTGTTGACGCGGCCTCTGAAGGGTAACCGCGAGAGCAACAGCGGCAGGAAGTCGTGAGCCGTCACTCCAGCCACGTCCCACTTCAATTTCGAAAGCACTAGCAGCTCCCAACTCTGTTGACAATAATGCCACATGTCAAATTAGGACTTCAGCTCAATGTATTTACATACTATTTTATAGAACCGTATTTTATATATATCATGTCAAAAGAAATACATCTCTCACTGGACTTAAATTTCAAGTCGTAGAAATATTTTGGCTTTTACATCCTACTAGTAAGTATACTAATTGTGAAAGTTGTTGAGGATATTTGTTACATACGCCAATACGGTCAATCGTAATTTGATAAAACACAGAGATGGATTATTAGTTCGATTACAACAAAGGATATGTTTTATTTCAGAAAAGAACTATCAAATAATCAAATTTAACGCAGATGAAACCGCTAGAAACATCAAAATCAAATGTAATAAGTTGCTCCAAACAAGAATTCACTACATTTATTCAGATAAGTTTGTTATTTAAAAAAAATCATATGGTGTTAAGTTCCCAAGTAGTTGGGATAATACAATTCCAGTCGCTACATCCGCTTGGCAATCGTAAACGTGGCAAGTTTCGCTTGACTTCCCGGAACGGCGCGTAGGTAGTCCCCGACACATTGTTGTGTAATCAAACGTATTGCTCGCTAACTGTTTTAGTCCTTGTTTAGTCTCTAGCTGGTGTTGCTTTCTAATGGCGCATATTGTTAAGCCAAATGCACCTTTATCAGCTGTCCAACTGCAATTCCTAAAGTAGTCATCCAATGTTCTTATCAATATAAAGTATAGTATTTTTGGACTACATTCCCAGTAATTAGATTAATCAAAGGAAACTTCTTCACTTATTATTCTCTTATCATACAGTTCTGTTGACCTACATTATATTTTTTTACTTGTCAAGTCGCAATTGTAACAGCAACTCCCACAGACGCTATCCGTAATATCGGAAAGAACGGTTACTTTTTATGAATAAAATGATTATATCGTGCACACACACACACACTGGTATACTGGTGCATGTCCGTTGACAGATAATACACACGATGTTTACTTAACTCAATCGGCGGGGTCGACAGTGACGACACTGGACCGCCCTGCCCCCTCTCTAACGATTATGTTACTCATAGTGTAACAGTTAAAGTCCATATTCGTCCAGCAAGGAATATTGGTTGAGACCTATGTGAAATCGATCAGTTGGGTTTATGAATGAACGAAGTATTTTAGGTATCATCACTGAAAGTCGAACAAATTGGTGTGTGTTTTGAGCTATGCGATACATTCTATTAATAATTGAGCGTTTTATCCAATGGCAGAAAATGTAACTTTGCCAAGAAAACTAAAAAGGCTAGGCGAGTAAAAGCGGTAAAGTGGTATGCGGGTCAACCGCAAAATGAAAAGATTCGGTCCATCGCCGAGACCGGTTGAAAAGCTTCGCGAAAACAATGCTCTCATAAAGTCTTTACCGCAGAATTATGACACCATGTCTTATAAGAATTTGCATTCATAATTTCATAGGCACAACACATCAATTTAGAAGATGCATTTGATTGAGAATAAACTAGTCATTGAAACAATTGAATGGGTTCCGAAGCTTATGAGTTAGGATATAATGTGAACGTGCGTGTACTAAGTGAATCCGAGCCGGATGGAATGCAGCTCGTAAAGTTCCTGGCGAGTGTTCATTAGGCCAGAGGAGGCCGCTGCGGCGCAGGGGCACTTATCAACCGCGTTACAGCCAATAAACCAAGCTATGCAAACAGCCCTCGTTGCCCGCGACACACTCGCTGAATTCCACAGTGGGTTCCCATGCTTTATCCAATTTCATCCAACGGTGTGACTGCACTGCTATTAGAATCAAACAATGAGGCCGGTGTCGCGTGGCCACTAAACTCTTGAGAACTTAGAAAATTTCCAGATGTGGATAAAATATATATATATATCCTCACGCCGGTCCCCGAAGGGGTAGGCAGAGGTGTATAGGTTATTCCCACACACCCACTTTCCGCCAGAGGTATATTAGGTGCCAACGTGACAGATGGCGAGTCCATCGCCGTTACTCCAGCACGACTATACATACGCCTTTGAATTTCTTCTCAGACGTATGCAGGTTTCCTCTCGATGTTTTCCTTCACCGTTCTGCTCGTGGTGTGACTAATCACTGTACTTAAGTTCAGAAAAGCTCATTGGTACAGTCGGGATTCGAACTTGCGACCTTTGCGTCGCAGGCAACTGCTCGAACCACTCGGCCACCACGGCTCTCTCGGATAAAGTAACCTGTTTTCATATTATGATTATAGCGTAATATATTGCTAGTCTGTCATTTATTTAATACATTAAAAAAGCATGTTTAAAGCAACGCAATAAAAAAAGGTAACTTGAAAAGGCAGCATAGCGTATATAAAAGTTGCCATGTTTGCAGAGTATCGCAAACATTACCTACATATGACGTTCTTATACCATCAGCGAATTCCTGTAAAACGATTGCATTGCCAGTGTTGTAGTAAAGAAATAAAATATACCTAAAGGTTGCGAGGTATGCAATCACTCTATGGCCAATAATGCCATAGTTCAGAGTATTTTAGTACCTAATGTTGCACTTAGTCATGTCAGTAGAGGGCGCTTAAATTAAACCTTAACACCATTATTAAATCCGTTTCTTTCTCTAGGCACTACTGAGGGTACTGAACACTGAACTATGAAGTTATTATTCGTTGAGATAATATTTTCAATATATGATCACGAATGTGATATTGGTCACATTGTCTTACAATTTCCTAAGAAGTTACATTACTACAAGTTCGATACCATTTAATGAGGAGATTCCGAGTTGCATAGCTTTTAAGGACCTATATGCTTGCATGTGACTTGATTGGCTTTCTGTAAAGCCATATTTAGAAATTATACTGTTTCCATGGGATACATATTACATATAACACCGCGGGGTGTGGCTAATGATGTATTAAGCTCGCATTCCTGACTCAATACTAAGTATATTACATAAAGAATAATCCAGTCTAGCTAGATGGGTAGGTTAGGTACTGGTGTTTACGTGAGAATAAGAAGGCCGAGACAGGCGGCGCGAGCGCACAATGCCCGACTGCGTTCCACGACACGAGTTCTAGACTCCTAACCACAAAATTTTAATTTTTTCTTCCCTCTCTGACTCGCCGCCGCCCGCATAGGGCAAGTTGCTCAACTGGTACCAGTTGGAATTTTATTACCGTTCGATGTAGTCTTTACATATATTTGCTAGTGCTATTAGAGTGCCATTCTGTACCTGCATTACAATACGATAAATATATTTGCTTGAGTATGCTCTTATTACAGAATGATACGTTGAAGGTTTCAATTGCTACCAAGACAACCGCCACAAATTATCATCTCTGATCCAAAACGTTGCAATATTTTGTTTTATAACAATGGTAATACCACTCTGCGGACATAAGGATCTAATGAAATTGTGCAATGACGCAAGTGTTGATACGTGACACAATTTTCTGGCGAGTGCATGGCGCACCTACTTAGGTTCTAGTATGTGCGCTACCTTCACTCGAGACCACCTGACTTATCGATAGTCTACACACACTCGTTAACACAATGTAGTACTATAGCACGTCTAAATGTAGTTTACAAACAAGCTTTTCATAAACGTGGCTTGCTTGTTCCCTTTCGGTTACGTGTTATAATTATTAGGGGCAAATGAAATGATTACTTGCAATAATAATAAAACCCTACGTAACCTTAGTTCAACGAGCTTTATAAAAGATGTGAAGTGCTAAGTAAAGACAGCTTTGATTCCTAGCGTTTGAGACAAAACGGTATTAAGCTTTCTTCCATTTTAAGTTCCAAGTTGCAAGTAACGTACACGGCTCTAATCGGAATCTTTCACCGGCACGGCTGTTAACAAAGGAGTGTGTAATGTTTCTTTGGAGCAGTTGTTTTGTTCTGTCGCATTAGCTTACGGGGAGGTTTCATTCGCACCGGATACAAACGAGTCGTGCCGTGAGATCGGCAAACAACACTCGCTCGTGCTAATATACTCATTCTTCATATTCTTAACAATCACTCTTATTTCCCTTCGAATTAAGCGTAGTTTATGAATAAAACATAACCGAAACACATTTGTTAAAAGATATGAAGTCTTCAGAATGTCTCGCTCTCTAACCCTATACCAATTCCTATTGTAATGTTTTACGATACGGTAATATTAGAATATTTTATACATACATATTTTTCCTTAATTACATGTTAATTGTAATTATCATATTGAATTACCATTCTACTACGCAACAAAGTCGCCGGTTGCGGCTAAAAACAAAAATATAAACCATTTAACGCTGTGTTACCAATTTAACGTTGAGTGTACTTGAGGTTGTGTTTTGTGCAATGTGCTCTTAATTAGCTCTTTTTTGTTTTCCCAAGCGATGGCATCTCACGTGATATGGAAGAGTGTGCCGTAGTTATATTGAATTTTCTCTTTTGACAAACTGGTACCGCGGTCGTAAACTTATGCTTCAATTATATTAAACGTTTACGGTGGTTGTGTGGATGTGAGAACGCGTGGTTTTATGGCCGGACGGAGAGCTCGGCGCGGGAACTCCGCGCTTTAAAACGTCTCCGATTGGCCTGCACTCTTTTTGCTCAAGCCGACTTTACCATAGTCATTATCACCATTGACCATAGTACTTGCAATAGCCACTGAGATATAGCACTATGTCCAATATCTATATCATAGCGGTGCAGCAAATCAGGGCTCGACATCTCTTGCCACATCTGTTTTAGGAGGACCACAAATATGGTTGAGAACAATGGTAGTCTGGGTTTTCGGAGCCATATCGTCATATCCTTACAACCCATTTGACACATGACACTTGACATCATGTATATGTGCCTCTTTCCATGTCTATGCGTCTAAACTAAGCCAAACTTGCCATGTCATTCTTCCAGAGCCCTTTGTTGCGGAGGACATAGCTCATATTTCGCCTATTCTCAATCTGTCTATGAAAATGTTAAGGTGATCTATTACCGAATAGCGATGCATATATTGCCGAGTGTAGTCGAGATACAGATGCCTAGGACAAGAGCGAGTGGCTCTATATCTACTTGATGATAACGAAATCTCTATAGATGATAGAAGATCCGCTCGGATATGTTTGGTATCAGCTTTGATTTATAATTAAAGCGTTAATTAATTACTGGTACCGGTAGTCTTGTGACTTGTCTAACCGACACAGTTGGATGCGTTGTGTACTTACGATGAGCATAATTTAATTACACCGTAACTTTACCGCTAACTTAACTTTAAGTTCTTATTATCCTATAATCATTAGAAATTGTTGGGTATTGAAGAAATAGACAAGGCGCAACTGTGGAAATAATTCGTGTTTATTGCAAGACAATTAAAAGGTATATATATTAGACTTTTGAAGGTTCTACGGTTTCTCGTAGAGGGTCTACGAAAACGCTACGATGCATTTGAGTTTTCATTGTGATTATAAACTACAACATTTTTAGAGTTCCCTTCATAATTACAAACAATATTTATATAATATGCTAAACGTACCGTGTTTTTAGGGGACTAGTAGAGGACTTTGTCCCATAGGATGCTAGCAAGTATCGATACAAGGCTGGTTATTGCGATCTTATACGGTTATGGTAACCCGCGAGCCTCATGCTTTTTGCCACATGAGATGCACAATAAAATCAATTAAAATTGATTGACAAGCGATTTACTTCACGATTAAGATAGAAAAATTGCTACAAGCATATTAAATCACGATCCATGATAAAAAGAAGTCGTAAAACATCTAGAATAGTATATTTGGATGTGCGATCTCATTTATCGGCATAGTGTTTAAGAGCTCGCGCTTCGTGAGATGAGGTTAGCGGCGGTCGTACGCGGCGTGAGAAAAAATAAGCGGCGTGCTTCGCCTGTAATTGGCCTGATTGAAACGCGAGCCTCGTTCGGCGATTCTTCCGAGAAGCCGTCGGCTCGTTAGGGGACACTGTCCGCGGGGCAGCCTCCTCCCAGACCGCGCCTGTCGCATTCCTCGCCGACCAGCCAAACGTATTCACGCTTTCCATATAACCACTTAGCAAGAACCCAGGTCGCATTTAAATATCGTCAAATTTTATTTTCCATAAATTCAGTCAATCTACGTCTTCATATCAGCCCCCCCCCCCCCCCATAGGAGTTCTGGTTTAAGAGTATTACCGAAGATAAAAGCCCCTTTACATATAGGCAATGTGGCAAATAGACTTTTTTTGAGTTCCGTAACAAGGTGGGCTTTCGAATCATAATATTGTGTGATGTCACCGTATTTAAGTTCAGGAAAGCTAATTCTAATAGAGAATTGAACCTTAAACCACGCGACCACCACGGCGTCGTGGTGTATCCTAATCGTAAGTAATATTAGTTGGGTTATAATAAGTACTGATCAAATAGTTTAGAATAAAACAAATGAATATGGTATTACATCATAGTGTGCATCGGGTGCATACATGATGCACTTGCAGGTAAAACAAGTATTGTATAATGACGCGCGAAAATGTGGCGTGCACTTTATTATCTACGGGAGGAGCGGCGACATCGGGGCCCCGGGCGGGTGGCCGCGCCGCGCCCGAAATGCAGTGCAACCGAATCGACTGAACGGTCCTCATTACCTTTACTAACATTTATATATCTCCAATAGGTATACGGGTATACCGACCATATTAATGTTACGTTACACTACAGATTAAGCAACCATTAACCATCATAATGCGGACAAAGTCAAACAATTTTACTGACACGTGTTCGAAGCATGTACCAAAGAGGTTAACTTCTGTCTCAGTGCTTTAGATTGGCAACAAATGAGGCAGCCTCAGGAAGTCTTGCAATGCAACATTTAAATATACCTATATGCGTCATTGGGGTAAATATGTGAATATGATTATATATTTGAAGCAGTGTGTCGGGTGACCCCGAAGCGATATGAGGACGTGGCTCGGACTATAGGACTGAATCAATAACAATCTAATACCTACTGAGTAACTGCAACCATAAACTAGTTTCAACTGTATTGTTTATATTGAAATAGTCCAGATATTTCATGCACCAGAATAGTGTGCTGTCATCGTGCTCTGTAAACTATTTCGGGAACAAATTCTAATCTCGGACTACAAGCTATTATTAACGTAGTTTATGTTATACTGGTCAAGAGAATACAAAATAAAGCTCTAATGTTGATTGTCTTAGACTTTAGGATAAGGCGGAGAGAGTAGAGCGCCAGTTCTTGGATATTTTAGATACGAACGAGTTTTGTATGTATTAAGATTCTATAGACGCTAATAGATGTACAAGTTGTAGCTTAAAAGTCTCATACCTAACGCCTACGCCTATCAAGGCAATCATGCCAATAATTTTGAATAATGTACCGCAATAAATGTGGAATTCCAATCTCTCACGGATGCTCAGTGCGCGAATGATTTAGAAATCAGCGGAGTGAACGACACGAATGCGCTCATAGTTGGATGCCACATCAGTGCATGCAGGTGAGCAATTCAACGAGGTGGCTTCTCAAAGCCGCATGCTTATGTGATATCAGCTGTACCGAACGAAGAAGGCTAATTAAATCTTATGACTTCACCCAGAAGTACATAGATGGAATGCAGATGAGAGTGCAATACGAAAAACACGGCTACTATATACGTATATAATATATTATAGAAAACTGATGACGCTACAGCTGATATTATGAAGCTGGCGATTAATATGAAACTAGCCGACAAAACAGTTTATTAAAATAATTGCTTAAACTGAGATTATGAATTTGTTAAATCATTACGTGTATTCTCAGTATTATAAATATGTACCACCATACATGTAAGTATACGTAGTATCTTTCATTTCCACGGTTGTTCTTCTTTAGCGGATTTCTTTATTAAATATAATATGCTTAAATACAAATCATCAAGCCGAGTCCCAAACATATAATACTAAGAATAGCGTATAGAGGAAATAATAATAATTCTAAATAGTGAAGGATACTCACGCATAGATCTGACAGTGTGATGCTGTTGGCCGTGTAGAAGACCAGGAGGTCAGCGGGGAGGGCACGAGACCCGGGCTCCCTCAACTTGGAGGCGAGCAGTAGGCAAGCCGTTCCTAGCAACTGCACTTGGCTCTTCCCGACTGTGCATGTACTCAGGAACCGATCCAAGTAAGACACGGCCAGGGGAAACACCTCTTCTTGACATCCCTGGTCCTCGCACAGCTGAAATAAAAGCTTACGTTAAACCCTGAATGAAATGTCAAACGTTGTGATCAGAGTTCTAAGAAAGTCTTGGTTATGTATGCCGCGCCCAGGCCATGTTTAGTTTATCATCCGGAATTCCTGATAACCTATATGTAAAATGGAAATACAATTATTGCGATAAATACAAGTCATAGCCATACTTTCCTGTAGCGGTTGGATATGGTTCTTATCAGCGGCAATGGTATGGCATTACTAGTAAATTATGCTACGAATATAGTTTCCTCGTGGACTTACGAGCTTTAAGAGAATCCATTGCAAATATTAAGCTTGGGAACTGATGTATCATCAATGTAGTGCAAAGATTGAACCTTTATTTATTTGATTAAAGAATTCTTATAATGTTATTGATCTATGTTGGATATATTCTGTATGGTTGAATTATATACTGCTTTTCAGCCCGACGTCTCTTTAACGTTACAGGCTAAGTATGATGGACGCCCGACACTCCGAGATAATGCCTTAAGGTGAATAGAAGAAAGAAAAACAAGGAAAAGCGAAAGCAAGTGGTGTAGACCTATTAATAAAGCAAATGAAGAGTGTCATGGGAGTTGTGGATTGTTCCCGCATAGTTTCACACGGATGTAACGCGATTCTAACCGGCCCGGGGAGCACGTAGGTTGGTAGGAACTACCCGCGCGGCTCTGTAAGCTATCTCACGCTCTGTCTCAGCTCATTACTAAAGGCTCGGCGAAACGAATTTACATTATAGTTACAAGTGAAATCTTACGAGCTTTGGCTACGTTTTAACGACAAATGGAATGTTATCAAACTTATCGGTCAGCGAACAGTGAATAATCGATCTACGTAATATGTGGCTAGGATGCCTACAATTGTAATATATCTGAAACACACAAACTTTTGCATTGAATAAGCATTGTATGTAAGTTTAGAGCTAACTCCGGATAAGAACGATTCCTGTACTATCAAAGTGGGTACAGCGTAGGTGAGAGAGGTCAGAGACTTGGTGTCAAAGTTTACAAGTGTATAATGGTTGGCAGGTCTAACATAGTCATAATATATACATCTTCACGGAATCCCACAAGGGTCCCCGAAGGGGTAGGCAGATGTGTAGGTTGTACCCACACACCCACTATCCGCCATAGACATATTTTAAGTGCCATGCAGGTTTCCTCTCGATGTTTTCCTTCACCGTAAAGCTCATGGTGTAACTAATCACTGCACTTAAGTTCAGAAAAACTTATTAGTACAGGCGGGATTCGAACTAGCAATCTTTGTGTTGCAGGCAACTATTCGAACCGCTCGGCGAACCACGGCTTAACATCATAATAATTATGGAATATCTATGTGTTTCTTTCCATGGGTGTTTGCTGAAGCACAACGAGCGCCCGTGTAATGAATGGCCCACCACAGACCGCACCAGGCGGCGGCTAATAAACGGGCCGCGATTATTGCACTGTTGCATGTTATCTCGCCAACCGAACGGCGACTCATCCTCTACCTCACCTACGTAGATGCAAATGCAACGTTTATAGCCAGACACATCGTCGATGTAGGTATGTATTGAATTTCGTGCTTAAAGCGAGCTATGAAATTAGACTTAGACGGCAACGTGAATAATTTATTAGTGTCATTGACCTTACAGGCATCGAAGATCGTTTCGGTCTGCTTGAGCTGAAACGTCGCTATGCAACTGGTTTGAGTGAGTATACCCACGAGGTTAGAGGAAGTTAAATCGTGGCACATGCGCCGCCATAGCCCCGGCCCCAGCTACGGTATGACGTCAACCTCACTGCGCTCCGGTGGAGGGGAGCGCGCCGGCCGGCTCCACGTGGCCTCATACTTCTAACAGCTGACTAATCTCATATGCACTTGTTAATTAAATAGTCCATTAATACTATTCCGACATAATATTGAACAAGAAATCAGATAACGACAACGTTGAGAGCACAAGAAATAGCTGCTCAAATTTAACTAGTTGCATGGTTAACAATATCCATTTAAAAACACAGTCATTTAGGCCACGGAGCTTGAACAGTGACGTTTGTGAGCGCGCTAGCAATTATTTATATGTACAAGCAAAGATAAGTGCGCAACAGAGCGTCAGCTGTGTGCGTGTCAAAATCAGCTGATTATTCAAATAGAACGAGCGAGTCGCATCGGTCGGCGACCGCTACCGGCCGCGCGTCCGGGGCCCCTCGCTGCTAGCGCCCGCACCGTGAACGACCAGTTACTTGGCCCATACCACACGGCACTGCCTACCACCTAATCTCGTTATCATATCCTTTTCAATACTTGTAATATACCAAATACCGAAATGAACAGACACTATTTATTATACTCGTCCTCTATTTTGTTCTGGGTGGGTTCTGAACAAATACTATGATCAGTCGATTCCTATAAGATTCATACTGGAATCACGTTAGCGTATAGGTTTGAAATATTCTATCGTTGGGAAATGAAATTTTCAGCTGATCATGTAAACAATGTCGCAGCATCAGCTGATATGAGGCTGATTTCTCAGTTCGTTCATTCTCTCTTACATTTTAACGTAGTAGGTCAGGTGTTATAAGGTATTAGTACCTATTTACTGGCAGAACTATGTATTAAAAGCACATAAATGGTTCGCCACAAACTTGGTATTGGAACACAATTTCTATGACGGAAATGGTATGACGGAAAGTTGGTATAGCGCGAAGTGAGGGATGACCGATCGACAGTCAGTGGCTAGGGCATACGAGGGCCACTGGTGGCGAGAGCGGCTGCTGGACTATGCCTACACGTGGCCGGTAAACGAGACAAAATGGCGAACGTTCGAGCAGCGCGGGTGGGTGCGGCATGCGGTACGGCGCGTGTGCGCTCACCTCTAGCATCCACTCGGCGACGAGGCGGCGCATGTGAGGGGTGACCTCGGTCTGCACGGAGCCAAAGTAGTTGGTGGTGATGGCGTAGCGCTCCTCGGTGCGCAGCAGGTTGTCCAGCACGCGGCGGCGCAGCAGGACCGGGTCGGGCGCAGCGCAGCGCGGCGCCGGCGCCGGCCGCGGCCCGCCGCTGCCGCTGCCACTGCTGGGGCTCACGCGCTCGGCGCACAACAGCTCCATGTCAACACTCGCCGCACTGCCCGCCTGGGGTACGTGCGTATAGTTTTCGCGTGCGTCGCGGACCGGACAGCTGATCGTGCGCGAGCGAGTGGCGTAGGAGCACTGTGCGTTGCAACGCCGGCGAGTGCCCGAGTCGCAGTGAGCAGCCGGCGCGCGCCTTGCCGCCGAACATATGATCGGCGGGGCGCGCGGGGGGAGCTGTGAGGCCCGCACGCAGGTTTCTCCCATTCGACGTTGAAATAATAATACATAACACGTTTTCTTGCTCGCTCACGCTCTACTCTAGTCTAACTTGGACGCAGTGGTCTTGCTGGCTTCTCATACAATGGCGTAGAGGTAGGTAGGTATGTAGTTACTAAATAAGCTGAATTCCAGGGATAAGCAGGTACCTACCACCGACAGCGCCACTAAATAGATACCTACCTACTTATCTATATTTATCAATCCATAATAACTGAAATCCCCAATATAAGCTAATATATAAGTATGAACAGAGTTATAAGTAAGTGGTAAGTGCACAAGTTTATAATTCGAAAGAATGTTCTACGTAACTTAAACACTTTTGAGGCGGTCACCTTGAGAACGTACCTACTCGACCTGGGCTAGCAGTTTATATGTGTGATTTTTAGTAGATACAATAGGGGTCATCGTTTTATTCACAATAACAATAGGTAAGTATATTACTTACACTGCATAATTGCAATTTTTACTTAGAACAATATTATGTGTATAGTTGATTATAGCTTACCTTAAAAAAATATAAAGTGGTTTCTATAACGGCCAGTTAGTTTATTCACCAGAGGCGTCAATGTAGTAGATTACCAATACTAATCGACAAAGCGAATTGTATAATGACAATGAACCAATATCTATTCAAATTAAACTCACTAAATACTGCGATGCCCGCTATGTCTAGCCATCCTAAAATGAACATTTCGTGATTCGTTGAAATGAGTTCAGTTTTTCGACCCGAAACTTCTGTGACTGTCTCGTCAGAATTGGGAACAAAAACTTAATCGCTTTTTACACGTCTGGTGTGCGTAATCCAATGGACCAATTCATAGTTATTTTGTTAACTATTCGAGAAAGAGATCAAAATGCAGAAGCGAAATATGTGTTAAGATACATTTTCGGTAGGAAGTAAGTACAGAAATGTTCCACTCATGCCGTAGCGCTAAAACCTTTTCAATCGACGTGGGGAAGTGATTACAAATAAATACAAAGACCCTTCGTTATAATACAACAAAAAGTTACTTTAACGATTGGAGTCACGGTTTTTAGACTGGAAATTCAGTGATACGCTTCATTGGTTCTGTCTAACAGGAAAAACTATTGATTTTCGAGTACTTATTTATGTAACTAGCCAATTTATCTAATATGTGCTATTTTTATTTACTGTAATGTTAATTGAGCGATTGTCGTCTCACTATTTTTCAAATATGGTAAAGGGCTCTTTCGTGGCCATTGTTACGTACTACGGTCACTTACTTTAACACTTACTCACGGTAAATTCGTCCTTGGCTACAAAAAGATTACTTTACTCTATAATACCCTATCTACATACCTAATAACCAACACAAATGGCTGTCCTGACCAGTTTCGCTGGGGAGAAAAGAAACGATGCCTGAAATACCTGGAACACTTGCATGTTGATCGTAACGGTTACCTAGCAATTATTGTTGCCTGTGATATTTTATGAGACATACATTTTGGATTGGATTTCAATAAAACCCGTTCATAGTGAGCGTCTTATTTGTGAAATACATTAATTAATACAAAGTATCACGTCAATTTGTTGTATAGTTTTATTTAGCTCGTGATGACGATCACGGACGGACTTAAGGACGGAAACGTCAAGAGTACTCGAAACCCACGAGAATGTATGAAGAGACTGATGAATGTGGACGAAGCGAAAGAGGTATGCAAGTCTAGAGAGAACTGGCGCTCTATACTCTCTGCCTACCCCGTTAGGGACTTGGCGTGATTATATGTATGTTTGTATGAATCAATAAGTTAGTGGTATTTCGCTTATACATTAATGAGCATAATGTGTATACATACCAACATCAACTACATATATATCATAACGCCGAGTCCTTCCTGGGGTAGGCAGAGAGGGTAGAGCGCCAGTTCCCTTTAGCCTTACAGTTCATTTGCTCTTCATCCAAACTCACAAGCCTATTCAAGCATGCTCGCGAGTGTCTAATCGATTTGATAGATCGACATATTAGAGGATATTGAAAAAATCTTAAGTGGTTCCGGAATATGAACAGAATCCATTAAAAAAATATAAGTAGGCACGTAATCGAAGAAGCTTAATTCGTTTATAAAATCGTTAAAATATACTTAAAATTGAATATGAATTCGGTGAATTTTTGGCAAGTGTTGTCACCCGGTGAGCGAGCTTAGTATGCAGTATGAATACAAATTACTGCTAAATAAAGGTTATTTGCTCAGGTACAACCCAGCGTATACTTGTAAAGATATCTGCAACGGTGAAATAATGTAAGCCTGTGAAAAAGTATTTTAATGTTTTCGAATACTCGTGAATAACACTACTATCTTACTCCTTAATAAAGCGGTTTATAACTGTTCATTATTTGATACGTATACGTTTATTTATATTTAGTTAGTAGTCCGTAGGAATCCTGTATGTCAAACCTCTTTGTCTCAGGAGTTAGATAATATATTAATACCTCGACCTCAACGTCAAATTTAACATTAACATGGCTGCGAGAGAGAACGTATTTTTATTATTATTATTTAATAAAATACCCAATTTAAATACGCCCAATTTAAATTTAATAACTAGAATACGCCCGCCCCGCCTAGTCTCGCTCGTAGTCGGGTAATGGCTTCCGTAGCCTAAAAGACCATAGTATTACCAGTCTGTTAAGATAAAATTGACATCGGGCCTTCATTTCAAATTACGACATTCCGTAATTGAACAGCATAATAAGTACCTACCTAAATATATAATGTGTATTAAGTTGCCATTCATATTAGACCCGCGCTACTTATTACTTCGGAGATGTGTCCCACACAAATAGTGAATCATGACATTGAATGATTTCGTGTTCCTTGTTTCAAATGTCAATGGCCAAATAAAAGTGTTCGTTATACGGAGCATGTGTGGAGTTCTTTTTGATAATGGCAAATACTTATGGACTTAATACGGCCAGAGGAGCAAATGGCCCAGATACAGATAAAAGAATGTGTTGATTCGTTACAGCGGGATGTCGAGAGATCGGGCGTCTTTTCTGTTAATGTTAATAAAATGTGTTGAAACGATCGCGGTCCTTCATAAAGTCTTCCATTAGAGATATAAATAAATGCTTTAAGAGCGCCTAACCTTTTGAGTATTTTTGGATAATTTTTTTGATTAACTATAAAGTGTTAAGTAAAAAAAAATTAAGCTAGATGATGTTGCGGAATGTGGGGTAAGGGTGGATTACGCCAACAATACAGTTATGCACACCTATGGTTGAGCTGCGCCGGCGCAGGAAGTACATTATAATCGCGTAATTAATCATCAGCTAGCCGGCTTCCCTGCGGCCTCTCGCAAATATGAGGGCGACACTTTTATTGTTTCTCATATTTTTCTTCTTTTTTTGGCACCGGCGACCAGCATTCTGTGCGGTCAAACATATTTTTATTGCTGAATAATTGTTATATTGAGAGGCGTATACATTACGTCTGGTGGTCTATTTAATGCTGGTAACTTTACTATAGCCTACCACAAGGGTCCACCGATGTGGCATACGCGTTTCTCAACTGCATTGCTTCAATTTGTTATGAGAATATGCGACTTCTTTTGTTTTTGTAGTTTGATATAGCATTATTCAAATGTAGACTTATATTGTGGTAATTTAGTAAGGCTTTATAAATTATGATGGAATTTTACGATAGACTAATGGCGTCATCATGCATATCACCAAATCTTTTGCTAGGATTAAATTTAAAGCCGTTAAGGATTTAAATTCCAAACGAGGTAGTCTACCGGACCGGACACGCACTTAGTTTCCTTACTCGTATTGGAATGAGCTTTGAGTGCAAACAATGAACAGAATTCCGAAACACGGCAATAACATGAAATGGTTGGAGCGAGCGGGACGTCATTCTTTCTTGGAAGCTCGACACTGCGTAAAGGAACGCAGCGAAATGGAATGCAAACGGCACCGTTCACCGACTGAACTGACTCTCTACTTGACTAAAAAGAAATACTTTAATAGTGAAACAATTGAAAATGGTCTACAAATTTCGCGTTACAATCTTCATTTGAGCATTAGACTACAAAAGTACTTATTATCGCTTCGAGCTTCTTACGCAGAAAGATTAAAGCACCAGTAGCGTTTAGACATATAAACGTGGGTTTAAGTGTTTAAGGGTTTAAGTGGTGGTGGGTTGGAGACATAAAAACCCACGATCTTCATAACCCTTAACGCTCTCATCTTTAATTGTTTCATCAATTTTAAAGGTTATTGAACATAGTCTACTTTCAGACGTATTCGCTTTGTATATTCTATTTCATGTTTTTGTATCTTTAATTAGTGTGATTGGTATTCCATCGTAAACTAAAGTGCAAACAAAAAAATCTGTTTTTTCAACTTTCGACATAAATTTTTCCTATATGTCCAAAACAATTATCATATTTTATCATAGGAAAAATAACATATAAGCTGTTAGCAAATTATCTAAATATACATAAAGACAAGGCTGTGTGATGAAAGATACGCTGAAAAAAACAGATTGATACAAAGCTAATATGCCTGGAAGAAGACTACGTTCCCATACCTGCGTCAAATTGATCCAACCATTAATAGATGGGAACATTAAGAGCAACGATTCACGTGGTCGATGCGAATCAGGTCTTCCGCCATAGAAAATATATCATAAAAGTACACGTATTTTAGTCATAAGATACTTGCGATACCTATTTATGATACCTACGGAAAATACTTGTAGAAAAGCAGATGTTCTAGTTATTCCTCATTTCACGACGTACTGTTGTTGTCTAACGTGTAAGTTCGTTCCAGTGATAGCGCAAAGCGTATCAACAGCGGTGAATCTATTTAGCCCTATTAAGTCAGATATAATAACTCCCCTTCCAATGCTCTAGTCTAATGGCTGCGGCGTAGGCTATTATTGACCATTAAGGATCATTTTGAGACAACTTTTACCAGCAGCGTCAGGAAGCTTGTTTAAATTGTTATTAACTGGGAATTGTAATTTTGCATATAAATTTCAGGGAGAGTCCCTCACGGGTAAACATTGAGAGTACATTCAAGCCTAAGCAGAACTACTACCGAAAGAGTTACTCTAGGCTTTACAGACCTCTTGCGCTTTATCCACATTTATCAGCCTCGCCGTTTCGTGTACTCTCGACAATCTCGGTCGATTTGAACTAGACCACACTTCGTACCTCTCGTACGTATATTATCTGTTCTGATTAACAAAGATGTAGATATAGACGTAGTCCGCCTGCACATAGATTTCTATAACTGCAATCAGATAACAAGAGATCGCCAATTAAGTGAGCTATAAAAATGGAAAGATGTAGGTAGAGCGTGAGACTTTCGCTAGAGATAAACTAACGCCATTACAATTATGTTATCCATTGTTAGTATGAGTTGTGTTACTTGCGTGCGAAGAGCCTCAGTGGGAAGAACTGGTATTGGTGGTACTGCTGTATACTATGAATAATATTATAATGCGTTTGTTGAAGATGTTAGTTACTCAATCACGACACAGTGGTTGAACGGAATAGCATTAAATTTGGCACAGAGATCGCTTATTAACACATAGGATATATTGTACTCCAGAAAAAAGATTTATTAATATAAAAAAATGTTCCACGGGTTAAACCATGAGGTACGTATAGAACGTTGAACGTTTTTATAAGCGTTGGCCGAGAGTTTTAAATAGTTATTTGCAAAATCCAGATCGGCGGTCTGTACCAATGAGGTGTACTGAAAATAAGTTACTTCACCTATATCATGGGGAAACCTGCATACGTCTGATAATAAATTCAGGCTCATATGTATATACATACATTCGTGCTTGCGAAACGTGACAGGCAACGGACTCGTAGGTTGTAGCGTTGGTAATTGGCGAAAAAGTCTGACAGAGCTGAGAGAGTACCCTTTTGGGAACCCCTGTGGGAATGCGTGAAAATTCATACAAACGAAGTCCCAACGGCAAAAAAGAAAAATTGAGGATAATCGACGAAGACCAAGACCAATTATCCAGGTTAAATTACTAAGCACTTAGTGACGGTAACAGGAAAACTAGCGGGCATGCATGAAGAAACTTATGGGTATTGTTGCCGTATAGGAAGCGTTGGAGGTTTGTAAGACTAGATATAAATCTAAGTATATAAGCAATACATGCATATAGGAGAAATTCGCTGCATATTAGGCCAGAGTGAAGCTAAGCTGCGCTAGTTTGCATGCTTATAACAAAGACATATTGATAAATGTACCTACTTTTATTAATTTTCTAGCAACGCATGAAATTTTGTGTTTTGTTTAACAAGACGATTCTGTATAATCTGCCAGATATAGGAAAATAAAAATACAAGTGATTGACTAAATGTAGTAATTCAACAAACTCACCCTACCTATATCATTTCATCAGGATACCGTGATGACGACCGGTGCTAATAAAAATATATATATACCTATATATCTTCACGCCATTCCACGCCAGACCGTGACAACACCCTTTTTCACCGTAGATAAATTGAGGTGTTATCGTGTCAAATGGCGAGTCAGTCACCATTTCTCAGGCACAACTTTACATACGTCTTCAAATTTCACTTTGAACGTAATTGCAAGGTTCCGACAATTTAGGATATGGACACGAAACTATGTCAAATACAACTCTATGGCTTATCCATGCGAGTGTGGGTAAAACAAAGCGCCATCTTTCATTCGTCTGGAACAACTAAAGACAATGGCGGATTTTAATGGAGATACATTAAAAACTGTCGGAAATTATAGATGCGACGACTCACTGCATACCATTTCTTAACGGTGCATCTCATTTATAATGTAACTGCGTAGATTGGTTTACATAGTAACTATCGGGCAGTATTCCTTTCCTACTAATATTATAAATGCTAATGTTTGTGGACAAAGACAGATTTAAGCACCATATAACACTTAAGATTTATTTTATTGCAAATAAAATCTAACAAGGAAACAAATTTTACTTTTTGCGGGTGAATCCGGGGTAGAACTAGTATTTATTTCAATAATTAAATAAATATTTAATCCTGCCGTAACTAGGGAAAGAATACGTCAACCTGTCAAAATTTTTACTGCAATAAATAAAGATAAGGAATAATTTTGAATTCAGAACGTTTGTGTACTGGTTGCTTCATTTTCACATTTTAACATTATTTATGACTGCATTACGTCAAGATTCGAGACTCGTTTTTATCGTAGAGAAACGCCATATGTAAAGTAAATTGTGATAGTTTCACATACGTAGAAGCCGTGGTGGCCGAGTGGTTCGAGCAGTTGCCTGCGACGCAAAGGCCGCAAGTTCGAATCCCGACTGTACCAATGAGTTATTCTGAACTTAAGTACAGTGATTGTCACACCACGAGCTTTACGGTGAAGGAAAACATCGAGAGGAAACCTACATAGACTGAGAAGAAATTCAAAGGCGTATGTATAGTCGTGCCTGAGTAACGGCGATGGACTCGCCATCTGTCACGTTGACACCTAATATACCTCTGGCGGAAAGTGGGTGTGTGGGTATTACCTATAGGGTCCCCGAAGGGGTAGGCAGAGGGCCTACCCCTTCGGGGACCCTTGTGGGAAGGCGTGAGGACATCACAAGTTAGGCCTCTTATATTTCGTCCCAATTCATCAGCCTCTTCATACATGCTCACTCTTGACATTCCTATCCTTGAGTGTTATAATACGCTGTCGCGGAGTGGTATAACTCTTACTCGTAAAATCTTGATTGTATACCTCACTGGTGAAATAGAGATTCTCGATAGACTTAGAAAGATAGAGTGAGGAAAAAATATAATTACTATTTTTTTTTATACCACTTGGGTGGCAAACAAGCATGCGGTCCGTCTGATGGTAAGCGGTTACCGCCGCCTATGGACGCTTGCAACACCACACGCGCGTTGCCGACCCTGCAGGAATCTTTTCACACCCTTCTTGAAGAACTCCATGCTATATTCTACTATACTAAGTTCCCCTATGATAATTACATACCTGTCGATTACCTTGTAGTAACCTAGTCGGTTAGTGTAAGGAATTTTGTTTGGGCTGAATTTTGTAATACTTTTTCATACAGCTTGTGATTTGAAAAAAAACTTGATCTACGTATGTATTTAATGATATTATTTGACCCCTTATCACCTATCTGCAGTTATTAAAGCCAATGATTAGATTGAAACAGTGTGTGACTTGTCGTAAATCATGATTAGCTGAAGACTGTTTGTAAAATGTTAGAGTTGATTAGGCAAGAACATTCTGCGTTGCGTCACATTGCATCAGGAGCCGAACCGTCATGTGTGCTGCCTCATTACATATGCGTAACAACACTGAGTGCGTCACAGGATAGGTAGAAAGCGCAGGAGCGTTACCTAGTTCTCTCTAGACTTAGGCACCGCTTCGCTTCATCTACATCTATCATTCTCTTTATACATTGTCGCCTGTTTCGAGGATTCTTAAGTGTCCCACTGATTATATTTAAGTTCTAATAACGTGGTCCGCTTCTATCTCGTAATTATTCAAGAGTACCAAAAAATTTAACTCTTTTAATAGAAGCAACAGGAACCAACCGAAATTCTAGTTCAAATACAGAAAGGAAAGTTTTAAGTGATACATGATTTATAAAACTCGTTCCTATTTCGTTCGAGGAACTTTATTGGTAAAACTGTAAAATAACAGTTTTCTGAAATGGTCATGTTTTAAATGTTGATATTATATAAAGTTTATTATAAATTATGTTGTAGGTATAATTATTGTAAGTATATAATGTACAGATGTAATGTATACTCATTGTGTTACATGACATTACCTAAATTATACACGTCTACATATTAATGTAAATAGAATAATGTGCATAATACTCTTAATATTTAAATATTTATTCATGAAATGACCTTTTCAAAGACTTTTGAATGTCGAATGTGTGTGGTATAAATAAATACCTACCTGCGTACGTGGGTAGTTTGTATACACAATATTACCTATCGCCGTTTCCCCCGCGAAAATTTGATTAGAACTGTTAGATATTTTCTGTTATTTTCATCCGTAATAAAATATATCATAGCTGGATTGACTGCAAATAATCTATCTCTGTGCCAAATATCAAGTTTTTTTCGTGAAAGAGGAAGAACATCTTAGACACTTTCGTATTTATAATTTTATTATAATTGTAGGCAGTCGTACAGTTGAATTGGTCTTTCGATATTTAGTTTGAATCTAGGTAGTGGGCCTCTTATAGAATTGTTCACGGCTGTTGGTAGGGCAGTCATGGCCAAAGTGTAAAAAAGTGTGTAGAGACAGCGGCGTGCATTGACCTGGTAATGTTTACTGTCCTTGATCGGCGCGGGCGGCGGCGGCGCGGCGCTAGCAGGCCGCCGTGACGTCACCGCGGAGGTGCCGATGGGTTTCAGCGAGGCCCGCCATCACACACCGCTTCTCTACTCCTCACTCCCACACTCATATCACTTTTGAATCCAATCAAAAACGGTTAATCCATATGTGTGAGAGGTACTGGGAACACTTATTGAACGCCATTTAAAAAATTGTATACAGTAAAATTTAACCAACGGTGGATGCAACTCTCCGGTATTTTTAACACACCATTTTCATATATGTACTATATATAATAAATACTCTTACGAAAATATTGGAAGAGATAGAATAGGTCAAATAGACAAAAAATTGCATACTAATAAAAATTGGTTTCTAAAAATAGGCCGATCAAACTTTTCCGTTTATTACATAGTTGCTCCTTTGAGAATTCCATTTTACTTAAGGTTTGCAAGCATACAAAATTGTTATGTATGGTAATAGAACCTATTTGAGTATCTACCGTGTTAATGAATACGTTCATTGGATATGAAGGTAGGTATATTACGTTTTAAAGTGTGCTTCTTTAATAACAGCTTCGACCGCCAAAAAGCTTTATTCATAAACTAGCTGTTAGACTTTTTATTACTCCTAATTTTGGGTGTGAGCACGCCTCGCCAAAGTTGCTTGGTGGGTTGATCAAATTGCAAAGAAAATTGGAAATCGTAAACGATATGAATGTTACCTACCACGAAACATTGTTCTGTGTAAGTCTTTGTAGACAATGGCTTAAGTATGGTTTCTTAGATTTCTTAAAACGTAACAGCTGCAGTTTTTGTTTGGAGTCGGTAGAAATATTGAGGTACCTATTTATCAGCTTTCTATACTGTTACGAGGTTACTGACACCCTATTTCGTCTGGAATGGCATCTGCTTAAAACATAATAGTAGTTAAATTTTACTATGTTATGAGTAGAATCAATAGAGGTTCTTTGTTTCAAATCGCAGTTCTTCTTTTCAATGGATACGTCTTTCAAAACTTTTTTCCTTTAAGGTTTAGAATCAAGTGCGTGGTGTAAATATTGCATGATTTTAAGCAATCCCATTTCAAAATTCTACTTCTTTGAACGACACTACAGGCCGTCTTAAAGATAAGTATAAAATTAATTCATTTATTGTATATTAATATGATATGAATTCTGATAAAACCAGGTACAGAAACAAATATTCACCATAATAAGCATTCCGGAGCGTGCGACCGGTATTGCCAGGCAGAAGCCCTCAATACAAGTCGTTTTTAATCACTTGAGGCAAGGTCCAGGGCAAACGTCACATATTTGTGACCTACTTCATTACTTTGGAAAAAAGGTAGACCTATTCGGGTCTTTGGTTTTTCGTATTATGTATTCATTATGACCAGAAGTTTAAGAAATGGGTTTCTGTCGACGTCTCTGATCCAATTCCTTCAGTTTGCTTCTGTCCTGCGCTGGACAGAAGCAAACTGAAGGAATTGGATTCTCTTTGACCTTGTTAAACGTCACGAGAGAAACTTTTTTTATATTTTCATATATTATCATTATTTATTAGAGAATTGTGTTTGTCACTCATTCTCAACTGAACGGACTTGGAAAGATCATAGCTATTCCCGTTTATCTATACGCGTACCTAAGTAGGATACCGCAATTTAACTAAATAAAATAACAATTCTAAGGAATTCACAATCCAAATTGATGTAGCGCCTAGCGAAGCAGAAACCGAATTTTATGATGCTTGGTAAACGTAGCCAAACCCTGTGATGTAATGTCGGTTTCGTCATCGCTAAGTTAAAGTTCAAATGTGAGCGTATCATTCTCATAAACCGTCCACAACTTCATTCTTAGAAATTGTCATTATTTTAGTCACACGTTTACCCCATACATTACCTACATTAATGTTGTAGTAATTAAAGAGGTTTTAACTAAGCCGTTGAGTAATTAGCTAGATGAACTAAGTGTGGCATGTGTGCGGTGAATGGCGCGGACGGGCGGCGGTGCTGTGGAATGGCGCAGGCGCAGACTGGACCATCAACATAGTTGTAGAAGGATCACGATGGCTCACGCAGTTTTTGCGGACAGCCGGCGAAGGTCGGTCGAGGCAAGCCACGAGCGCTCTAGCATTCCAACCGCTATGAATGAATAGCTGCTCGACGAGTCGAGTGTCGCATACTAAGTGACTTCAGATTAATTTGACAACAAACATTTAAGTTGGCAAAAACCGGAATGGAAGCCGGCACCCGCCCCGTGGGAAACGGCCCGAAACGTTTGTCTCCGGCTGTTGTACGATTAATAAGTACCTGTTCAGTTAAAGCCCGTTACACACTCGGCTATAACACGTATAATTAAATTCACACACATTGTTCCAATATAATTACGAATATTTGTATCTAAGTAACAAAAAAGTTTTTAAGGAAGCGCTAATTTTCAATCTTAATATACTTTGTGAACTCTACGCTACGTTATGTATGTAATTGGCTTTGCGCTTTTCGTAGCATGCTTAATAGATGGCTAATTCGCTTTGCCACGTGATCAGCATATTTAATAAATACTGAATAGAATACCTCTAGGAAGCCATAGCGCCTAGATCCAATTCGGGCACAGCATACATGTCATAGTTTTACGCTAAAATTATGCCAGTACTTTGTCATGACGTAACATATGGTATTTTGAATACTGTATCAAAGTTCTTTAAAATTTCAAGTAAATTATGTTGGTAAAAGCAGTTCTCTCAACCCAACCAAACAAGATTTGAATGTAGTGGAATTTAACCGTCGTCGCCGTTTGCATCGGCCGTATACGTAGAAAGGTACAGAGGTTTAGCGCAACATTTCTAACGCCCACGTTCTTTTAGTGATGTGATCTTTTTCATTGTTTTATTAATATATTCTGTATTTCTGTATATAGGCGAGGAGGTAGAGAAACACCACATTTCAACTAGATCTATTTAGATGAAATCGATACTCAAAGATTAGAACGTGGATACTAGATATCCGAAACTTGATCACTTAAAAGCTACCATAGCTACACTGAAGCAGCCCATTAAAAACTTAATATATATTATTAAATTATTAGATGTTTGTTTTATATCCTATAAAACAAAGTCGGGTTCCATACTTTGATCTCATTTATGTCTCCATAACGGCTGGTCATTTCAGATAATCTTCGATCTGTTGGAGTTGGATTTGTCCCACTCCAAATATACGGAAGGAGGAATAACTATTAAATAGAAAAATAAAGATGGTTTTGTACTCCGCCATCTTCGGCAATTGATAGCTCAAGTCACGCCCGCACGCTCGACATATAAAAAAATTTATAACAAAGACTACTTGAGAGCGCAATATAGTTTGCCTTGTTTCTTATATATTCATTTAATTGTTCTTTATCGATAAGTAGTAGAAAAGTGGCCAATACATCATCTCATTCGCGTTTTGTTTAAAGGTAAGTGGTTATTTAGCCATAGCGAACAAGCCCGCGGTTTCGTGTTGAGTCTGTGTTTAAAATAGAGTTGCGGTTTATGGTCAGCTGTACAATATTTATTTAAAGAGATTCAGCGCTATTCGTATTAAAAACTGTAACCATGAATATTTCAGAAGTGGGCTTTTCACTCCGGCCCTTGCCTGCTACGACCGGAACCGAGCCGGTAGCAGAAAAGCAGTCCCAAAGCATATCGATAATATCAACCAGTCCAGCCTAGCTACCTAGCTCGCGAACCAGCAACGCACTCAGCCGAAGTTCGGATTCCACGGGGGTGCCCTTAGCACCTAAGATGTACCTGGAGGCCCCTAGACGGAGGCATTTTCGTTTATTTATTTAAGGCCACTTACATGGTAGACACTAAAAATAGCCTACAACTAGATGTTAAATATTAGTTGAATGCCACTACTTTTACAAGCGGTGACAGCATGCACACAAATTAATCAGGAGCACAGATTATTTATAATATAGGTTTATATCTAGAAGTATATAAAAAAAGGAAGCTAAATTAGGCAGTTTAACTTAACATACATAATGAAAAACTAAAATAAAACAAGACAATACAAAGTAAAGTATATAGATACAGACAAATTTAACAAATCCTATGCATTACCGTACGTATTACGGTCTCTTTCTCAAATCAAATCCGTACTTACGATAGCTATTGCAGAAAATATTGTAGAAAAAAATTTAAGGAGAAAAAGTTCCCGGAACAAGACAATCGAGAGACATCTCAAAAAATAAACCACTCTGTAAGTCTATGGAAACGACGATGTGTATATAATAGATCTATGGCAAATGATCATCCATCTGAGTGAGGCTGAGATTAACTTCCCGGTGAGCTGTTTTGACTAGTGAAGTGAGTAAAGGAAGTTCTTCGTGACGTTCGTTAAGAGATTATTCCCGGTTCATAACGGACATATTGTAATATCTGTTATCATAGACCTTCAAGAATACTTAGTAAGACGTCTTTTTACATACACTTATACAATGGCAAGCCATACAAAGGCCTCTTTCTTTAATGATTTGTTAATTTTTTATTATATCAAATTTATATATATATATATATATATATACTAGTTGTCCCGCCCAGCTTCGCTTGGGAGAAAAAATTAAAACCACGGACCCAGTGGCGCCACCTATCGGGTCCAATTGTGAATCTAAACCATTCCCAGATCCCCTTGAACACACACAAAAAATTTCATCAAAATCGGTCCAGTCGTTTAGGAGGAGTTCAGTCACATACACACGCAGAACAAGAAATATATATATTAAGATATATAGGTAAATTTTTATTATATTATTTTTATAAGTACAGTGATTAGTCACACCACGAGCTTTACGGTGAAGGAAAACATCGAGAGGAAACCTGCATACCTCTGAGAAGAAATTCAAAGGCGTATGTATAGTCGTGCTTGAGTAACGGCGATGGACTCGCCATCTGTCACGTTGGCACCAAATATACCTCTGGCGGAAAGTGGGTGTGTGGGTATTTATTACCTATACACCTCTACCTACCCCTTCGGGGACCCTTGTGGGAAGGCGTGAGGATATATTATATTATATTATTATATAGGCTATTTTACATGAATGAAGTTACCGAGCATGCGATCCTTGGTGGCAAATGGTTACAGAAACCTAAACACGCTATAAACACCAGACTAAACTACGTGCGATGTCGATCCTGCAAAAATCTATCCGCACTTTTTCTTTGATTACCCTCACTCTGTAAGTCTCGCCATGGAAGTAATTCCTAAGGGAGGGCCTTATCATTGCCTATTGCAATTGTAATTCAAAATGTTTTCAAAGTGCCATGTATATATGGCGGAAGGAAGCAATTTACTGTACTTATTCATAGTACTAATAGTAACTACCTCAGCAGCTTAAAAATAACTAGAATAACAAGATGTTAGACAAAGTAATGTCAGTTTGAATAAAGTCACTGACTTTATTCGAAATGACTGAAAAATAAGTTAAACTAAATTTCATATTGATATGCATCTGCCGAAGCCGCTACAGCTTAGTGGTTTGAGTAGCCTGAGACAACCAGACTGTACTTACGTGTTTTTACTGAACTTAAGTATAGTAATTTCTCGTGGCTAAAGAAGAAGTCTTGCTTGAGAACCGACCTACTCCGACGAAAAGAGGTTATTGAAGAAGAGTTTTAGAATAACCAACAAGATTCGGAGACCTTAGTGGGAAGGCGTAAAGATATAAAAGATTATATAAAGATCTTTGCTTAAGATATCATATTCTTTATTTATTGATATTAGTTAAGTGGTTGCGCTGCGTAATCTCACATGCCGCTGGGAATTCCGACAGTATATGAAGACACTGTTAAATATGGGCATTCGTGAAATATTTGAGGGGCTCAATATTTGGCCGGAAGCGCGCAGTTGTAAATCAGAGATTCTATGGTCGGCACATTGATGGCCTTGGTAGCAAAGGTGATTATGTCAGTCGCTATCGACTTATTCAAATCCCGTAGAGCCATAAAAACCGACGGATCTTTGACAGCTTTACATTTTAGTTCTAGGACACTAAACGAAACCTTGAAACTACTCTTTTTTCCTAGAATAGTAATACGAGTAGTCAAGGCGATGAAACATAAAACAAATTATCAATAACACCAACATCTAATTCATAATATTATAAGCAAGAAATATTTGTTTTTTTTGTAAAACTGTTTGCACTATATTTTTAATACAATATTTTTTATTAATATTTTTTTTTTATTAAATAATAATATAACAACTTACCCATTTTTTAAATATGTTACCTATCGAAAGCTATATTATTCCAGAGTAGTAGATTTACAACTGTACTGCTCTGGAATTATATAGCTTCTAACAAAATATAGTCTAACTCTACTGAGTAGAGTAGACCATATTTTGTCACACGTAGGTTGTTTTAGAAAATGAAATATTTTCTTCTAGAAGTTGTTGGGTCTTGTGAATAAAACCTCAAGACGAAGGAATAAAACATAAAGCTCAAAAATTTTCGAACTGACATGTTTAAAATGTTTGCCTTTATTTAACTCAAATATTAAATACAGCAGCATCGTTATTATCGTTACAGCAGATTTTTACGCCAAAATAAGGTAAAAAGATTGCACCTTGAAATATATTTTTATTTATTACTCTATAACATATTTGAGAAATTGTCCTATTTTCTGGGACGTCCTGTATATTTGAAACCGAGTAAGAGCAAGCACCAAGTTCATAATTTAAAATATTCTTGAAATCTAAAACATGAAAACTCTTGTTGGTTGCAATTTAAGTCTACTATCCCTACTCGGGACACTGCGCGATTATTTGTATGTACTTATAAGCTACCTTCAATCCAAATGCATAATAAGCGGATTATGAATTTGGTTTGGCCGTTGGTACGTGATTAAATAACCATACAACCGTATCGATACTCCCAAACTTTCACGTTAGTATAAGTAGAATTGTAACTGTTATCCTGCTTTTTGTTGTCCCTGTGGCGGTTATTTCATTTTCATTATATATTCTGTAGGTACTTCTGTGCTAGGCAATAAAATGACGGAAGGTTATTTATCAAACAATGTTCGGAGTTCTTAGAACTGAGTATAGAAAGGATGCGTGGAATGAATTAGGTGGCTTCAATATCAATATAGCTAAGCTTTGTAACACGTTATTCCTTAATCTTAAGTTTTACCTAATACCTAAATATCATATTCATATTTATTTTGTATCAGCCAGAATCTTTCTCTATTTCACCTACCTATGTGGGCTGCATTAAAGAGAAATGTTCTTAATATTTTTTTCATGGATTCGGCTCGTACTACAAAAACTAGAGAACGATATAAATACTTAAATATATAGATACCTATAAATGCTTAAACACATAGGTAATCCAAGAGTAAAATAAAAATTAGTGTTCATCACACAAATATTCATCCCAGTAGGAGTCGAACCT
Organism: Drepana falcataria; assembly: GCA_945859725.1. Classification (NCBI taxonomy): domain Eukaryota; kingdom Metazoa; phylum Arthropoda; class Insecta; order Lepidoptera; family Drepanidae; genus Drepana; species Drepana falcataria. The sequence continues at coordinate 4,726,543 of OX243926.1, forward strand.
GCGACTTCTGACAAAGGTTAAGTTCGTCTGTCACTGTTATACACTTAAGTTCTTACAAAGCAGTACCTGGATACTGCTGAGACAACTGAATTACTGTCAAAATTAACCAGTAAATAGTGGGAGAAAAAGTGTAATTAAAAAAAACAAATACATATATTTTTTCTCCCAAAACTTTGCTCATATCTGGGCCAAAGTTTATAGTAGCAATATTCTGAATTAAATGCGTTACGGTCACGCGGGTCACAGTATGTAGAACGAGAGCACTGATTAAAAGCCTTTGTCTTCAATGAAATAATGAGCCATATTTGGTTGGTGATAACAACTGCAGCGTATCAAATAAGCCCCGCCCAAATACAATACATACTAGATACCGTTGAACATCAACAAATATAAAGAAGCACGATAGCCACATGGTTCAGGTAGTCACTTGTTAAGTCATGAATTCTGGTTCGAATCCCGGTGATCTGTACCAAAAATGTTTTCACTGTTTCTTAGATACAAAGAAGAAAATCTAGATTTGAAATTTAAATACATTTGAGTAGTAGTCAATGTCACATGTACAGTATCTGCGAGGTGATGACAAATGTTTCTTCGGTCACGTTTGCACCTAACTGTATACTTAGCGAAAAGAAGGTGTAATTACACTTCTGCTAATATTCTTGCCCATTGTAAGGAGTGAATATCTATATAAGACTTACAAAAAATATATTACGTTTTTTTCACATAAATATTTCAGTGAGTAATACTTACCTACAATTCGTCGTATACAAGCTATCATCATTACGCCAAGCAAAAGAAAACATTAAATAAATACGTGCAATCAAGGAAGCTATTCATTTGCCTCAAAGGTATAATACAAATGATAGTCACATGTCTCTAATGTAACGCTACAAGAATATAACGATTATTAAATTCGTTGCGGATATATAGCAGCACGTCGATCCCAACTGGTTTGTCAATAGACGTTAGGTAACGAGGCTCCTCCGCGTTGGACCTGCTAGGAGAATCAACTCGAACAATGGCGGTGACGTGTGCAACCATAGTGTTGAATTACTAGCCCCGTCGTCGTGGGAACAAATACCACGGCTGTTTAATTACTTGACAGCTAATCGTTTTCTCCCGCTATGATTTTATTTATATATACTAATCTATATTCTATACTAATAAATAAAAAAAAATGTGTCTGTTTGTATTTATTATACGTTACTGATAACAAAACACAATTTATAAAACTCTTGATTGTCGGTCTGATTGTTCCAACTTATGTAAGAAACGGCTGAACAGATTTTGACATCTTTAATTGGCAGATAGTTGATACTATTAACGAGTAACTTTGACTACTATCATTTTCCATATAAGTATAATATGGTAAAAATTTCACACATTACATACGAATTTACCGATGAAATCGCGGAGCCGCCACGTTAGAAGATATCAATGAAATAAACCCAATATAGGGGTAATTGTTTTTTTTTTTTTGGTTTTTTACCACTTGGGTGGCAACAAGCATGCGGTCCGCCTGATGGTAAGCGGTTACCGCCGCCTATGGACGCTTGCAACACCAGGGGTATCACTCGCGCGTTGCCGACCCTGCAGGTATCTTTTCACACCCTTCTTGAAGAACTCCATGCTGTACTCTCCGGGGAAAACCTCAACGGGGAGCTCATTCCACAGCCTGAGCGTTCGCGGAAGAAAACTCCTTTGGAAGCGCACAGTGCGAGACCTTTGTGGTTCCAAGGTATGGGGATGAATTCCCCGTCGATGGCGAGAGGTGCGGTGGTAGAAGGTGGAAGTGGGCATCATGTCGAACAATTCTGCTGAACACTCACCGTTATACAAGCGGTAGAACACACACAGGGAGGCAGTCTCTCCTCAGACTTAGTGATTCCAAGCCACTTGTGAGCAAAGGATCATCGACAATTCTAGCGGCGCGTTTCTGAACCGCGTCAAAAGGCCCTAGCAGGTATCCAGGGGCTCCAGCCCACAGGTGGGAGCAGTACTCCATATATGGCCGAACTTGCGACTTATAAAGTTGCAGCCTTTGTGAAGATGTGAAGTACTGTTTAGCTCTGTTGAGCACACCAAGCTTCCTCGACGCCAGCTTAGCCTTGTCCTCTAAATGACCACGGAACTGAACGTCGCTAGAAATATCGACCTTGGGGTCGAGGATCCTAATGCTCTCCGAGATGTTCAGGGGAGTGTTCTGGAATTGTGGAGCCACAGCGAATGGAGTTTTTTTAGCGGTGAACGCGCACACTTGTGTCTTAGTGGGGTTGAAGTGGACTAGGTTTAGTCGACCCCAATCGGAGACACTGCGAAGTGTACTCTCGATTTCAGACACAAGTCGTTCGCGACTTTCCTCCACAGTGGAACGAGGGAGATTAGCACGGCCCGTGTAGTAAGTGTCCCCAGTGCTGTCGTCTGCGTAGCAATGAATGCCTTCAATAGAAAGCATGTCATTAATATGCAGAAGAAACAGAGTTGGGGACAACACAGAGCCTTGCGGGACTCCAGCATTAATGTCCATGCTTTCGGAGCAGCTACCGTCAACGACGGCTCTTATGCATCTGCTGGACATAAAGCTGGCGACCCATTTGCATAATCCCTCTGGCAGTCCGTAGGATGGAAGCTTCGATAGAAGACCGCGATGCCAGACCCGATCGAACGCTTTCGCCACATCCAAGCTAACAGCTAATGCCTCACCTTGACTCTCAATGGCGAGTGACCAACGCTGCGTGAGATATACTAGAAGGTCACCCGTTGAGCGACTGTGGCGGAAGCCATACTGTTGGTCACTCAACAAACCGTGACCCTCTAGATATCGCAGGAGTTGCGTGTTAATCACTCGCTCCATAATTTTAGAGAGGAGGGAGGTGATGGCGATCGGCCTGTAATTCGATGGGTCTGATCTATCGCCCTTTTTGGGCACTGGGTGCACGTGGGCGGTCTTCCACGAAGTTATTATTGTTTGTTTGTTTATTACACTTTCACGGTTTGATGGTTGGAATATTGGTTTAAAACAACTTCAATGATTTAAAATTATAATCTATATAGCGTGGAAAATATGAGGGCAAATCTCATATTCAACGAATAGTCTAAAGTATATTTAATTTAATGTCTTTTTCAAACACTTAATATAGTACAATAACGACAAAATGCACAAAAAGAATTAACTAAGTAAGTTACTAAGTACAGGCGAAATATTTGGCCCAAACCCAATACCAAGCTCACTAGTGAGCGAGATAATTATGTTCCAGCCCGCCACCAAACCAAACTATCTAAAATATTATTGAATAATCTAGGATATTCATAGCACATGCGTTAATGTACACCACATGATAGGGTTCAATGTATGCTATTATGATGTACATATAATAAAAACCGCTGTTTTTGTGCTGAGCCGCGACTTTAAGAGCCCATATGCTACTAACAAGAGAACATTTACGCAGGTTTGCTTCAAAAGCAGTTGCCCCTAAGCGCGGCCGTGAACCTCAAGGATAGCGTTTATCTGCCGTTGGTATCAGAGCCCAAACTTGCGGCAGATGCTTGCCAAAACCACGCTGATAACATTATTATACTATGTATAAACGTAAGTACATACTTTGGATAACAAAATCTTTTTATACAGAACTACTTCTACAGAACTGTAGAGTTACGTAATGTGGAAGTGTAGCGTCAATAATAATAACAAAATACCCATTACATCCTTGTATTCTTGTAAGGAGGTATAACTATAAAAAATTAAATATACCGATCCCTCACGCGGTACGCAGAGAGAGTAGAATTCCAATTGCCTCTAGACAAAACTGCTTCGTTTCGATTATGTACACTGCAAGTTTCGAAATGGACCACCTGATAATAAATGTTTATATCTTAAATATGTTGCAACATTCCCACGAGGGTCCGCGAAAGTGTAGGCAGAGGTTTAATACAAGGTTTCCATAGTTTTGTTTTTTTTTATCATCCAATGTAGTTTTGTAGCAGAACGGCTATAAGCTTAACGATAGGCTATCAAGACTGTCTAGCCTTGGATACCGACAGAACTCAAAATTTATGAATTCAAAATAGATACTTTTGAATATATTCCAATGTCGTGCTATCAATGTTATATCACCGCGCCTTTTTACTGCTTCCAGTTTGCTTATTGAGAAAATACAGATCTCACTACTTTGGGGACGACGCTGTTTGATCTTAAGCCAATTTAGTTTCTGTTTAATGAGGCTATTTTGGGAATTTCTCACTATTTGAGTCAACTGGATCCTTCGATTCTGTGTAACCTACAAGAATATTGTGCTTATAGAATACTATCTGTGCCCCGTATGTAAATCCTGCTAATAATTTATCTCTGTGCAAAATTTCCTTCAATTTCATTCAGACATTCTCGTGTGATTGAGTCACAAAATTTTGCATTTATAAGATAAGTATGCTTAGTAGGAAATGTATCTATTCTGCCAACACCGAGGATAGACCTAATTTAGCCACTGTGTCTTGTGAAACATGGGAAACTGACATTTGTAATTTTGATGAATCAAATTTACAAGGTGTCAAAAGTATTCATATCAGCTCTTGTCTGTTTTCTTGTGTCCTTGCCTGCCTTTGTTATTTAAATATTAAATCGGTTTTGTAAATATGGCAAATAAATAATAAATTAATGTAAAAAAGTAAATATTCCTTTTATGTAGTTATTGTCGAGTCCTATGGATGGCATGTCATTTGGCGGTCGGTCGGCGGGCGTGCCATTGACTCACGGGCCTTGAGGCGAGCAGACAGAAATCGCGGGCCCCACGAGCTATGCCCTGCTCTCATACGTATGATAGTGATCGCGCATTGGGCTATATTTTATCAACAATACAGAAAAAACGGGAAGGCCATGATTTCAACATGCCTAGAACATTTAACTTACAAGATTGAGATTGAGTGGTTAATGAGCTTTACATAACATATGGCCTTACTACAACATACCACCTATTAGAAAAACCTACTTTGAACTTAATAATTATTGAATCCATATTCATATTACCATATTCTATGATTATATAAAAGAAACTTAACCGAACGGTGTTATTATTCGCGATTTAATTAATTAATAGATATTTAATTACATCTCACAATTTGAGTTTATAGAATTTATAGAGCTATAACATTGTCCTATGCTATAAATCTATCTCCATTCCATCGAATGTTTCGATTGTCGAAAAATTCATCGAAATCCATCCAGCCGTGACCCGGCTCTACGGATGCTTAGAGAAGTAATAAATACAAACCATTGCATTAATAATAGTGATGGGATTGGACACTTAACATGTATAGAACAGAAACATAGATCTCCACACGTCTATCAAGTTATCTTTAAGATTCCCGAGTGACATTATATTATGCCTAGAGTCAAGCATCACCCTATATTTATATTATTAAACTGTCGGGTGTTTAATATGCTGTTATTGAGGGCTGACGTCTGACAACTATTAACACAGGTTGTCTTATGTATAATTGCATTATAAGAGACAAAAAGTAGGTATATACTTCTTTGTGATCTTGGGAATAGACTAACGTTTAAATAACAACTATATTTCGCCGGTTAAATGTTTAGGTGCCCACGTGACAGATGGTGCCAATTAAATTCTTGTTACACCGCCTTCCCCTACGGCGTTCCTTGTTGGAAGACGTCCCTCATACATAAAAATATATATATACGTACAAAAATACACATGACATCCAGTACTCAAGTGCAAATATTCGTGTTTATAACAAATATCAGTGAGAAATATGAACCAAGAATCCAATGAGGAATCGAATCCCCGACCTCAACCTTAGCAACCAGAAGTTCTGACCACCAGCCTAGATGGCCGTCGTATATATATATGACGATTTGTTTTGAAAAAAATTACGCAATTGTTTTGACTCAAACGGCTGATTGCTAAACCGAGCGAACCAAAAATGTGAGCTTATCACTTCACAATTGGCATGTCGGTCAAATACGCGCCCGTGCGGCGGCGGCGCGATGGGGGCGTTATCGTCGCTAATTCATACGAATCCATACCTAGATGCCGCGCCTGTTGCATTGCATATTATTATCACTTGACATTCGTACAATATGTCGCGGTTATCTTGCACTTGTTTTAACATATCACGTTACTAGCTGCGTTCCGCGGTTTCACCCGTTTAAAAGTTGATTGTTTATTTTTTCTGAATAATCACATCGTATGTGACATCGTACAGACGGCCGTCTGGTTTAGTGGTTAGAGCTCCTGAGTGCAAAACCTGAGGTCGCGGGTTCGAATCCCGCTGAGGGCAGATATTTGTGTGATGAACACGAGTATTTGTACCTTAGTCTTGGATGTCCTATGTATTTATGTATATATCTATCTATATAAGTAAATATATCGTTGTCTAGTTACCATAACACAAGCTTTGCTTAATTTGGGACTAGGTCAATTTGTGTGGAATTGTCCCAGGTATTTATTATTTATTATGTCAAATACTAGCCAATTTTTCCGATGCCAAATTTCATCTAATCTGTTCAATAGTTTTGCGTGAAGGAGGAACAAACATCCTCACAAATTCTTGCATTTGTACAATTAGTAGGTGTGACAAGCCTTGTCACCTTCTCCGTCGTTTACCTCGTCAGCTAGTATTTCTGGATTAGCAGGGTTTCCATATACGTTAGTAATGTAGTTTATTGTTCAAGGCCATTCTGCAATTAAAGAATTTCTTCTAATGAATCGAAAACGCTTATCTTAATTATTATAAATTAAAAGCCGTGGTGGCCGAGTGGTTCGAGCAGTTGCCTGCGACGCAAAGGTCGCAAGTTCGAATCCCGACTGTATCAATGAGTTTTTCTGAACTTAAGTACAGTGATTAGTCACACCACGAGCTTTACGGTGAAGGAAAACATCGTGAGGAAACCTGCATACGTCTGAGAAGAAATTCAAAGGCGTATGTATAGTCATGCTTGAGTAACAGCGATGGACTCGCCATCTGTCACGTTGGCACCTAATATACCTCTGGCGGAAAGTGGGTGTGTGGGTATTACCCATACACCTCTGCCTACCCCTTCGGGGACCCTTGTGGGAAGGCGTGAGGATATTTATTTATTTATTTTATTTTATAAATTAAAAAGGATTTTGTCATACCGATCCAGTTACGTGTCCCGCTTTTGCCTTATACAGACAGACCAACAATTACCTAAGTGCTAGGCAGTACTTAGTACTCTAGGTGTTGTCTTCACCACTACAGTTAGCTTTGAAGAGCACTGGGACTAATTGGAGCATTGAGTGCCTCCAGCAGAGATGGTATGGGAGACCATAGTGGTTGGATGGTAGAAGTTGTTCTTAAATGTTCTGCCAGAAAGTATGGAGCGTTTGACTTTTATATAAAAATAAATAAATGATGAAATAGCTAATTATCTAATGTGTGTAATTGGCATTTCACGACATGCTTCTTATGGAGTATATAAATAAAATTGAGACAAATATTCTACTGATTATATAAAGTACCCTTTGTAACTGATAACGCGAATGTAGATCGGAAGCGCACGAGTTTTATACATTCAATTCCTATATCTATATTATTATTAGTGAAGCGAGACGAATTTAAATTTTGTTTCTAGACAATTAAAAATTGTTACTGATGTGCCTGTCTACGTGTTCTTTCAAGCAGAATATGGTAATTTTACGAGTTCTAAACACAAATAAGATTTTATAATTGTTATCTAGATGCATATCTGGATGTTGGATTGTCAGAATGGACGCCGATCGAGACTAATGGCAACATTAGCTGTATGGATGAGGTTCTGCAAAGCGGGCAATTTTCTTCATATTTGGGCTCAAGAATGCTAGTCTCACTGTTGTAAATATATTGTGTTCGTATTGTAATTTTATAGCGAGATGTATCCCGCGGCATCAAGATCATTGCAGCGGTTTGAGTTCAACCATAAAAACTTATAATTAAAATTATGAAGTATTTCTTTATAAAGTAATTCTGATAAAATTGGTTTTTGTAGTTTTATCAAAATACCATATTTTATCAAAACCCGACGACTAGTTATGACGTAGATATAAACAACTTAGCCCTCGTCAGAATTTATTGCCCGCCAATGAGCTCTTATCATTATCAAGGACCCACCATCTAGGTCAAAATTCATCAGAATTAGTTAAGCGGGTTGGGCGTGAAAATGAAGCCATCGACAGCCATAGGAATTTGTAATATTATCAGCATTCAAACGCAGTTATAATATCAATATGGATTATCTAACTTGCGTTACATAAGTACGAGCACACTGAATAGTACGAGTACATACTACGGTAGAGTTAACCAAACTTAGACTGATCCTAATTTGTTTGGCGGTTACATAAATAAATACGGACAATGATAGACTAATAACTAAATTCAATACTCGTTTAATTGCAAGTGGCAACGTGGCCTGAACGCATAATTCGATCTTTCGTTGTAAATTCAAAGCCAACATTAATCTAGCGGAATTCTAACGATATTGTGAAGCCATACGGTCTGTTGAGTAGTGTGCCGAAAAGTACGCGTATCTTTGATGCCTTGATGATCTTAGATTTATTCCAAACAAAGTGGGATAAGACATCTGATCTAATTGGCTGACCACCAAATACACTGTTCGCTGAAGACTTTGGTTAATAATTGAACATATCATAAGACGATCCACAAGATCGCTTTATACATTCAATAATTATGGTATTGGTGGTCGCCCATTCAGCTACACGACAAGATGCTTAGTAGTAACCAGGTCCCCAAAACCCCATTGTTTCTTATAGATATAGCTTCTGCTAGCTTCACACCTTGTCTCTCTTTTCTTTCAGCTCGAACACACATATCATAACGCTTAGACGGAGTCTATCTGAGGAGGAGGAGGAGACTGTCAGTCATCACTATTCCTAAGGACCTCCTTTGCTTCCCCATTTATTATTCTGTTCATTAAAGCTCAGGTTCTAGTAGTCCCATCGTTAACGTGCCCATCCCTGATGGTTCGATCAATTTAATCAATTGTTTGTTTATCATTAAGTTTCTAACTATTTGCAATTTTAACCTCTGAATTTACAAGTTTATCTTAGTTTCAAAGACGAATAAATATAATGTACTGCTTACAAATATTTGGTCTACTAGCGCCACCGAGCTGTTGTGGGGTACATCTTTATCACGCTTATAAAAAATCTATTCTATACTAGTTGTCCCGCCCAGCTTCGCTTGGGAGAAAAAATTAAAGCCACGGACCCAGTGGCGCCACCTATCGGGTCCAATTGTGAATCTAAACCATTCCCGGATCCCCTTGAACACACACAAAAAATTTCATCAAAATCGGTCCAGTCGTTTAGGAGGAGTTCAGTCACATACACACGCACACAAGAAATATATATATTAAGATAAGTCTCAAGAGGTTGCTTTAAATCGCCTTTCGTACCCTCAGTTCTGAGAACTTTTGCTACTTTAACTAGACAATAGCGAAACTGAAAGGCCTCCAGCCAGACATTTCTTAGTTGCTAATGAAACACAGCTATGGGCACCCCCTGTGGATCGGATCTTAGCTTAGGACGTTGCTGATTCGGGCTGGGCTGGTCCGATAGATATTAGTGTGCATTCTTAATGCAACTGGCTCAGCGCGGACGGCACTTGCGAGGGACGAGCTCTTCAAGAGGTATGCAAAAGTTCTCGATATACATATGTATATAGATAGTATATAGAAATAATGTAAATAAAGGCGTAATACGGAAATTAACGGTGGCCTTTTATTTTATTGTTAAAAAACGATGTATCTCTCTTTGTAGAACGACATAAGTGTTGTTATACCTACTTGGGCATCTTTTCATCTGCGTAGTAATGAGGACCGAGGACAAAGAGTGAGCTTGGTAAGGAATTCGTGCGGGTAATTAATTAATAGCTATTAATTGTTGTTTCTCGTTAAGCATTCTAGAAACTGGATAAGCCATTGGGGCCGGATGCACTCGGCGGAATTTGGATATCTTAATTAAATAGAACTTAGTTTAAGTTTTGTTAGTATAAGTGTCATCCATTAGTTTACTTAATTATTGCCCGTTTATGTGTTATTTTGGAATCCATCGAAGCTATCCTTTAGATATGAACATCAAAAGTATTCGATACCGGTGAGCATGTATGAAGTGACTGATGAATGTGGATGAAGAGAGGAGAGATGTAAGTTTAGAGAGTACTGGTACTTGACTCTCTACCTGCCCCGAGAGGAACTCGCATTATGTTCGTATCAAATAACACAAATAATAATTTGATGGTAGTAATATATACGTTTTTTCCTTTAAAATATGAATTTAACATAAATCGCGTAGGCTGGGTATGTGGCAATACTGTGGGAAACGTGAACAAGCCACTTTATATGATTTCAATTTAATTATATAGGTATTTATGATAATTCTAAAATTCCTTATTAAGAAATATTCCGCGTTAGGTGAGCAGTGGAGGAAATAAATTATAACGTTATGTTTAACGTAAGCAGACTGTATCTGATCCAATTTAGATAAATTAAGGAGAATTTGGACAACATCGCTTGTACAGAAAATACACTTTGCGTCTAGAACCAATTTTAATAGCCCAAACCTACCAGTACTTCAATATGCACTCGATCTAGCCCATTGTGGCACATGAAGCGACTCCCATCTAATTTTCGAAACCTGCTGCTTAAAGCTAAGGTAACTGCATTTAATATTTTCTGACAGACCTGTTTAATTGGAAATCATGTTTTCAAACACGAAGAGAGCCCCGTATAGCAGCAACAGTATTTTGTTCCTTATGTAGTTTATACAGTGGGATATTCTATACGATAAGGTTGGCTACTAGCAAAGGTGTCAAAACAACATACGATCAGCCTTATGGTAAGGCTGATCGTATGTTGGTACCGTGGTGTAATAATATCTAAACATGTAACAGGCCAACTATTCACTGTAACGTGACAATTTTACCTACTTATATTTCCAGTATAATTCATGTGTTTTCATGTTGGGCCCCGCTATAAAAATGGCACGTGCTTATTTATGTCACGTCACAGTACGATTGTTCTTACTGTTAAACGCATTGCGGGTTTATTGACCGAAAACATAAGTTGTACAAGCACTATTTCCTGTGGGGTTAGGGTCCGCCGGCCAATTCGCACGCCCCTACAATGAGTTTTAATTGAGTCCGACCGCAGGAAGCACCGTTACTCTCCTCCATAGGGTGACATCACTTACGTCTCTTTCCACGTCAGCTGTTGTGTAGGAGGTCCAAGTTCAAACAAATAAAGGGATATGCGATATTGTTGTTCACTTCATAATTGTTGAAATTAGACTGCCTTTATCTAAACCATACATTATTTCTGTTCCAGTTATGATACTAGAGGCCTATCCAAAACACGCCCTTGCCTTGATTATAAAAGAGTGCGAAAGGGATTGACATATAGACGTCCTTTATAAATATCTATCACTTTAACACTTTTAGTATAATCTTGACAACAGCACGTCATTGATAAAAGAACTGCTTTGTATTGTAAGTATATAAGGAAAACTCACAAATAAAAACATCTCGTTCCCGGTTTCAGCTTCACTATTTATTTGTATTCTGAAATACGGATGTAATTTACTTCTTATTTGAAACGCTTTGGTATTCGGCACTTTTTGCTGTAAGCAGGTACTATTCTGCGGCATGATGGAAACGAAATTAATTTCTGTCATAAATAGAAATGCACAAAATGTTAGTGTACCTTTAACAATAAGTTTGTATAACTACTCTCGAAAGTTACAAACTACAACAAAAAATATACCTTTTTGAATACGCTCCCAAATACATAACACGCTTAACAATTTTTTTTACATACATATATACCTAGTTATATTTTAAGAGAAATAAAACAATCTTCGTCGATTCAATATTACTAGTTGTAGTTTTTTTTATGAATTAACTTCATATAAGCACCATACCAAGGCCAGGCAAATCGAATTATAATATTGTTGCAAAAACGAAAAGCTTGGTGATGACAAAAAAGCAATTCCAAATAGCAGTGCTAGCACAATGCGACGGAGTCATCGTCCGGGATCCGCAGGCATAGCGTGGACACTGCGATGACGGCTACGGACGCCATTGACGGGACGTGACCGCAGAGACACGCTGTCAGCGCTGTCAAATTGCTTTGTTTATGGTTGTTTAGTGAAATGTGCTAGATCCAATCCTCCCACTAAATTACACAGACGTACCACCGTCCTTATGCTCTGCCGATCCTTCTCTGGAGGATATTTGAAATAGGGAGGATAGCGTCAATAACCCTGTTCATATATATTGCACAATCCACATTTAAGATTATGCAGAGCATGTGCCATGCAGATTACTAGTCATATAGATAATAAATGTTATCGTAACACAGACATGGTGTAAGCGGGGATCGAATTTGGGACATTAGACTACAAGTTAGGGCTACTTCTGATGCCATGACGGATGCCACTATTCAGCTAGTTCAAATAGCTCTATTTTTGTATTCCTCAGTCTAGTAAGGTTGCTCGCGTATGCCTTGATCTAATGTAGGAATTTCTAAACGTGTTTAATCATATCGATTACTGACTACTCTTTTGAGGTTACGTGACGTTCGTGCGATACGGGATTGTGTACGGACATTGGCTTTAACCACTTACCATTGGGCGAATCTTACCACCGTTGCAATTCAACTCCCGTTACATACATGTCCCACGATTTAATTGGTAGACTAGCACGTAGGTGGCATGCGCCCATGTGTACGACAAATGATTATGGCATATTTCATGCTGCCTATGTACTGACATTACAAACATTGTAACAAGCCGTTGGGAACAATGAACTGGCTTAAGATCACAGATGGCGGCCAGAGCTATTTTGCTACTAACTAAATCATATACCTACCTACACAAGATTCTTAGAAAAATCAATCTGATGTTGAAAAATGCGACCGAACATAATAAAGTATTCTATACTATACGATTGCAGGTTGAAACGAGTGGTCTGCAGCAAAGAAAGTGAACTTTAGTACCGTGATTCGTCACAGCAAGAGCTTTACAGTGAAGGGAAACCTGCATTAATTACGAAAGGTAATACGATGTGTAGTCGTATCCGAGAGACGATGACAGATTTGTCACCTGTCATGTTTTTACCTATTTAACTAACCCTAGTGGGCGGAAATAGGCATTAATGTATAATATTAAAAACGATCTAAGTAAGAAAGATAGTATCTAAGTTCTCTATCCAGATGTATTTTTTCTGAAAGAACGAAAGAGTTTTCGATAGAATCAAGAACTCCTTTCAATAACCTTGTCTGACTGCACAAATCTTCTGCCGGCGAATGAGAAACAATAAATTATAATGAAAAATAGATATCATTACGCACAAAAGGAACGATGCCTTGTGTTGATTATAGTCATTTTCGGCACGATCTCCCCGCAGGCCAGAGAACGCCGACTTGATGACGGCCCTATTACACGAACATATTCTGCTGTGACGGTTTGATTAGGATTTTTAATGGACATCTTATACAAAGCCAAATGACCATAAGCTAGGCAGTGTACTTTGGAATGTTTACACATATACAGACAATTATATTTTTTTACAAGTGCAAAAATAACGATCGCTTTACTCTGTCTGCCTACCCCGTAAGGGATCGGCGTGACGATATGTAGTATGTATATATATTTTTTTATTCTATGTCGGAGGCAAGTCCGGACCTGATGGCAAGCGGATATTATATTGTAGTTGTAGCAATTTCAAAGGTAACGCCGGTTACGGACCTTATATTGGGCGAAGTGGCTGTTCTAGCAGTTTAAATAAGGGTAATAAGATCTCGCTTCCATGACAATATAGTCGCAGCTCAGCCATTTCAAGTTGATTTCTGAAAACCGGCCTCCAGGTATTGTGGTGAACTTTACATACAGGTTTGATAAATAAGGTACAATGTGCACCAGCTACATATATACTAAATACTTAATAAAAACATTGCTATTTTGCAAGCTTTGTGAGCGACAATAAAAAAGTAATAATAATTATTAATAGTATATTGTCTCAATCAATTCTTCTCTCAATCAAATCAACATGTATTTTAATACAGTTTTAAGCAGACGGTACTATACATAGCTATTGGCCGCCTGTCTGCGGCCTCAAGTCGTGACAGTCGTTTGTTAAACTAATGGCGAACTAAAAGAAAAACTCCTTCCATTCTTCCATTAACTTCGTGCAAGTGCGCGATTGTTGACTTGACCAATTTGCACTCGCGAATAGAATGTCTTAAGTATACCTATGTCTATTATACGCTTGTGATTTCCGTCTAGTGGGCTTAGTGATAATGTCATGGTTTGGGAGATCAGTCACTTTAATGACTGTATTGTTATCGCCAGTCATCTATAGTTTCTTGCCGAATTCTGCTCAATAAAGGACCTCCCGAAGAATGTGACGTGACGTCATATGGCGATATGAAAGCACAAAACTCAGCTCAGCTTCTTTTAAGTCAAATAAAGATTGTTCGATTTTGGATCAGCGGGATGTTGTCTATTTGTGGATAACAGTAATGTAAACACGAGGGTTGATCCACGATGTAGTAATTAGCGAAGGCGCCATGTGTCGTGGCGGGGGTCGAGGTATCCGCACATGCAGCCCACGCGACAAGCGCTTGAAAAACTGAGCCTCGATAAAAAGCAGTCGTCGGCAGGCGTGAGAACGGCGACACGTGGCCACTCCGACGCGAGCTCATTCATGCATTTGATTCATAAATTGATGCTATTCTTGACGCGCTTACAATGCTTTTGTTAGACCTTATCGTGACGCTCGTATTCAAATTACATTCGACACCAAGCTATGAAAGCGATATATTTATTCATATCGCTTATTTATTATCTTTCTGAAATCGAATTAGCGGCTTGATGGAAAAGTAAAGAATACAAAGCTCACCGCGCTTGATTGCGCTTAGTGCAGTCTTAGTGGCTCGGCTCGGCAGTGGTGCTCGCTATAAGCCAAGCCCGATTGAGGTCGGGCCGGACGAGAGTTATTTAAAAAATTGCGTGTACAATATTATGTGTTTAGGTGGAATATGATAATTGCGGCGAGGCGCCGTAAGCCGACACCGGCGGTGGGATTACAGGGCGCGCAGCCGCCCGCCGCTCGCGCCTCACGCCTCGTTACGTCCAATACTAACCTTACCAAAATGCATCTAATAGGTTAATTTTACGGTCGTCTCCAATATAATTATAAAATAAATTACTTTCAAATTTAGGACATGCACAGTATTTGTAAGCAGAGTGAGGAAACTTTACGTCTGGAATGAAATTAAATGATGTATATGTTGGTTAGTTGAGAAAAGGCTACTCTACCTATAGATAACGTTGCAGTATATCTCCGTCTAAAAGAGGGTGATGTTTGTTGTTACACATCTGCCAACCATTGGAGTACTACAGGGACCCCCTAGAGGGACGGTGAGAAGCTTAAAGTATGGAGTATATGGAATATAATATAATAGTATCTATAAATAAAAAAATATGTTCTCTGATCTTGTCTAGAAAACAAGAAATATTTCTTTAAATGTATGTAGGTGTGGCGCTGAAATTACAATGTGTTAAAGTAAAGATGAAAAGGAAGGGATACAGTGACAAGCATGAAAGTGCATTATTCCAGAAGAGTAACACATGAAAAAGAACTAACTTCTTCGGCTTCGCCGCCGATAAATAATTATACGGGAATGTTACCGAATAATCATAACAAAGCTATTATGGCAACTATGAATAATGCTCCGATATTACAAATTAACATAATGTTTTTTGTCGCCCCCTTTGGAGGTGGCCGCGGACAGGTACACGGTATGAGGGTGCAGAATTCTTTGAATGGGTATTCTTTTTCTCATACTGGCATATGATAACGTGTCTTAAAATTGAAGAAATAGATCTTAAGTTTGTTTGGCTCCCATTAATCTTATTGGGGCAGAGAATGATAAGTGACGTGTCGGTTGATGCCATAAAGTGAACACGGCAGAATAAACCTTAATACCTGGGTGAAAGGTGTAAAGTAGCAGTAACGTCGAGAGGTGCGAAGGCCGGTTAAGCTACTATCAATCAGCGAGGCGCCATTGAGGGTTGGTCCAGGCTCGTGAGAAACCGTAAACACTTACCCGCTTTATCAGATTGAGATTTTTTTCGCCCAGCAGCGGGTCCGGTCAATTAATGGATTGCGCCGTTACTTGGTTTATTTTTAGTACTGATGCTGCTTAGCATTAGGGGAGACTAATTTATTTGGAAGGGTTTGACAGGCCAGGAATTAGTGTATGATGCAGATCGCCCCCACGGAGGAATGTTGGGTCCTATGGCCAGTTATTACAAATGGATTCCATAGCGTGGCTCTAGGGGTAGCTCTAGTAACGAGCTCACGTCCCAAATAAATTGAGAACAAAAGAGTAATTGTGACGGCAGTCGCAGAGGTCGCGCGTACCTGATTGACCTGTTGCGCCCTATTGATTTGTAGCCTGTGGAGGCTCTAAGCGTTTTGGAATTGAAGTTAAATATTTGTCGGGGTCTGTGATCTGGGCGGTCTGGGCCGGCGCACATGTGCGCATAAAAAACTGTGTGATGTGTGTAGTGTGCGGAGGCTCGTGTTGACAGTGCGCATAGCAGCGACAAAGCGCTACTCCGGCGCGGCCGACCACCCTGCTGCTCCGGTCTTATCATCTAAATAACCCTCACCGCCTCGACCGATACTTAATCCTCTGAATAAACTATTTGTCGCTATGTACAGAGATTCGGTGAAGGGACTTTGATGATGGTTCATCTTAGCTCCTATGAGATTCAATTCCTCAATTTGTACCTCCTTTTTTTTACACTACACGAGTGCCAAACAAGCATACCACCTGATGGGAAACGGTTACCTTAGCCTATTTACGCTAACGATACCGAAGTATCACTTGCGCGTTGCCACTCTATGTTCGGAGAATTATACTGTGTTGACAGCATCATAGGACTAGTCCCTCTGCTGCCAGCATAATATAACAATCCTCCCCCCTCCCCGAAGAGCTCATTACTGGAAACCTTATTCACCGCGTAGGAACACAACACAATAAATGGTGTTATTTGGCTAGGGACTTCTACAAGTTTAGTCCATGCTTGTTAAACTTAATAGTCTAACAAGCATGGCATTGTAGTGTTAAGACGAAACGACCCTAAGTCGTACCTCCCAGTCTGAAGCATCTTTTGTACAACCGACGCCTGGAAAACATATTAAAATAGTGAAATGACAAACTGGCAGATGCCCGGCTCCGTACAGGTATACGACACATTGATTATGTTAATTAGTGTAATATTGATGCATGCAATCAATAATGCTTGGGACTTGGCGTGATGATATTGATAGATATGGCTATAATTGATATTACACCGGAATCATGTTTCGTGGCCTTTTATGTGTAAAAGAGATAATTATATATGACGTCATGTATCTGTCCCTTTTTCACTCTTGAATAATGATACAAAGCACAGCATTGTTAGGCCCCAGACCGCCTGACCTCAAGGGGTGAGTTAAAAAACTTTGTTATTGTTTGCCTACAATGCAGAAGGAATCCACTGTTCGCTAGTAATTCGTAAGTTTCGCCTAGTCTTGAATAGTCATTAAGACTCCTGCCTTGAACGTTTGTCTCTTTAACATAGCCGAAGTATATAAGTTCTCGCTCAGGCCTGCAGTTTCACTCGGTATATTATTTTACTTTAATAGATTTTCAATTACACATATAGGTAGCATGTATTAAATCCAGCTAATATCTATCTTTCTCTATGCCAAATTGAATTCAATTCTGTTTAGCCTTAGTGGCGTGGTTAAGTAACAAACATAGGTACGTACAGTCTCACAAACTTTAGCATTTCTAATACCAGTAGGATAGTACAATATAAGGTTGCGAATATGAAGATGAAGAAAATAATGACACGTTAGTTTGGACAAATAGAAAGGTTGACTCAATAAAGGTTAACGAAACAGTTATACAATATCAACGTGTGTACAAAAATGGGAAGGCTATGTCCCAAATACATAGATCAAATATATTGAACACTCAATGATAGGAACGTCAAGACAATAACTCAGATGGGCACATGGGAAGCATGTAAGAAGATAATGTTAGATGTGGATGAGGTAAAGGAGGTCAGTAAGTCGAGAACTGGCACTCTACGCTCTCAGCCTCCCGTGTGAGGGAGTAGTACATATATCATCATCATCATCAGCCCACTCTAGTCCACCAACCTAACAATAATAAAAATATGTATTCAGTATGATCCAACAACGCCCTAAGCCGAGGTTCGTACCCCAGTTTCTTATAACTATGACTGTGAACAGTCTCCTTTTAAGCATAATGATGTCTATACCAACCCCCTGAGCCCTTGAGCCTTGCTATATATGCAAGTAAAGTATGTATTTAAATCACCATACCGCTTACTCTACTATTATATTTCTTAACAGTTAAGGAATCTCAGTCTGGAATCGCGAAACGAACCGATATCCAACAGAATTAATATGAGTTATAATAACCCGTCTCAATTTGTAAATGGACATTTGAAATACGATCTGCAGATTAATCTCGGATATAATATTATTACGAACGCACAATTTATCTCCAAATGGAATGTAATGTATAAATATAGGTACTTTATAACCGTCCAAAATAACTTCCTGTAGGAGACAACAAACAAACCTGCTGAGGCTGGTTGTTTGAGAGCAGCCTTATCTAAAGGAAGCCCTCCTATTTTACTAAATATTTAATGTAGCGGGAAAGCCCGTGAGACGAAACTCAGGACATGCACCAAACGAAATGGCGTCTAAATCCCACTGATTAGATACCATCCCTGGGAACTGACAACAGTATATATACCTACCGAATACAGTTACTGCATTTTCCGGTACAAATAGCTGTTGGCCGCGTTTAGTCAGGACGCGGATAATTGCACTCTCACTGATAAAGCATGTTCCTAATATTATCGTTCATCATTCGATCGATCGATTTTGAGAATTCGGTATCAATGACCAATCTGTGACTAACGATTGTATCGATATCGAGGATTTGTGTGAAATTTGCCGGTTTTTTTATCATACCTTGTAATTGAAATAAGGCGTCTTGTATAATTTGGACCGATCTCTTGCCCGCCACCTAGCGGGTCACAAACACACAAATACACTAACAAAACCAATACTGTTTACCTAATGAGACGTGTTGGGTGCACGCGATCCATTCTCACGACCCAACATGGAGAAAAAAAGAAATTCTCAAAATTTTAACGCAATAGATACATTGTCTCTACATAAACAACGGTTAAATTTCACCGAAAAAAAAACACAGGCTGCATTATATGGAAAAGAACTTGCACAATTGGATAAACCTTGTTGAAATGAATAACAACTAAAACTGCCGTTGAATAAAACATATTTCTAAGAACAGTAGGTACTGAGCATAACTATATATTTTTAATGTTATCAGATATATTTATTTAGAACGTGTAACCAAGTGCTCAAAATAATAATTTATCTTTTTTATTTTATTGAATAGGATACATTATTCCAAAGCCACACAAATAAGCCTATTCCACACAAAAAGAGCCATCACTACCTAAGGAATGCTCATTCGTCGGCGGGACTGCACTTTACGCCTCCTTCGAGAATTGATTGCTTATTCTCCTTTTAGACAGCTAGTATAGTTTCAAATTGGTATGTAAGTTATTAATTAGATACGAACGCTACGCACTAGAAAACAGCGTATGATTACATGGCCATTCATAGACCCAAATTGAAACGGACATATTTTTCAATTTACATAGTGTATCCATTCAAGACACAGTAATTTATCGTGTGACTCAGTTTGCTATAGTTGACCGTTGTGACTCTTAATTTGACATCAACAAATTGATGAAGCACGCCCCGCCCATTCATAGTTGAAATTAATCCGCCGAAGACTTATTATCTTGAATTTCTTAAACCGTTACATACATACATACATATAAACACGCCTCTTTCCCGTAGGGTAGGCAGATACTACTTCTTTCCACTTACTACGACCCTTACATACTTATTTCGCTTCGTCTTCGTCATGTTTAGGGTTCTCTTGACCTGGCTTTTTTTCAAGACTTCCCTGATTTGGTCTTAAAACCTTCGTCTAGGTCTACTTACAACATTTTCATTTACACCCGCCTTATACACTTTTTTCGTCAATCGTTTTTCCTTCATTCTCTCGACATGGCCAAACCATCTCAGCATACCTTTCTCAATTTTTGTCACCATTATCAATATTCAAATAAAATTCAAGTATACATTTTTTGCATGAAATGGGTCATTCAGTAATTTCGGAGTAATCCTTAAAGACAACAGTGACGACAGTACACATTCTAAGGAGTGTTAATGATCTGCCGTCTGGCTCAGTGGTCAGGGCTCTAGACAAAGCGTGAGGTCGCAGTCTGAACACAAATATTTGTACTCTTGGAAGTCCTATGTAGGATGTATGTATATGGCGAATTATACGTCGACTAGTTTCCATCGTACATTTTTGCTTTATTGAACTTTATTGAGCTTTATTTATATCGTTATATTTGTGTTTGGGCATGTTATCTACCTACCGGTCTGATGGCACTAAAAATAATTTATTTTATTAATTAGTTCTTGAAAATTAGCTGTTTAGTAAAAATTACGAAAAATCCTCTTCGTTCTTAATCCAGAAATAACGTAAATATGTATCGCGAAAAAGAAGCTGTAAGCAAAACTTAATCTTTGAATTTAAAGCGCGTCGTATAATTAATCAACTAGTTGGACTGGTATACATTTTGTTTTTTATTCTGTCATATTAACTAAAACTTCTTGCAAGGGTAACCGGTATTAACATACAGTGAATCATAAGTGAAAACACAAATTTTTATCACGCCTACTACACACTCGCTTTCCGCCGGAGATTTATTTTAGGTGCCAACGTGATAGATGGCGAGTCCATCGCCGTTTCTCAAGCAGCAAGTTCCGTCTCGATGATTTCCTCCACTAAAATATGAGTTTTCATCAACATGAAAAGTGTTGAGATAAAATATATAGAGTATCGATATTCTTTAATCGTATTGCCCCGGTATTGAACACAAAAAACCCATACCCATTTGCCATGAGATTCTGGTTGACCTATATACCCTATACATAATACCTATATAAAAAGGCGAAAATGGGTTGTTGGGTCTAGTCTAGTTATTAGTTCTCTGTATGAATTGAGGATGTGCAGATAGTCGGCGAGTACTGGACGGTATTATGGACTCTAATTGCATTTACAGCTACGATATAGGTCCGCTTACACAACTACATGATAACCATAAAATAAACATGAAACAGTAAAGGACTATCGCCTTTAAACCGTCTGCTTTGAGTACCAAATTCCTTTGGTTAGATTCATTTTTATACATAATAGGAGAAAGGTTTGGTAAACAACGTTTGTAGCTCAATTTAAACGTCTAACGAGCTGGTGGTAACTGAAGGTTTTTGGGGTAAATGTGGCGTGTGGACATTTCTGTTCTTATATTAATATTAATGGAGGAGAAACTCTAGTCAAGACACGTGCAATGGACACAATTTCGCTTAGCGACTGTGCGTAACGAAGCAAAGTTGTCGCCGTCTTGTAATTAGCACTAGGCTCTCAAAACACTACACAAATAGAATCGTTCTCTTTTTGCCATTTGCTCCCTGTACTTGTGTTGTGACGGTAAGGGCATTGTACTGCTTGGAGTCAGACCAGACCAGCCACCGGTCTGGCGGCATGCATCTCCGATCTCTATGCATCGATATGCGTTTAAAAATAGGAAGCTCTAGTAGAGTCCATATCTGTAATACTTATGATATCAAGCATATCTGCGAAGGATGCTCGCATCACCATAAGACCTTATATGAGCATTGGAACTTCTTTAATCGTGCTTCATATACAAATCATCCCTATAAAGGGTGCAAACGGATTCGTTTGGATTCGAATCGGTTCTGTTCCGTACGTTTCATCTCATACTAAACAACATCCCTAGATATGACTGATTCGTTACGTACAAGTCGTATCGTTATGTATGTATCGGTCGGTATAAAATAATTAAAAAAATATTTGTTGTCACGTAATAATGTATTCATTCACAACTGGTGCAATATTGATACAGTCGGACATATCTCCAACACTTCGTCACTTTCCTCGGCTGTCACAATAGGGCACCTCCAGGTGTGGATCCTCTATGAATATTTATATTTGTTTAAGGAATAAGTGTTGTAATGTTAGTTTTGTTGTACAGTACACAGGCAAGTAAAAGTTGTTGTCCACGGATGTGCCCGTTTAGCGCTGGGGTGTAGTCGAGCCCGTCCCCACTTTCTAACATCAAACATCCGAACGGTGATAAAAGCAATATTTATTTATTTACTAACGCATTCGTTCATAATAACGGAACAAGCAAGATCAATAAATAAATCCATTCCTTGTAATTCTCACAGTTCGCTGTCGCCTTTGCTGAACCTCATTCCATTGAGCAGTGGTCTCAGTCTGGCGGCCGTCGCGGCGCGTAATGCCGTCTCTGTCGGTTGCTTTGTGAGGAACCGCCCTCGGCCGATGATTCTAAGAACTGAGCTCGTGGTATTTTTTAGAACGCATAATAATTTGATCAGGAAATATTTATGGAAGGGGTGGCCGGACGCGCACTAGTCCAACGAGTCAATTATCAGTCGACCGCGCCCGCGTCGGTGCCTGAAAGCACGCATTGGGTGGCTCCGATCAGGTTAACCGATGTTGAGTTACAATTTATGACATTCACAGGCGACGGGTGGAATTTCACATGATTTCATTATCTTTTTTTCAATATAGATAAATCACCCTTTCTTTGGAAGCCGTGGTGGCCGAGTGGTTCGAGCAGTCACCTGAAATACAAAGTGTGCCGAATCGAATTACCGACTGCACCAATGAGTTATTCTAAACTTAAGTCGAGAGGATATCTGCATACTTTTAAGAAGAAATTCAAGGACGTAAATATGTATAGTCGTGCTGGAGTAACGGCGACAGACTCGCCGTCTGTCAAGTTGGCACCTAAAATATATCTCTAGCGGAAAGTGGGTGTGTAGGTACTACTTAAGCATACTACCCTACCTCTGCCTATTCCTTCGGGGCTCTTGTGGGGATGCGTGATGATTTATACATCCCTTTCTTTACACGATGTTTTAATGTATTCGCCGTGGAATCACTTCGTATGTGTGAACATAAAACAAACGCTAACAAGTCTGTCTGTTGAACAGACTCTGTTCCAATACCGTCTTCGGATCAATAAAATATTCTATAATTTTTTTATTTAAAATAACAGTTATACCATTTGGTATAACTGTTATTAATAATATATGCAATGTAAAACATTTTATAACGATTTAAATTATAAGCGCATTGTGTGTTTGTTTGAATGCTTGCTCGTCTTGTGCCGACACATCATTTTCGTAGCACTAGCACTAGTGCTACGCAAAAACACGCTACGAAAATCGTAGCACCAAAATCGCAGGCAGCCGTTTATCAATTTAAATCAGTTCTTTGTGAATCAGATTTTGTGTACACAAATGTGACAGGCTCTAAAAGTCACACAATATTGGTGTATTTCAAAATACACTGCGGAGGTGTCATAGCATTATCAGACATATTATACGATTATAGATCGCTTGTCAGGTCCAATTGATTATATCGGTATTTGTTTGTGTACCTGCAAGTGTGGTTATTCCAAAGGGTGATATTCGACCGCACTGCCGATGAGATAACAAAGTCATTTTGATATCATCATTCCACAGGTCCGAAGGCCTTGGTGGTAACGATAATATTTAATATACATTTATATGTTTCCTCTCAATGTTTTCCTTCGCCGTAAAGCGCGTGGTATGACTAATCACTGTACTTTGAAATTCGAACTTGCAATCTTTGTATTGCATACAAGAGCTCGAACCACTCTGCAATCACGGCTTACTATGTATATCAATATTTTATTTTATTTTCTTTATTATGGGAAAAACAAACAACAACATAATACACATTTCAACATCTTATAGGATAAGTAAATTTTACTCATTATGAAGCCAACTACGTTATCCACGGATTACATAATAGCATTACATAAGGTGTTAGAGGGACTAATTAAGTAATATACATATTACTAGTGATTAGTTAATAATTTAAGTAAACTAATAGGTAGTAAATAACTAACAAGTTTTATTGTAACATAAAAAAAGAAATTCTATAAATAAAAACAAAATTAATGAAAGATTTGTTTGGAAAGCGCAGCATTGAGATCGGTCTTAAATCTGAATGGGTGTTACAAGCAAATATATGAATAAAGTGTAATCTTTTATTATATAATTATATTACATATTAAAGTAAACAATAGTAATGTAAGTAATACTCAATGCCTCTCAAAGGTGTTAAATTTATTCTGTTCAAATTACTTACCTGAGTTATACTGTATTACATTTTATTTTCTGTAAATTTTTGGATGCAAATAAATGAATTTGAATTTGAAAAAAATTAATTTGAATTTATATGACTCAACCATACGACGGATGGGGGCTCGATGTCCTGAATTGGTTCGGCATGTGTTTAATGCAAATAAAGACCCTGACGCGTCACGCGAGGGGTGCAAGTTCTAAGGACGACAAAACATGGTTTGCGGACTAAGTCTGAACAATCGAATTTGTTGTGTTACTATGTTATATAATGTAACAGCCTCGAGGTATGTGCGTCTTAGGTCCAGATTCAGATTGTATTTCGAGAGCAGTTCGGGATATGATAGGTGTTGTCGGTAACATTTGAAATGCATAGTGCGTAGGAATTTACTTTGGACTCTTTCTATCAGCTCTGTGTATTTCATATAAAAAGGGTTCCAGATGGGAACAGCGTATTCTAATTGAGACCGTACTAAAGTCTTATATAAGTATAGAAAGGTAGACGTTCTTTTAAATTCAGCAGAGGACCTACTAACGATACCAAACATTTTGAAAGCTTTATACGTAATAGCTTGTATGTGTAGATCCAACTTAAGTTGGTCGTCAAGCAGAATGCCAAGGTCTCTGATTGAATATACTTTACTCAGGGGCGTGTTACAAATAGTGTAATTATACGACGTAATGTTCTTATTTTTTGTAAAACTAATGTAACTACATTTAGGGAGACCGAGCTGTAACTTATTGGCGTGACAATAAGCTGAAAGTCTATCTAGGTCTTCAATAAGTGGTATCTGTGTGTTTTGATTAAAGAGATATCCAGATAAAATAAAACTCTTACTAAGGGTCGACCAATCAACTCCGACCCGCAGTCAGTAAGCCCTTCACGAGTCCTAAACTGATCATTTAGCGTCTTCTACCGCTAGCTCAATATCCGACTTATATTTTTGATGCGAACGTTTATGAGCATGTTTATTCCTCTTTCATGCAAAAACTACTCAACGAAATTGGATGAAATTTGTCATAGACATAGATTATGACATGGTCTAACATATAGAATATGTTTTATTCGAGAGAAATATACAGGAATAAATCTTCCATTTAAATAAAATTTTCCGCGGATAAAATTGCGGGTCACATCTAGTAAATTATAACGTGATCGTGATACAAGGCCAGGTGGTGCATGTTCCGGCCTATACCTAACGACCTTCAAGAATGAGATTTTGCAACCAAAGGGATTCATGTTTCGCCGACTTCGCGGACGGATACTTGATACCATGTAGCACAACATGCAGCCGTCGCACCGTGTTAATTAAAATTATTATATAAATAACCATTTAATATTTTTCTTCCTAAAGAAGGGTGTGAAAAGATATTCGCAGCTTCGACAACGCGCGAGCGATACCTTTTGCAAGCGTCCATGGGCGGCGGTGACCGCTAACCATCAGTCGGTCTAGCACCTGGTTGCGCATCATTAGCATGTTCAAGTAGAATAATTCCATCGCACAATGTATATACAACATTCTTACTTCTCTTATAGCTTTAGGTTTTTCACAGCTCATAATATTAGTTCGCATGAAATATTCATAAATTCTCGAACTATAATCTATGGGACGCTTTGAAACCGAAACTGCGGAGAATGGGTGTTTTGAGTAGTCTCCTCAAGGCAAAGATTGCTAGTTCGAGACCTGAATACCAGCGAGTGTTTTCGGAACCAAAGTGCGCTGATTTATCACTGAAGAGGAAAAAATCGAGAAGAAATAAGCGATGTTTTGAGAAGAAATTCAAAGCCATGAACTCTACTTGTATCTATCTACGTTGTATCTATCACGTTGGCACCTAAATTTATGTCCAGCGCAAAGAGGTGTTGTTGCACCTCTGCCTCCCACTGTGGATGTGCGTGAAGATATAAATATATACACAAAGTCTACAAACTTATCCTTTTCGCTTTCTTGAATAATAATGCTAATACTAGTTGACTAGTTGTCTTGGTAAAGCTCAAAAGAACTTTCGAAGAGTTATGAGTGGACTAAATAGTGAGCATATGCATTATGTGTGACAATCGTTTCTGCTAATTTGTCGCCGCATGTTGGGATTCAGTCAGCAGTTTCCGGCGCATGTGCAAGACAATACCTCTCAATGGAACCATGAATAGCACAAATGAATGAGTGCGTAAAGACACATGTGCCCGAACCCGCTACCCCACGGCTCGGGTCTCCGACCACATGGCATTGTCTTATGCAAAAGGACGGGCTTTACGTTCATTCATTAATTTGTAACAGGACTTCACAGAAATTCGTTTTATGAACCGAAACAATTCGCCGAAATGACATTATTTTTAATTTCCACTTCCTTGGTCGGAAGTAACACGCTTCTTTTGGAGATCGTTTTACATCGTGTTTGTTTTGGGTCGGTTTTTATTTGCGAAGAGAATGCTTTATGTTTCTTGTGAAGCTCATTCAAATTGCCTCGGTTGATTCCTTCATTGGTGAGCTAAGTCGGCGCGATATGTAGGTAGTTTATGCGGAGTGTGTTAGTATCGTACAAATTTAAACACAGGAGCAATAAGGTCATTAAAGATAATTTGGTTTAAGAAAAAAATATATATTTGACATTTGACGTGACAAACGTTTGTAATGTCTACTACTGGGAAGTGCAGCCCCAAAACAATAATCTTCTCTTAAGCAAACTTTGAAGCTTTGATATTCCTACACGAAGGTATAGCTTTACTAAATCGAAGAAAGAAAGGAAGTTAAAAGTCAAATACAACCTACAATAACAAATTAACAGGCCGTTGTTAAAATAAGTATACCAAGGGATGTCTTTGTCGTTTCCAATATTTAGCTTAGCACAAAATCTTTTGAGTGCACCATAGAATGGGCTACGTGGGGCAAATAGTTGTTTTTGGATTATTGTTAATTTTAAGAAATGGTATGGCTTCCTGTACTTTTCACTTTTAGTTTGTTTGACACGCAGGAATGTACCTGCGGCTCGGTGAGCATCGCACAATGGCAGGTATGGTTTTGACAACTCGTTGCACCGACAGTTATGTCGTTCAAGGTGCGACGCGCTGGCGCCAGATAGCCTTCATCCATTGTATTGCACACCATTACTGCTAATATGCCATGGACGATGCCCGCAGACCGCGGTCACTTCCTGGAATCCTTTTCTCTAACAGCAGGTAAGTACTTGGAATCACCATTGAACATTTCGATCCGCTGGCGCTTCATTACTACATATTAGCTCATTGTTCCAAATTGAAACCAATATAACGGACACTCTAGAAATATTTTGTAGAAGAGCTGCTATTTTGATCAGTGGATTTAGATATTTGTTGCACCATTATTTTGTACAATTTATAGCTTATTATGTACTTAGGTATATTACCCTGAGGTACAGCAATGGGATCAAGTTGAGTACTTAAATATTTCTCATAGCTGATTAACGATAGCGCAAACATTTTCTGTTTGCATAATATTTTGATACCTATGGAGTTTATCACTATATCGGTGGCCGGATATGAACCGTCTCGTCGCCCTCCCGCCTCTTATCGCTAGACTCAATAAAACCTATCAACGCGCGTTACCTACATTTTGTAACCTTGTGAATACTTTCGAGTTACCTATGACTTGGTATTTATATAATAATTGGCATTGGGAACATTTAACAGACCCGCATGGGGTAGGTATGAGTTGACTTAATTGGGCCATAAATAAATTCAATGCAATCATAAGTGGTGATATTTTTATGCTGGCAAATAGTGGTCACGTGGCGTAAATTCGCTACAATTGAGTCATCGTGCGAATTATGAGTGCCCTAATCAGCTGCATGGGGTATTGAATGACGTGATTATTATGTTTCGTTTTTGAAATACGAAACTATGTTATGTAGTTAAATTGCATGGGAGTGAATTTTTATTTTACTAACAACAAAAGCTGGCTTGAGTTGAGCTGTAGTAGCAAAGTGGTCCGTGTAGAACTGACAAGGCATGTTCGAATTCCAACTGTAACAATGAGTTTTCTGAACTTGTGTACAATGCCTACTCACACCACGAGCTTTACGGTGAAAGAAAATATCGAGAGAAAACTTCCATACATTTGAGACGAAATTCAAAGACGAAAGGTATACCTAGTTGTGCTTGAGAAGCGGCGATGGACTCGTCACCTCACTTGTCACGACGATCTCATCATGTCTTATCTCGCGTATCTCCGGCGAAAATAGGGTGCTGTTACATCTCTGCCTACCTTTATTTGGAGACCTTTATGGGCAGGCATGAAAGTAATTATGAAGGTTCACAGCAAAATAACAGCAAATTTGATACATTCTAGAAATACTATGTATTTCGTATTTCAGTGCACCGCATCGTGGGAACAATTATTTGACATCCATAAATGAAAGTGACGAATACTATATGACGGGCCGAAGCCTCCTAAAGCGTCACAACGGATGCGTCTGCGGTTTAGCATATAATATCACTTATTTGATTACACTGGACGCATTATCGTGTACAATGTCCATAGCCGGTACATTTATATTTCTCATCACCTAGTTCCCATGCGCGATGCGTTGCTTTTCCCATAGAATTATCATTCGGCTGTCATGTCACTCCATAGGTCAGTGCTTTTCGATAAATGATCGCGCCCTTTGTGCATACGCGCGTGCATCACGGTACGATGTCCGGTAAATGCGGCAATGAGCTGACGTAATCATATCACAGATATGCATTTATATGTAAATTGGTATCATATGTCGATTACAATAGTTTCTCATCACCAATCTGTTCATATTAGATCGCTCCACATTGGGTACAGCATATTAAAGTAGAAAAAAGGCCTCAAATATGTGATACGTAGTAACATTTATCTACTAGCCATTGCCTTTGGTTTCGGTCTTCGTTCAATTGTAGTACTATTTAGGGATATTACATTAAAGTTATGTAGAATTTCTACGTGTTTACTTTTTACTTTATCAATAGTTTCTGAAATAAAAAAACAATACTGTTTCGGAGTTAGTTTAATGTTGTGATTTTGTTATCATTCAATATAGTTTCATTGCATCGTCATGGAGATTACATACTTATTTACAACACACATTTAGAAGACAACTGTTCTATTTTCTGAGACATCCTGTATAATAAAATGTGATATCAGCATTAAAAACAAAGCCATAGGAGATGCCGAACGAGATGAAGCCCGTCCATGCGTGCACGCATACAGACATGCGACCAAATAAAACACTCAAGACAGCATTCCCGACGAGTGGTCGCGGCGTACTATACATATATTTGTGCTATACATTTTACGGGCCACGCACGACAAGTGTTTGCATAGTCACTTGGAATTTTGTCTCAGACATCTATGTCGCCAGTATTTAATACACATTATATTGAATGCTACATACATATCATCACGCCGAGTCCGTAACGGGATAGACAGTAGAGCGCAAGTACTCTCTAGACTTACATACCTCTTTCGCTTCGTCCACATTTATCAGCCTCTTCATACAAACCATATACTAACAAATACTGTATAGCTTTAACTATACCTATATAACCTAGATGAAATCTATCGAACACCCAATGTGGATGAAACAAAAGAAGTAGATATGTAAGTCAAGTACAGCCGCTGTACTACAGCGAGCTGGCACTACTCTCCCTGCCTTCCCCGTGAGGGACTCGGCGTGACGATATGTATGTATGCATGTAAATAAAGCGAAACGCAGTTTGCTTGTTACGCTTGCACGTCTAACCTACTTAGTAAATACTCAACCGTCAATCATAAACTTTGCATACACGTTAGGGGTATAGAAGAGGACCCGGGGACATAGTTCATCTAATAAATGTACTGTTCTCGAGCGATAGTTAATCGACATTACATATCTATGATCCCACGGGAAGTGATTTTATGATATTAAGCCTATATGTATATTAATCCAGGTAATTTGCTACACCCTTTCATCCAAAACCTTTGAACCGGCGCCTGATTGAGTGTCAAACATCCATACATTCTCACCAATTCATACAAACAACTTCGTATTTATAATATTAGTTGCATACGGTTACTTGAATACCTTGAAACAACATAACGATGCAAACTTTGTAAAACAAATAAGTGTAGTACCTACTTATTGCACAATTCAAGTTAACAAGGCAAAGGCATACGCATAAGATCGTCCATTGAACACTCATTTTACACATGGTCTAGTTCACCGAACAATATTTACTTTAACGGATAGCTTTTAACTGGTACGAAACATTAACTCTTTTGTTTTTATATGAACGTCAACGCCGCAGGGGGTCCACATTTGAGTGAGTTTCAGTAAAGATGGAAAGTATTTTATACGTCATGATAGAATATATCACAATAAGCTATTTTAGGGACTATGTAGTAAATAACAATAGCTTTTGGCTAAATGCACTTCGCAGTGGATTCATGGTGAGGTAAAGAAACCACCCTGGAGCACGGGCGTGGGAGCCGCCGCGGTGGCATTTGCTAATAGTCCCACAAAATCATCTTATTACATTTCTATTATTGTCGATTTTTTGTGTCCATCCCGACAACAAGATTAACCGCATTGAATAATGGAGAATTGCGTCATTGGACATATTGCCATTGCAGTTTTTGCAAAAGACATTTCAATTGCTTTGTCAAATACATTTGTTGGAAACAATAAATATGAGTCTGGTTTCCTTGCTGATCAACCACTCATTATAATGAAAATGTTATTTTAATGTTTTGAAAAGTTCAAATAAACTATGTACCTAGGAATAGGCACGTACTCGAGTGCCATTAGTCTGGAAGGGATACAATCGGGTGAAGGGCGGGCGTCGCCGTCGCGGCGCGGGCGCTGGCTAGGAATGCGAGTTCGCCAACTCTCACACGCCCAGGATGAGTTGGATCTTTTTTAAAGGGGCGCGATTCCTGGAAGCATCTCTGGAGCGGTCGGAGGCTGGCGCTCGCCGGCCATTGTGGCGCGCGGCTAGTTTTGATCTTATTGTTAATGGGACGCCAAGTTTTTTCAACAGACCTCGGAAAAAAGGTATCATAGGACCCCAACGGAAACGTTACGGACCCTTGTGAAGTAAAATAGATATACGTTCTACGAAGGAGGTGTTATTTTAATCGTACGACCGCTTTGTTGTTCAGGAATGTAGATGGCCTGTCATAATTTTAATGGGCAGTTTCTCAGACGTTCGATGAACTGATGGTGCGCACGTCCTGAATATTCATCTGCGGCCAATATTACACATGGGAATGCTATCATATGGAACAATGCAGCGAGCCGATAGTTCCATTTTAACGACGATCCAAGCCGGCCCAATAACAATTATACCTTAACCGTAATGAATTCGACGTCCATATTCCATTTGTATTAGCCCAAAGTTGATGTCAGAGCATAATAAGAACTTATGTACATAGGGGCGCATTGATCAAATGTTTTTCATCATCTGTTTTACCTTTGTGAAGAGATAAACAATGGTTATTAACGTTACTAAACGCCTCAACACCACACACGAAGTTTATAATAATGTAATCAAGGACGCCGCGAGCGCAGTTTAAATTAATTGCGCAGTGAAATTGCAAACCACAATGATGAGTACCCGAGTTACTTCCCCAAACCAACGTTGTAGCACTAGGTACGGTGGTAAAATATAACTACAAAGATGACGATTACGACCGTCTGGTCCAATGGTTAGAGCTCCTGACTGCGAAACTTGAGGTCGCGGGTTCCAATCCCACTGAGGGCAGTATGTATTTATGTATATATCTATCTATATAAGTATATATATATATATATCGTTGTCTAGTTACCATAACACAAGCTTTGCTTAATTTGGGACTAGGTCAATTTGTGTGGAATTGTCCCAAGGTATTCATTTAAGGTAGGTATTTATTAACTTTTTTATAAAAAAAATACTGTACTAGGACCGGTTGATTTATTGAAACATTTAAAAGCTCGTCGATAGATTAACAACACATGGCTATAGGTATTACACAACTATTATTATAATTGAAAACAGACGCCTGCCACTCGTTCCAATTGGATTCAACGCATTTGATAGGCACTAGCGCCTTCCCAGATGTAAAACATCGTCGGAAAGTATAATACAGGACCTCAAAGAGGCCGCAAAATTTAAGGCCATATGATTTTTTTTATAACGCTGAGGGCCACATTATCCGTCCCTCTCTCACGCGAGGCATAATGAGTGGCTGTTAAAATTATGAATGGAACATCTTCCGACGGCTCTTATTGTGTGTGTAGTTTAAGCCGTTTACTTTGTGTACACAAAGCTTACACACACATGCATCGTGTCGGTTGAGGGAATGGAATGGGTTATGTCTCCCGACGTATCGGTAGATCAAGTCTTTGAATGATAAGACATACTTAAGTTACTACCATCACAGGTTCTATTTATGAAAAAAAATTATGTAGATACTGAAACTTTACTTAAACTTTTTTCGTCACTGTATTTGTTCTATGTTAGTACAGTAGCATACATAAGTTTCTTGCCAACCAAGGAATGATATACATTTCGTCATACAGCAATTAGGTTGATTATGACCACTGCTATCTATAGCGTTATATTATAGTGACGTCATGCGTTCCTATTTCAAACTGACCGGAACTGATATAAATCGTAATGACGAAAAATTATAATTCATTACCTATAATATCCATTCATCACGTATATTATATATGATGAATTCAAATCTTATCATCCAAACGGTCAGATAGATTTCGACACTTAAGGTGTCGTTAAATTCTTCTCGAAAACCCAAGTTTACCTACATAGTTATTTTAGGAAATAATAAAAATGACCGCCATTTGGAGCAAAATTGCAAGTAAGTGGCGAATCTGACTTGTACCTTTGCGAGAGTCGATTATAAGATCGTGAATATAAGGTGTGCAAGCAGCACTAATAAAGGTTTTTTTGTAAAGCATGAGCAGAACGGATCTGTACCAAGATGTATGAAGTGAGACTGAGAGATCTAGAATAAATGTAATAAGTTTAACGACTTAAACATCTGGATGAAGACTAGTCATCGTCATGAAATACCTCGTAGGTTTTATTTATATTTAATTATATAATAATACAAGGGAACGTGTAATACAACTTTTGGGCCCGTGGTGTTGTTCTTCCGTACAATCCTTGACGACCCTATGACCGAACTGAACTTCAAGTTGAGGTTGCCCTGTCCCTCATTCTTCAGGTGTCAGACAGACACACATTGGCATTTCCACTTTTGTAGGTACGGATAAGAAGCATCACATAAAACTAACTGCCCCCTAAACTATGTCGCCTTATCTATATTAGGCATCAAAGTCAAACCTACTGTATGCAGACGTGTTTGTTAGGCATTTATCACACCACGAGCTTAACGATGAAGGAATCTTCCATCAATCGTGCGAAATCTTGCAAGAAACACAAATACTATCTATCTCCGGCGAAACGTGGGTGCCATTAACCCTCTGCCCACGCTTTGGGAGCCCGTTGTAGAAAGGAGGGATGTATACCTTTTTGCAATATTTTTGTACTTAATAGTTTGTACGTTTAATCGACTATAATACATAATATGCTATTGAACTGTACATCAGAAACTGTAGATCTGCTTTATACCTAGTTCGCTGATATTGATGTTATACACAACGTGATACGGGACTATCTCTTTACGTAAACATAAAAATAAAACAAATCGGACAAATTCTTGGGGGATATGGGAGAGATATCGGCTGAGAGCCCCCATACAAAGATTATCTGAGCCGTGAGGTGGTGTCGGGACAAAAACGCGTATGTGTGCGTTTATGAAGGAATTTTAAGGTCCAATTACCCACTGGCGAGCCGTCTTCCATTAACAACTTTATTTATAGTGAGATGAATAACTTGCGGCTTTTTAATCAATCATGTGGTCTACCATTTGACATCCGGTGCGCGGTGGGAGACGCCATTGTTCAATAAAATGCGATTACTCCGATCTTCGTCTACCATAATATCTACATACATATATGTATATCATTACAGTTCCTCACGGTTAGGCAAAGAGAGTAGGGCGCTATACTTTGACAAGACTTACAGATCCCTTTCGCTTCATAAACATTTATTCTCTTCATACATGCTGTTCATATTATACATTTATAGTGACCTGATGAAAATAGCAACCACCATCCTCGCCTATTATTGGCATCCGGCTATTATTGGCAAATATGGCTGCAGTGAACGCAGTAGGTTATATAATAGAACGATTTACCCGATCGTATTGTCAACCCAATTATTATTAAACTTGTACTATAAATATTAAGCCTCTTATGAAAACAGACCACTAGGTCATGCAGGACCTGCATTTAAACACGCAACTTCCGTTAGGCCGTTTAGTTTAGCCCAGTAATCCACCGTGACTTTAGCTCGTATGTAGATTTTTGCCTTTTTTTAAATGAGGCTTTCGGACTTCTTGTGTCATTTCATGCAATGTACATATCTAAATTTTTTAATCCTTCGCATATGGGTATCGAAAGAGGCAGAGGAGCCGGAGGCACTTTTTTCTACCTTATTTCTTTTTAAGCCCATCATGCACAATATCGATTGCTTTAGGCCGTGGCTTTAGGTATCACCTTTATTAGTAAAACTCTAAAAAATGCGGTTCCATTGATCTTTTAATCACCATTCACATTATATGTATTCATAACAAAATCTACCAACATAAAGTTATCGTCATAACAAACACAAGATAAAAGAAATTCACAGATACGTAAATACAAAAGGAGAGCTATGTTCAAACGTTACCGAACCGATGCAACTAATCAGCTTTAATGTACAAGTAATCAACAGATAATGTCTGAAGACGGATACATCTTTTCACGTGAATTGAAATCCGCCCCATTACGCGGCTCGAGTGGCCAAAGAGCCGACCACCGCCGCACTCGCCCAAAAAACACTCCGAGACGTAACATAATATTTCCCAAGCAGCCTTTTATTTATTAGCCGGGCACCAGCCATGCACTAGCGAGGCACCACCGCACCGAACCGGGCCCGGCGCCGCGACAACAACGTTTCCCAGAACCGAACATCGACATGTCGGTTCAAAGCCGTTACATCTATGAAAAAACAATATTTATGTATCTTTGTGAAAAAATCGGGATACGAGCTCGGTATTTATCTGTAATACCGTGAGCTATGCGCTTTTTGTTTAGGCCTGATTTGCAGGAATCTGAAGACACCGCCTGGAGTGTGGATAATATTAATTTGTTAATTTGCCGGTCAGGTTAGGTGGGCGGGGCTGGGGTATTAAACATTGCGTGGTCTCGAGGCACGTTTCCACTGAACCACAAACATTAATAGTTCCCACCGACCCCACAATAAGTACCTTTGCGAATGCCATTCAGGAACTCAATGGGTACAACTATAATTGTATGGCAAGTGATGATGTAATTACAGTTATAAATAACTTATACTATTTAAACAACATCCTGGCGAATCGTTTGTTTCGCCGAAAGGATTCGATAACGAGTAACAAAATACTGATAACCGAAGATCGGACTTATTAGTACTGCTTTACTACTAGCAATGAATGAAATCAGCTTTGTCAAACGTTTTTGGATCGTTTATTGAACATAAAGCTGCTATGTACATGTCTGACATCTATTGTCCAAAAATATATTCTAATATCAAAAGTCAGTTTGTTTAAGCGCACTAAACTCAGAACTACTAATGCGATTTGTAAAATATTTTATGCATTTGATAGCCTGTTGAGAAGGGCTATATGTATATCATGTTATTGCCCGAGGGAGCGGAGCAGTAAATTTAAAATCGGGTGAAGCCGCGGTAAGCCTCTAGTTAATGATAATGTTGTAAACATGTACTGCAGTGATAAGTTTATACTTAATGACTTACTGAGTAGATAAGTCTCTTCATACAAGTAAGTTGGTTCCGAGTGCTCTTTACGTTACCGACCTTGATCCATCAGACATTTACTATACATATTGTCATTAAGGGTCTGCGTTAGTAGAAAAAAAAATTAAAATTAACAAGCGATGAGATAAAATATTCAAATTCTTCCATTTAAAGCATTCTATGAAGTAAATAAATTGTTTAATGATTATTCCACTGCAGTTTGTGAATCCAATATTTTTTCATAATTCGTTGAATTGGTGCGGCGTTATTCACGATCTTCGATCTTCAAACGCATTAAAGCTTTTTCCAATCAATTAATTCCGAGGGCAGGTAGAAAAAAGGCAGACCTACAGGCTGATGGTGTGATGCCATGACGCCAAGGTAGCACAATGGGAATTGATAGTGTTTTGAAAATATTATGATAAAATTTACGTAAGTACTATTGTACTGAAACTACTATTGTAAAGGGATATTTCCCTTT
Source organism: Drepana falcataria (assembly GCA_945859725.1). NCBI lineage: Eukaryota > Metazoa > Arthropoda > Insecta > Lepidoptera > Drepanidae > Drepana > Drepana falcataria. The sequence continues at coordinate 4,763,361 of OX243926.1, forward strand.
AATCAAATCCTACTTACATTGTGATGAACACGAATATTTGTACCTTAGTCTTGGATGTCCCATTTATTTATGTAAATCTATATAAGTGTATATATATCGTTTTCTAGTTATCATAGGCATTACATTTGTTAATTAGGGATTATGTCAATTTGTGTGGAATTTATGAAAAAGATATTGAAAGAAGGATAACTGCCGGAAATAAGGTGAATGGAGCCATGTCGGCGTTGATGGGCAGTAAAAGTCTGAGCAAGAATGCTCGAGTTGCTGTCCACAACGCGATATTGGTACCTACCTTATTGTATGGCAGCGAATCCTGGGTATGTCAGAGGAAGTATGAAAATAGCTTGAATGCAGTTGAGATGCGATCTCTTCGAAAAATGTGCGGAGTAACGATTTTAGATCGAATCCGCAATGAAGAGATTCGCAAATCAACTGGCGGGAAAGAGGGCTGATTGTAAAGATGAAGAAAGGCATGTTGCGTTGGTTTGGACACATAGAAAGGATGAGTGAAGAAAGATTGACGAAACAGATATACAAAGCAAAAGTGTGTGCAAGAAGAGGCAGAGGAAGGCCAGTTTCCAACTACCTGGATCAAATCTTTCGGACTCTCAAGGACGGGAACGTTAAGAGTACTCGAAACCGACGAGCATGTATGAAGAGACTGATGAATGTGGACGAAGCGAAAGAGGTATGTAAGTCTAGAGAGAACTGGCGCTCTATATTCTCTGCCTACCCCGTTAGGGACTTGGCGTGATGATATGTATGTATGTATGTATGTGTGGAATTTTCCCAAGGTATTTACTATTATTTATATGAATGCAAAGTCTGTGGGTATGAATGTTTGTTATCATATGTAATCACATGTCGACGGGTCGACAGACTCGATTGAAATTTAGAGCGGAAGTTGCTTGTATATATATCTTCACGACTTCCCACAAGTGTTCCTAAAAGAGTAGGCACAGGAGGCCCAATATTATCTTTTCTTCTCATTATCGAATGGCCCCATTGACTGATAAAAATATTGACAATATTGCTTTCCAGCAAACGAATTTATTGAATTTGATACTCTGTAGGTTGATGAGATATGAATCGTATTCCAGAAAGGCTAGAAGATAAGTACAAACTCGAGCGATGAACAGCCAGAAGATGCGCTCTAAATATTAGTGTAAAATTTCAAACCACATTCAAATATGTAATAACAGAATAAACATGAAAACCCCTATAATATAAGTATAGATTTACGTGCCTAGGTAAATTTTATCATCACTCTGTATACTAATGGATGATTGTAACGAAATAAGAAAGCGCCACGTAAACTAGCCGCGTGAATGCACTTGACACCGTAATAAATGGAGCCCAGCATCCAACAAAGGGCAGGCTTTGAGATATTTCGGCGCTTTGACACCGTCAAACCGTCGGCGCAACGACCCACTGTCATCCGCACTGGGCTTAAGCCTAATCTGTTTGTGTTATGTCGCTTTTGTGCACCTTTTTACCTCCACATTTAGGCGAATGTCAACTGGCTGCCGTACATTTGACTTTTTAGCTTCACCGAGATTATATTTTTTGTGAGGTTTGCCGTAATCAAGACGCGTTATGTCAGCTTAATATAACACGATTGCAAAGGCATGCTTCAATAACTGATGTTAAGCTTAATTATACTGCCGTATGCAATATTTAGCATCTAGCTAGATATCTTAGCATTTAGATATTGAGGATTGGATTCTAGTAAAAGAGCAAAACGTTTAGGTATACAGATTATGTGTAATTGAGTACGACCGGGATCCGTAAACGTTAAGAGTAGTTTCTTATTAAACTTAGCACTTTTAGAATAAAAATAAAATGCTTTTAACAGATTGTACGTAGCCCAGAGCCAATTTACTTACGTGGCTTAAGCATAGTCATTTTATCTAACGAACTAACGAGCCAAATGGTGAAAGAAACTATCGTGACGTGGTAACCTGCATATGTTTATGCAGAAATTCTAATGTTTAGGTATTTATAATGCTTGAAAAATGTCAACGGCGACATTAGCATCTAAATATAGGCGAAAAATTGTGTTTTTACAACTCTACTTACCGTTTAAGGATCTTGTGGGAAAGTGTTATGATATAAGCATACTGATTTAACACAAGAGATGTACGGCGAAGGAAAACATGGTGAGGAAACGCTAACGTCTAAGTCATCATAGAAGTAGAGACATAATTAATACAGGTTGGAACGTACCTACTACTCGTGAGGTCAGACTTTTTTTTTGGTACGAAGCTTTCATTCAACATGCAACGAGGGACGTTGGTACTACACGTGAAGTAAGCCTAGGTACGTAAGCACTCAGTGGAATGTTAATTTTATAAAACCAAGGTGGCTAAGAAGCAAGCTGCTCGCCCGTTGGTAAGAAGTTATAGATAGTGCCAACCACGAAGACGCGCCCCACCAATTTCAGGTGGAGGGGGTCGCGGGATGCGGGGAGTATGACCCGAGTGTATTGATTGTAGTGTATGTGTGCACTCATAATCAGTGTGTACCGATAAAACTTAAACATAAGTGGAAAGTTGCACACTTACAATAAACTATGAGGAATAATAGAGGGGCGCGTCTTCGCGGATGGCACTATCTATACCGCTACATAGGGATGCTTGCAGAAGCAGGGGTACCTATGCCAGCGTTGCCAACCCTGCAAAACTAATTGCACGAGTACGAGACCTGTTTGGTTCCATATAGCAAGAGGTGCAATGATGGATGGGTGTCGTACAGAATATATTGATATACAGACAGATACAGGGAAGAACACAGCCTAGCGGGATGATAGCATTATCCAAACTAGGATCCAAAACCGTTAAAATTTTATTCAATTACTGGAATTATGAAAATGAATATTGACCCAAATCAATCTTTTGAGCTGTCCTCAAGTTTTAATAAGCGGTATGCATTTATTGCTTGCCTTCGAACTGAATTCTACCGAGACTTTAATTGAGAGCATGAATGCGAAACTCCCTAAAGGTTTTCCCTGAAGAGTACAGCAAGTTCTTCAAGGAGGGTGTGAAAAAATTCCTATAGGGTCGACAACCCGCGAACGATACCCCTAGTATTGCAAGCGTCCAGAGACGGCGGTAGTCCCTTACCATCAGGACATCAGGCAAGCTCATTTGTCACCTTAGTGGCATGAAAACAAAATCCTATCGCCAAATCTAGGCATTCTTTGAATTCATCTGAAGTTAAGATAACAAACACATCATGACATCACAATTCTATATAATTCATTTTCAATTATTCTTAATATGTATTTACAAAATCACTCACTGTGAGTCAGAGTCACTGTCTGAATAACCAGCCAGCAACGAGAGTCCCGTCGGGGCTTCTGTACTAGTAGTCTTTGTACTTGGAATAGTAATTATAAAGTCACTTTGTGTTGCTTCAGGTTTACTAGACTCATTCTTTGTCTCTTTCACTTCAGTGTCTGTCTTTTTCTTCACTAGGTTAGATAGTGCTGACTTCTTAGAGAGTACTCCTATACTTCTATTCCATGTTTCATTCTTGGCAGCATTTTTCTTGGGGATGACTTCTATTCTTGATGTCTTCGCAGGTGGCTCATCCTCATTGGGTATTTCTTCTATAATTTCCTCAGCAACAACTTTATTTGTGGAAGAGTTGCCGAATTTAACTGATCTGAAAAGTGGAGAAGATCAGTCATCATTAAGTACAACAGTAACCCCTACGTAAGTTATGATGTTTTTTCTATTCACCAAAAGCTTAACTAGGATATATCCTAGTTAAGCTTATTAATATATTATAATTAATAATAATAATATAATTTCTTTATTATAATTATATATAAATAAAATTGCTCGAAACATTAACTTTTTTACGGTGTATATTTTTTTTTTGTACCACGCGGTTATTAAGGCTGACAGACGCGAAGGGGAGACTTTATTGTATTTTAAGCCTGACTAAAGGACATTGCTAGCCATGTATATGTGTTATGTATGTAATATCACATCACAGGTGATTGTTATATATTACATATATATATATATATATATATCTTAATATATATATTTCTTGTGTGCGTGTGTATGTGACTGAACTCCTCGATCGATCGATGAAAATTTTCTGTGTGTGTTCAAGGGGATCTGGGAATAGTTTAGATTCACAATTGGACCCGATAGGTGGCGCCACTGGGTCCGTGGCTTTAATTTTTTCTCCCAAGCGAAGCTGGGCGGGACAACTAGTATATATATATAATAGGAGTTTTGAGAGTGAGTGTTTGAGCCATGGTGGCCTAGTGGTTCGAGTAGTTGCCAGGTTCACAAAGACGGCAGGTTCGAGCCCCAAAATACATTTTACCAATGTGTTTTTCTGAACTTAAGTACAGTGATTAGTCACACCACGAGCTTTACGGTGATGGAAAACATCTAGAGGAGGCCTGTATAAGTTTGAAAAGAAATACAAAGACGTATGTAACAGTATCAGCGACGGACTCGCCATCTAAAACAGTGGCACTTAAAATATATATCCTGTGACCTTTCCGCAGCATATCTATGGGTGTGTGGGTACTATCTACACACCTGTGCCTACCCTTATGGGGACCCTCGTGGGAAGACGTGAAGATAAATAAAATATTTTATAGCATACTTGATAAAATCGTTGTCTTCACTTTCCTCCCGAGCTCTCCTCTCCTCTGCAGTTTCTGTTTGGTATTGCTTGAGCATTCCTTCATAATCTATTGACCTCTGCCTTCTGTTCAGCTCTTTCAACTCTTCTAAGCTCTCCAGCAACTCTATTTCCTGCTTAGATTGCTCTGTTCTGTACTCTGGAAACATATTTTAGAATCAATATTAATAGTACTGACACAATATAGAATGTCCATTACTACACTCCTTTATTTTACTACCTTAGATATACAGGTAATGTAACAGAGTAAGTGTAAAATATGTGTGTGCAAGTAACCCACGTTTTTTATACATGTGCCTTAAAATAGCAGATCTACTAATGTTTCTTTCTATTTTCAAACAGTATAAATAATTTTAATATAATTTATAATTAATTTATTATTTTTATTTTAATCATACAAAGTTGTACTTGAATTTATTGCAGTCTACAAAACATTTTTAGTTAGCCTTTGTGCTGTTATTGCCTTTTTTGTATTTCATACTGGATATGGTATTTCACATATTGGATATTCAGATATTTACTGAAATGTAAGCTTGAATTGTAGATAAAGAACTAGAATATCTTTTACAGGATAATACCTACAACCTTAGTTTCACAAACAGAGCCAAGCTACGACTAAGCTATGAAAGACTAAACAAAATATGATCTATCCATTAAACATAAATACCCACTTTCTGCCAGAGATATATTAGGTGCCAACGTGACAGATTGCAAATCCATCGCCATCACTCAAGCACGGCCATGGATTAAACATGCTTACTTAAATTACCTTAATAAAATAATAAATTTATAAATAAATGCAATTCATCAACTACAACACTACATTGAGAAGTCATTATCACACACACACATATCATCACACCAAGTCTCTCACATGGCGGTTTGAAGTACAGTTCTCCCTTGTCATATTTCCAACACCCAAAATAACGAAATATTATTTTACCCAATAACTTCATAGGGTTGTTTGCTTCTTCTTCTTTCTGTTCATCCTCCTCACGCTTGGCTTGCTCCTCGGCCAGCTTGAGGGCCATAAAGTTGCGTGTGGCACCCGCCTCTATTTCATAATCTGTGTTCTTTGGATCTGTCTTAAATGATATCTCCTGAAGACACCTTGTGCACTGGAATTGTGTGATATTCATTTTCATAATTGAGAAAAAGTATGAGTTACAAAATTTTGGTTTGCGAATTAGCAAATAGAAGTTGTGTTCATATACTGGGATTCTACCAAATTTTATTAAGCTTGTAAACAGAATGAACACTAAAATAGAATGCACCTTCGAGATAATCATAGAGATAGTTGTAATAGTACTTCTTAATAACAATATTTTACATAGATTATGTGTGATCTAGTCATGATACATTGTAAAATTTGTATTAAATTTAACTTGAGTTTTCTGTAGCGTCTAGCTCACAGCATGGAGAATTATCACAATTATGTGATAATATTGTATATTATTGTATATTAGTAGTCCTAATTTAAAAATGAATCTCGTAACATACAATTATATTCATCATTCCTATGGCACTTACTTTGATGTAAAATCTGTAAATTCTGATACCAAGGTAGTCTTGATTTTCAACGTCCTCCTTGCGAGCGTTGAACTTCTTCCCTTTGTAAATATATTCTCCACAAGTGGCGCAACGCATGTTGAAAGGAGCCATCAGACGCACAGTGTACTGACGGTTCTTCGCCAATTTCATGCGCGGGATTTTCGATGGATCGAAATCCGGTGGATAGTATTTCTGTAATCCGAAATTAATCATGTTTTTATGCCATCAATAAAACTGTATTACGGATGCAAGGAAAACTTAATTTTCCTTCAAGAACTTTGAGATCACTGATCGTATAATATTATTTTAGTCAAGTAGTTATTGCCAATACTTACATTTAATACTTTTCTTTCAGACATCTTGTACGAATATTACGAACTTTGATAAAAATATAATTTCCTAAGAATTATCAAATGAAACGAAAACCGAATAAGTGGAGTGCTGTGCTGTTTTTAAACGTCAACTTGATAGATATTATGACATTTATGACGCTTTGAATGACCCTAGTATATTAATAGTAGTCTATGGAATGACCTGTCGGCTGTCACTCACGGTCACTAATTGTGACTATGACAGATCTTTTTTTTTTTTTAACCACTTGAGTGGCAAACATGGCAAACAAGCTCGAGTTTGTTCGGAAATAAAAAATACAAACAGAGAAACAAAATATGGAAGAAAAACATGTATAGTTTGCTCGACTTTAAAGGAGAAAAAAGCTTAGTTCAAAATATTTGTAGTATATTCTGACTGGATTTTAGAATATTGATCAAATTTTGTCTTGACACATATCAAGGTACTGTAACATAGCAAGCAAGAGAGGTAGGGCATAACGGGTTTCCCGTTCGAATTTGGAGCTGCCCGACTGGGGCAGGACCTCCAGCTTATAGAAGTCCGTAGCCAAATAACAATTTTTTTTGTGTTGTGTTCCTACGCGGTGAATAAGGTTTCCAGTAATGACCTCCTTGGGGAGGGGGGAGGATTGTTACATTGTGTTGGAAGCAGAGGGATTAAACCCATTATGCTGCCAACACACTATAACTCTCCGAACACAGAGTGGCAACGCGCAAGTGATACTTAGGTACCGTGAGCGTAAATAGGCTACGGTAACCGTTTCCCATCAGATGGGCCGTATGCTTGTTTGCCACTCGTCGTATAAAAAAAAAATAGTGACATCCTCATATTTCGTCCAAGTGAATACCATAGATAAGCCGGTTAGATATATTAGCATCATCACTTCAGTGGAAGTAGTAAAAAATACTACTGATGAAAATAAAATATATATTTATGTAAACTTGTGAAAAAAACTTGGGTTTATATTATAAAACTCATTTATTGCAACAAGGACACAATTTGTATCAAGACAAAACATTTCACACGATTGATATGCTTCTACACTTACAATTTTTAATCACAGAGTTTCGAATTTTAGAAGAAGAGAAACTTCCTGAAAATATAAATCATTTCTATATTAGGCTATTTAAAAACTAATCGTAAAACAAGCAATATCATGTTAGACCTATCTAATTGTAGGTACGTTAACACAAATAATTACATGTAAGTACTCTATATGTAATCTGAGAAAGGAGGCAGGGTTCAATAGCGTATACCGTATATTATAATTATATGATATATATATTACCGTATATATAAGTACAATAAAGGTAAAACCCCATTTACCTATTTTGATAATACGTCTCGGGAATACGTTTGTACTTTTACTTTCATGTTTTTAGAGATCAGTAGGTACCTATCTACGTACGTGGAGTTCATTAAAAAAAACTAAAAAACACGCTTTTTATAGAAAAGCGAACTAAAAAATAGAAAATAAATTTCGATAATATCTTAAAAAGCGTGGGGTGCATGGTGTCAATAGTTATAAATATTTTATTGACAGATATGAGTAGAGTGATTATCATTTCGATAATATCTTAAAAAGCACCCCACGCTTTTTAAGATATTATCGAAATTTATTTTCTATTTTTTAGTCCGCTTTTCTATAAAAAGCGTGTTTTTTAGTTTTTTTTAACTTTTATTTATTTTCTACTTTTTAGTTATTAATGTATTCTACTTTTTAGTTATTAATGTATTGTCATCGGTCCTCGATACGTATGCAAAGTTTCAAATTAATCAGACTTCTGGAAACTGGTGAAAATTAAGTTCAAAGATTCCGTTTCATACATACATACATAGATACAACCCAAGCTAATATAAAGCGTGTAAAAACAAATTCAATAGAAAGGAAATGCCCATGCCCACCTTTCTTTCCTGTTCCTTCCAGCAGCCAATTCGTGTTCAAGCGCGGCGATCTTTTCTTCGTGACGTGTACGCTGCGCCTGCGCTCGACGCTGTTGCTCCTCCAGGGCAAGTACTATCTTCTCGAGTCGGTGGATTTGCTGTTGCTTGTTCTCCAAAGTCGCAAATAGCTCCTGGATCTCCTCCGCTTTTGCTGCTATTTGTTTGTTTACCTATGAAGTTGTTTAAATTAGAAAGTTATTATCTTTATAATATAACGTGGACGAAGCGAAAGAGGTATGTAAGTCTAGAGAGAACTGGCGCTCTACCTTCTCTGGCTAACCTTTTAGGGACTCGGCGAGATGATATGTACCTATCTATTATCTGTAACAGGCTATTTAGTCATAGAGATTAGTTTTCTCGTACACTGCTCCATAACAACTATGCCACTTTCATTGCAGAAATTAATTAATTTCTGACATTTTTTTTTGTATTTTTTTTATACAACAAGAGTGGCAAACAAGCATACGGCCGACCTGGGAAACGGTTACCGTAGCCTATTTACGCTCACGATACCGAAGTATCACTTGCGAGTTGCCACTGTGTGTTCGGAGAGTTATAGTGTGTTGGCAGCATAAGGTTTAATCCCTCTGCTTCCAACACAATATAACAATCCTCCCCCCTCCCCAAGGAGCTCATTACTGGAAACCTTATTCACCACGTAGGAACACAACACAATAAATTGTGTTATTTGGCTACGGACTTCTATAAGGTGGAGGTCCTGCCCCAGTCGGGCAGCTCCAAATTCGAACGGGAAACCCGTTATGCCCTACCTCTCTTAAGCTCTCTTAAGCAGCACATCATATAAGCAAGTAATATTATAAACTTTTTGACGCCAAAATAGTTTGGAAAAAGATGTAAATGGGAGGATGACTATAGAGTCATCCTCCTATTTACATCTTATTCATTTCAAGCTAAGGTTTGGCTTGATTTTCAACATTTCTTGCTTATACTCCACGATTTAATATTTTTTGTTGTAATTGACCATAATCTTAATCTTTTCTTAATTTTTACATATCACTCCTCAAAATCTTATCTTAGTTACACCTACATACCTATATATGTAGGTACATGCTGCGTTCTTTCATCAGATGCTAATGTGGCCTTACAATGAAATGGTGAAAATAATTGGTAATTAGTAGACTATGAGATAGAAGATATGGGACTTATAAGAAGGAACAAAAATAAAACTAAAATAAAACAAAAAAACATCTTACTTCTTCAACAATTTTCATTCTATGCTCAAGGTCTTGTTGTAGCGTGGCAAGCTCTCGGCTTTGTTCAGTCTCTTTATTCTTGAGCATGTTGATCAACTCCTCACGAACCTGTGCCACTCAGTACCTCACCATCAAATCAATTACAAAATTAGTAAAAATAATATATTGCCCTAGGCTAGGCTACCAATATCTTGTACATAACTGCCGAGCTTCAGTGTTTTATCGGTAATTTTTAGGTTTTTCAATTACATTAATTACTCTTCTTTAGTGTCATACAAATTTTCCAAATTCAATATACACATTTATCTTTTATTTATATCCAATTCCCACCTTGTATTTAAATAAAATTACCTAACGCACCTAGGCAAAAAGTACAAGTATATCATCTTAGCAGATTCGAGTATGATGCAAAATCACCCGGTGCAGGTATTTTTTCCATTTACTTTTATGAAATGATCTTATTGAATATTATTTAAGTTTAATAAACATAAATAAGACGAATACTTAGACTGGGGTGAAAAGGTTATAGGAACCTTGATGACTCTTGCCTGGGCACGTGATGTTTTATCTTGCTGCTCCAGCTGCTGTTCTTTCTGTACTAACATCTCCGACAGCTCTTCGTTGCGGTGCACAGCTTCAAGAAGACCCATTCTGAGGTTCATAATCTGTATTGTGATAAATAAGATAAAGCAATTACGAAGAAGGAAGCAATTTAATCAAGAATCCACCCTTGGACAAATAGCAAGTATATACGTATTTATAACAACAGACTTTATGACAAGTGTAGTATGAGATCGCGCTGGACAGAAGAACAAGGAAGGAATTGCATCAGAGACGCCGACAACAGCCTAGCTAGTAAATGTATGATGAGAATCAGGTACATACATGGTTTGCAGTAGACCAAACGAGTCAATATGAATACCTCTTGTTGCAAGTCTTGATAACTAATCCCGTTAGGAGCTTCTTGACAGTTGGCCACGGCTCGGTTGTGAGCCTGAAGATCACGCACGTATTGCTCATACTGGATGACTTTTTGTTCACTGAAAATAAATATCGCTATACTCATATAAAGAGGCAGAGTTCGTTCGAATGCCCTAATCTCAGGAACTACTCATACGATTCGGAGATAAAAGCTCGGTTAATGAGGTATGCTGTAGGTTTATATATCATCATACATTATGTAGCATTAAATCTGATGAAACTGTGGGGCAGAGCTAGCAATGCTATAAGTACAAGCAGCAGCTTTTCAAAAGAAGTACTCAAGTTACTATAATTCAAAGTCGTACTTAAGTTTAATATTCTTAGTTAACTCTCTAATTTGGATTTGCATCTTTCCAACTATTTCTTCTTTGCTTAAGAGCTCCGCCGCCAGCTTTTGTTGCATCCCTACTTTGTTTTCAGACTCCTGAAACATATTTGTATCGATACATCTGCTAGTAATATTATATATATAATTTGTTCAGCCTTCATTCTGGATGTGGAAATAGTAATCACCTGGGCAATGTAGTATAAAAAATATCTGGTATATAAAACTGTAAAAAAAAACTACCATTACACTGAAAGTTTATCCAATATCATTGATATAACTGAAAAGCTTTAAGACGTTTACCGCAATCTTTGTGAGCGTTTCAAGAAACCGCACTTTTTCACGTTTGCAAGTAGTTACTTCATCTTCAGTCAATCGTAACGTATCTTTGGTAGCCTGTAGTTCTGCCCATAAGTCCATTTCTCTTTCGGTTGGTAGATCTAGAATGCAAACACTTTGCATAATATTAATTGTAATAGAAATATATCGTTAAGTAAATCAGTCATTCGATACCGGGATTAGGTCTGCTATTTTCTAGTTCAATAACTTTAGCTCTTAGTTCTTCTATATTGTTTTGGGTCTCTTGCATTGCTGCTTCTGCGGCTTCTTTAAGCTCCTTTTCTCTTTGCGTCATATTAATTTGCTCTTCCAGAGATAACTTCATTTCTTTTAATTGGCTGTTTAGATCTTGAATAGTAGCTTTATGCTGTGTGGTCATAGATTCTATTTGCTCTTTGAGATCTAAAATCCTGAAAAGAGAATGAAAACAAACTAAACAGTGCTAAACAACAACAAAGAGTACGTCGATATATAGCTTGTGGTAGTCTCTCGGGCACATTGTCATACCAAATGGATTCATTATCAACTCATTTAACACTTACTCAGATTGCAAAGCATCGCGTTGTTGCACTAACTGGCCACTTGCTACTTCTCCAGTCTTTAAAGACTCTTTCAGCTTGCGAGCGCGGGCTTCAAGCTGTACTTCTCTTTGACGGCTCTGTGAGTGATAATAATAAAATAAATTAATCATAAATGAAATATAATTCAAAGGTATGGTATGCTCATATATAATTTAATTGAAATTATAATAATAATAATAATATAATATATCCTCACACCTTTCCACAAGGGTCCCCGAAGGGGTAGGCAGAGGTGTATAGGTAATACCCACACACCCACTTTCCGCCAGAGGTATATTAGGTGCCAACGTGATAGATGGCGAATCCATCGCCGTTACTCAAGCACGACTATACATACGCCTTTGAATTTCTTCTCAGACGTATGCAGGTTTCCTCTCGATGTTTTCCTTCACCGTACAGCTCGTGGTGTGATTAATCACTGTACTCTAATTGAAATTAGTATCATTATTATATTTACCTGATCTTCTAAAGTCTTCACAGTACCCGTCAGGCTGGCTATACTCGCTTCAGCCTCTCGTAACTGACGATCCATTTTAGTAACACGGATTCGAGCTTGGCGAAGTTGGGACTCAGTATTAGCCAATTTATCTTTTGTTGCGCCGCGAGCAGCACGCTCCTCTTCCAGTTCCCGTCGTGTCTCTTCGAGAAGTTTCGAGGTTTCACTTTCTGCGCGGATCTCTCTCATTTCATTTACAATTGCATTGCGCGCCTCAAGATCTTGTCTAAGCCGTGCTATTTCACGCACTAAAGATTCTCCGACAGCCACTAGTTGACTACGCTCCCGGCATGCGCGCCTATATAATAAGGACAATATAGGTATAGTAAACTATACCTTTTGGGCAATTTATAAAAAAAAATACGTTACTTTGAAAGTTGTGTAATCGTATCCACAACACTGTCCGCACAGCTCTTCAGATCGCGGAGTGTGTCACAAAGCTCGAGTCCTTGAGCATTGTAGCGAGCAATACGCTCTCGGGACTCTCCCCCTCCATTTTCCTGTGTAGTTATAACTTAATTAATTTACCGTCCTCAACAGTATATAATAAATTAAATGCGATATTTATGTAACTGATATTAAGCATACGTGTATTTCCAAAAGGTCTTTGACCCAATCAATGAGTTCTTGACGAGCGGTGAATGCCTGAAGGCACAGATCCGCAAATCGAGTAGGAACCGTTAACATTTTAGCATCCAACTCTGCCAAAGTGCACTCATCTAGACAAGAAAAAGGTCACACCTAAAGAATAGTTCGAGGACCATCATGCATTTAGAGTAACACTGTCAAATGTGACATTACCCAGAGGCACAGCAGTGTTGATTATTTCAATGGCTCCATCAGTGGTGGAGGAGGCGGCAGCATCGCGGCAAAGCTGTGTCACTTCCTCGCCTGCCCAGTCTGCTACGTTGAACAGTACCAGCTCCTGATTGTGTGAGCCCTCGCCGGCCCCGGGAATACCTTCTCGCAACATGCATTCACGTAAACCTCGGAGACAGTCGAACACTTCCAATATCGCTTGCTAGAATTGCATAAGGAAAAAGGTTGTCGTCATTCAAGTTATTTTTCTACCCACTCCTCTAAGACTTTATAGACAGACCTGGCTATTCCAGCCTGCAGTTTATTTAAGCCCCTCATAGGTGTACGTATACATAGCCTTTGAGGGGAATTATTCTAACATGCATTCAGTTTGCTATAGCTTTGTCGATTAACGGGACGTACGCTATACAAGCGCTCAAACTCGCAACTTATGTGTCGAATAATATCAAATTTTAATTAATTAAATAGGCCTCACGAAACATCTTTTAGTATATCTTTAGCTCCAGTGACATACATACAAGGTGGGTATTTTAATTTATACTATATTAAGTTTGAATAAAGTACCTGTTTCAAATCCAGTTCTTTTTTCATGCGGTGAAATTGTTTTTGTTTGATGTTATAGGTAGCTCTGATATCTTCGTCATCTTTGATTAACGTGCGAGGGGGCATTGCAGTCGGGAGCGTTGGTCTGACAGGAGCTGAGGACTGCGGACCTTGTGGAGTCCTGGGTCTAGAGGGTGTTGATAGTCTCTGCGGAGTCGTAGGTGTGTTTGGGCGACTAGCGGGAGGTCGCTGCACCTGGTGTGCAGGCGTGGTAGGTCTACTCGGCATGCGAGGCGTTTGCGGCCGGCTTGAAGGATAACTCCTAGGGGTTTGTGGACGACTGCATAGAGCCGGCGTCTGCGGTCGACTCCTTGGTACATTTTCTGTAAAATTATAAAACGCGGTCAGCGGGCAGGCGGTCAGATGGTAATTTCTGAAAGGTTGTAAACATATAAAAAATCTCACCGATTCGAGTTATATCAACGTCATCTTCAAGTTCTTCAATTGGATTATGATCATTTTCCTTATTATCTGCAAAATAGGCATCGATGATACCGAGCTGTGCTTGGCTTCAACATCAAAAATATTAAAGTGTCGGTACTTTAATGTTTTTTGCTCAATCAAAACTAAATTACCTGCTGGAAAACCAGCCTCAATGATGTCCTCGCTATAGCAAAGGTCCTTGGAAGGCTCATCTAAGTTAACTGTCGAAGGATTATCGACTACAAACGATTCTGATTCTTGTTTCAGTTGTGTCTGGAATTTTAGCATTTACAAATTTAGGTATATAACATTCAATTGAATAATTAATATTCTTCAGTGAATAGGTTGAGATCCTAATTAAATAGATACTTACAATATCCAGGGGAGGCAGATCAAATTCATTACTGCGGGTTACCTAGATCAAAATATGTTGGATATGATTATCAGGAATGACATTTGATAAAGTATTTAGCATCTTACTAATAATAAGTTCAGAGTTAGCTACATATCATAACGACAGTGAGACCAAGGGACAAGGAACGGGGGCACAAGAAGCAGAGAGCAAGACTCTCTGACAAGACCTTTCAGGACTTGAAATCGCTTGCGCTTCAGCAATCAAATTAACAATATATATATATATATATATATCTTCACGCCTTTCCACAACAGGTAATTCCCAGAGACCCACTTGCAGCCAGAGTTATTATTTTAGTTCCAATGTGACAGATCCATCCAGAGTCCATCGCCGTTACTCAAGCACGACAATACATACGCCTCTGAATTTCTTTTCAACGTATGCAGGTTTCCTCTCGATGTTCTCCTTCACCGTGAAGTAGAAGTAGAGTAGAATCAATGTACTTAAGTCCAGGAAAAGTCATTGGTACAGTCGGGTTTCGAACTTGCGATCCTAGTGTTGAAGGCAGTGACTCGAATCACTCGGCCACCACGCCTTTTTATAATATATTTGTGGACTAATGGACTAAATGCAAAATTAATCTAGTTCCTTATCAAAATATCCTATATATTCTGTAAAATAGTTATCGGTTTGTGGCTTACTCTCTCGTCTGTTTTGGACGGAGATCTCGTTGAAGATTTTCCCTGAAATTAATAAATACTCATCAACAAATATACAGTTGCAGCTATGGCCTGTGAACATGTTCTGATATTCACATTTACATCAAAATATGTACCATCACGTTAGGTGATTGCAGGTTATACAAATAATAGATTTAATAATGTAAGCCAGCTATTGCATTTAACTTAAATTAGTATATTAAAATTATTCGAAGTTGGTGCACATACATAACATTGTTGAAGAAAGTAAAGTTAACACATCCTCTTTGAAAACGCGTGACAAAACTCCACCATCATAGCGTACCAACATGTTTGGGGTCAATTTAATTTGTGTATTTTCCTTGAAGAAATAGTGGACGAAACTCATTCTAGTATTACAATGAGTCATGGGATGTAATGTCCTAATAGGTCTGTAGTCATTTAAAATAATTAAGGCATCTAGATATGGTGCTAGTATATCTGTTATAAGTCGACGTACAATTTTCAAATAAGCTTTGGAAGGAGCGGGTGACGGCGGCGCCCGCGCAGGTGATTGGCGCTGGGATGCTGGTAAAGTGAGATTCCGGTTGGTAGCGTTGCGAGCTGCTCTCGCTGCGGACGCAGCCGTCGGCCGAGGCAACAGGCGTGGCGCCGCTGTGTCTAAGTCAACAAGCACGTGCTAATTGAATTGTTAGTCTAGTAGAGCATAATGCTTGCTACATGCTTTTTCTGCCGTGGGGTCGCATTAGTTTATTTCAACTAATTAACACAAAACTATAAAATATATACACATACATGAACGACTGTCTATTGGTGAAATCTGCATAAAAATCCGTTCCACCTGCAGTGCTAGAGTTGAATACGATCAAACAAACAGACAGGCGCAGCATTGATACACTGTATTAATACATTGCTCAGTGAATGGTAACAGGCTTAGCGCCTAGCTGTGGTCCGACCGATTTGGTTTATAGCGACCGCTTCAACTCCGAGTGAGTGCAAGTGGCTTATGCAGCCAATCTTCTTCTAGAAAGTTCTTGCACATTGCGGATATGTAAGCACACCATTATACCTCATAATAATTGACAACTGCAGTCGGTCTTACAATTCGTCAGCCCTGGCATCAAGCTTTGAACGCCGATGCTCTAAAAAGACTGTGACTTTTATTTTTGATAAAGGAACTCCACTCCGATCACTTGATAGCTACTCGCATAATATTATATAACCGGTGTTTTATTGATTGCTAGGTATTTTCACGGTTCGTATTCTAGTAAGCATGTGCTATTAGGGTAATAAATATGAGTACCTCTGCCTGCCTTTTCTAAGGCGTGAAGATATACATATAGCGCCTAGCAGCGCAGGAACATTAGATAAAGAGAAGCATTACAAAAGGTTATATGTCACGTTGCTGCCTCATCAGCTCCTATAGCCATGATATACCTACTCATTTACTGCACCATGCATAGATTTGTATAGATATGTTATGCACAAATAGGTACTCACAAAGTTTATCTTTCTGTACTTTCGCTGCGGTCGTCATATCATAGTATGTATTACGTAACGCAATAGAAAACGTTTTCAATTTTGATGATGTTGATAAAATTTAAAATTGTTGTGAAATTTTTAAACTATTTGCAATGTCGGCCTGATTTTCTAATTTTAAAATTAGACATGTCAAAGAGAAAATATAATGACATATTGTAATGAAAAATAACAAAGCCAATAAAGCCTTCGTCAATCATTTAAATTTTTTATTTATTACTGGCCGATAATTAGATCGAGTGAAATCTTTTTCTTTATAATCTTCTCGCATGTTCATGAGAATGTCAGACGCATTCGCTTTTGGAACGTAACTATGTGTATAAAATTTTAGTTTATAAATACATTAAATTGAATCATAAAGCGTTTTATAAAGCGTTTCAAGAGCACAAATTTCTAAATTCCAAGTAATGTGATCTAGAATGTCACAATCAGTGACCCAGGAACCGAAAGTGCAAGGTAGGTAACAAAAAAGTACATATAAAAATTCCCTCTGCCTGCAATTAAGCTTTATTAGGCCATAGCTGGGCCCAGAAATTAGCTATGAAGTTGAGAAAGTCCTGATACTTCTTTTATTTTAAACCCCATCCAGGTGGAGGTAGCAAGTTACGGCACTAAGAAATAACTTTGCCTTACACATTGATAATCTAAATTTTCTTATACTTAGAAAAAAATATGGAAAGCAAGAAAGTATACAGTTCTCTTAAATAAAAAAAAATATTCCGGCACTTACACGCAATTTGATTTATAATAACAATAATTAACAACATTTCAAAATAAATGTTGTTAAGCTAACTAAAATATTTGTATTCTTATATTTGTGCTCGCCATACTATGTATGTTTAAAATGTTGGAAAATCACTCTGACTTAACAACTTGTATAGGAAATATTTAGGAATTTTACATAAATATATATATATATCCTCACGCCTTCCCACAAGGGTCCCCGAAGGGGTAGGCAGAGGTGTATAGGTAATACCCACACACCCACTTTCCGCCAGAGGTATATTAGGTGCCAACGTGACAGATGGCGAGTCCATCGCCGTTACTCAAGCACGACTATACATAACCAACTGCTCGAACCAGTCCGCCACCCCGGCTTAGTCACCACATAAATTGTGTATCTATAGATAACATCAGGCAGGTTTCGCACACGTTTAGTATGTCATGTATATCTTCAACGTTTAATGCCTAGATATAGATGCTTAATGGAGGATATCGTTCCAGAAATAATCGATGCCGCCGGAGGGGCAGCCAAGTGCCGTATTCCACAGAGACTGTCCGCAGGGCGACAGAAACCTCCGATCCCATCAAAGCCGAAAATAATCAACAATCCAGAAATATCGGTAGACTTTCCAGTATCTATTTTATACTGAAGTAGACTGAATTATTTGCATACATAAAATCTGGTCTATCACGAGATAGGCAAGCCAGTTCTCTTAAAACTTTTTCATTCAAATATTTTCCATTTAGAAGAAAGCGGAAACTGAAGCAGAGACTGGAATAAACAATAATCAATACATACATACATACATATCATCACGTCAAGTCCCTAACCGGGTAGGCAGAGAGTATAAAGCGCCAGTTCTCTCTAGACTTGCATACCTCTTTCGCTTCGTCCACATCAGTCTCTTCATACATGCTCGTCAGTTTCGAGATAATAATCAATAGATGTATGATGTAACAACATACGGTATAACAATTTTGAAAATAATATTCACAGAAACCAAAATTTGAGGTAGTGACGTCCCAGCAGCCGCGATACGGCGCTCGGAATGTATCCCGCCGCACCGATGAGGTATGGTCTGTCTATACTGTCATTCACTTTGGTGACAGACTGTCACTAGAAATTATTATTAAATTTTCCAGTATATTCTACATGACACAGCGTTCTCCAAGCGTAAGTACAATTCTGAGCAATATACTGTATTAAATTGTTTTGCCTAAGTCAACCAACATATAACAATAACATAACTTGAAATATGTGTCATATTACAAATAACTCTATTTACTTTTACGTTCATATGAGTTCTCGTATGGACTGATGAAATGAGCAACTTACAAGCTCTCAGCATTCAGTTATTCTAGGTAGTATCGGAGATCTTGCTGATTGATATTCATATAACATATGATAACAATTAAGTCTAACAACAACTAAAATCATCGAACCCACAGGGAGTGTGGGAAGTCGTAACATATACAATTAGCTTGCTGAGAAAAACACTAAATCCAATTCCTAAGATTCAAATAAAAAAAAACATACATGAGACATACTGCATACAGCGTTTATCTGAGAGTTTTAGCCGAGAGAGAGAGAACCAAGATTTGTCGGTCAAGTATGATTTGAGTTTCCTTCGCAGATGGCACGTCCTAAGTCTGCAAGTCACACGAAAGATGACGTAGGCCCGGGCAGGCAGGCTCACCCTGCTTGGCGATCAACAAGGCCGGAGAAGGAGCGCCTCATGGCAGCACCTAGAGTAAGCGTTGTGTCCTTTTCTTCCTGCGTAACTATTTTATGTTAATCAATAGCAACCAGCATAGCGCATAAGCACTCTACTAAGAATCTAAAGATATCACCGTCTGTATAAATTCGCAAATAATACCTGTTTTTTAATTTACACTCTTCTCTTCTCTTCTTCTCTTCTCAGCATATATGCGTCCACTGCTGGACATATGCCTCTAAATTAATTTAATTTTTAATTTTAATTTACACTAAAAAGCATAATTCCCAAATAATACTTTAAGGTGTAAATTACCCGACGCCGAGCCAGTAGCAATAAAACAACCCTATTTTTTAAATATCAACCAATCCAGACCTAGCTATCTGCTCCCTACCTCGCAAATCGCCACCACCCTAAGCAGAGTTCGAATCACATCGAAGGTACCCTTAGCTGTGTTTGCTTAGCACCTAAGAAGTGTCAGGCTGGAGGCCCTACGGTACGCGCTACGGTCAGTGTTCGGCTATCTAGCAAAAAATCTCGGAACTCACGCTACGTGAGACAGTACAAATAATGCTTGAGTGGTCATATGTATATTATATTCCTTTTTTTTATTATAACAGAGGCCTTCTGCGATACCAAAGAGGGTGACGAACGAGAGTATGACAACCAGTAGATTCACCAGACCTGTCATAACTGTGCCTATCACGCAGGTACACTATCAAATAAAGTCTTGTAGATAAAAAAAACTAACTGTATATGCCATAATAAACATTAACCACATTTCCGTGTTGGTTGACAGAAAATGGCAGGAAAATGTCAACATGCGGGAAAAGTAGGCCTACCAGACCAGGTATGTGTCAGAGTCTTTTTTGCACAAAGAAACTGCAAATATAATAAAGGGTTTATTAAGTAGTATGTATTACAATTAATCATTTCTGAATTTCCACAACTGCAAGAGAGCTACTGGACCAGTTTTTTCTTCATATATGTCATAAAAGCCGTGATAGGCGAGTAGTTCGACTGTAACACTTATTATTTTAAATTGCAAGTTCGGACCCAGACTGTACCAATGAGTTATCCGGTCTTAAGTACAGTGATTATTTGCACCACGAGCTTTACGGTGAAGGAAAACATCGAGAGGAAACCCGCTTACGTTTGAGAAGAAGTTACGTTTAAGACATATTGCCGTAGACGACGTAACGGCGATGGACTCGCCATCTGTCACGTTGGTACTTAAAATATATTTTCGGTTCTCTATTTAAGGTCTATCGAAATGTTTGAGCAAACATTTGTCATATACCAATTTATGTTCGCTTAGGAGACCATTAAGAGGCACGAAGATTTAGAATTGCAGCAAAGCGATCAGTCGGAGAGTGCGAATGTGTTTGAGGAGTCTAATGAAGGTACAATTGAAATACACTTGGAGTTGCAAGGTTTATTCGTTATCAAAGAAAGCAATTACAATTTAAACAATATGTTAACCATTTTGATTCCAGAATCTATAACTTCTAAGAGCGACAAAATGATGCAACTTAAAATCTGCTGGCAAGGCCATTTGGTAAAGTTCGACAAGATGAAAAACGAACTTCAAGAGCGCCAGGTTTGTACTTAACTCTCTCTTATTTAATCTAATTGATTGTATCTATTTGTTTGCTTTCATATCAGGCTTGTTGTAAAATGACTTCTTTTGGGAACGGGAGATATTCTGAACAGTATCAATATTTTGATCATACACTTACAGAAAGCAATAATGGAATTATACGCAAATATGAATAAAACTCACAGTAAAATGTCGGCGATGGGTCACAAGACGAGTTTGCCTCCCGCCGAGGAGCTGCGAATTATGAACGTAGCTAAAATGACTCCAGAACAGTTGCTGCAGCTGTGTACTGAGTCCGGATTCTCGGAAGATAAATCGCGTGACGGTATTTAATTTTCATGGTACTATAACACGATCAAATAAATATGAACTTCTAACGGACTAGTAGCAAGATTTTTAAATTTATAGATATTTTAATAGCTTATTTTATTTCAGATGCATCTAAAACTCCTCTATCAATTGATTTGAATAAACTTTACAACATGCCATCCAAAATTGTGGCCACATGTGAACAGACTTTGGTCAAAAGGAAAGAAATCATTGATTGGTTCGACGGTATACGGACTCATGATAATGTATCTATCATTATTTATTGTCGTATTGATGACATCCTCGCCTACTCCAGATTGTAACAGTCGCTTCATTTTGGTGTTTTAGTGCATCGGTATGAATAAACTGTCTCAGAAAATTAATGAGTTCACAGCTGAAAATGAAATGTTGAAATCCACGCTGGAACAAGTGAAAGGTGAATTCCTTAAAGAAACAAATGAACTTGTTGATTATATAAGGTAACTCATTGATTGTATTACATTATGATCCTTCATTACATTGACGGCTCTATTCGATTCTACTCGATTGGTCTAGTGGTTAGAGCTCCTAACTGCCAAGCTTGAGGTTCGGGGAAACGCGGGTTCGTATCCCGCTGAGGGCAGGTATTTGTGTGATGAACACGAGTATTTGTACCTTAGTCTTGGATGTCCTATGTATTTACATATATATCTATCTATGTATGTAAATATATCGTTGTCTAGTTACCATAACACAAGCTTTGCTTAATTTGGAACTAGATCAATTTGTGTGGAATTGTCCCAAGGTATTTATTTATTTATTATATAGTAAAAAGCCTAATTTTAATTTCATTTAATACACACACTTTTATATTAATAACATGTTATCAGAAAAAACGTGAATGAGACAATAAGTTTACAACTGCGAACAGAAGAATTGACTTATGAGTTATCCGAACTCAATTCTCAGAATGCTGACCTCCGAAAACGAATACAAAATTCTGAACATCTCAAATCTCAAACAAACAAGACCAAGATTGAAGTATGTATATTTTTTTATGTGACTTGTATCGCATGTCATTGTTGTTCCTTTTTACGGCCTCTCGCATTCTGTGTTTCCACCTGGACTAAGGCAGGACATATACATATAATTTATCGTTTTACCGCCATCACATACTGAAAAACCAAATCTGTTGTAAACTTAGTTTATATCTTATAAGAAAGGGAACAAGAATGAAACGTAATAAGGAATAAGAAAAGAGAGAAAAACATTAATCATCTTAATAGTTCATCAAAAAGCCGAGGTCGCCTAGTGATTCGAGTAGATGCCTGCGACACAAAGATCGCAAGTTCGAATCCCGACTGTACCAATGAGTTTTTCCGAACTTGACTGAAAACCGAACCGGTACAGTGATTAGTCACACCACGAGCTATTCGGTGAAAGAAAACATCGAGAGGAAACCTGCATACGTCTGAGAAGCAATTCAAAGGCGTATGTATATGTCGTGCTTGAGTAACGGCGATGGACTCGCCATCTGACACGTTGGCACCTAACATATCTCTGGCGGGAAGTGGGTGTGTGGGTATTACCTTTACACCTCTGCCTATCCCTTCGGGAACCTTTATGGGAAGGCGTGAGGATATATATATCTTAATAGTTTCATAACATATAAATACATTTGCAGGAATTGGTTAAAGAATTGGAAAAAGAGAGATGTAAAAAGGTGATGATGAGAGATCGGCTGACCCGAGCCGAAGGTCAAATTAAAATAGGTGCAGAGAGAGCTTCCCAATTGGAGGCTGCTTTGGAGCAATCGCGGTCGCAGACCTGGTCATTGGAACGTACAGTTCAACAATTACATGATCAGGTAGAATTAGTAGCTTAGCCTACTGGTATACCTACATAAGCTTTTTTTGTAATATCATATTCTATCATCAGAATCAAAAACTGCAAACTGATTTCGATAAAGAGTTGAATAAATTGACGGAGTCTATACGAGAAAATACAGTGCACCTGGAAGAAATCGCAGATGCCCGCGAGAAACTGCAAGCAGAGTAAGGTTTTATTAATTTATTATTACTATTAATTACTATACTTACCTAAACTAGGAAAAAATATATATTATTCAGTTTTGAGATTAATGGGAGTGAATAAATAGGAAAGAAGATCTAGAGAAGCGCCTTGGTGAGCTAGCGGAATATTACAATGAGTCTATAGGACATATGAAAAAGGAAATGAATTTCAATGTGGCCAAAGTAATTGAAACTGAGAAGAAATATGAACAAGAAATAGAGGCAAGGAAGAGTTTAGAAACTAAAGTGGAATCACTTTGTGCACAATTATTGGAGTCAGAATTGCGACAAAAAGACACAATCAAACAGTTACAAGAAAAAGATTGCCAGCTGGGTAATTGCTATTGTGTGTGTAAATAGTTACCTATAACGACAAGACCATGTATGTGACAACCCTATTTATGTTAAAGGTAAAGTTAAAGGCGTCAATAAAGAACTAGAATGTATGAAACGTGAACTGGATGCAGCTAATATGGAAGCACAAGACTACAAAAATCGTTTTGTTCAACAGAGTGAAGGTATTAAAGAGATAGAGGTATGTATTATGCTTTAATAATTAGTTTTTTTTTTTTCTTAACATCTGAACATTGATACCCTATTGGTGCAATGAGCATCTTATAAATATAATATCCGATTTCAGCGTAACTTTATTGAATCCATTAAATTAGAAGAGAACCTCAAATTGGATTTGGCAAATAAATCTGAGTACATTGCTGAACTAGAAAGAAAACAGTTACTTCTAGAAGAACAACTTCAAGAAAGGCAAGTGGTATATATATATATACCGGAGAATATATATATATATATATATATATATATATATATTATATCCTCACGCCTTCCCATAAGGGTCCCCGAAGGGGTAGGCAGAGGTGTATAGGTAATACCCACAAACCCACTTTCCGCCAGAGGAGAATATAACTCAGTAAACTCAAATAATTCTTTCACGTTTACCAACTGTTTTGGGATTCAATGTTGCAATAAAAAATCATTATTATTGTTTACATTATAGACTGGTATTTAACCAAATTTCAATTGAAATTCATTACTATTATATTACTGCAAGGTAGCACCTAATTCTAATTCCTGTTCTTTAACATTTTAGTGAAAGTAAAATGGGTGCATATGAAGAGCAATTGAAGTCCCTCAAGCATCATATTACTCAGTTACAAGAGGAATTTGGCGAGTTTGAAAACTTGGCTGAACTACATGAAATGGTGAAATAATCATATTAATATTTTAGACAGCTTATAACGAAATCCAAAGTAACTGTATCGTAATTCGTTCCTTTTTTGTTTCAACTTAGATCAACCAACAGCGTTCCAAATTACTCGAAGCAACGAAGCAGAATGGCGAATTGGCTGAAGCATTGCAAAAGAAAGACATAGAATTAGAAAGCCATATGGACCAGTTGTCTGAACAGGAAAATCTTCTGCAAGAGAGAGAAGGTGTTATAAAGATGTTGTCCGAGAAAGAAGCAGAACAAGAAAACATAATTAAATTACTACGGAATAATTTAGAAATGAGATCGCAGGCAGATAATGACGTTAGTTTCTCATATTTAACATCGGTCTCCTCTTATTACTATTAATTTGAATTATATCTTCACGACTTACAAATAACACACACTTTTTACCAGATATGTATTTAGGTACCAACATAATACGTAACGAGTCTGTCGTATTTATCACACTACGTACAGTGTGATAAATAGCGAGTATAAGTCCAGAATAACTAATTGGCCAAGTCACAAAACTTGGCCGCTTACTAAAATGCTATGTTTATCAACTATTTTGCTATTTTTTTCTAGTTAAATCAACAATTAGTGGAGAAGAACGCCGAAATAGAGTCGCTTATTACAAACGTGGAAACGAGAAAACAGCAAATCTCTCAGCTGGAGAAAATTATCTTAACATTAGAAGACCAAACACGTAAGTCGAGTTCGCAGATACGGAAACATCAAGATACAATCAATTTGCTGGAGAAAAAACTTGCTGAGTATGAAGCATATCATTTTGAAAATCAACGAAACGATAGTCCAACAGATAATTTGGACAATTTGATTAAAATTCTTGAAGATGAACTGGGGACATCTTTTGAACCTCATTTGAACATAAAAGAACATGAGTATACTATTTCGAAGAAGAGGTATATAGGTGATCGCAACCGGGATAAGTTGGAACGCCATGAAGGCATGGGCCAGCCTATGTATCAAAAAGATGACTCTATTCCAACAAAGATTGTAATGGGAAATTTCGTTAAAAAGACGTACATATCGACTAACGATGAACAATATAAAGGCGATAATTTGGATCGTAAGAAAGCTATTACGAATATGGACACACAAAAGTGGATGCCAGCCCCAGATGGCGGCATCAACGTGTACTCTACACCTCCAGTCATAAAAGAGAATAAGTATCCATCTTTCAGAGGAAGTATTCCAGCGAATCCTCCAAGAGAAAGCTATATGACGAGAAACTTACCATATTTGACAGTAAATCAACTAAGAGATGAAAAGAAAAGCAAGATGTTTAAATTTGCGGGACATCGACTATAAATTTGTGATGACTGTATCGTTTGTTGCGTTCCGTTTTTTTTCGATAATGTTTGATTTGCAATAATTTTCACGTCAAATAAAACATTTAAAATGCAACTTTACTTGACATTTTATTCACAAGTAATTATTTTTACCATAGGCCTATCTTTGTTACCGAGGTCGCGTCTCGCTCTTTATACCCAAAAATGTCCGGAATCTGAAATAAGAAATAATAGGCATCTTTATTATTTTAATGACTAAGCGTTCTTTGCCTATTTCACGAGGGACTCGGTGTGATGGTATGTCAATGTATGTATGAAAATTAGAAGCAGACAATTCGAGGAATAAAATTATATATCACAAAGATTGAGTTACAGTTCACTTAAGTCCAGATCGAGGGTTGTCAAGATTAACCGTTTGATCTTTACGATATCAACACAATTACACCTTATTTGAAGCTGTTTGAATACACAGGGTTAAAAATTACAAGTATTATTGGAATACCAAACTTGGATTCTTGCCCATGAGGGGCTCGCTAGCGCCCGAGTGCTGAGCTCTTAGAACCTCCCTCTCAAGAATAGCGCGGCGCCGTTCGAGCTGTGTCCGCACGCGGCCCTCGCGTTCCAACTGCAGGCTCTGTGCCAACACTGCACTCTCCAGACGCAACACGCGCGCACGCTCCGCCCGCAGCGCCGTCCAAGTGTCAGCGGCATTTGCACACACCGACGATAGTGAACGAGACACCTGGAAGAATTACGCTCAAACTTAATACAGCCAATTCAATAAAATTACATAATTGATTCCAGGTTTCCCAGTTAATCATTCCATATCCAGCGATACTTAATATGTCTAAGTATAATCTTCTGTCACTAAATTATAAAGTGTAAATGTGCAGTGTAAATGCACCTACCAAAATTACCTATAGAAGAGTAAAACAAATGTTTTGGTGAATGGCTTGAGCCTACCAAATGGGTAAAACCAACAATTAGGACGTATTGCGGATTGGTCCAAGTCTTATACAGCACAAAATCACTCTTCCCAAGCTCTTATTAGTAAAGTTATAATTTTATTTACTTTATAATGAGCTGCTAATAAAAAAAAAACAAAAAAAAATCTATCGTTGTCGCTGAGTGAGTACCTGCTGTTTACGAAATTTGGGAACATAGATGGTTTAATATTAGTAATTACCTCAGCATGTGCGATTTCTTCCATAGGTGGTGGTTCAGTGCGTCCATCGAGTAATGCAGCAAGATCGCGTCGTGCGCGTATCATACGTGCAAATAAGTCAGCGGCGCGTTCGTGTCGCTCGAGCATCAGCGCACGCGACGCCGCTGCGGTCACTAGCGATGTGCGCTCGCGGGATAGTGTCTCCACTTGCATGTGCAGCTCCAATAACTAACATAAACATACAACACCTAACATGACTAACATAGCTAACAATCATACAAACTCCCACTGCGTAGGTACAGTACAGAAATTCTAACGTACATGTAAACCAACAAAACTGAATATCTTCCTTAATAACACACACATATATAACATCTCACTCATTCCCTCACAGAACGAGAGAAGAGCGCCAGTCTTCTTAGGCTTACACACTTCGGCCTTCAATTACTTTAATACTTCCTGTATTTTTATTTGACATAGGTTTATACCTACATATGTTAAAAAAACATGCCTAATTTATTTAAAGATTATTGAAAGCTTCAGAGATTTCTCCATTCTTAGCACAATCTTCTGGTATCGATAGCCACATAGGTTTATTTGACTATATCTGTATACATAATTACCTCCGTCTGCAATTCTTGATATGGTATCTCTTTTGCGTAGCAATCGTAGTTACGCAGTCTCTTGACCTCGAGACGAAGCGCTGCAAGTTGGTTCTCATACTGAGTCATACTCTGCTCCCTGTGATATTTGTGAGGTTATTACTTGTAAAGTTTACTTTAGCTAGCAAATTTACGCGAAAGGAGGCATTTATAGACATACTGACGCATACAGTCAGAATGCTGTTACATACTTTACCAGATAATTTGTAAGTATTTAAAAATGAATCTAACATTAATTTCTCATTTTCCCGCTGTTCTTCAATGACATGTTGTAATTTTCCAATCTTCTGTTCTCGATCCAAAAGCTCCGTAGCCATTTTATCTTGCAAGCTATCGGCTCCTTCCCCCTGCTAATAATTTAGGGATATTTTATTAGAATATTAAAGTAATATAGAGTGGTGGATTTATTTTCACATTTGCCGCTAGTAGCCTTGTCTGTCTACAATTTGCATAAACGCATTTACTCAACATCCTTGGCATCAATGGCGACCTCATGTTGCACCTTATAACATATAGGTGCCGATATTAATCATTGTAAAGCTTTTTAATTTGACGCCCCTAAAAAACTCCTGCTATGGGCTCCAGTCTTCCCGGCCTATCAGTAAATCCACCACTGCTAACAGATGTCAAATTCAAAGTATGGATTCATATGGAGGATATCAGGATGGATGGAGGATATGGAGGACTGTTCTCATATGGAGGATATAATATACCGCAAGCCTTGATAGTGAGTTGAGGAAGCTATCTTTGTCTGCTCTACTCTGGCGTAGTTCCTCTTCGGCGCGAGATAGCGCTACACGCGTCACTTGCAGCTCTTTCCATATTTCTGTCTCTCTGTCAGAAGGTTCACTTTCTACAAGTAAAAAAACTTTGATGACCTTCACTAATATGATTAAACATTATTTTCAGCGCATATTTAATACTAGCTGTGCCCCTAGCGGTTTCGTTCTGTCCCTTGAGTAGAAACACGTTGATATATGTATAGCATCCTCCCTAAACGGATACAAAAAACACATGCAAAAATAGCACGTTTTCCAAACAAATTTGACCTCTTTATAATATCAGTATCTAGATCTAGATTACCCTTCGAAGGTATGTATTCGAGACACCGCCTCCGCTCCATGTCGACGAGCCGCACCGACCGCTCACGTAGCGCTTGCAACTGCTCCTCTAGTTCCTTCACGCGTCCATCCAGTTCCACTACTCGCACCTCAGCTACCATTTTGTTTTTCTCCTGAACCAAAAGCTTTATAACTACTCCGAAAGTAAATACATTTTAAACATCTGTTCAAACTAAAAAAATACTCAATATTTCACGAGCTTTCTACCATTAGTTGGTTGTCGTAGTAAAGAAAGTATTACAAGACGAGGTGACCCAGGATCCTAGTGTATAACTTGAGACAGCATCATGGCACCTGTTCTGCTACCTTCGCCTGCAGGGACACGGCGCGCGCGCGCTGCTCCTCCTCGCGCACCTCGGCCGCGCGCTCCGCCGCCTCTGCCTGTTCGCGCAACTCCTTCACCCTACACACACAAACACATAATCTTATATATAATAACTAGCTGTCCCGCCCAGCTTCACCCGGGTGAAAAGGTAAAAAAAAACACGTTTTTCAACTATTGCTTCCCCTATGGAGGCATTAGTTAAAAACGTGTTTTAAAAAAAAACGTTGAGTTTCATAAAATCCGTCCGTAATGCTGTGCCGTTAGCTGACCTCTACACCACGTAAGGAATACTCCTACCAAATTTCAAGTCAATCGGCCTCATAGTTCCTGAGATTTCGTGATGAGTGAGTTCACAAATGGGATCTCCTATATATTTATAGATAATAAAAATAACATATTTTACTCTCTAGTCTACCACGACGGGATCCCGAAGAGATAGGCAGCTATGTTACAGCACCCTCTTTTTGAGATTTCTAGGATCCATCCCTTCACCACGTGTCACTTTCGCAGTGTAGCTGTGTAACAACATGCAAATGATATTTTTAGTTTTTCAAGCGTTCAGGGCACGTGCAGACGTATTTGACACATACCTCCGTTATTTGACAAATATCGGTTAGCTATCTCTTTCACAATTTAATAAATTAAACCTGAGCTCCAATGCATCTCTTTGCCGTTGAAGAGCTTCAATCGCCACCTCACCAGTCTTCGACACTTCAAGCAGCTTCTTCGATCTGGCATCGTAGCTGGTTTCCCGGTGACGGTACTGCAACATAAACAGGATATCTTTCTTTGAAAAGTATTATTGTCAGTCGGTTTGAGTTATTGTCAGGGCCCCTGAATATATTAAATCAAAATAATGTGAAAGTTTTGTTAGTTAGTAGGGTTGCCCCAATCTATACTAATATTATAAAGAGGAAAGATTTGTATGTAAGTATGTTTGTGATTTAAAAAATTCTTTCTCCATTTGAATCCATGTAGGATTCAAATGAATTTAATTGCAAGAACATTATGCCAAAATGTTTATAAATTAAATGGACACCCGTGCGAAGCCGAGACGGGCCGCTAGTGTATTATAAAGTCAAATCGTTTGCAGCATACATGAGCCATTCGCTGCTATCATAACCTGCACCCCCAACAAAACAGTGGACAAAACTGAAAATGCGGTCCGCATGTGTCGGGCCGTAATGTAGTGTCACAACTTCACTGATTGACGGGAATGTTCGAGTGCGAGTCTGTTTACGAGTTGCTCGAGGTCTTTATGCTTTCTCCGGGCGGCTTCAAGTTCAGCCTTCGTGTCCTTGAGCTGCCGCTCGAGGGTGGCAATGCGAGCGCGCGCCACACGCAGCATGCTCTCCGCTGCAGACACCACTTCCTTCAGCGCCTCGCGGGCCGACCGCTCCTTCGCCAGCTCTTCGCATACCGCCTTAAAAGATAATACGTTTTTTACTCCATGCAGCATCGTATGTCACTCTGATCGACAGGGATTTTAATATTATCATAATATACGGTGGTCCTAACACCGAAGGTAAAAAATATGGCGTTCTACCGCCACAACCTGGGAGTTCCTGAAATCTTACTACGAGAGCAATTGCATTTCGCTACGACTTTCTGTAAGGCGGATGTCCTATTATCGAAATATTCTAAGAGATCACTGATCAGTTACGGACAAAGGATCAGTGACGCTCAAATTATAAAGGGTATCCGCCTCTACAGAAAGTGCACTTTCCAATGAAAATCGGATTAATTCCTTTTTATAAGAATTCAGGATTTGCGATTAGGGTTTTCAGGATAAAACTGATAAAAAAATACCGTTCGATACTCAACCGGACGGCTTGTTTTTTTGAGGCCACAGTATATATATATTATTTTATATATTTACAAGATATGCCCCATAAAATAACCTGATAAGTGGGTGCAGTATCTGAAACCTGGTTCTCCTTAGTCTCTTCGGATTCTTTCTTAGAGTATTCGTCGATTTTGTGCTGCAATAGTAAATTCTCCTTCTGCAAACGCTCTATCTTCTTCATCATTGTCTCACGATCTAACCACGGAACTCTGCAAAGCATATGCAGTTACAACACCAGAACCCTACATTCGTTGCATCTAAGAACATATTTAGGTAGTTCTTACTTGGCAAGTTCCAGTGAATAGTTGATCTTGGCTTTTAGAGTTTCAGCTGTATTGGCTACCATCCGATGTAATTTTTCAGTTTCGTGATCAAACTCCGTATTTTTTGTTTTCCACTCCAAGTTCTGAAATTTTGATATTGATTTTGAGGCCATAAGGAATTAATGAGGGCGACGACAACGTTTTATATTTCCTTTAATTTCACATCTTATCCAGTGGCAGTAACCCAAAGTTTTAGTAAATGAGGCAATCATGAAATAGAATCTCTTTTCAAAAGCTTTTTACGCTTAAACTATAACGAATTAAATTAATGATAGCGAAATACAGCTATGATTTACTCCTTTTCCCAAATATAAGCAAAAATCGCCGTGACACCAACTTACAACAGGGAATGAACGAATAAAACAGGGTACTTTTGTTACCATTCCTTCTCGTGACTGGCTTATCATTGCAAGGTATGGTAATCATAATTTAAGTAATTTTATTGGAATACTTTCTGAATTTAATTGACGTTAAATAAATTCTTCCTTAGTAAGCCATTATATTGTTATGTAAAGTTTACTTATTTGTACCTTTTGAATCTGATAGATTTGAAGCACCAAGCAGCTGATAGATTTATTAGGGCTACCTAGATTCATAGGAAGAAAGTCAACTGCAACATGGTAAGCCCTCTTGTTAATGAAGGCAAGTGGTTGGTTCGGTGAAAACTTACAGTGAGGTAAGTCGCGCGGTCTGTGCGATGCTTGCCCCTCAGCAAGTTAAGTAGCTCGATCCGACGCGCCATTATCTCCGCCCCCATTCCCAACACCTCTTCAGGGATCGGGTTCAGCTGGGCGTTGAGTTGCTGCAGCACTTGCGGACCTGCTTATCATGTATTTACTTTGAGATCTGAGCACACAACCAAGTTGGTTATAAACGATAGCACTTATTTTTTTAATTACTAATTGGTGGAAACGCTTACTTCATTTCTTCAGAACGATAATGCAAACTGTACCTACACATTGATTAAGTGTTGGTAATCATTAATATATCAGAATACGTACCGAATAGTCCGCTTATCTCAGAGTTCATTGGCATTTCGAGGTCGTCTCGTATCAATAGCAGCAGGTCGTGAGCTGGCCAGTTGGTGACGGACAACACTCGCACGTCTCCTAGAGAGTCCTCGGGCCTTACCCCCGCCCGAGACTCCAACTCTTTAAGCGCTGCATAGTGCTCCAACAACGAATTCTGCAACAGTGATTACTTTGGCACCAAATCTTGTTAATACGTTTTATACGTTTTTTTTTATAAATAAGTCAAATACATTTTGACCTATATATATAAAAATATTATTAATTATAATAATATAAATAATAAAATAATAATAATAATAATAATAATTAAATTTCTTACCCTAAAAGGTACTAAAGAGTAATGGTAAAAAGTACACACGCAAAACTATTAATATAGTCTTTAGTATAGTCTGAGCGCAATTAATATTGATATTTACGTAGTGCTACCAAGGCTTTTGAAGGAGATTCTATTTATGAAATACATTTGCTTACTTGTTGTACTATCAAACTCTTGCGCAACTTCAAAAACTCCCTCTTTTTGGTAGCCAACGATCGCATAATTTTGGCAACAATACAATGTGGCATTACCATGTCTTTGTCTGCAACAAATTAATGTGTACTAAACTCTGAATACAGAAATAAAAAGCGTTACTAGAAATAAGTACTTTGCTCGCTCGAATGCTTAAATTTTCTGTGTAATTAGTTCAGTAGTCATAGCATAGTAAAGTTTCACAGTGAACATCGCCTTATCTTTGAAGTTCACTCTGTGTCGAAATAAAAGCACTAAAATATTAAAACACCAAAAAATATCTTAGTAAATTCTATTATAGCACTCACCTGGATCAGAATCAGTTTGCGAGTTTTCATAGTTACGAGTATGTAACAAATTTGTGGTTTCTGGAGACGAAATACTACCCGTTGTGAACGTTACTCGCTCCAAAGATTTCTTAGAATTTTGCTGCAATAACGTTAGGAAAGTAATTTAAGACAAGACTAAAAACAGGTTTTAATTTAAATAGTAATAGGTAATATCCTCACGCCCTTGTGGGAACAAGGGTCCCTGAAGGGGTAGGCAGAGGTGTATAGGTAGTACCCACACATCCACTTTCCACCTGATATATATTTTAGGTGCCAACGTGACAGATGGCGAGTCCATCGCCGTTACTCAAGCACAACTATACATACGCCTTTGAATTGCTTCTCAGACGCACGCTGGTTTCCTTTTGATGTTTTCCTTCACCGTTAAGCTCGTGGTGTACTGTACTTAAGTTCCGAAAAACTCATTGGTACAGTCGGGATTCGAACGTGCGATCTTTGTGTCGCAGGCAACAAGACAACCCGAACCACTCGGCCACCGCGGCAAACCGGCTTTAATTTCAATATTTTAGTTTGAAAAGGAACAGATATGATAGAAGAGACACTAGGAAAGGGACGCTCCCTCAACTGTTTATCTAAAATATGTCTAGATATTTCGTTTTCAAATTGCAAAGCTGGCTTCTCTTGCCATTCTCTCTCAATCTACTAATCTGTGCATATTTGAAACTTACACTAGAAGGTGACAAACTCTGGCATCTTCGTTCACAGCCCAATGGTGGTTTCTTTGTAATTATAGGACTCTAAAACAAGCGCAGTGTGGAGTTAGTTTCAAGGGAATAGTGTTAGCTTCGGGCAGGGATAGGTTTATA
The DNA here is from genome assembly GCA_945859725.1 of Drepana falcataria. Classification (NCBI taxonomy): domain Eukaryota; kingdom Metazoa; phylum Arthropoda; class Insecta; order Lepidoptera; family Drepanidae; genus Drepana; species Drepana falcataria. The sequence continues at coordinate 4,797,324 of OX243926.1, forward strand.
GACGTCATATGCATGTATCGCACATTATTTTACTATGAATACAATAGAATGATATTGTTTAACCTCAGGACTCGATGAGTTTAATATTTAATAACTAGCTAGTTATGCTACATAAATATATATAACCATTAAAGAGTACTAACATTACACTTTTGTTACGCAATTGAAACATTGTTTGAATATAATCAGAAGCAAGCGGGGTTTTAAGTTTAACATGCGTTTCGCATTCCGAGATGTCAGAGTTAAAATAAAATGAACAATGATTTAGGTTTATGGCTAAAATTCTCGGAAGGAAGAGCTTCCTTCACTGCAATCTCACCAGTTTATAAAAAAATCCATAATTGGTCTGAGAATATTTTAATTAACTTTGACCTCTAGTCAAAGCTAGAAAATGAATGATTGTAGCATATCGTGTATTGTATGCATATGTACCATGCACTTAGGAAATAATTTCAAACTCTTATTTTGTTTCTGTCAACCTACAGTTAACAGATGTTCCAATTGTTCCATCTATACAAATTAATTATTAATTAACATTAGAAAGAGGAAAGATTTGATTGTTTGTTTGTTTGTATTGAATAGGTTCCGAAGCTACTGGACCGATTTGAAAAATTATTTCACCATTGGAAAGCTACATTCACCCTGAGTGACATAGGCCATATTTTCTTTTAAAAAAAAATCTTATGTCCACCCGTGCGAGGCCGGGACGGACCGCTATAAGATAATATAAAAGCAGTGCCACTTGAATGTCTTCTGTGATAAATCAATACTAGCCCATACCATTTGAATAGACGATTCCGTTGCAATTCCGCGTCAAGTTCTTATACCACCGGAATACGAATATATTGATACTTTACCTTTACTGGAAACCTACCGAAGTTTCAATCCTCAAATATACCCATCCGACCGAAGTTTTATACAATTTACCGAATAACGAGACGGCTCTCCACAAAGAGTTTTCCCATCGTCTGAGTCTGGGAGTCTGAACTTTATTGACTTGTAAATGTAGATTGTATTACAATTTCCAAATGTATGAAATTTCTCAATATACGGTCCTTGTACAGCTCTATTATAATACTTTTCACTACAGTCGATCATTCCTTACGGTTCCGGTTGTACTTACGGTTAATTGACAATGAGAAATAAATATTGTTAATGCAATACCCGAGGTCTCACAGCTACCGGGCTAGCTGACTGAGCTCGTTTGCCAGCAGTAGAACGCATATTATTGCGTTTCCTCATACCCAGCTCGCTATCTATAACAAAAAGGCATGGCAGTGCAAGCGACGTTTCTGCAAACCCACGAGTGTTTATTTAATACTAGCTGGCTGTCCCGCCCAGCTTCGGCCGGGTGAAAAAGTTAAATTTCCTGAAACACGATCGCAGAGCCACTTATCGGGTCCAATTGTGAATCTAACCTGACCTTTTTCGAATCCATCTGAAGACGTACAGAAAATTTCATTAAAATCGGTCCAGCCGTTTACGATTCTATAAAGGACATACAGACAAACATTAATTTTTATGTTTATAGATATGTATATGAAGTGGTATTAATGGAACTAAGTGATGACCAATCATATAATGTCGTCTACTTGTAGCTCTAATACTTGCTTCATTTCATGTGCATACACATCAAACCCATCATCAAGGTTTGTCTCTTCGAAATTGCGGGGCTATTATTACAATTTAAGTCCTATTTCCTTTTTTGTTGTTGGCTGATCGATATATATTCGATTCGTAATAATTTACAGTTACTTGAATGATAAGTTCTGCCTAACATATTGAGTAACGACTTAGGTTACTCAGGACTACGAAATGGTTACTAAGCGTTGGATGATATAGTATATGTATATTTTAAATTATAAATATCATTTACCTATCAAAGGTGGTGGTATTTTCAACATGTTGTAACGTTTTTTTTAAGATTTTTTTAATGAAAATTACGAAATCAAATCGATACTTGTGGATTTTGTCAGATTTCTCTTGATTTGACATCTCCTAAAACGTTATTTTTTCTCTTTCTTTTCTTAAATCGATGAAGGTTTTAAAGCTGTTACATGTGAAAATAATATATTGTATTATATATAAATCACGTGTCACGTTGTTTGTCCGCGATGGGCAACTAAAATACTTAACCGATTACAATCAAATTTACGCACCGTGTGCAGTTTGATCCAACTTAAAAGATAGGATAGCCTACATCACAATTGGACCCGATAGGTAGCGCTGCGATCGTGTTTCAGGAGGTTTAACTTTTTTACCCGGGCGAAGCTGGGCGGGGACAGCTAGTTGTATTATATGTATAATATATCCGATTGTTATATATTAAGGTTTGTAGCAAAGAGCAAAGAGTCTGAAAACAGTGATTTGCCACACCACAAGTTTAACATCGAAGGAAAACCGTGTGTGGAAACTTGAAACGTCCGAAAAAATATTAACATATAATGTATATTTTTTCTTTAATTTTATTCGTACAGATAAATTTTTACTTCCTTAGTTATATCCTTACTTAAATCGATCGGTAGATAGGTACTTGCCATAACACCTGGCATCATAATATGAATAATTTGTAAACAAAAAACACATTAAAGGATTGTATACCTCTTTCTTGATGGTAAAGTATGATACAAGTTCATTTGATGATATACATAGAACGTAAGCATTGAAATATTAAGGTGTGGGACATAACGCGCCGCGCGCCACTACAATCTATTTTAACCTCTAACGACGCCGTCTATTTTAGCATTTTTGTTCTTACTGTTAGTAACGCCGTTGGCCGTTACATTCTGAACGTGGGTTCGTTACATTCGAACGTGGGCTCTGTTACCGGTCTGAGGATTCAATTAAGTAATTGAATTTCTAATGCTTATGCAGGCACATAATAGTGTTGCCTGCACAGGTAAGCTCATGGTGTGAAAAATCACTTTAGGTTAAAGTTCAGACAAACTCATTAGTACAGATCACCGGGCTTTTTTTTATACCACATGGGTGGCAAACAATCATGCTATAAACCCTGAGTCTAGATTCTAGCCATTGCGGCGATTAAGCCGCTCAGCCACTGCAGCCCTGCCTTATTCATACAGTTACCTTATCAATTATATTATATTCAATATCATATGTAACATTTGTACGTATAATCGAATGTGGGGCCAAAGAACTTAAAGACAAGTCAAGTACCCCAAAAATGCTCTTTTTATTCATCTTACCGCATGGCATCAGACACCCAGTGGCGCAGTCATTACTCACAACCATTGAAATATTTTTATTTGGCACGCAAAACCAGGAGGTCGATGACCGCCCAGTAATTATGAGTATCAATCCGTGGGTGGTGTACAAAAGTGGCAAAAAGCACACGGCCCATCTGATGGTAAGCGGTTACCGTAGTTTTATTAGCTTAAGAAATACCTGAAGTAGAAGGAGCGTCGCCTAACTCATGATGGGCGGAATTTCTGCTAGCAGCATAAGAGACGAACGGTCCCCCTTTTGTCATTACTTTTCCATATAGAGTTCTGAGAGCTCACAGCAGGAACTCAGCACTACCCAGGAACAGTGCGAATAGTGTGCCGTCCTATGTAAGGTGAAGGTACTGGGCCAGTCGGGCAACTCCAGCTCTGGACGGGTGACCTGTAGTGTCCTACATTCACTATCTCACTACTATCTCCCTTAGACAAAAATACTCTAACGCTATCTGATACCTATTAATAATTTGTATGACAGACAATAACATTAGTTGCGAAATATGATAGTGGCTATGAATAGGTATTCATCAGTTCCTTTAAGCTAGACACTCAATAACTTATACTCATAAAACCAGTATCATGCAACTATCATAAAGTCTGTCCTCATTCCCTGTTAATACACGATGTTCATAAATAAATAATTCTCACCATGCTTTAACGAGAGGACCAATTGTGGTTGTATAACTTTTATTTATATTACTGTCTATCTGGAAAAAGAGGCAGAGCAAGTCTACGTTCTAACAGCCTAGATCAAATCGATCGAGCGCTCCAGGTCGGAAACGTGAAAAATGCTTGAATTAGGCGAGCATGTATAATGAGACTGATGAATGTGTATATAGCGAAACAAGTCTGTAAGTGCCGTGGTGGCCGAGTGGTTCGAGCGGCTGCCTGCGACGCAAAGGTCGCAAGTTCGAATCCCGACTGTACCAATGAGTTTTTCTGAACTTAAGTACAGTGATTAGTCACACCACGAGCTGAACGGTGAAGGAAAACATCGAGAGGAAACCTGCATACGTCTGAGAAGAAATTCAAAAAGGCGTATGTATAGTCGTGCTGGAGTAACGGCGATGGACTCGCCATCTGTCACGTTGGCACCTAATATACCTCTGGCGGAAAGTGGGTGTGTGGGTATTACCTATAGACCTCTGCCTACCCCTTCGGGGACCCTTGTGGGAAGGCGTTAGGATATATTATATTATTATAAGTCTGTAAGTCAAGAGAAGACTGGCTGTCATATTATCTACCTACCTGTGAGAGAGGCATATGGCCTTTCATTTAAATATACTCACGCCTTCCCATAAGGGTCCCCGAAGAGCTACGCGGAGGTGCCAAATTCAGAAAAACGCATAAAACTCACCTTTCATTTGGTTTTTGCTAATAGCTTACGTATTGAGAAATGTAATGTGCTTATTGCCATTGCAAAATGTATAGAGTCACCTTGATAATTACAAAATATACGATTAAATATACCGGGAATCCTTGGATATGAAATATTTCGTTGATACTTTGCTTGTGTCAATAGCAAAGAGATAAGTTTATCCGTATCTTAGGTTATCGATACAATAAAATTACTGTTTACTAAGTGTTGGTACCCTGGCCACAGGATGTGTCGATGAATGTGAATTAAACAAACAATATTTATCTTAGGTACTCACATATGTATAATATATATACTAATATTATAAAGCTGGAGAGTTTGTTTGTTTGTTTGAACGCGCTAATCTCAGGAACTACTGGTTGGAATTGAAAAATTATTTTTGTGTTAGATAGTCCATTTCCATAGTGCGCTGCGTGAACGGTTAAAGTTACGAAAATATCATGTATGAGGGAATTGTTCCTCTTTAAAAGTTCTAAAAAAAAGTCCGCGACGGCATATGTCTATCTTTTAAGATTGACTCACTGTAACCTTTTTTATGGCAATTAGGTCCGCGATAGGCTCCTAAACAGACACACACAGGACAGAGTTTATATATGTAATCTTTTCTCCCCCCACGTAAAAGGGAACAAAAGTTAAAAAAAAAACCGGGGAGTTTGTTTCGCCGTTTCTTCTCCTAGCAGGTACTTTTTTTTTTCTTGGAAACGGTGGTAACTTTAGTTTATATTAAATATGTGACGTTCAATAAGTGTCCCTTACATTGAATAAAATATTTTGATTTTGATTTTGATTTTGATAAACAACTTAACCGATTTCAATCAAATTTGCACACCGTGTGCAGTTTGATCCCACTTAACAGATTGGATAGCTTACATCACAATTTGGACCCGATAGGTGGCGCTGCGTTCGTGTTTCAGGAAATTTTACTTTTTCACCTGGGCGAAGCTGGGCGGTACAGCTAGTATATTATATTTATTGATCTTTGTTACATATTTATATCATCACTAAGTAGGCAGAGGGAGAGAGTAGAGGGATTTTCTCGTCTAATACATATTCGTGAGTCTCTTCATTCATCCTCGCCAATTTCGAGTACCCTTGATGTTCCCATCCTACACCTATGTTGTATAATTATAAGCTGCTAATATAAAATTATATAATATCCACGCTCGTGTCGCCAGAGGTATATTTGGTCGCATGTTCGAAACACAACTGTCCCAATGAGTTTTTCTGAACTTAAGAACATCTATTAGTCACACCACGAGCTTTACGGTGAAGGAAACGTCGAGAGGAAACCTGCATACGCTTGAGAAGAAATTCAAAGGCCTATGTATTGTCGTGAAAATGGGAAACTTAGTGATCAACTGCCTACTATACGCCGATGACGCGGTTTTACTGGCGTCATCAGAGGGCGAGCTGCAGTCACTAGTTACCATAATGAAAGAAGAATGTGAAAAGAAGGGGCTGCGCCTAAACGCTGGCAAGACTAAGGTTCTGGTATTCGAAAGAGATGAACAAGTGACCGAGTGTGCTATATCGGTAAATAGGCAAATTCTAGAGCAAGTGAATGAATTTGTATATCTTGGAAGCATGTTCACACGAGATGGAAAGTATGAAAAAGATATTGAAAGAAGGATAACTGCCGGAAATAAGGTGAATGGAGCCATGTCGTCGTTGATGGGCAGTAAAAGTCTGAGCAAGAATGCTCGAGTTGCTGTCCACAACGCGATACTGGTACCTGCCTTATTGTATGGCAGCGAATCCTGGGTATGTCAGAGGAAGTATGAAAATAGCTTGAATGCAGCTGAGATGCGATCTCTTCGAAAAATGTGCGGAGTAACGATTTTAGATCGAATCCGCAATGAAGAGATTCGCAAATCAACTGGCGTGAATGAGGGTGTGATTGTAAAGATGAAGAAAGGCATGTTACGTTGGTTTGGACACATAGAAAGGATGAGTGAAGAAAGATTGACGAAACAGATATACAAAGCAAGTGTGTGCAAGAAGAGGCAGAGGAAGGCCACGTTCCAACTACCTGGATCAAATGGACACTTCGACCTCCCCTCTAAATACACTTGTGGGAAGGCGTGAAGGAATAATATATATATACAAGACACAAGTCTAAATAATGGATTAAGCGTGGATTATGTCTTATCGCTGGCCTTATTTCGAAGAGGACACTTCACAATAGTAAATAATTAAATCTAACTGTATAATCGCCGATATTTCATAAGACCTTCAGATAAATAAAACCGCGCCCTTCGCCTGTGCTGTGTGCAATTTCATGGTAACATTACACTCCTGGGGCAATGGGCTAGGGGCTAATTCGAGCTTGCCTTAACTAATTCACAATCAATATCATAGCAGGCATATACTTTAATAATACCGCTAATACCTTTACAATACCACTTTCTGGTGATATATTTGACTGCCCCCCCCCCCCCCCCCCCGTGTCTAGACTTAACACCCATCATTATTTTTCTTCTCAAATATATGGAGCGTGAACACCAAGTGTGCAATGCATTAAGTTGTGTACTGTATTTCATTCAGAAACCCGCATCGGAAATTGCACCTGTAATTTTAACTTCCTAGGTGATTTAGCCAATCAGCCACAACGGCTTTGGAAGTAAAAAAAAAAACAAAATAACAAAGTTATATTAATTGAATTTATACAGATAATAAGACTGATCGTGGGAAAGTTAATGTTATGGCAATAATTTCCACTGATGTATCAGAAAAGCATGATATGTTTTTATTTAATACTGCAACAAGAATGATCATGTATGGATGGTTCCTAAAGTGCACAGTCCTTCAAGCAAAGTGAGAAGGGCCTGTTCTCTCTAGACCTCCTTATAGACCCCTAGAAACTAGTAGTGTTTCACGCTACCTAATAATACGAGTTTATCTATAATTAATTTGTATGGCAATCAAATTTGTTGCGGAAAAACTTTTCCGCAGATAATGTCGTTGCCATGCAATAGATAGTGGTAGAACCTGAACGGAAAGGGATTTTGTTTATGTAGGTTGATGGTTCTAGGGGTTCCGACGGTGAGACATAGGTACAAATCGTACTAGAATATCAGTGCGGTCTTTTAAAGTCCTGTCTATATACAGTAGAGCAATTGCACCAGCCATCGTAGGACCCTTCTTCGTATCAGTGATTTGGGACATTATTTTCCTTAATACATCTAGTTCAGTTCCCAAAGAACGTCCGCCGCAGCGTGTTTCTGTGTGTATTTCCCTAAGAGGCTAGGCGTCATATGTTTTATTCTTTACTTACGAACTTTCGTTTGAGTTTCAAATTCAAACCTCCTTTAGCTTGGAATGTTGTCGGAGTTTATGAAAAGCATTTGACTTACCGACGCAGTACCAATAACAGTAAATACGTATTCAGATAAAATAATCTGCCACCTATGATCATCGTGGATCTACAATTTGGCACGCGCAACCCAATTTTACTAACAGAATTATATGAGCAAGGTCAACGACACGTTAATGTGTTGTAGTGTTTTGTTTTCCAACCAAATTCTTTTCAGATACTGTTTTTATTTTCTAATATACCAAACTTTTTACTCTTTCCACCCAACTCCTTTCAGTTAAATATTGAACAATATCAGAATTTATAGTAGTACAGTATTATAGTAGGTCTAGGTGTAAGAGCCGTGGTGGCCGAATGGTTCGAGCAATCGCCTGCTACACAAATATTACAAGTTTGAATCTCGACCGTACCAATCAGTTTTTCTGAAGTACATCGATTAGTCACACCACGAGCTTTATGGTAAAGAAAAACATCAAGAGGAAACCTACATATGTTGGAGAATTCATTCAAAGACGCGTGCATAGCTGTGCTTGAGAACGGCGATGGAGTCGCCATCTGTCATATTAGGGCCAAAATTCTCCAGCGAAAACGTACGTACGTATAAGTATGATCAAAACAGGACTCTTCATAAGGTTACCAACGAATATTAAAAAGATAAGCGTATATTAGTTACTAACTGTATGTAATTACGCATTGATCGAGCCTCTATCTATAATTAAACTCAACATACAAGTATAGTACATTTTACCAGACGCTCTTGAATTTGGAAACGTCATTCGTAGCATTCGTAGCATGTATTGCCGATCCTCTAAGCTCTCATTAGTGCTAGTTCGCATTAGCAATGCGTCGTCACATTAAGTATTCCAAAATTAAAACTGCCGTGTCAAATAGAACATTAATACAGTTACAAATAAAATTAGCTGTCTATCGGCATCTGTGTTTAAGCAGGTGTCATACGATTAAATAATTTTAGACATCTATTTACTAGCAAACAGATCATGATTACGTTATTTTTCCAAACAAGCACGTAGCCCACCTATGGGCGCTTGCTACACAAGGGGTATCTTTCGCGCTCTAACCTTCAGGAATATATTTTAAGCTACCGTGCGTATAGCCAAAACTGGTAATATTAAAGGCAATTTAGGTCAATAAGTCCTAATGTGCTGGAGCCAATTCAGTGGCCGCTACCTGCCATATCAGTCGTTATTGTTGGATAGTGCGCTTATCGGCTGAGAGAGGCTTAACGATAAGTCTTGGTGCGCGTGCGCAGCCGCCGTCAGTCCCTCGGCCACCGCCGGCGCACCAGGCCACTCTCACCGTGACACTCATCGCGACACCCGCGACACCAACACAACATCGCGCCGTGTATGGAAACTAAAAACAATATTATACAATTGATATGTGCCTGAACTACTGCCGGCAAGTGTTTACAAAACAACGGTGTTGTGACAAAGGTTGCTTTTACTTTAACTTGTGCGGTTAAATCGAAGTAAACCAACGCTCGTTGTAGAACTTGGTGAGTTATAATATTATCAATTCCCCATGACATATATGTGTTTTCCTTAATTTTTACACGTGGTTAAAAATATATATTTACGCGTCAATAAATATAGTCAGAACTAAATCAAAAATATTTAAGCGACAGTCGTATCTGACTTGAATAAATGTATCTCTTTCGCACTCTTAAATAATTATTGTAATAGCATTTGATACGTCTCCAGGGCTACCGGTATACTGAGGCTATTAACCGAGTTTTCTGGAAGTAAGTAAGTGGTGAGTACTAACCACCAAATAAAAATAATCTCTATGTCACACAACATTATTTATATTTCAAAGGCACGCGTGATACTCACACGCAAAGCGATATTGCATTACGATTTTATTTGTTTCTGTTTATGTATGAATCATGAATGTACATTGAAAAAAGAGTAAATTTAAAATGCATTAAAAATCGTATCATGATCTGTTTGCTGGTATCTATAATAATCTGCCAGATTTAGTCCAATTTAATTCAGTAGTTTTTGCATGAAAGGAGGAACAAACATTCCACATAAATTCGCATTTAATACATATTTAAATCTATGATCAAAATACAACTTGAGGGGCCGTAAAAGATATATCGATTCACATGGAAGTAGAACAAGGAGAGATCAGATATAGAGCGACAGACAAAACGTGGAATTTCGAAGTTTCTAATCATTGGCCTCGATTTCTGAGCAAAGAATCAAAACTAGGTCAATTCGCATCGTTTGTGTATCCCAATACACAAACGATGCAAGACTCATACAGGAAGCATACATACATATCTTTACATGCTTGAAAGACTAGGAAAGTAGGTAAAATAGACCTGGCACCATTTTCCCCATTTCTAAAATAGTTTTTGTTTTTAATACACATGTAGTTTACAGAACTAATAAAATTGCAAATTACGCTAGTAAATATAACCATCGTAAAATGTATGTACTTTTTTATAAGCCTTTCACTAGTAGGGATTTACACTCACTAAAAATAATTAATTGAATTTAATTATTTTAGTTACAAATACATACAATCACACGGTCCCTAACGGGTAGGCAGGGAGAATAGAGCGCCAGTTCTCTCTAGAAGTCTATTTAAGGGGTCAAAGAGATACACATTATATTTCTTTTTATATTTATATCTTTAAGATACGATCAAATATCAAATAACTGAAGCGATGGCGCCGGCGATGGACTCGCCGGACTTCGCCTACGCATGTTTCTACTTAATATTTTGATTTGTTTCTTTAAGGTAAATTATTTCGGTAGATTTGAGAACAGTCAACTTTCCTAACCCGAATTCCGACAAAAAATATAAATCCCACAGTGAAGAAAGTAGGCGAAAACGTCCCCATACTTAGTGGGCTATTTTTTTTTATTGTGAAAGTTAAATAACCGCGAGAGCAACTATGTCCAAAAAAGTTAATTTCAAAGTAAATAGACCGCGAAATTTCTCAAAAACATGCGAACCTTCAACCGATAAAGGCTTAAAATACGATTTACTGGAACAAGAAAATTCTCAATTGAAAAGTGAATCGTATCTTCAGTGTGAGTACGAGAACTAGCACACAAACGACACAAAAACTTGGAGCGCTATCATGATATGCCTATGAAAACATAATTAAAAATTGTTAAAGAGACAGCTGTATATGACGTGCATAAAGCTGTCCCCTTCACTCTCATTAGATCGTTTCTGCAATACCCCATCATGGTACGGCAACGGTTCACGTCTCAATTGCCGGTCTATTATAGAATTGAATACCATCTTCCTCGAGCATAGACGGAAGACATGACATAGGAAGGATGATAAACACAACTTGTGCTATACTATTGTTCGCGATAATTATTAAATATACATGTAAACAGTCATTATGATAAGTGTTGAATCATCGTAAGCTTTTGAGAGAATAATTCAACTTTATATAACCATTTGGTATCTATTGATAAGTCTCAGTTTCCGTTATTATATCCGCATCAGTACCTACAGTTATTCACACTAAGAGATGTTTGATGGCCAAGATGTGTATCCTACGCTTACGGGTCGGCAGAGGTAGTACACCGCTTTCCCACTTTCCGCCAGAGATATTTTTTTATTATGAAGATAGCTGCATATACATACATATATGTGCATTTGTACCGGATGGAACTATTCAACTACGACTTTCCGCCCTTTAAAAATGTAGAAGCTTTTTAAATAAATTATAATATCCATACATTAAAATGGATACATCTATATAATTTGTTAGAGGATCGACGTGGCTTTGTTTTCTTTTAGTTCAGTGGACGCTTCGATACTGTTTTTCATAGTATGTTTGTGATACCGCAAAGCCATTTTTGATATTAATATATTATTATATCCTCACGCCTTCCCACAAGGGACAGTTTAGTAAAACGGTTTGTCTTAAATAGAGAATATCTTCAAATTTGTATGAAGTATGACTATATCGGTTAGCAGATACCTGGCGTGTGCTACTAAGCTAAAAAAGAAACACATTTTAGATATAGGTAGCTTTAGTTTCTCGCACGATCTTCACGTCATTGTCTGTCAAATATTACTGGTTTGTGACACATCGGTTGGAGATTCAAAGTTCCCGAAGGGGTAGGCAGAAGTGTATAGGTAGTACCCCCCTACCCCCACCCACACACGACAACATGGCAGATGGCGAATCCATCACATATATACTCTTTTGAGTTGCTTCTCAGACGTATGCAGGTTTCTTCTCGATGTTTCCTTCACTATAAAGCTAGTGGCTCATTGATACAGATTAGAACTTGCAATCTTTGAGTTGCAGACAATACTCGAACCGCTCGGCCACCGCGGCTCTCTCTCCACGGCAAATATATTTATTGTTTTAAAAATATTTATTTTGCGAAGCGTGTGAAGTCGCAAGTTCTACTAGTATAAAATACAAAACAAATAATACGAATTGCCAAGTGTGTGGTAAGTAGTGCTAATGACTGATAAAAGTATGTACTAACGAGCAGTTTTAAGTCATTATACGGGATCCTATTGAAACTAAATCGTTTCTGATAACATATACATTCAGATAGCAACTCAAACTAAACAAAACACTTATGTATTTAGAACTACTTTAGAAATATATCAATATCTTATGGACTGCATTATCAGTACTAACTACATACCTAAGTACAAAACTATTAGCTGTCATTAATTATTATACATGTTTACTAGCTACTTAACTTATATGATAACTATGATCCCATGAGATCGATACTTTTGATTTGTTTTATAATATAATAATAATAATATATCTTCACGCCTTCCCACAAGGGTCCCCGAAGGGGTAGGCAGAGGTGTATAGGTAATACCCGAACACCCACTTTCCGCCAGAGGTATATTAGTCGAGGCGAGTCCATCGCCATTTGATTTATAGAAGTTTATTTCCCACAAGAATTATATACAAATTCACTAGCGTGAGATGATTACAAGTTATAATTTTTTTGGTATAAAGATATATTAAAAATACAATAAATTATAACCTCACGCGTTTCCACAATGGTCCCCAAAGGGATAGGCAGAGATATGTTTTAGGTGCTAATGTGACAGTCGGGATTCGAACTTGCGCTTTTTATGATGTGTTATTACTTTTTCGAGATAGATTGCAAGAACCATAGATGCGTATGTAAACATCCAGGTTATAAGCTATCAAAACTGTTCAGATGACAAAGCATAATTGAATATGAAACATCTACACATCTGAACTGAGAACTATTCACGTGTTTATAATATTAGGAAAATGTGCAGCATATCCGTGCAGTGTATTAGACTAGCAAACTAACAAAAGCTAGGAGGATACGGTATTACTATACTAAAAATAAATATACTAAATAATTTGCTCAGATGAAAATTCGTATAGGTACATAAATTGAATGCGGATTTTGCTGAATTCGGTCTACGCCAAGGCTCCTTCAATTCTTCTCATCTACATACCACCGATAAGATCACGTGACTGCGTAAGCTTAGATAAATTATAAGAACAATGATTAGGATAGTGGGTGGAGAGAAAGAACCCATTGTATTGAGACAGTTATACAGGCGTTATTTCCAGTAAGTAACAGTAACGTTTTTGTTGTAATGAGATCAAGAGCAGGCAATAGGCGCGGCGCTACGCATCCAAACCAGTCTGGAGCTGCGGCACGTGTCGGTGTTATTCTTTGGTCACTCACCGTTACTTGCTCAGTGAGTTAGGTCTACTTTCATCACACAGTTCACACTACGAGAGATAGCCGGTCAGGTCTCAAGTTGCAATTGATGGATTAGTCTAATAACTAAAGAAAATATATAACAATTTCGTATCGGTCTGCGGTCTGCTGTAGTATGCAGAGCTGTAGTTCCAAAACCCCAAAGGGGTCGTATTTGGCTTCTTAATTCATTAATCCTTCTAAGATGTGCAGGCGACGCATTGTTTATATACAGCGACAATTAATCGCTGTGGATAACTACCTTGAGCATCGGACGACCTTCGTGTGAAATTATGTTTTTTTTTTTTTTCGAAGTCTTTACGTATATGTATTATAGTAATGCTTGTTGTTGAAACATTTAGGTTTTGAAAAATTCTGGAAAATTATAGATAGTACTTAGATAGTACTTTAGTAGGTAAATGTGTAGCATATCACACATTTAAGCAATTGTATGTTTTACAGGTACATTACTATGGCTATGAAGGAATGGCTGCAGTGGCTGCCGCCACCTCGGTCGCTGCTGGCGCTGCTGCTGGCTATAGCTGGCTTCAGCGGGCGGCTGTTCGCCTCGCACTTCACACACTCGCCAACCCTCCTTGTCGACACCTGCCACTCGCTATGCAGACTCGTCGGACTCATAACCACACTTATATCTTACAGGGTTCGTTCCAACCTTCACCTTCTTTTCGCAGAAAATTTATTTAGATGACAAAGGGACTGTCGCCATGTCTCACTATCGACTGTGCATCTGCATACACCTGTAAATTCTTAATAACACCAACTTAATAGCAAAATCACCACTGTTGTACGTACGTGTTGTACTGACGTAAATTGTATTAATTGGTTTTATGGTTATGTGTACAGTATGAACGAGCTGATGAAGGTGCAGGGCGTGAGGGTAGGCTCCGGAACACGTTTGGCTGGGCCCGAATTGAAGTCGTGGGCCGACTGTCCTTACACGTTCTGTTCGCATCCTTCGCGCTTGCTCTGATGGTGAACGCCCTCCAACTGGGCGTGCACTCCTCCCACGGCCAGCCACCACGATACCCCAGGGTCATCGTTGGCTGTGCTGTCATTGGACTGCTACTTCACGTCATCAACTACATGTTGCTCGCTGGTGACTACAGTTTTTTAATTATCCTATAATTGCCGTGCGTTAGTCTCACAACAGTCTTTTTAATTATACCATGGGTGCAACGGCTGCGTAAACATTTAGTTAAACTTAAAATACCATTGTGATCAGCTTTACCTTTGTATTAGGTACAGAAATTACACAAATAAAATATAAATTGAAACAAAAGTTAGAACTATGAAAGAGAGTAGTTACACCTATAAAGATAAACGAGAAAGAAACTCTGAAAGCTGCTTAAAATTCCTCTCTACGGACTAAACTTTATACGGTTAATGATTGTATGTACGGTCTTGAAGATACAGAGCTTAGATCACGTCGTATATGCCGTGTAATTCGTAATGATTACCATAAGTAGTAGATGTTGAACGCCGATTGTTTGTAGTCTGTCATTTCCTTTCGTCTATTAGAACAATTTTATTGCACTCCATTCATGACTCAAAGCTATACGTCATTTTAGCATTATGTTTTGAACGAATGAAAGGAAATATGGGACTTGACTAACTATTACTGTCTGACAGACGGATTATTTCGGAAAAAAAAATTGTCTTAGATTTGTCTGATCGTTATTTTTAAACCACGACCCCAATAATGCTACATTAAAACGTTTTCCACATGGTGGTATTTAAATTTCGAAGCAGTGTCAACGCTAATTTTGTTTGGAAATATTAAATGTACATAGACATACCTACATCACGCCGGCTCCCCCAAGGAGCAGGCAGAGAGGGCGAAGCGTCAGGTCTCTCTGGACTTACTAACCCCTTTAGATTCATCCACACTAATCAGTCTGTCTCTTCATACATGCTCGCCAGCGAGTACTCTTGACGTTTTCATCCTTGAGTGTCAGATCGTTATGATCTTCCCTGCCTCTTCTTCTACACTGGTTCGCCTTGAATGTTTTTTTCGCCAATCTTTCTTCACTCATCATTTCTATATAAAATGGAGTCATAATATAATATATCCTCACGCCATCCCATAAGGGGTAGACACAGGTGTATTACCCACACACCCACTTACCGCCAGAGATATATTTAAATGAAGTAAATGTACATATATGAAACTATAAATGGTGAAATGACGTGATAAATTGACCTTAAATCATTTGAACTATCGGTTTAGTTAGTTGCACTTGCAACACTTTTGTTTCGGTCAATCCAATCCAATTATATACTTTATTAAGCTCGCATCGAGAGGAATTATTAATCAAGAGCATGTCTATAAAGTCTCAATGATGGATTAATCTGAAATAGGACATTGAAAGTGAGACGTGTAGGTTGGCATTCGGACCAGACGAGCGTATCGCGACCGAGCCTAGAAAGACTCTCTCTTCTATAAATAGCTAGAGATATCATTTTATGGATATGATTTCGGAAAAATCTCTGTGATCAGATTATTTTTGACCCTCGTAAAAAATATTGTACCTACTGCCTAATTTTATATTTTATGAACTATATTCAAGCCTTCTTTTATTGAGTTTACTTATGCTACTGTATCTGACAAATTTTTTTTTCTCTTTATTTAAGGAGTTTTGTCGCACAGCGACTATGTCACTCCGTGAGGACACCTGGATATAAAAGTAATTTAAATATATAAAAGTAAATACAGTAATAATTAAAAAAAATATAGTAATATAAATAAATCCGACAATTTAGAACGAGTATTTGTGTTTTTTAATATATCGATGCTATGTGTAAATGAATAAGGTCATAAATTTATTTAAAATGTGCATATACGATTATTTTACAAACATACAACAACAAACAACTGCCTACCCCGTATATAACGGGGTAGGCAGTTCTCTATGAACTTAGAGACTCGCTTCATACACATTCATCAGTCACTTCATTCATGCTCAATCTAAAGTAATTATTCATGCGCCTAAAAGCCGTGAATATACAAATAACGTTAACCCTTACGAAACGTTGATAATGGTACTATGAACTCGTTTGTTTAAGTGATTTATGTTTTGTTACGCTTAGGTTACATAGTACAGGGCGTTTATTTTCAAATAACCTAGCGGTACAGGTTATATTGTTTCGTATCGTGTCGTACGTAAACCCAAACTATAACTTACTTTCCTTATACAATACCAAGTTCGTTCAAATCGAAATAGTGCCGATTTATTTTATGTTCTTGCAGCGATAACTTATTTTTTTAAACACTGAACTGTGTAGAGCTTGCATAGATTGTTTCTTTATATTTATCCTCACGCCTTCCACAAGGGTCCCCGAAGGGGTAGGCAGAGGTGTATAGGTAGTACCCACACACCCACTCTTATTAGTAACTCTTAAATCTTTATATTTATCCTCACGCCTTCCCACAAGGGTCCCCGAAGGGGTAGGCAGAGGTGTATAGGTAGTACCCACTCACCCACTCTTATTAGTAACTCTTAAATCTTTCTCCTAAATCACGCTATCTATTTGTGAAAACTGTATGGAAATCTGTTCAGAAGTTTTTTACTTTATCGCGAACCGACAGACAGACACGCGGCGGAGGGAATTTTTAATTTTCCTTGCACGCTATATTAACAAAACAAACATCATATGAACATAGTACAAGTCCTGCTTCTGCCAGCACAGCCTCCTATTAGTGCATTCTGCCTACCACAGAAATTGGTATCGAGCGGATCTAGTGTTGCTGCGGTTGTGGCTTATCCTTTCGTTGTACTCCATCAATGGTCATGATCATGAACTTAACCATTACTTAACCTTCCAGGTAATGAGCTCAGCTACAGTCGGAGGCTGAGCGTGACTGAAGGCGGTGGAGTAGTGATCAAGACTGGTTCAGGAGAGCCGGTCCTCGCGCATGCTCCAACCGATATTGCCAGTATGTAACACATTTAAAAACGTTCCTAGACATTTCTCATTTAATTAAATTTTTATTAATATATTTCAATTTTCGCATTCCCCCAAAAAAAAGGAAATGACCTTGCAATCTTCACCATAGGAAGGAAATTAAAAGGAAATTGAGGCGTTTCATCAATAATTTTAGAAAACGACGATATTTGTGTACTATTCATGAGGCTCCAATAACTTCCGTTCTTCTTTGAACTTCTTTTTCGACGTTTTATAAGTGCCCATCTGGGCCTATGTGAAATAAAAAGATTTTGATTGATTGATTGATTGATTCCTGTCTTGAGACTCAACACATCCCCTATTCACACCATCATATATATATATATATGCAAGTACATGCATAATGCATATTCTAAAGATTGAGACAATCTAAATAAGCTGCGTTTGAAAAGTTATCTATTGTATGATGCGATAAGAATAAGCAAACCAACCTTAACCTATATTTATATTTAACCTTTAAGAAAAACACATGTTTGAATATCATAAAGAACGATGAGTAATGATATCATATACCAATGTTTCTGAAAGAAGAGACACATTCCAATTACCAAGATTTTGTTGTGCTAACAATCATGAATACCATGAATAGAATAAGAAATAAGGTTAGAAAGTAGATATTCGAACCAGCGGGCATGAAACGATGAATTAATGTGTGGACAAAGCGAAAGAGGTCTAAAGTCTAGAAGGGTTGAAATTGGATCTATCCTGATTATTAAGTAACACGATGTGACATCTGACCCTTCCAACAATTTAAGGCTTCTGACAGACTAGTGTCGATTGCAATATATGATCATCTTGGGGTGATGATTATGAACCAACAAATTCGCGGATTCTCCCATCAACAACTGCAACAACTGACTTTCTGGAGGTTTACTTGACTATGCATTAAGATGGATATGCGCAGTAATTATTTTCATTATTAATTCATTTATTTCAGGCAACAAAAGTACACGTATAATAAATATCGGACCCATAAATATATACCTTAACATACATACAAACAGTATTACAATATATAACATACATAATTAATAAATATCTTCAGGGTTCGCCGCTCTTGCGCGCATCCCTAATGCGGAAGTCTAAAGCTAGCCCCTCTAGCTTAAAAGGTAATGTCATTATATAAATTTGTTATTACCAGGTAGTTTGTTCGTAATCAGCGCTGGATTGATTGGCGAGTGGGCGCCCATTGAGGCGCGCATTGCGGACCCCGCGCTCTCCGCCTGCGCCGCGTTAGTCCTCGTCATACTCAACTACCCGTTCAGTAAGTATAACCTCATTCCTATAATTTATTTAATTATTACTTACAGTTAAAAGCAACTAACATAAAAAAAATATAAATTTCCTTTTAATAACTAACTAAGAAAGGATAACTAAATTGTTTGCTTCGAGATAAAATAAATATATTCGGTCTATTTGTCCTTGAATATTTCAATATAAAAAAAAAATTGTCAGATATTGCGCGTGAGCTTGTCTCCTACCAGCGCGACACGTTCTAGTACTGGAGCCGCGATTCACGAACGGTTCATACCATCATGTATAAGCTGGCGCTAAAACACAAAGTTTATTCAATCCTAAGCCCTAATTTCAACAGCAAAAAGGGTAAAATTTGTGAGTTAATACATTTTATACGTCAAAATATTTTTTTCCATGGTATATTATAGTACCTATTACGACAGTCAATCGTCCGCTGTTGTCCGCTGGGTAATCATTACTCAGTGCAGTTGCTGTGTCAAAAAAAGATCGACAATTACCTTTAAGCATTTATTGGAGTGGAAACAAATGCAAGCGATGAATATCGAATCATCAACGTGATGCGAAATGTTGCAAGCCGAACTCGGGATAGCCGACGGATGTGTCCGTAATTTTCTAATAACCGCTGAATAGTTGGAAGAATAACTACCGTTAGCGTAACGTTCACAATAGCGAACAATTCAAATGTACTATTTATCCTTAATAATACCTATTTGTCTTTTAGTAGGTATCTAAATCAATTTAGGTACTAACATAGAAACGGATGTCAGTTTCCTTAAGTTTTATTTTTAAAATGAGGTCCTGACAATTATTTTTGATGCCTCCCATAACAAGAAGACTGGCGAATACTACACTCAGAGAATCGACATTGCCATACAACGTGGCAATGCCGCCAGCCTTTTTGGCCCTATGTCGTTACTAGCATTTGTGACATTTGCTTATTTGCTTTTTAAAGGACTATGTCTGTTTTTTTTTAATTGTAGGTACTTTTGTATTTTCATTACTTTCTTTTCAAAATTAATACAGAGAGGTGTTTGAAAAATACAAGTTATTAAATTTATAATACGATTCGATAAATTATTTAGTTAGACAAGGCATAGTAACCAAACGAGTCCTTATCAATAATTTATAAATTCTAATTCGACAGATATCGAATATCTTCTACCAATTGGCATTGTAGATTAAGTAGATAAGATAATGCTTTACTACTCTTTACTTTGTTGTCAATATTATGTATTTACACAATATATATACCGTACCTTACAAGATAAAACTGATATCAATATGGCGTAGTAGGTACCTCATTTAATGCCTGACAACCACCTGATACCTACGTTCATATTATTTTAATTAAGTAAGACATTGAATCCTATAGTCTTAATTCTTTAAGATTAGATTTAACATAACATATAGGTATTATGATATACATACATACATACATATCATCACGCCAAGTCCCTAACGGGGACTATATACATATCACGTACAATTAAGGACTCGATAAAGTCTAGGAAGAACAGGGTAGACAGGGCTTTTATTGTACCCAATATCTTATATATATATATTGATGACAAATGAATGTTTGTCTGCATGTCCTTTATAGTATCGTATTTCTTCAGGCGGATTCGGGAATTGTTTAGATTCACATTTAGACCCGATAGGTGGCGCTGCGATCGATTTTCAGGAAATTTTACTCTTTAACCCGGGCGAAGCTGGGCGTGACAACTAGTGATTAATAAAGATCTGATGATCGATTGAAAGATCTGTCTTTAAATTACTTGTATTATCGAAACATTACGGAATGTTTGTTTGCAGTGCGTTCTGCGGGCCTTGTCCTGCTGCAGACAGTACCGGAAGGCATAGGTGCTTGCGACCTGCGAGCGGCGGCATTGAAAGTGCCGGGTGTCATCGCCATCCACGAGCTGCACGTGTGGCAGATGCACCGAGACAACCTCGTCGCCACCGCTCACGTGTCATACGGCTCTCACGAGGTGAATTCCTCATACTTCGTACCACAGCTATTGTAAGGTTGAGGTTCAAGATTCCTTCTGATATATGATGCTACATGTTTCCACCGCCAACAAAGAACCATTAAAATGCAAACATACCCAACACATTTCGCCTAGACTTGTATATTTATTCAACAGTGTCTTCTTACACGTCGTTCGATCAATTTGATCTACGAATAGAGCATAAATGTTTACAGGATTACATGAAGAGTTCCGGTCTGGTTAGCGACGTGTTCAAACGTCATGGCATTGGCCTAGTGACACTGCAGCCGGAGTTCACGCTCACTTCCATGATTGGTAATTTTTTGTCAATAAATTGTTGTCTTTATTTTGCTAACCACATTGAAGGGTGACAAGAATAAAGAGCCTTTAGATCAATAAAGGATTTGGAATTTTTCATCAGGTACGGATGAAGACAAAAAGGCGTTGGTGGACTTCGCCAACCTGGCCTGTCCCTGTCCGTGCGCGAAAGAGTGCAGTGCTCCGAGGTGTTGCAGAGCGCCTTGCAAGCCCACCGTCACACGCATTTAAACATTTTCTACAAGACTGTACATATTAGATGCACTATTTTGTGTCATCATCCTGTAGCAAGTTAATTCAGACGCAGACCCTTGAGGCAAACCACCGTAAAGATGAAATTACAACTCAATTTATTCTTGCCTTAGATGTAGGTATTGTAAATAGTGAGATAAATGATAAGTAAAAAACGTGTGATACAACTGTTCAAACAAAAGAATCGTTAAGGATCAATTATGGTGATATTGACATATTTGTTTGGAAACCAAAGAAGTGAGTCGTGTCGAGTTACACCCGCGGGCCTGCGGCAAAATTTCTAATAGAGGCGGCCAAATACCAGCTTCCATGAGTGAAAGTACGAATAAAAACATGGTTGTTCGTGACAATGTCACTTCACTACACCTCTTGCGGTTATGAATGACAGCAAAATTGCATTCAATGTTACAATGGCGGCCATTGTTAATATGGAAGCTAAACTAATGGTTACGAAAGACTGGGAATGCCTTGGTACGATCTCTCACTTGGAAATTGTCTGCGTTTTTTTTAAACAGATCCAATGAAGACGAATAGTACTTGTCACTTGTTTTTTTAGATGATTGAAGTAGTATTTTTGTAAGTGTACATTTTGCACTAAACCACCTTACTGATTGCAGTGAACAGATTCATGCTTCGTTAACTATGTTTTAAAGACATATCGTCGAATAAATTTTTTTATGTATTTCGAGTACCTGAAATGGCCACTGGCCGGATACAT
Source organism: Drepana falcataria (assembly GCA_945859725.1). Classification (NCBI taxonomy): domain Eukaryota; kingdom Metazoa; phylum Arthropoda; class Insecta; order Lepidoptera; family Drepanidae; genus Drepana; species Drepana falcataria. The sequence continues at coordinate 4,819,491 of OX243926.1, forward strand.
TTACTGTTTGGCCTCTTTTTCAACCATTGTCTAGACAAATTTCATGGTAATGTAAGACAATTTTATCGTAGGCATGTGTCTCTTGCAATAGGGGGAACCCAGAGTGAGCAATGAGTTAAAATGATTAGTATCCGCTAGCTGTACATACATACATATCATCATGCAGAGTCCCTAACGGGGTAGGCAGAGAGGGTAGAGCACCAGTTCTCTCCAGACTTTATCCGCTAGTTGTAACTGGCTCTTAATCTTCATTGGTAGACAAATATGAAAATAAAAGGCAGATTTTAAATTAAGAATTCCGACTCTTTCAGTGTAGGCTACACTTGAACATACCAACAAATTTCATCGAAATGTACTGTGGTGTACAAAAGTGACTGTGATGTTCCTCTAGCTTAAGCCCCTGGTCAAACCAAACTTATCCTTAAGTAAAGATGTTGACAAATAACAATTAGGTATTTATAATTAAGTATTCCGTGAATTAAGTTTGTTAAATAAATAAATATAATAAAATAAATAACTGATATAATTTGTAAGTGTTTTATTAATGTAAACAAAATCTTACCACCTTTCACATTGAGTTCTATTAAAATTCTAATAACAATTACTACAATACTATCACAAGGATTGTCCTTAAGCTAGTAACAATGAACGAGTTAAATATATATTAAATGCCTAAACTGTGTAATTAATCGCTACTAGGTACTAGTTACTTGAACATGATTCAACATTCAACATACTACTGTTGCAATTTTACGTGTACTTGTTCGGCTGATATATGGAATAAAAGAAAAAGCAATAATCAGCCTTCCATCTAAAAACACAAGGTCGCTAGTACTCTGTCACGTCCCGTGGTCACGTCGCTATTGATCATACGATCTGCTTTTAACTTTCGACCCAATGCATAGTGTGTAAAGTATAATATTTAATTAACGAACGTGTCTTCTTAATTCTAGTCCTCGTCATAGTTAGGTATGTCATCAGTATAGGTATAGTTTGAAGAGTCGGCGGCAAGGACAAGAGGCTTGCGGCATCGGATGGGTTTGCAAGGGCGATTCTTCACTAGCTTCCGACATGGCCGGCCAGAGCCTGAAGCTGGGCGCTGCAACAAACAAGAAGCTAGTTCCAAAGAAACGAGTAAAAACGTGGGAGTATAATGGATATCGAAAAGAGACTGGCCAGCGATAATAGGCCACACGTCGTAAAACAGAAAAGAACTGAGTTTTATATTTCCAAAACAAAATAGAAACAAATTCGAATTGAACTTTTTCGTCTCGACCATAGTCTACCATAGACTTCGGTTACAACACATGTATATATATATATCATTTTTCCAGACGAACTTAATTTTATTTGTTTCATAAAGATTGCAGTTTTAAACCGGTACCAATAACTTTTCTTAACTTAACTACAGTGATTTGCCACACCAGAAGACTTGCGGTGATGTAAATTCAAACACGTAAAGTCTTGCTAAAGACAAACAACAAAATTCACCATAAACAAGCAGCTCCAACATGATTTAATGTCCCGTGAAGTAAATCCCGATTGTACTGAAGAGTTTTTTGAGCATATGCTATGATTAATCACACCACGAGCTTAACGGTGAAGGAAAACATCGAAAGAAGACCTATATCTATATAGATATATATATATATATATATATATATATATATATATATATATATATATATATATATATATATATATATAGAAAAACTCAAAGTCATAGTCGTTAAGTCGCTGGCCACATGTCCATGCGGTTGATCAACTCACCAGCACCAGTCTGTAGTTAAGCTTGACTGCGAAGTCACAGTCGCCAAAGCAGTCCGTCCATCCCAGCCACGGCCCCGTCTCGCAGTCGACGTCTTCTATAAAACAATCAACTACCTTTATGATGCACAAAATTTACTGAACAATGGCTTATTACCAACTATTAAAACAAAACTTCGGTGTTGCCTTCACCTTTAAACGATTCCGAAAGGAGTAGATATATTTCGTGATATACTTATTGCGGATTTAAATAGACTCCCTGTTGTTTTTCATTTACATTAGCCATAAGCGCAAAGATAAGCTTATCTTGCTGGAAATTTTATTATTAAAGCTCGTACCGTAACAACAAAAATCGATTGACAAGAATAGAAGTACAAAAGCTGGCATGGAGCGGTTCGCTTCGCCTATCATACTAATACATATTATAATTGCGGAATATTGCGGAGATGTTTGTTACAAAATCATGCCAGAACGGCTGCACGGAATTGAATGAAATTTGACGCAGAGATAGGTTATTAGATTGATAATAATAATAATACAATACATCCTCACGCCTTCCTACAAGGGTCCCCAAAGGGGTAGGCAGAGGTGTATAGGTAATACCCACACACCCACTTTCTGCCAGAGGTATATTAGGTGCCAACGTGACAGATGGCGAGTCCATCGCCGTTACTCAAGCACGACTATACATACGCTTTTGAATTTCTTCTCAGACGTATGCAGGTTTCCTCTCGATGTTTTCCTTTACCGTAAAGCTCGTGGTGTGACCAATCACTGTACCTACTTATGTTCAGAAAAACTCATTGTACAGTCGGGATTCGAACTTGCGATCTTTGTGTCGCAGGCAACTGCTCGAACCACTCGACCACCACGGCTCCAGAAAGAAATCAACCAATTTTTCGTCGTAGAAGCCCGCGGCAGTTATTTTACCTACGTGTATACGTATAGAAAAGGTACGTCAAAATACGAAACTATTACGAAAATGTGTCACCTTGTTGAGTCGGAGTGTCATTCTGCATAACTTCGTTATCCTCATTGGTCAGCGAGTTGGGTGGCGTTGGCTTCAGCCTCTTGGGACTTGGTGTAGGAGCTGTTGTAGTTTTAAACATTAATACAAATGTTAAACAAAAGCCGTTAGCGAGGGGGTCTGATCTGAGTGTAATATATATTCATGTTGACCTCTCTATTAGGTGTCTTTCTGAACAGGCTTTGTCTACTTTTAGGTCAGTTAGCCTCGTGTGCGATAAACAGTGGAAAAATGTCAGCCAAAATAGAAGCATTTACCAATGAGTGTTTGGGGAGTAGTTGTGAGCGTGTAGTTGCCACACACGAGATAACAATGTTCTCGTGTGCGGAAGTTGTTCGCGTTGCCGCCGCAGCCGGAGAAACCGAAAGGTTCGCACGCGCCGCTAGCAACGTCATAAAACCAACGCTCCTCATACCCACGGCAATGCCCCACGGACATCGCTAACTTGCATATTTCTGCAAATAGTTCGTCTTGTTAAGAGCATATTGCAAATGCGTACTTTTCCACGATATTTGTCGGTGATTTTGTGCCAAAGACATTACTAAAAAAGGAGAAAGGCGCGTACCATAGATCGATTATGGCTCGAAATTTCAATGTACTTTCTTACATTTCGTTAAAATAACAATCTGGTAAAAAAGAGCAGTAATGACCATGTCTTTAATTTGGACAACGCAATAACATATTATCATATGTCGGTCAATGCATGTAAATCGTGTAGGTGTAGGACCTTGTGAGACTGTTCCATTGAGGCAGTTGCCCTCCTCGCCGTCGCACAGCGCCTCCTGCTCCGTCAGCGTGAACTGACACCTCTCTAGGTGCTCCTGCACGAGGCTCTCAAGTGCTGGATCTTCGGCTGTTATGTTCTCAGGAGTAAAATCCTGCAAATTGCATATTGCCAATTTAGCAGCCTTACGGAAATACGCAGCTTATAACGATGTAATGTTAATTTTAACATTTATTTATTATTATTTGATTAATCACACCACGAGCTGAACGGTGAAGGAAAACATCAAGAGGAAACCTGCATACGTCTGAGAAGAAATTCAAAGGCGAATGAGCAACAGCGATGAACTCGCCATCTATCACGTTGGCACCTAATATACCTCTGGCGGAAAGTGGGTGTGTGGGTATTACCTATACACCTCTGCCTACCCCTTCGGGGACCCTTGTGGGAAGGCGTGAGGATATATATTATTAATATTTATATATATATTAATATTAATACATTTATTTATTTATTTAAACGACTTAAAAGGGTGCATTCAGGAGTTTATTTACCAATAAAATCACTCGAGCTATCTCGCTATCCTCTATATCCTTTTAAGACAATAAAAAAAATATGACGTGTAACATTTAGTGTGGGTTCCCAAACCGATAAAACACAAAGTTACATCCAATGAGGTTACATCGATGTTCATAGAGTCTTGTCATGGATACCAATGATAATGAGAGATATGAGAAGGAAAACTGTCACGTACCATAGATTGAATGAACATCGCTAAATAATATTGACCATATATTCTACGAGTTCCACTCATATATGTATATACTTTTTTTACATACAATATGCTGCAGCTGTGCGAAGCGCTGGTTCCAGCGCTGCAGCAGATGGCGAGACAGCTGGTTCTGCAGGGGCGAGTCGCGCGCCACGTATAGCCTCGAGCGCAGCCGCCGACCACGCCCACAGCGAGCCGAGCACGGGGACCAACCGCCCCAAGTCGTGACCGGACACGAGCCGGTACCTCGCTCCTACGTCCATCACACACACACACGCATATCTACTACTAGCTGTGTCCCGCGGTTTCAGTTGTCTAAAATTTTATTGGTAGTTTTTATCTACATAGATATTATTGTAGAATAATACATGTGTTGAACCAGTTAATTGCCAAGCTCTGGGAAAATTTCATTTGATTCCCCTCAGTAGTTTCTGCTTGAACGAGAAACAAATAACCTCAAACACTTCCTCATTTATAATATAAGTAGAATCTTTTTTAATTTCTTATACCCCAGACAATAAATTCAATAAATCAATAAATTCATTAAAAAAAATAATTATTGACAATCAGGGAGATGGAGCAGAAGGAGCGTAGGCAGATCAAAAACTAAAAAAAATTAATAGTTATTTGCGTATTTCTTTGCGTAGGTAATAGTTAAATGCGAACGAGACAGTTCATGAAGTCTATAAATGTATCTCTCTCGCACTCTTGAATAATGATGTTCATACGGCTCCTATTTCATCACTTACCACGAAGAACCAGTCAAAGTTTGTGGAATTTGCGAATTCTCCTGTGGGTCTGAAAATAGCAAGGCGTACGTACATATTAAATTAACATTTTTTTTTCATCAAACTAAGTTAAGAATCCTAGCGTATATATAGTGCATATATTTTATTAAAATATTTCACGAGAGTAGACAGAGAGAGTAGAGCGCCAGTTCTCTCTGAGCATAAATACCTATTTTAATTAGTCCCTTCATACATTCTCGCCGGATACGAGTAGGTACTATTGACATTTTCGATCTTTAGTGTCGATCGATTTGATCCTGTTAGACACTATAGATATTACCTGGTTTAAAGGATTTTAATTACTTTTCGCATGGCCCATTCTCGCAAGGCATGGCCTGGCTGAGTGGCGCAGCGCCGCGGAAGCCGCGGTGGCAATGCTTGTGAGCTCGCGGCGCCAAGTAGTGCCGCGTGCGCGCGCGCACTCCGCAGCCGTCGCACGGGGACCACGTGGACCACTCCGATACTGCACACGGGCCCGTCGAAGAAGCAGCTTCGGGTTCATATTCCGACGGAGCCCTGTCCATTCATCAATGCATACATACATATCATCACGCCAAGTCTCTAACGGGGTAGGCAGAGAGTATAGAGCGCCAGTTCTCTCTAGACTTACATACCTCTTTCGCTTCGTCCACATTCATCATTCTCTTCATACATGCTCGTCGGTTTCGAGTACTCTTAACGTTCCCGTCCTTGAGAGTCCGATCTATTTGATCCAGGTAGTTGGAACGTGGCCTTCCTCTGCCTCTTCTTACACACACTTTTGCTTTGTATATCTGTTTCGTCAATCTTTCTTCACTCATCCTTTCTATGTGTCCAAACCAACGTAACATGCCTTTCTTCATCTTTACAACCACGCCCTCATTCACGCCAGTTGATTTGCGAATCTCTTCATTCATCACATTTATAATATCAATGCATACATTATCAAAAAAAATACTTCTTATATATCTTCACACCTTCCCACAAGTTTTTACCGGATATAGGTGCCAACGTGACTGATGGCGAGTCCATCGATTACTCAATCACGTATTATGTCACTTTGTCACCTCTTTTAGTTCCTTCTCAAATGTATGCAGGAATCCTCTCGTTGTTTTCCTTCATCATAAAATTCGTGGTGTGACTAATTACGATAGGGTAGGGCGGGGCCTATAGGTCCACGTTCGCCGGGTCAGCTATTACAAATTAATAAAAAAACATCAGAAACGTAAACTTAATGCACATTAATACTTAAAGTAAACATAAAATACTTTTAGTTACTCATAGGTACAGTAAGTAAAAAGTATGATTAAGTTAGTAGTTTTTTTAGTTCAATGTGGGATACACAGAACAAATACAATTAAAAATGTCTGACATGTTGGTCAGTCTTTTCTTCTTTTAGGGTGCTATTGTTGTTCGGGTGAATATACAAGTGAGTAGAGTTGCCGGTGTATGTGTCACCTGCAGTGCGCCCTGGGCCCGTGGCAAGGCCTGTAGTCGGTGAGCGGCACGCGGCAGGCCTCGGCGTAGGCGCGCGCGGGCAGCACGTAGGCCCGCTGGCGCGCCGCCCGCCCCACGCCGCACGTCACGCTACAAGGACCCCACGCGCCCCACACGCGCGTGGCGCACGCCGAGCCCGTGCCCTGCACGCCGCCCACGCTCTCTACCACATAAGGGGGCGTCCATAAATTACGTGAGATGTTTAAGGGGGAGGGGGTCTCGGCAGATATCACGCAATTCTTTTTCTGATTAAACAAAAAAAAAACCATTTTGGTCCATTTAATCCACATTGAACATGCGTAAGATTTAATCTTATAATTAAACTCTCAGCAATATTGATTACTAGTCTTAACTAGTCGTAAATAAAAGCACAAAGCATATTTTTTTCTTTTTACAATAAAAATCCAACGCGTAAGAAACCCACATTTTGAAAAATCTCATGATGAGATGACATGACATTTGACATTTGACATGACACAGACATGAGATTGGGGGATGGGGGAGGGGGTTGAATAAAATCTCACGATATCTCACCAGGGGGGAGGGAGGGACAGAAAATTCAAAAATACACCTCACGTAATTTATGGACGCCCCTAACCACAAATGTATCCCACAGAAAGGGCTTACATACTCATACCCTTATAGTAATACCGTATATATTTTGTTAGATAACGTAGATGTAATGTGATGTAACGTTATCTAACAACATGTATACGGTCGAATTGAGAAACCTCCTCCTTTTTTTACGTCGGTTAAAAATCACTGAGTTATTTGTTCTCAATTCATACATTATCGTTGAGGTGTAGTTAGGTAAGTTACAATAAGACAAGTCATATATGTAGAGTTTACATGTTTTCGATATCGAATGACATTGCTTACGCATCTTTATCATATTTTTTTATAATTAGTAACTTTATATTACTGGACTATAGAATGGCACCTACTATCTAGGTTTCCATGTAATAAAATTAAAAAGCGCAATAATTCGTTCATAAGGCATATTAATGTTAAGCTCTCCTTACAGCCGCACTCACCTACTGCTTCACAGCTCTTTTCGTAGAGGCGCAACCGAGTGAGGCGGAGGCGAGCAAAAGGCCTCATCTCACCGCTTGAGCTAAAAAATGGCGAGCGGACGTCCTTAGGCCAGTCCGGCCTAAGTGCCCGTACCGGCGCCGCGGGTAATGTTGGTACTCGCCGAGCCTGAAATGGCCATATATTACACTAGCTTATGCCCGCGGCTTCGCCCGCGTGGAGTTCGAAATAGTAGCTTTGGAAATTTTCCTGCTAGAATCGGTTCAGCCGCTATGCCGTGAAAGAGCATCATACATTATAATACAAGAACTTTGAATTTTTCAGGTTAAAAAAAAAGTACCCTATGTCCTATTCCTAGGTATGAGCTATCACCATTTAAACTTTCAGCCGAATATCCAAACTTACAAACTGTCACATTTATAATATTAGTAAGATACCACTAAAGTCGAATACAATGTCTGATGGCTTAAACTTTACTCATCTTTCTTGTATAACCCACACTATTTATTGTCCTGGGAAAAACTCGATGTGACGCTTTGGAAACGGACATAGGTAATTATTTATCAAAGTATCAAATTTTTGCTCTGAAATTCACTTTCAATCAATACATACGCGTACATGCCATCAAACCGTCATCTTTGTTGAAACCTAGTCTAGGAAAATAGTAGTTCTAATTGCACAATAAACATTTAACAATAAATAAATATCTTGGGACAATTTCACACAAATTGACCTAGTCCCAAATTAACAAAGCTTGTGTTATGGTAACTAGACAACGATATATTTACTTATATATATAGACATAAATACATAGTACATTCAAGGCTAAGGTACTCTTGTTCATCACACAAATATCTGCCCTCAGCGGGATTCGAACCCGGGACCACAAGTTTCGCTGTTAAGTGCTCTAACCAATAGACCAGACGGCCGTCAATAGTAAAAGTACTCACCGTATAGGTAATCCCATTATCAGTTCCCGCATCGTACGGATAGAGGGGCACAATGGCGGACGTTGCCCAAGTGCAGTTAGCATTACACAGCTCCAGAGCAGACACTCCCACGATCCAATCGGGCGAGGGGGCCAGTTTCGACGCCAACGAAACCAGGTGGTGCTTGGCGTCTACACGGAATACTGCGAACGTGTTAGAGGTGCCGCCCCCGGCGATTTGCTGCCACGATATCCCGCGGGCCTTTATAATCGTGCGGATGTGGTCGCTCTACAAAAAAGTTTTTTTTACTATAGATAGTTTTATGGCATACATTATCTGTTAAATAACTAGCGGTGTAGCGCGTTATCACCCGCGTAATAATCGATTTCATTTGTAAAATTTTATCTTAATTTATTTTCGGCACGAAACAGATCCTGTGTTAATCCAGCTAATAATATATCTCTGTGCCAAATTTCATTAGATTGTTCATTCCATTCATTCGTTCTGACGTGATTGAGTAACACGTTCGCATTTATAATATTAGTTGGATAGTCACAATATAAACGATAGTATAGCCCTGCACTGCTGTATCAGTCGTGGTGGCCGAGTGGTTTGAATAATCACCCGCAAAACCAAGATTACAGGTTAACGCCCCGGCTGTACCACGGATTTTTTTCATTAACATACATGAGTTAACACAACAGAAGCTTTAAGGAAAAATTTGTTTGTTGGGAAACTCAAAGACGTATATGTACGAACCTACGTATGACAGTCGTGCTTAAGAAACGGCGACGGACTAGTCATCTGTGATTTGGCACCTAAATATTTCTCCTTCAAAGAAAGGGTATTGTTACACCTGCGCCTACTCCTTCGGGGACGTAAAGCGTCGAGATATATGAAACAATTTTATGAACCGATGAATGATGATGAAGCGAATGCTGTATGGGAGTTTAGAGATAATTGGCATTCTACTAACTCCGCCTACCCCTGATAAGTTCGACGTGATGATAGGTAGGTAGGTACACAATATAAAAAAATATCTACCTCTGCTTTAAGTTCCTTCTCGAGCGCGGTAGTGGTCCCATCATCGGCTAATCTCCTCAGCCCAATGCTAGCCACTCGTCCTTCCTGCCAAACTCGATACTGCGCAGTATGAGAGGCACCAATCACGTCGCTAAAGTGTGCGTGCGCGCTCTCCGGTGGGAAGTCACGTGGGTGCGTGTTACGGGACCACGTGCCCTCGAATGTTACCTAAAGACAAAGAGACTACATTACCCAGCCTGGTCTGGAATAGTCACTAAATGCGTCATACATTGCTCCTATGGTAGGTATAATCAGAGAGTACAGCATGGAGTTCTTCAAGGAGGGTGTGAAAAGATTCCTGCAGGGTCGGCAATGCGCGAGTGATACGTGTTGCAAGCGTCCATAGGCGGCGGTAACCGCTTACCATCAGGCGGACCGTATGCTTGTTTGCCACCCATGTGGTATAAAAAGAAAAAAAAAATTACGTGAGCCGTCACGGGACGCCTGGCAGATGTGAAACATCGACATTATTTTGTAAAAGTAATATGCAGAAAAGAACATATTGTGATAGGAACTAAATATGTCATAATGATAAAATAAAATATTACGATTTTTTTCCAGATAACGATGACTATTTATTGAATAAACATTTATTTTCATTAAATACAAAAAATACAAAAATTTACGAATTTATGTCAAATCTTGACTACTTAATTCGTTTAATCAGTGACTTCGGTATTAGTTATATTCGATGTTGCCTCTGAGGACGGTATTATTTATTTTATTATTACGGTATTATTACTGTGACAATTGGTCGATGGTAACTGAAGTATGTTACAAAAGTATTGGACATAACATTATCAAGATATCTAATAAATACAGCATCTATTGTTGTTCCGTATCTGGTGGTAGGTTCTCTTGGATTGTTATTAATTTGCAATTGAAATTCTTCTTGGAGAAACGTAATTAATGGCGTTGATTCATCTTTTGCAAAATTTACATTGAAATCCCCAGCTAAAATCAATGGTAGTTTGTCTTTATTGGTTTTGATAGTTATTTTTTTTTATACCACTAGGGTGGCAAACAAGCATGCGGTCCACCTGATGGTAAGCGGTTACCGCCGCCTATGGACGCTTGCAACACCAGGGGTATCACTCGCGCGTTGCCGACCCTGCAGGAATCTTTTCACACCCTTCTTGAAGAACTCCATGCTGTACTCTCCAGGGAAAACCTCAACGGGGAGCTCATTCCACAGCCTGAGCGTTCGCGGAAGAAAACTCCTTTGGAAGCGCACAGTGCGAGACCTTTGTGGTTCCAAGGTATGGGGATGAATTCCCCGTCGATGGCGAGAGGTGCGGTGGTAGAAGGTGGAAGTGGGCATCATATCGAACAATTCTGCAGAACACTCCCCGTTATACAAGCGGTAGAACACACACAGGGAGGCAAAGTCTCTCCTCAGACTTAGTGATTCCAAGCCGCTTGTGAGCATGGGATCATCGACAATTCTAGCGGCGCGTTTCTGAACCGCGTCAAAAGGCCCAAGCTGGTATCCAAGGGCTCCAGCCCACAGGTGGCAGCAGTACTCCATATGTGGCCGAACGGTCCAATCATCCGTTGTTTAGACTGCTTATAGATTGGAGTTGCACGGACTGGAGGTAATTGTCGCAAATCTCCAATAAAAATAATGTCTAGACCACCAAAATTTTCATCAAAATTTCCGGTTATTTGCTTTAGTCTTGCGTCTATTTGGTTCAAGAGCTCGGCACCAATCATACTGATTTCGTCAATTATTAAAACTTTGACATATTTAAATAAGCATCGATATTGTTGTGCTGTTTCTATTGACAACGGAATTAGCAATGTCACACACACTACATTAGATGAGTCGTGAAAGTAGGATGGTATGATTTAATTATCACGTGCCAGATAGAGACATATAATTTGCTGTGATGCGTCGTCACATACACTACAAACAATATAGATTAATTAAATCAGACATGACATTTTGCCCTACCAAGTTTTATGCCTATTATATTAAACTAGCTTTTGCGCGCGGCTTCGCTCGCGTCACCTTCAAACCCGCGCTTATCTCTGGTTTGCATAAAGCGCATATTACTAAGGGATAATATAGCATTCTAAGGGTCAAAGTCCATTAGTTGATGAGTACATTTGTTCCAAACATAGATATAAAATATATTATTACTCAAGCATATATAATTTGAGCCGTGGTGGCCGAGTGGTTCGAGCAGTTGCCTGCGACGCAAAGGTCGCAAGTTCGAATCCCGACTGTACCAATGAGTTTTTCTGAACTTAAGTACAGTGATTAGTCACACCACGAGCTTTACGGTGAAGGAAAACATCGAGAGGAAACCTGCATACGTCAGAGAAGAAATTCAAAAGCGTATGTATAGTCGTGCTTGAGTAACGGCGATGGACTCGCCATCTGTCACGTTGGCACCTAATATACCTCTGGCGGAAAGTGGGTGTGTGGGTATTACCTATACACCTCTGCCTGCCCCTTCGGGGACCCTTGTGGGAAGGCGTGAGGATATGAGCATATATAATAATATATTATATATGCTCTATATATATATATATATATATATATATACTACTCAAGTAACACAACTCATAAAATTAGAACAAAATATAACAATTCAATTTATATAACAACTGCATTTCAAAAAAATAACATCAACTAATAACCTACCCTTTGTGCCTACTCGGTGAAGCAGCTCACATGTCTGTTTCTGTATAGTCTGTGATGAGTTATGACATCTATCTCTTTTGCACTTGGTAATGAGGATACTTTTGTTGCGACGACGACGCATGCCGTGGCGACGCGTTGCCACGCCAGAAATCGGTTTTACGTGCGGCTATAGATGTTTCACATCAAAAACAAATTGCATGTTCTGTGTACAGCCTTTAGGAATTAGGAGTAAATTAGTTTTTACTTGTCATGTGAGTAACTGGAAACTTACTTCATATTTAGCCTCATCGCAAGCACAGCACGGCTCTACGATAGATGGTTGCCTGGCAAAGCTGGCAGGAGCGGCGGGAGCGGCGCATATCTTGCGCGCCAGGACAGACGAGCCGCCGCCCACCGCCGGGCTGGCGCGGGCACACAGTCGGACGCACATTTCAGACATATTCGAAGGAGCCGTCCATATGACCTGACAAGAACAAAACACATTCACACAACAAAGCATGAAGTACTTCAAGTATTTTAAGTATTTTTGTTTAAATGATTACATATCTTCGCGCCTTTCCACGAGTAATAGGCATAAGTGAAACATCTCGTCACCGGAGATACGTATGTTTAGGTGCCAACGTAACGCGAATACATGACGACCGCCTGGTCTAGTGGTTAGAGCTCCTGACTGCGAATCTTGAGGTCCCGGGTTCGAATCCTGCTGAGGGCAGATATTGGTGTGATGAACACGAGTATTTGTACCTTAGTGTTCGATGTCCTATTTATTTATGTATATATCTATCTATATAAGTAAATATATCGTTGTCTAGTTACCATAACACAAGCTTTGCTTAATTTGGGACTAGGTCAATTTGTGTGGAATTGTCCCTGGTATTTATTATTATTGTTATTATCGCCATTTTACGCAAGACTATACCTAAGTCCTTTCTTTCGTCCTAAGGCTTTAAATATAGTTAAAGTATTAAAGTAGGTTAACTAAAAAGTGAGTTAAAGTATACAGCTTTCCTCACAATGTTTTCCTTCTCCACAAAGCTAGTAGTAGCTAAGTAGAAAAAAACTAATTGATACCATTGCGTTGCAGACGTCAACTCCAACTACTGGTCCACGATGGCTCCCATTTAATAAATACATGTCGTTAAGTACCTGGATTTCAGTTTTAGTATGTGCAGTCGCATTTTCCACACCCACTTTGCATTCTTCTTGGAGTTTCGCTTGGGCGTCATACGCTTGGAAGGCACCGAGCGACAGCGTCGTATCGTTCAGGCCAGTAGTGTCATTAGCTTCGTCTTTTGTGACGACAGCGCTCACTTCGGCCCATATCTTAAACCCCGTGAAAGGAGTTGGCCCCTGACCACTATCCACCCCTTGAAGGGACACTAGAGAACAAAATGATTAAATAATTGACATATAAACTTATGCCGTACTAGGTAATTCTTTATTATCAGATCAAATAGTTATGTTTACCTACTCTGGAACTATTAGGATCATTGTACTTATGTGGAGATTGCACTAGGTACTGTAATAGATATATAATAGATTTAGGAAAATAAAATGTCACCAGTGTAAAGCTCCCCAGGCAGGAATAGATCTGGTTCTCCGGCGACTCCAAGGCGGTAGTACGCGTCAGCAGGTTGCGCGTGCGCCGGTGCGCGATCGCACGGCTGCGACGAGGGGGTAGTCTCGCCGGCCGCCATATTCACCAGCCAGACAAGAAGCACCACCAACATTTTCCTTAACCTAATCACTTCAAGATATATATATTTAAATTATACCTTTAATGTGGCAAACAAGCACGCGACCCGCCTGATGATAAGCGGTTACCACCACCTAAGGACGTTTGCAACACGAGGGGTATCGCTCGCGCTTTGCCGACCCTGCCGGAATCATTGTTTGTTTAAACTTTGTTTTTCTAAGTACCCGTTAAAAATATTACCCGCAAATAATACCCGTTAAAAATATAGCAGTCGTATATGATAGAAGGTATGTTAAGATGTAATCAATAAATTAATGAAATTGAGCTTCTTTATCGTTGAATAAAATATCTCGGAACAGTTTCCATTTAAGGCTAGTTCTAGCTAGAACATACCAGGCTTTGAATCAAGTGTATATACACACAATATATATCTTCTAATATATTTCTTAATTTTCTTATCATTTGGCCTACTCTACTAGCAGACTTTCAATCCAGGCTTGAATTAGAAATGCATCACCCTAAATCGAATAGGTCATTTAAACACTTCCTACAAGCTGCTTACTTTTACACCCTTAGTAAACAAAGAAAGGTCAATAACCTATCTAACTCATCAATTGTGATCAAATTAATTACACGACATAACTGAATGTAAGGAATCATTTAGTTACCTTAAAAATCTTAATATTTTTTTAATTGTATTTTAGCGCAACTTTTATAACCCGGGAGTATGACACTGAAACGTTCAGCAAGCCGCCGTGCGAATACTGACTGACGTTGGTCGGTGAGGGGATTAAGGGGATGAGGGTGCGCCGTATTATCTGTGGCGCCTATAGATGCCAAAACAAAAGAGGCTTAAGGTATTGAACCGACAAACACGCCAGCCTCCACCACACCGCCTGGATTCGCCTAATGAATGAATAATCAAATGAATTCCGCGATCTGTGTATACAAAGATTTTAAGAGAAGTTATGTAGTAGATGCAATTTATTACTTGCAATAATCTCAATAGTAAAATAACAACAATTAGGTAAACGGAATGTTAATAACACAAGAATACCTATATTTTTCATTTGTTTTTTAATTATGTCAATTTTCCACTATTCATTACGCATAGGTTATTGATCTATTTTTTTGCGTTTTCATTTTATGCCCCCGAGATCTGCAATGCAAAGCAATGCATGTAACGATTTTCTACACTGCCTGACACTAACACTTTCAAGTGTTCAACAGTAGTATTTGGCTATCACTACTGTACTCTCAAAAGCACACTACAATCGGCTGCCATCAACTGCAGGCAGCCAGTCAGATCCCCACTCTGACTAACCGCAGGCCGCAGGCAGCTCTCTTGTTAGTCACGTCTTACGATTGGCGTGGGTTAACATATTCCAAATTTAATTGAACAAAAATACCTGAGACCTTTCTTTCTTTTCTAGACGTAAACGGGCTTTGTGCCATTCCCCTGTGGAACGCACCTCCACAACACCAGCCACACCACACTTCCAAAATCCAAGCCAAGTAAAGCCCAATGACTCTCATAGGTGCCTTTTAAAACACGCATGAAATACCATAACTAATACTCTGGTTGAATCGTGAACCACTTCCTTTTCAAGTCTTGTAACATTGTTAAAAGGTGAAAAGTAAAAGCAAATATAAGTCTATTTCAAAGATTTATTGATTTACTTAAATACTATATCGCAGAAGTAGGCTTCAAAAATACATTAAGCTAAGGACGCTAGCAAAGCAGCTACAGAGGATATGCGGGACTTTACACAAATGACTTTAGCAGGTATTATATGGCAGAGGTATTAAAGATGAAAATATATAGATGAATAAATACAAAATGAAAAATACAAAACTGACTTGGACCAACTAAACACCTGGGGATAGAAATTATAACATGGTGTCTAGTCATTTTTCTGGCTTTAAAGTATTTTTTCTATTCACAAACAGGTGCTGTATTATGTATAGAATCGCCATGAGATCACGTACGTTAAACTTCGGTAAGTTCTCATAACCTCAGACATACAGTACCTACCGTTTTATAAATTATACTTATATACCTATTAATAAATTGCTCTGCTACGGTGTTAGTCTGTATTTTTTTATTAATGTTTATTGCGTGTTTATTGCTACACCATTTATGGATATGAATACATACGAGGTGGGATTTGAGCCCGCAATTTCCGCGTATAGTCGCTCTTACTAGAGCCACTCGTTATTTATTCTACTATAAGCGCTTGACAAAATACGACGCAAGTATTTCTTTACCTACACATCGTGGTAGTACTTTCCCTTCCATACAATTGATGGTGTTCCTGAATAAATCTATATAAATAAAATATAAAGTAAATGTTTGTATTCCATGCACTTCCTTAACTATTCATCTGATTATGATTAAACTTAGGTATGTTATTCCGCATACGCCAACGAAAGGTCTGAGCCAAAAAAAAGTACACGCTAGATAGCGCTGCAGAACATCAGCTTCTATACCATTTAACCGATCTGCAATGCATACCATATGCAGCTCTCGTCTTATATAAATCCCTTTAATTATGTGGACCTTACCATGTGCTATTGCCATCATTATTCCTGTGTGCGAAAGGGACACATATATACACGACCAATACGTCCATTCCTTTCTTGACCTTGAATAATTATGACAACTACACAGGGCCCTTCATGTAATGAGAACACTCTGAATACACATTGTGGCATATTGGTACAATCACAGATTCAGATATGTTTCACCGTTAGTCCGTAGCGCAAATAGTGCGACCATTTCTGCATACAGATAATCTGTAGTTTCTTTCGACTGTAAATATTTCAGAAGACATTAGCAATCTAAATTACGGATTAAATAAAGCTATTTTGACACAACAAGCAATAGTTTCAATTATAAAATACAGATATAAATGTCTACGTATTGCACTTAAAAATATATTTTTTATATATAATGTCAAGTATCACTCAAGGTCATAAAATATTTTTTTAAACGAAGCGACCGCTGCCTTATCTTCGCAACCCATCCTAAAGGGAACACAAGTTGATCAAACCCATTACCTGGTTTACACCGAACATCGATTTACGCAGCCGCAACATGTATTTTACAATTCAGTCACTTTAGTAATTTTAGTAATTACAGAATATTAAGCTATAATATTGAAACGAACTAACTTTGGTAATTGGATACTTAAGTAAGTATTGGAATTCTTATTTTATAATAATTATATTTTTAATTTAAATTAATTATATATTTATTAATTTTATTTGGAGAAATCTATATATATATAGGAGATCCCATTTGTGAACTGACTCATCACGAAATCTCACGAACTATAAGTCTGATTGACTTGAAATTTGGTAGGAGTATTCCTTACGCGGTGTAGAGGTCAGCTAAGAACGGATTTTAATGATTTAACGGATTGAAAAAAGCAATAGTTGAAAATCGTGTTTTTTTTTTGCTTTTTCACCCGGGCGAAGCTGGGCGGGACAGCTAGTAGATTTATAATTATCCACTTAATTTTATTAATAATAAGATATTTATAATTTACTATTTAAAAGCTTTGCCACAATGGAACTCTTAGAAAAGCAACCACTCTATACTCCACCAAATATTTTTGTAAACGCAAAAACACTTTCCAATGCATTCCATACGTTAGCTAGAACATTAAAGAGCAATACCTACATATCCTACATAATTTCCAAAATTCTTACTAGATAGAAGACGGAAGTAGTTTTTAAAACTACAAATTACTTAGCTATGTAAAAGACCCAGAAATAATCTACAGGAACAGCCTATATTAGATAACTCCAAGATTTATTGCATTGATTTAGAAAGATACATTCATTATAATCACGATTCCTTACTCTAACATCTAGTATTATTATTGGCAGCAATCCAAGGGCGTTCATAGTAAACACAATTTTGAATCGCATATGGCAACACAAAGGGATTAGGCATCAGGTACCTTTTGATTAGGTATTACTACAAATTCGTGATAGAAGTAAATCGTCTTCTTAGGGGACGTCCATTAATTACGTGAGATGTTCTAGGGGGGAGGGGATCAAGCTAAATCTTTCCAAATCTTACTTAGGGGGGAAGGCGGTGTCTTAGCAAATATCACTTATTTTTTCTAGCAGAAAACGGTGTAAAATAGCGTGACATTTTGCTAAATATTTATTATACAATATCATGATTGTGATTTTAAATTACGGCAATATTAACAATTTAATACATCTATTGAAGACTAGCCAAAACATACATTTTAAAGAATCTCGCGTTAGGTTAGAGGAGGTGGGTAGGAGTTGAGCAAAATCTTACGAATTCTCACCAAAATTCTCAAAAATGCCTCACGTAATTAATGGACCCCCCTTTAAGGAGAATAGATATTATCGAATGTGACCCTAGAATAACGTTATTAATGGAACACGACTAGTGGCAGGCCAGGAGGCGAAGACATTTAAATGGAACGCCGAAAAAATTAACCGCGTAGCATTCCTTCATCCTTAGTCCCGAAAACCGATAACATAATTCAAATACGTTTACACCGCAGTCAGTTCGCGTTCATCGCCCCTACACAAAGACATATTAAGTTCCTGTCAAGGACCTGTTAAGTGTCTCCCTTATAACGTTGTAAATATTTGTACGGACACAAAACGGTATAATTTCTGTTTTGTGTCCGTTACAAATGTTACTAATGATTAATTATAATTTAGAAACATCAAGGTTTTTTTATTAGTTAGAAGAATAAGACCAATATCAAATTACCAATAAATTATAACTAATTAATTCGTTGCGTGGCGATCGAAGCCTGTAGAATGCGCGATATGAATCTCATACAAGGATTTTAAGATCAACTCTTGGAATAGAGGTTGTTTAGGACTGCGGCCTATTTGGTGGATGGTCCCGCAGCTCCATGACGTGGTCGACGGGCTGGGGCCTGCCATCGGGGCCCACTCGCGCCGGCTTCACGACACCTTCGGTCACCAGCTTGTCGAAAAGGTTCACTAACTTCATCGCCTCATACTCTTTCTGCAAACAATTGGCATTGTGAGCTCGATTTTATTCTGTGACACTGAAAAATAAATCCCTTTTAAATACTATATGTAGCAGTTCTTGTGTATGTGCCAATTATTAAGTACAGTTTCTTTACACCATGAGTACACGCCACGAGTTTACAGTAAAGGTGTCATGCATTCAGTGTTATTACAAACTAAACTGCTGTGAAAGATATAAGTAAGTAGTTTTCCGGAAAACTAATAGGATAACGCCCAACAGATCTTCTGTAAAAGAAGGTTGTTCACGACTAAATACTCTTTGTCGCGCATGTCTGCGTGTATTTTTTTTTATGTCAGTATAATATAATTTTCTTAAAAAAAATAAAAAATCCGGATTTAGTCTTGGACAAAGGTAGAATAGAAAACTATGAAAGAAAGAAGTAACAAATATAAAAAAGTACTTTTTATATTTGTTACTTCTTTGTTTTATATATATTAGTATCGGTACCTGTTCTTCAGTCATGCCCTCGAAAGGGTTAATCCTAGGGGGCCGTGTGCAGCCAACCACGGGGTCGATGTTGGGCTGAGCGTCTAGGTACTCGTCGGTATCGGAGTCCTCGCTGGACGAGTATTGTGCAGCGCACCCACCCCCCAACAATCCTTTCTGGGCCAAGTGCCCCGCCGCGTTACCGAACCCCGTATATTTCACCAACCGACCCACTGAACAAAAAAAAAACACATTTCATCACATCATCCTGTACTACCACAATATAATATTATCCTCAGGCCTTATTATAAAGCTCGTGGTGTGACTAATCACTGTACTTAAGTTCAGAAAAACTCATTGGTCACATCAAACATCACTCACAGTCGGGATTCGAACTTGCGTTCTTTGTGTCGCAGTCAACTACTCGAAGCACTCGGCCACTTTATATATATAATTCTTCTGTGAGTGTGTATGTCACTGAACTTCTCTCAAACGACTGGACCGATTTTGATGAAATTTTTTGTGTGTGTTCAAGGGGATCTGGGAATGGTTTAGATTCGCAATTGGACCCGATAGGTGGCGCTGCGATCGTGTTTCAGGAAATTTAATTTTTCATCCAAGCGAAGCTGGGCGAGACAATTAGTTATAGATAAAAATATATTTTCAGTTCAAAATTCTAGTAAATTAACTCTCCCCATCTCTCGGAGGACTAGCTTTCCTCGTCTCCCTCTCTCGCCGGCGAAAAGAGGGTGTTGTTCCACCTCTGCTTACCCAATAAAGCTGAGAAAAAACCATTTAAAGTACAAAAAAAACAGTCTCCTCATGTAGTAGTACGAATATACCTTTTTCCTTGCAAAGTATGAACAGGAATTCGGCTACCAGATCCCTGACAGATGTAACTGGGGTAGTCAAGAGCCTGCACAACTGGTTCCTCAGGGTCGAGCCCTTCTCAGGAGGTCGCGACACGTCGCGCAGGGGCGGCAACACAACCTGACGTAGATACTTGCGGTGCGCGCGACAGCCTCGGGCGCTCTTATTCAACACTGTCAGTATTGGGGACAAGCTCTCATACTGATTCTTTGTATTCTGCAACACAAACTTATTGTTACCTACTGCACTACTGATAATACCTATTGGTTTCGTTTCACCAGTTCTCTACTGGTGCTCTATTCTCTATGCCTTCCATGTGAGGAACTTGGCGTGATGATGTAGATTACATAATACATTTGATCATGATATCCCACATGTGACATTTCAGTTAGCTGCTAGTTGATTTTAGAGTTAATAGTGTGGATTTTAGTAATTGTATATTTGATAAGTTAGTTCTTATTTATTTAAAACATTCTTACTTCCTTTATAAAGCACATTTAGTAAAAAGTCAATGAAAAGGATGGGAACGTAAGCAGGCGAGCATGTATAAAGAGACTGATGAATTTGGACGAAGCGAAAGAGGTATGCAAGTCTAGAGAGAAATGGCACTCTATACTCTCTGCTTAGCCCGTTAGGGACTCAGCGTATGTATTATATTAGATAGCCTATTGGATCTTCGCAGTAGGAGCAACAACAAAGTCATGCGTATTTAAATGCCTAGTGTATTACCAACCCTTGACTTAGGGCGAATCTATTCACTCAACAATTAATCTTATGTAAATATTTCAGTACCAAATACCCGAATGAAAGTAATAAAGATTTAGAACTTACTGTTGTCAAAGTCAGTCTATATTGCAACAAATCAACAAGAGCCTGCAGGGCATCCATATTTCTCCCATCGTAAGTGTTACTAGCAGTCTCCCCAGCATTGAGAACTGGCGTTAAATATTCATAGAACATCGGAGGTACACTGCAATAAAACAACACTTCATATTATAAAACAAAGTCTGCCGCATCTATCTATCTAAATGGGATAAACACAAAAACTACTGAACAGATTTTGATACAATTTAGGGAGGTTTATATTAATAAAATATAAACCTTTTTTTTTTTCTATTTTGCATGCAGGGAAGTCAGTCATAGAGAAATCAATAGTGAAATACTTAATTAATATCATTGATACAATAATAACTCCATAATTATAAAAAAACTTGCACAATAGTATATGGTAAGGTTACAAATATACATAGCTAAGGCATACATGAAACCTGTGATGTTAAATATTCAATACATTTAAATAAAATAATAATATAATATATCCTCACGCCTTCCCACAAGGGTCCCCGAAGGGATAGGCAGAGGTGTATAGGTAATACCCACACACCCACTTTCCGCCAGAGGTATATTAGGTGCCAACGTGACAGATGGCGAGTCCATCGCCGTTACTCAAGCACGACTATACATACGCCTTTGAATTTCTTCTCAGACGTATGCAGGTTTCCTCTCGATGTTTTACTTAACCGTAAAGCTCGTGGTGTGACTAATCACTGTACATTTAAATGTATCAAATTAAAATATTAATCAATCAAGGTATAAAACTAAACTGAATAAAATGTATTGCTGATAATCCTATTAGCACCATAGGGACAGAACAGATATCTTTAAAATTCTTTTCTAAATATGCAATAATATTGTGTGAGTCATCCTTACATTTATTTATTTATTTATTTATTTACAATTAGCAAGACAACGTGGTCATTTACGCTAATGTGGAGGTATAAGTTAAAAAATATATATGAGTAATAATAAATAAGGTTAATATAAATGTATTCCCGAGAAGAAGATGGCCTTCTTTCTGCGTATGCCAGACACTCATTCAAAATCACCTTCCATTCACCTGCCAGCACATCACATTCAGGATTTACACTTGAGTCCAGGAGGGCATTGAGTGCTGTCAGTGACCTCGGGATCGGAGACTTAACGTGCGCCAGTGTTCGGCAATATGGCATCGCGAACAGTTTGTGCTTTCTATTTCGGCAATAGTTTTTGGGCACAAAGAAGCGCGATAGTCCACTGTGTAGGTAGGACGCATCAATTTTCCCATGTAGAATTTTGCACATCGTTACTAGTTGGTCGTTAGTGCGTCTTACCTCCAAAGAATTGTAACCTAGGTGGCCCAGGAGAAAGTTAGTGGGGTACAGGTATGGATAATAGCCATACATATGCTTATAGAGGTATCGAAGAAAAGCCTTTTGCACCTTCTCCAGTAACAACGCATACTTGCTCTCGTGCGGATGCCATACACACGAGCTAGTCTCAAGTTTACAGCGAACTAAAGCACCAAAAATAAGCTTTACCACGTGTCCGCCTCTGAAGTCACGGGAATTCCTCAAGACAAAGCCAAGACGCCTGAAAGATTCTTTGGCGAGCAAGGCGATATGGTCATGGAACGTTAATTTTCTGTCGAAAGTTACTCCTAAGTCTTCAATATTTGTTAGTTTTATCAAAATTTTGCCTTCCAGTTTATACTGGTATTCGATAGGTAGTCGCTTTCGACTGAAAGTCATAGCGGAACATTTTGTGAGATTAAATTCCATACTATTTGCGACTCCCCACTCACAGACTGCGTCCACATCATTTTGGAGTTTATGGCAATCTTCCTCAGACTTTATTTCCATTAATAATTTTAGATCATCGGCATATAATAAACATTTAGCGTGTTTCAAAACGCTAGGAAGATCATTTATCATAAGGTTAAACAATAGAGGTCAGAGGATGGAGCCTTGACTCACTCCCGATCTGGTATGATATGGAAGCGATTCATACATGCCAAGCCTAACATATTGTTGTCGACCTTTCAGATAGTCAGCAACAAATCTGAGAAGTCGAGGAGTGAACCCAAAATTACATAATTTTGTTAGTAATATATCATTATTGATAAGGTCGAATGCTTTCCGAAAATCATACATATAATCATAATCAACAATACATATAATGTGTAATGCAAAATAATACATACCTTGTCAGTAAATTGGCAATATTACTTCTCAGTTCCATCAGCTTGTCCTCAGTGGAAACATGGACATACAGCAAGCCCGTGAGTACAGGCATCAGCTTGAGATACATGGCCTCCTCAGATTCATTTGCGGGCTCTTCAGATCCAGTCTGCATTATCATATTGAATTGGGCCTTTAGTATCTCACAAGCTATGGCTTCCTGGTTATCCTATAAATAAATAATCTTAAGATAAGATATAATATAATAATATATAAACTATAAGAGCCATGGTTGCCATGTAGTTAAAGCAGTTGCCTGTTACACAAAGATCGCAAGTTTGAATCCCAACTATACTAATGAGTTTTTCTGAACTTAAGTACAGTGATAAGTCAGTCAAGTCAAACCATGAGCTTTACAGTGAAGGAAAGAAATATATATATACATAAATAATCTTTTTAATGCCATCATTGTTTGCCACTAACAATAATGTATTGTGGTAATTGTAGAGCTTTGGTGGCAGACTAGTATGACTTGCCTTCAATACAAATATTGCAAGTTCAAATCCCAACCATACCAATTAGTTTTAAATAACTTAAATACAGTGATAAATCTTACCATGAGCTAGCCTTATGCTGAAGAAAACCTATTTATTTTTGAGAATAAATTTTAAGACTAATATATATATATATATATATATACTAGTAATATATATAGTTCTGCTTAAAAATGGCAATGCTATCTGTCACATTGGCACCTAAATATATTTCAGGCAAAAAAAAAGGTTGTATTACACCTATGCCTAAAGGTGAGAAAATATAAATAGTTTTTACTACTCACACTAAGGAACCAGTGCCCATCACTAGCCGCACAAGCTGAATCTCCTGTCAAAGAGGCTTCCAGAAGAATTTCATTTAAGCAACTGATCAGATAGTCCATACCATGAAGCTCATCTCTAATCTTAGTTTTGATGTCCTGTCTGAGAGCTGTCAGTATGAACATCAGTTTCATATCAAACAACATGATTTCATCCTTGAATGGTATATCCTTATACAGCCTCAGCCTAGCCACCAGGCCCTGTGCTATAGCAGTACTGGCACACAGTGCCCGGGCCACTTCGCTGTTATAAGTTAAATTGCATAAGCATTTTAATGCCTCCACAGCAATATCCTTTTCCGGCATCTCAACAGAAGTCATCAATTCATCTTCATAGCCAACATAGTTGTACAAACCAGCCCTCTCTATCAATGTTGTTATCCATTTTTCGCAGATCAAGTTTTCCAGTTCAGTTTTGTCTCGACTAAAGTAATCGAAAAAAAAACTATGAATTACAGTTCTTTATTACTGATACTAATTATTAATTAACTTAATTATGTACCTACTCACCTCAGCACCCGTACAGTAGCCAAACAGAGAGCATGGACTGCTTCCGACTGCTCATTCTGGAGAAGTTGAAATAATGCAGTCCACAACACAACACGTCTAT
The DNA here is from genome assembly GCA_945859725.1 of Drepana falcataria. Lineage (NCBI taxonomy): Eukaryota > Metazoa > Arthropoda > Insecta > Lepidoptera > Drepanidae > Drepana > Drepana falcataria. The sequence goes on from OX243926.1 coordinate 4,844,270, forward strand.
TATGGTCGCTTAAGTTCGGGAAAGTAAATACGTTTTCATTCTGCAAACAATAAGATAAAGTTTATGAATAAAGGGCCTTAAGCATTCATGTGTCCTTATGAGTCAGTAATATCTAACGTTAATTATAAACTGCTTCAATAATCCAGAAATCTTATCCAAGTCTTCGCCACTGCTTAATACTTCGATCTCGGTGTCATCCATGGTGAATAAATTTAAGAATTATAGATTTGTTAATGTATTTCTGAATACGATATTTGGCAATTTATTATTGTACACCGTAAGAAAATAGTTCGTCTAGGGTTTATGGAAATATTTTATGTTCTCATTTTTCAGGATCAAATCAAATGCCAAACGTTACAGTATACATTGTAATCTTTGTGCCAAACACAAAACAGTATAGACTATAGAGTACAGTTGCCAAAACTAAATTTAATTTACAAAGTATTGTACAGTTGTTACGTTCTTTGACAGTATCAGTATCACAGATGATATCGTACAAGGCTCACAAGTATTAAGAGTAGTCTAAGCTCACAGAGAGAGAATCAATGAGCAAAGAAAAGAAAATATGAATCAAGCTTCTGTGAGCAGCAAAGCAACAAGGAGAACGCTGACGAAATAATATTTCTTCTGTGAACTATTAATAACTAGCTGCCCGTACAGACTTCGTACTGTCAAAAGTTAATAGTAAAAATTTAGTAATTGTTACGTTTTTCGAGTGATCACGTTATTTATATTTTCTCAACAATAAACGGCCGTGGTGGCCGAGTGGTTCGAGCAGTTGCCTGCGACGCAAAGGTCGCAAGTTCGAATCCCGACTGTACCAATGAGTTTTTCTGAACTTAAGTGCAGTGATTAGTCACACCACGAGCTTTACGGTGAAGGAAAACATCGTGAGGAAACCTGCATACGTCTGAGAAGAAATTCAAAGGCGTATGTATAGTCGTGCTTGAGTAACGGCGATGGACTCGCCATCTGTCACGTTGGCACCTAATATACCTCTGGCGGAAAGTGGGTGTGTGGGTATTACCTATACACCTCTGCCTACCCCTTCGGGGACCCTTGTGGGAAGGCGTGAGGATATATATATATATATATATATATATATATATATAACAATAAACGACAATTACTTACAAAAATAAGTTTTCAACTTTGCAGACTTAATGTTACTAATATCTTACTTCTTACTTAATATTTTATAGGTGAACGTTTGTTAAGTTTGGATGTTTGGATGTTTGCGGTTCTTTCAAGGCAAAACGGCTGAACCGATTTGGCTGAAAGTTGAAATGGTAATTGCTTATACCTAGGATTAGGACACAGGATACATTTGAATCCCGAAAAATTCAAAGCTCTTATATTGGAAAGTATGATGCTCTTTCACTGCGGCTGAACCGAATTTGCTGAGCAGAAAAATTAAATACATTAGCTACTTTTTAGAACTCCACGCGGGCGAAGCCGCGGGAATAAGCTAGTATTTTATAAATGTTATTATACTCATTCTAATGCTTTACAGTATACAATATTTTTTAATTGGTTACTTGGCGCGTAAACAAATAAAGCTGACGGTTTCCCAACGCGAGAGCAGGTAACATACATACAACTGTCCATGAGGGAAACATGGATTTTCTAGATTAACGCCGCAAATACTTAAGACTGACCCTGTGATTTATTTATGTTCATTGCGAAAGCAAGCCGCAGTGGAAATTGCTGTCGTTTTGAAATGGTACATTAGGATGCAGGGTATCAACACTTTTTCGCCCTTATATTTTCCTTTTAGAATTGTTGCTTCGACTACATTGTTAAGTTATTTTTTCACTGATAGCCGGTGCCGTTACAATATATACATATATGTACATTATTATATTATATATTATTATATATATTATCTTTCTTCTATACTAATATTATAAAGAGGAAAGATTTGTTTGTTTGTTTGTTTGTTTGTAATGAATAGGCTCCGAAACTACTGGACCGATTTCAAAAATTCTTTCACCTTTGGAAAGCTACATTATCCCCGAGTAACATAGGCTATATTAAATTGGAACCGATAGGTGGCGCTGCGATCGAGTTTCAAGAATTTTTCCTTTTTACCCGGGCGAAGCTTTCTGTGTGTTTCTGTGTGTCTTAAGCTTATTCGAGAATGGTTTAGATTTACAATTGGACCCAATAGGTGGCGCTGCGATCGTGTTACGGGCAATTTAAGTTTTTCACCCGAGCGAAGCTGGGCGGGACAGCTAGTTATATATAAAATTCTCGTGTCACAATGTTTGTTACCATACTCCTCCGAAACGGCTGGACCGATTTGTATGAAATTTTATATGCATATTCAGTAGGTCTGAGAATCGGCCAACATTTATTTTTCATACCCCTAAGCGATAAGGGTTGTCCAACCTTAACATTTATTTTTAATTTTGGACAAATTTTGTTCTTTTATAATGTGGCATCTTGTTGTTGTTATATCGTTGTTGTATCTTTTAAGATACATATAACCCAAAATTTTCACCTTTCTGTTACCAACCCCTATTTTTAATAGTCATTTTAGTAATTTAATAATTTTTCATCCCGTTCGATAACTAATAAATTATCACTTGGTAGGTTTATCCCCGCCAGTTGAGAAGAGTAAGAGCTAATTAAAACCAATTTATCGTCATTTTTTGAGAATTTTTAATTCGAATACAATTTTCTTGAGCTTATGGCAAAGCTAAAGTATTTGTAATTTTCACAATAAACTCAACCTGTCCTAACATATCAAGAACAACCGGACGACATCTTGGCCATGAAAGAGCTTATGAAAGGAAAACTTCCTTTGACGCTAAAAAAGAAGCTGATGGGTACGTACATTCTTCCCATCCTCATCTACGGTTCACAAACTTGGTATTTGATAGAGCATCTGAAGTCCAGACTCGGGGTCTACCAGCGGGCTGTGGAGCTAAGTCTACTGGGAGTTAAATTAATAGATCACATCCGTAACAACATTATACGCTCCAAAACATTGATGGCCGATGCGGGTTGCCAAGTTCCCCGACTTAAATGGTATTGGGCTGGGCACGTCTGTCGCATGTCAGACGAGTTGTGTGCCAAACGAACGACACTATGGCCCCACAGAATGTGACGCGCAGACGTGGAAGGCCAAGAAGAAGATCGCAGGACGAACTGGACATGCACCTGAGCAATTGGTCGGAGGTAGCGCTCGATCGCGGGGAGTGGAAGGACAGGAGGGAGGCCTTTGCCCAGCAGTGGGACACAATTGGCTATAAATAATAATAATAAAATTAAAGTATCAAGACAGTTTATTCCTGCTATATTTTAGTGTTACCAGTGCCAGTTTTTTTTATTTTCTCAATCTCACTCACTTCCCAGTAAACAACACGGAGTATAATATTTGGGGTTTTGTTGTTTTTATATTCCCTCATCGTTCACAGCGCTCCATGCCTCTTTCACTCATAGACCACATCCTTACACACTTACAATAAGTTAGTTACTTATTTTCTACACTAGAAATTCCCTAGAAATAATTTATATGGCAAAACAACGTTTGCTGGGTCAGCTAGTATATATATATAACCAGCATTTTCAGATTTGGCAGGTGCCCCGTGGTACATGCGTAATAGTCAACTCCACGTTGACCTCAAAGTCCAAACTATAAAACAGTTTTTGAAAAAACTGGCCAAACGTCGTTTCGATTCTGCTGTAAATCACCCCAACCCCCTCGTCGTATCGGCCGCCCGATACACTCCTTCCCTTATCTCGAAGATAAGGCGTCCAAGACATGCCGTCATCGAACCGGATGACGACATAACGGTCCTCCAGGACGCCCGACAAAAACATACAAACACTACACACAACCGACCACTGTTCCGTCCTCGCCGGCGAGGCTCGACACGAATAAGCCGTATTGTTCCCTCCCGATCTCCGCCGCAAACGCCGGCCCGTGCCGAGCCAGACGCGCAAATCCCGCCCCCAAATAATATTTAAATAAAAATACCAGTCCAGCCCAGCTCCCTTGCTCGCGATCCAGCAACGCCCTAAGCCGAGGTTCGTACCCCACAGGGGGTGCCCTTAGCTGTGTTGCTTAAAAATAAAGTGCCTGGCTGGAGACCTAGGTCTCGCCATTGACCGGTTAATTAGCAAAAGTTCCCGGAACTCACGCTACGAGAGACAATACAAAAAAAAAAAAAAACAGATTTGGTTATCTGTGCGTTGACGCACAATTCATAGTTCAAATAAATTTTATTTAAAAACCGTGGTATTGTAATTTTGCGATATCAATCAATAATCTTTTGTAATATACGTAATTGAAATAATGTAATTTAATAAAAAAAATCTGTCATTTATGTTTACATAGTTTTTGTTTTTGTGAAATAAAAAGCAAAAATACATAACGGGCCTTACACCTGCTTGCATGGCATAAACACGGTCCATTATTGGTTCCATGTGTTAAATAATAGTCTTTGATTGGTTCAACAGTTTTAAATCTGGACTCTTGTCGAAAACGAGAAATTGAAGGTGATAGTGGAAGCGGATCTCCGGCTGAGCTTGCTGCGGGCGTTGGAGACTTGGAGTTAGTGTCAAACAAAACAATATTGAAGTACTTGCGTCAAATCGGAAAGATATCTAGACAAGTGGTCTTTGGATAAGTGGGTGGCCACATGAACTAAGCGACCAGCAGCGAGACTTATGCGTCGAAGCATGCACAGAACGATTTATAAGACCCTCATTTCTTTAGAGAATAGTACTCTAAAGAAATGAGGGTCTTATAAATCGAATTGTTACCTGCGATGAAAAGTGGATCCTGTGCGACAACATACGTTCGACACGATAGGCATTACAAAACGCTTTCGCTGACTTCAATGGCTCCTGACCCACAGACTTCTACAGTAAATGGATAAACAAACTGCTATCAAAATTATAATTTGGGCCAGCACTTAGCTAAAATCAGCTATCAACTATCTATTAGTTGCTTTTGGGTAAAATAATAAGCTTAACTTTTTTTTCAAGATTTTCGGTGTACGTAACACAGCATTACAACTGACACGATTTTTATTCTATGGAATATAGGTATCTTACAAAATCCAGTGGTTGATTTGTCAATTTGACGTTACGTGACGTTTGATAATTTTGTTTTCCATCATTCATTCTTCCCCATAAGTTTTAATGGGAAATTGGATCGAATATATTTAAACGAATCTGCGCTATAATCAAAGCCTGAAAATGGCTTCAGCAGCTTTAACCGGCCATGTTGCCTCTAAAATAATACGTAAGAATCAAACACTAGTTATTATAATTATAGAAAATATCTGTTTTCTCTTACATAATTCATCGACTATATCATTGACTCTGAGCAGTATATTTATGATAATATTTACAGAAAATTTATTGGTTGTTTAAATAACAAGTTAAATAACTTTTAGCTCTTAAGGGGTCCATGGGCATTGTTTATATCAAAGCCGCCCAGTACAGCACGGATGGCAGGCCCAACCTGGCTGCGTACAAGAGAGGTACTGGTGGTCGCAGCAGCTTCAATGGTATTGTGGCCACTGTATTCGGCAACAGCGGTTTTGTTGGTCGATATGTTTGCAATAAACTTGGCAAGATTGGTACTCAAGTAAGATATAACTATTTTATTATATTTTTTTTATTGATGATGGTCTTCAAGGAATTATGTGTCTGCAATTTCATACACATTGCACTGATAGATTGGTTACATACAATTTGGAATAGTAAGATTTATACTATTTTGGTAATTATGTTTATGATTATAAAGTATTAACTACTTGCATGTTAATGCTCCACATTGTTTCTTCCCTAGATGATCCTGCCCTATCGATGTGATTTCTATGATGTACAGAGGTTGAAAGTATGTGGTGACCTAGGGCAAGTTCTTTTCACTCCATTTGATATCCGTGATGAGGAGTCCATAGCCAAAGCTGTCCGTTACTCCAATGTTGTCATAAACCTTGTTGGACGTGACTATGAAACCAAGAACTTCAAGTACATGGATGTCCATGTCGAAGGACCAAGACGTATTGCCAGGTATACATATGTGTCATTTTTTGTTTCGTAATTATCATACATTTTAAAGAGAATATGTATTTGTATAAACATTTGTTTGCATCAGGCATGAGACCTGCCCTTACAGTTCAAGATATTGTAAGTTTTGTTTGTAGAAGCACTTAATGTAGGTTGCTGTATGATCTACACTTACTGTTTGAGCCCATAATAATTCTTTGGCTTATCATGTAGGCTTAGAGTTATTGGTTAATTTCTTATATTTCATGTAAATGGCTTTAGTTAGAATTCAAAGCAATATTCTGTGATAAACCAATTAATTTAAAGAAAATGATTGATCTAGACCCATATGGTGTAAACAAGAGCTTACAATAATTTGAGTGTAGTTCAAAGAGCCTTTAATACTACTTGTAAACCTACTATTATGTGCTGTAAAACACTGGTTGAACAGAGTAACATGCTGAGTAGCAACAAGATGAAGAATTACAGTCCATTATTTAACTATATGTCCAGCAAATTCCCAAAAACTGTGGATAATATATTTTTGTAATCAGAAAGTTCATGGATATAATAGATATAGGAGATTCATCCAGGAGATCATTTCCCACAAATATACCCTTTAATTTATCCCTATAGATAGTCACTTGCTTTTGGCCCGTCAGCAGCTGTGAGTTAATAATATTTAAAAAGAAAAATGTGAGTGTCAACTCACATAATAGTACACTGGCTTCACACGCTAACTGCGTAATCTTGTAAACAAGGTTCAACCAATACCAGCATTGATCCATACGTCTACAGATTTCCTGCAGATTTGCAAATATTACAGAATTTCACGCGAAATGGGTGTGGAAAGATTCATTCACCTGTCTTACTTGAACGCAGAAGAGAATCCTACACCTCTTGTACTGAAGAAGCCCTCTATGTACAAAATCAGCAAGTACTTAGGAGAGTGTGCAGTAAAAGAAGAATTCCCAACAGCTACTATTTTCCGTGCATCAGATATTTATGGCTCTGAGGACAGATTTATAAGGTAATGGTTTTTCCTTCCATAACTTGTGGTTAACATAGTGGGCAATAATATATGTTGGAAATACTGCAATGTAATTACACATTTATTTTTAAGTTGGCAATAATGCTCTCTAAAAGGTGTCATGGCGGATACGCGTCGTTTTGTTTTGTTTCTTGATTTCTTTTGTGCGTGTGTAAAATACAGTTGTGAAAATCCAAACAAAACTGCATTATTTATTTAAGTATCTCATCAGGTTATGGGCCCAGTCACTCATCGAGATAAATAATACAGGAAGTTGTGAAAACATTTGCGGCTTTAACTAAGGTTAAAGAGCGTGCGTGGAATTCTTCAAAATGGACGTAAACTTAAGTAATAACAGCATGTTGAAGCTGGAAGGAACTAACAACTGGAACATCTGGAAATTTCAAACTACAGTTTTGCTACGAGGTCAAGGTTGGCTAGATGTTGTCGAAGGAAAAGCTCTCACACCCAAAGATCCCACAGAACGAACCGCTTGGGAGACTAAAGATGCGAAAGCACAAACACTTTTAGTGACGAGAATGACTGAAAAGGTAATGCTACACATTATTTCTTGTTCTACTTCAGCTGAAATGTGGAGTAAGCTACAGAGTGTTTATGAGCAGAAAACAGAAACAAATATTCATATGATTCAGCAGCGCTTCTTTCAATATAAATTTGAAGCAGGCATTGAAATGTCTACATTCCTATCTAAGATCCAGGAATTACAAAATCAACTTAAACAGATGGGAGAAGATGTTTCAGACAAATTTGTAATAACTAAGGTGTTAATGTCATTACCCGAAGAATATAAACATTTTGTATCAGCTTGGGAATCAGCCCCAGACGATAGACAAACTATGGATAATTTAATTGCAAGATTACTAGTTGAAGAAGAAAGGGTTAAAGAGAAAAGTGGACAGTCTTCATCTTCAGGCTCGTCGGCTTTCCTTGTTAAGGATAAAAAGAATATAAAGTGTTTTAAATGTAACAAGATGGGACATTTCCAAAGTGAATGTAAAAGTAATAACAACAATAAATGCAAAAGTGAAGGACAGAATAACAAGTGCTTTTATTGTGGAAAGACTGGACATAACAAATTGCAGTGTTGGTTTAAGAAGAATAAGGAACAGAAGAAAAGTAATGCATTTGTGGTGTCAAATTCATTGAAAGAACTTTGTCAATCTCAGTGGCTAGTGGACACAGGTGCCACTGAACACATGTGCCGTGATCGTGAACTATTTACATCATTTACCAGCACAGGACAAGAATCTGTTATTGTTGGTAATGGTGCAGCGATTAGTGTTCTCGGCTATGGACAGATGGCGGTAGAGGTTTATGACGGAAAAGAATGGGTTTACACAACCATAGACAAAGTGCTGTTTGTTCCGGAATTAAAAACAAATTTATTCTCTGTAAACTGTGCGTCGGACAAAGGTTATGTCATGTTGACAGATGAACACTCCTGTAAATTCTACAAAAACAATAAAATCTGTGCAATTGCAAATCGAGTTGGAAGTTCATATTACTTGGAGTTACGCTATAAAAATAAAGCGGCGAATGTGGCTAAGAAGGTTAAATCTACACTGCAAGAGTGGCACGAAAGATTAGCACACCAAAACTTTGAGTATGTAAGAAAAATACTATTGAAAAATAACATTGAGGTGAAGTCAACTTCGCCTACAAAATGTGAGAGCTGTTTACAAGGAAAACTACATAGGTTGCCGTTTGGAAATAGTGAAACTGTTACTGAGAAAACATGTGAATTAATTCATGCTGATACCTGTGGCCGGATGGAGGTTACGTCAGTCGGCGGATCAAGATACTTTGTTATCTTGAAAGATGATTTCTCAAACTATAGAACTGTGTATTTTGTCAAGAATAAATTCGAGATAAAGAATTGTATTGAAGACTTTGTTAACAAGACAGAAAATGTGACTGGAAATAAAATAAAGATGTTCAGAACGGATAATGGTCTCGAGTTTATAAATAAGGAAGTTAAAGAATTATTTACTAAGCATGGCATACTACATCAAACAAGTGTTCCCTACACCCCAGAACAAAACGGAAAGGCAGAACGAGAGAATCGTACACTAGTTGAAGCAGCTCGAACAATGCTGAATGCATGCAAGGATTTGCCAAAATCGCTATGGGCTGAGGCTATAAACACAGCTGCATTTGTTTTAAATAGAACCGGAAGAAGTAAACATACTGAAAAGTCGCCCTATGAGGCGTGGGTTGGAAAAGATTTTGACATTCATCAACTAAAACCATTTGGAACCCAAGTGTATGCTCATATTCCAAAAGAAAAGAGGAAGAAATGGGATAACAAAAGTGAAAAAGGAATTATGGTTGGATATGGGGAAACTGTTAAAGGATATAGAATATACTTTCCCAATAAGAATAATGTAGAAATAAAGAGAGATGTAGTCTTCTTAGAAAATGAGCGAAATGATAGTGAACTTGAAATTAAATTGAACTGTACACAAGAAAATGATGACAAAACTAATGAGTTACATGATGAACCAGGAACTATATCACCTGATCTTAATGAAACCATGGTGACTGATGGACGAACTTCAGAAGAGTGTGAATCAGAGTATATACCAAGTGACGACAGTGACAGCTCAGTGGAGCAAATTGTTAAGGTATGTCAAAGAGAACCGAGCAAGCGAGTAAAGAAACCACCTGTCTACTATCAATGTCAAAATGTGCATACTGAACAAAGTGAACCAGCTACTTATGCAGAGGCGATGATGAGGAGTGACAGCACCAAATGGAAGGAGGCAATTGATAGAGAAATGCAAACACTATTAGAAAATAATACTTGGGAAGTATGTGATGCACCAGAAAATCAAAAGGTTGTAAGTAGCAAGTGGGTGTTTAAAATAAAAAGGGGTGATCAAGGTTTTCCTCAATATAAAGCTAGGTTAGTGGCTAGAGGATTCGAACAAGATGACATTTTAGACTTAAGTGACTGTTATGCTCCTGTTGCAAAATTGTCAACGGTAAGGCTTTTTGTAATAATTGCAACTAAACTGAATTTGCCAATAATTCAAATGGATGTGACGGGTGCTTTTCTGTATGGCAATATTAATGAAAGTGTTTATGTTAGCTTGCCAGAAGGAGCATATTCATGTAATAATAACATTGTAAAATTGAATAAATCACTTTATGGTCTCAAAAATTCTCCAAAATGTTGGAATACTAAATTTAATGATGTTATGATTAAAGAAGGGTTTGTAAGATCAAACTGTGACTCTTGTCTTTATACAAAGTGTTCTGATAATGACCAAACTTATCTATTGTTATATGTTGATGATGTTTTGCTATTTGGATCAAATGATTGTTTAGTAAAGGAAGTTAAAAGGGTATTAAATAAGGAATTTAAAATGAAAGATTTAGGATTTGTAACTGATTACTTAGGTATTACTATAAAACAAAATTTAGATACTGGAGTTACTGAACTGAGCCAAAGAAAGTATTTGGAAAATGTATTGAAAAGATTTGAAATGTTAAACTGTAAGCCTATGTCTACACCAATAGATCAGAATATTAATGTAAAGTTGTTTCAGAATGGTGGTACAGTTGATAAAAACATTGAACGGTTATGTAGACAAATAATAGGATGTCTAATGTATGCTGTATCAGGGACTAGACCTGACTTATGTTTTCCACTGTCTTTGTTAAGCAGATATCAAAAATGTGCAAATGATGCATTGTTGAGTACTTTGAAAAGAGTACTGCGTTATGTCAAACATACCCTAGATTATAAATTAGTTTATAAATGCACTGATAATGTTTTAGAGGGGTACTGTGATGCAGACTGGGGAGGCGATCTTAAAGATAGAAGATCAACTACAGGGTACTTGTTCAAATTTTCTGATTGTTTAATTTCCTGGAGCTCAAAGAAACAAGTGTATGTAAGTTTATCTTCTACCGAGTCTGAATATGTTGCCATTAGTATGGCCGCTAGTGAAGCCTGTTGGCTGGTTAATTTGTTAAAAGACTTTAATATATATAATGTTTGTCCAGTTTCTATCTACTGTGATAATCAGTCAGCTATATCTGTTGCTTGCACTGACACTGTCAAACGATTAAAACATGATATCCGTTATCATTTTATAAAAGAATTAATTAAGAATAAAAAGTTGTGTTTAAAATATGTTAAAACGAGTGATCAACCTGCAGATATGCTTACAAAGTCTTTAAATAGAACATTGATAACTCGTTTCTTAGGGAAATGTGGTATAGGTAATATTGAACTGATATAATACTTATGTTATGTTATGTACTAGTTGATTACATAGGTGCAATTACATTGAGCGGGGGTGTTGGAAATACTGCAATGTAATTACACATTTATTTTTAAGTTGGCAATAATGCTCTCTAAAAGGTGTCATGGCGGATACGCGTCGTTTTGTTTTGTTTCTTGATTTCTTTTGTGCGTGTGTAAAATACAGTTGTGAAAATCCAAACAAAACTGCATTATTTATTTAAGTATCTCATCAATATATATATTGATATATAAAAGATGCTGATATTTAACATGCTAAAGACTTATAGAGGTGAAAATTTCAATCCAGAATTTTTTTAATTACAAATTTAATGATGCTGAATTTCTAAGAGTAAAGTTATATATTACAGGAGCTTTGCACATGAAATCCGAATTCACAGCAACCTTATGCCTTTATACAAGAATGGTATGGCAACTGTGAAACAGCCAGTGTTTGTATCAGATGTGGCTCAGGGAATAGTCAATGCGATCCGTGACCCGGATACTAGATGCCAGACCTACCAGGCGATTGGGTAACTACATTCAAGTGTTTATTCATAGATATACCAACATGCTAGATATAGTATGTATAAATGCAATGCAATATAGGATTTATAACAATAAATATGTACTGCTAATACACATCTGAACAGCTTCTACACTAATGCCTGTTGTCCAGTAAACTACAAAAGTGTGTCTGTGACACGAAATTATATTATGAATCTCTTGAAAATTTGTCAACTTACACAGTATATGTAGAGAGTAGTTTATACAGTATGTGTAGAGACAGCTGGCTTCTTGTTCATTACATTTTGTTTCATTCTATTTCACATAACGCGCCATAGATACATGTATTATTTATTATTACAGACCCAAACGGTATTTGCTTGCTGACTTGGTAGACTGGTTCTACAAGCTGATGCGCAAGGACGAGGATTGGGGCTACAAACGCTATGATATGAAGTACGACCCCGTGTTCCCGATCAAGGTTGCGCTCGTGAATATGCTCTCGCCTGCGTACCCCTACGGGAACTTGCACTGGGAGTCCATCGAAAAAGTAACTATTGTTTTTTTTTTCTTTTTTATACAACAAGAGTGGCAAACATGCAAACGGCCCACCCGATGGAATACGGTTACCGCAGCCTATTTACGCTTACAATACCGAAGTATCACTTGCGCGTTGCTACTCTGTGTTCGGAGAGTTTACACTGTGTGAGCATAATGGGACTAATCCCTCTGCTGCCAACAGTATAACAAACCTCCCCCTCCCCAAGGAGCTCATTACTGGAAACCTTATTCACCGCGTAGGAACACAACATAAAAAAAAACTTGAGAGGTGTCAAGGGACACCCGGATGGAACGAAGTTCAAAAAGCACACGTCACTCACACGGGGGTTATAAATATACAGCAAAAAAAGGAATTGTAATAAAAATTTTTTTTTTTATTATTAACAAATATAATGTTATATAAACTTAATCAGTAGGTTCAATTTTCGTAATAAAAGTGTCGTGACAACTTTTCGTAAGAATGTGGTGACAACTTTTCGTAAGAATGTCGTGACAACTTTTCGTAAGAATTTTTTCCGTCTAGCCCCCTTTCACAACGCGCGATAAGGAACTTCGTTCCAAAAATGTGCCATTTGGCTACGGACTTCTATAAGGTTGCCTATGCCCCAGTTGAGCAGCTCCAAATTCGAACGGGACTGAAACCCGTTATGCGTTACCTCTGTTTTTTGTATAAGTCAGACAAACTAGCTGATAAACTAAACTAAAATCTTACTAATATTATAAATGTGAAAGTTTGTAAGTTTGGATGTTTGCGGTTCTTTCACGGCCAAACGGCTGAACCGATTTGGCTGAAAGTTGAAATGGTGATAGCTTATACCTAGGGATAGGACATAGGCAAATTTTTCAGAATTTTTTTATTTGTTTTATTTAGAATAATTTCAGAAAAATTTTAAATTCAAAGTCAGCAAATGTATGATGCTCTTTCACGGCATAGCGGCTTAACCGATTCTAGCAGGAAAATTTCCAAAGCTACTTTTTCGAACTCCACGCGGGCATAAGCTAGTGTAGTAATATGGGCAACTCACTGTGAGCTGTTAAATTTGCACTATATGCTATATTCAGTAGGTATTGTGTAGTAGATAGGCACTTATCTACCCTCTTAAGTGATTTCAAATAATCGTTCTCTAATGCTGTTACAGTTAGTAACGGTTTCGGAGTACGTGTCTGTCAGTTTCGCCGGAGATAAAAATACTTGCCGTGAGGTGGCGCAACCGATGCCGTTTCGCAGACTAAATATCACATGCGTCGTTTAGGACTCGTAACTTTTTCTCACCAATTTCGCTAACAATATTTATTCATTCGTAACTAACATTGTAATTATGTTGTGGTATATATCATTCGTTCCTAATATTTTAGGAAGCAACTACAGACAAGCCCATATGCGGTGTGCCGACCTTGGAGGACTTGGGCGTAACTTTGACCCAAATGGAAGACCAGGTTCCATGGGAATTGAAGCCGTTCCGCGCATACCAATACTACATGGACCAACTCGGAGAGTTCCCCAAACCAGACCCGCCGCCTGTCCAGACTTCAATCTAAATTAATTATACATAGTTACTACGGCCATTCTAACTTAACCATTTAGAATAATCCTGTTACAAGTGTAGAATACTTTTGGACTCTCCGAACTGTTCATCACATAACTTTTGGTTTGTGGGAGAGAGCACTCATTTTCAATGCGATGCCGCATGGTGTCTTTATTGTAGACAAGTTTTATCATATTGTTAAACATCACTTAGAAATTTTGGCTATATACTAAAGAAATACTAGCAATATACTTTACATAATAGAAAAGTTAAAATGGCCGTACTGTACCTGTTGTTACAAAAAAATATTGAATCAAATATAGGAGATTTGTAGATTTCTTTTCAATAAATTATTTTCCACATTTTCTTTCTATAATATATATCCATACACCCACATTCCGCCAGATATATTTTAGGTGCCAACGTGACAGATGGTGAGTCCATCGCCGTTACTCAAGCAGGACTATTACACGCTTACTATACGCTTTTGAATATTTGCAGTATATCAATTAATGATAACTTATTCAGTAGAAGGATTTAAAGAAACAAAAAAATATGATTATTATTTTATTATTACAACTTAAGGTGCAGGCCTGCCTCGTCCGAATCCTCCTCTCTGTAACAATAATATACAATCATGAACACTAGCACATGAAAATTGGCATTATGTCGAAAATAAATGCATATTTTTTAATTTATGTACTATGTATCAAACAGTATTTACATAGAAATCTACATAACATTTGTTTGTTTCTTCTATTGAAGTATTATATTTTCAATATCAGCAACATACATACTTGGTCATATAACTAGCACATTTGTAACAATGTTTATTTTTGCTGCTCTTAGTTTGTTACCGCTATGATCTATATGGGCAAACATAAGCATAATGAACTTACGAATTCGACATCAGCAGAGCCAGGTCCGACATCAGCCTTCTTGTCGTGTGTAGCGGCGGTGGGCGCGCGGCGGTATGCCGAGCGGTCCTCGGCAGAACGAGCCGGCGCATCGGGGCGACCTCCACCCACTGCACCACGGCGCACTGTCTCCGTGCGCACTGATCGCTTCAGCGTCGCTGGTACGATTTCGGGAGGCAGGTGAAGGAAGATCCTTAGGTACTCAATACCCTCGTTGGTCAGGTACCTGCAATACATCGGACAATATATTTGATGGATGCAACCAGCATCATCACTGGCATTTTTTCAAGATGTCCCTGATTCCCCTTCCAACACTTTCATTCACACTCGCCTTATACACATTTTTTGTCAATCGTTCTTCATTAATTCTCTCCAAAAGAAACCAACATCCACTTTTATAAAATAAATATAGAAAATACTGTGATAAACATATTGAAACTCCCAACTTAACACATAAAAATCATATTACAACAAAGTTACATGCTCAAAACTATATATTTAATTCCAGTCTATAGCTTTTATGTTATTTCTATATTAAAATGCATATGTTTTTTTTTTATTATTACACCTTATTTACTTAATACCTTTACCTTATTTAATACTTTTTCGTTAAATTACCTTTACTTTGAATTTTGTTTGATTAAGAGAAGGGAATCATGTATACTTTTTCGTTAAATTACCTTTACTTTGAATTTTGTTTGATTAAGAGAAGGGAATCATGTATTAGTAGGCTTACGGAAAGCCCACTCTTATTTCACCTGATTAAGAAGTACGTGTTACAAAATTGTATGTATATTACTTAATTATTGTTGTCCCTCTAATAAATGTTCACCCAATGTTAAATCACAAGATCCAAGAATCACGAATAACCAGACTAATAATACTATGTAACCATTCCGCATTAAATTTGAACGTGATACCAGTGACTGCAACAAACACTCACCAGTAGAAATGCCTCCATGCAAACTGTTCCTTAACATAACCTCTCGATTTCAGAGACTGCATAGCTTTGATTACTTGTAAGTTCGGAATCTTCTCAAGATCTGGATGCTTGGGCGCATGGTAGTCTTTCTTGGCTACCATAACACCCTCTTTGAAGAGGAATTCATAAATAGAGACACGGTTCTGTTTGGGCATCAACATCTTGACCCGCTGAAATAAGACATATACCGTATAGGTTAAACAATATAAATCTACAAACTTGTGGAAATATATAATGCACACTATTGTGAGTGTGAAAAAATACAATTATAACTGAGAATTTAGTTTCGAAAATCTCAGATTTCGTGAATAAAAATAGATTTTAATTTAGAATTGTACCTTTCGTCTATATTATGACAACTGAAAAGAAGTCAAAACGGATTGACACTTGACATTTATATTAAATTACCATTAAGAAAAACATTTAATCTAACTATTTTAAAGAAATATTAAAAGTCTAATTTGCCGTTTATTTTATTCATGGAATTTTAATTATCTTAGCTACGCTACTATCTAATCACGCATTTTATATAATTGTATGTATGTATAATTGCGAATGTTATCGATGTTGTGATCTTAAACATAATAATAATCGCATTCACGATCGCAGTAACATTCCTTAAAATCCCCAATAAAGCTAGTAAATCCCTTCTTACTTCTTAGTACTTACTTGCAATAATAATACTATTTGTAGACTGAGCTGTTGAGCAGATTGAGGTGAAGGCAGACAATTCGTGGGTGGTTTGACATCTGTGGTATCAGTAGGTAGGTAAACCTAATAATCTGTGATGTGACTGCTTGCTTGTGCCCATTCGTTTATGAATCTACAAGTAAAATGATATGAATTACAAGATTTTTCACTACAGTCAAGGAAGATTTGTTTGAGTTAAATATCTTGGATTCGTAGAAGACGATAAATAAGTTAAGGTGAATCAAAATGGATTTTCAAAATCGGCCTGGTGGTAAAACCGGCGGAGGTGGTGTGGCATCATGGTCGGAAAGCAACAGGGACCGTCGCGAGAGACTTCGGCAACTCGCTTTGGAAACAATAGACTTAAATAAAGATCCCTATTTTATGAAAAATCATTTAGGTTTGTATATTTTTTGTACCATATTTTGATAATGTTACTCTTTCAACTTCTTACATGAATTAATACTTTTTTTATAGGATCTTATGAATGTAAGCTATGCCTCACTCTCCATAACAATGAGGGTAGCTACTTGGCTCACACGCAGGGCAAAAAGCATCAGGCCAATTTGGCTAGGAGGGCCGCAAAGGAAGCTAAAGAGGCACCTCAGCAACTAGCTCCGGAGAAACCAAGAATTGAACCAAAAAAGTTTGTTAAAATAGGAAGGCCTGGTTACAGAGTCACCAAACAGAAAGACCCTGAAAATGGACAGCAAAGCTTGTTGTTTCAAGTTGACTATCCAGGTAAAATATAAATAAGCAGATAACCCTCAATCTATAAAATATAAAACCAATTACCATGTATTAGTCTTAGGTTTAAAATTGGCTCTACTATAATAATATATCCTCACGCCTTCCCAGAAGGGTCCCCGAATGGGTAGGCAGAGGTGCATATTACCCATACACACACTATCTGCCAGAGATACATTTTAGGTGCCAACGTGATAGACGGCGAGCCCATTGCTCTACTAATTTTGTTTTTTTTTTGTATTTATAAGTATAGGCACTCATGTTTTTCAAATCCAGAGGAAGATGTCCAGGACAGCTGGTCAATTTAAAGAACATTATCAGAGCCCAAAGAGATGTTTACTCTATGTTAAAAACTATAAGCTACTGACACTATAAGTGACCTCAATAGGATAAACTATCTATCAAATAAAATACCATTCATATTACATTTCATACATTGTCTTGCCTAATAGTACTAGTATTATATTTAGAGAACAAAATGAAGGTTGCCTTGAAGAGATTGCTCATGTGTATAAGTGATAAGTTAGATTTTTCAATATAGTAAAAGAAAATTATAAATATTCCTCTTGGCACTGATTTTTTCATTGCCTAGATCATAGTAATAACCTATGAATACTAAATGTTTCAAATATTTAAGTTAGGTATTTAAAAGTAACTTATCTGAAAGTATTCAAGCAAAACATATTTTACAGAAATTGCTGAAGGAGTGCAGCCAAGACATAGATTCATGTCAGCATATGAACAAAAGATAGAGCCACCAGACCGTAGGTGGCAATACCTCTTATTTGCAGCAGAACCCTATGAGACTATTGCTTTCAAAGTCCCCAGTAGAGAGGTGGAGAAGCATGATTCAAAATTTTGGACACACTGGAATAAGGACACAAAACAGTTCTTCCTGCAGTTTGCATTCAAGATGGAACCAATGCGTATGCTACCCCCACCACCGAAGATGTGGGACCATGGAATGCGCCTACCTCCTCCACCTGGGGCACCTATGATGGGGGTACCACCCCCACCGCCCTTGCTTCCTGTACCCCCACCACCACCATCTATGTAATAATAAATATATTTTTGACATATAGTTTTGCTCTATTACCTACCCATTAAAATATATATGTATGCACATAAGGTACTATTATAATATTACATTATCATAATGAATATTATATTATATAGAACATAACATACTGAAAGTACTGGCCCAGTATTATTTTAGCTGTGAGATAATATTACTGCTCATGGACCCATCATATAAATTTTAAACTAATAAAATAATACCACCAAAGCCGTGGTGGCCGAGTGATTCGAGCAGTTGCCTGCGACACAAAAGTCGCAAGTTCGAATCCCGAATGTACCAATGAGTTTTTCTGAACTTAAGTACAGTGATTAGTCACACCACGAGCTGAACGGTGAAGGAAAACATCGAGAGGAAACCTGCATACGTCTGAGAAGAAATTCAAAGGCGTCGTGCTGGAGTAACGGCGTCTGTCACGTTGGCACCTAATATACCTCTGGCGGAAAGTGGGTGTGTGGGTATTACCTATACACCTCTGCCTACCCCTTCGGGGACCCTTGTGGGAAGGTGTGCGGATATATTACATTATATTATTAAATAATAATTATTTTGGCCTTATCAAGTCAATACCAAAAATATATAAATTATGATTCGTATTTCGTAATCTCCAAATAAACGGGATGCATAGAATAAGGTTAGTCTATATTGGTGTAAATGATGATACAGATCAGAGGGATTTATGTTTAAAATTGTATTAGATGCTATTTACATCGCACTTCGACATTATTTTGTAATATTATTTGTTATTAGGTAATGGGCAAAATACGCAATCACAAAATAACTCGTATATTACAGTTTTAAATGTAAATATCGTTTGTGCCTTATGCTTTATGCCTTACGCTATTAAATGTCAGACAATTTAATTTAGAAGTACCTATATATAAAAATAAACGAATTTATCTTCGAACGTTAATAATATCTATAAAAACACATTGAAATAACCTTGAGTGGAACGGAACGCCTTTTTAACGGTTATATGTTTTTTCAAAGGAAGGGAAAATAAGTTTATTGTTATACCATTCATTCGAAGTACTTTTTCGCGCGTTAATCTGACTGCACATTGAAAAGTTGAAGGGAACGAAACTGTGTCGCTGAGCTTACTTAAGCTTAACTTATCACCTATTAACTATATACTTGCCCAGGGAAATAGCAAATCATGTTTTCCAAAGCTAAGCGTTTTGAACCACTCGGTAAGCTTTCATATATTTAATTTTTCGTTGTTTTATGGCAAATGTTGCATGTGGTTTTGTTTTTAATTTTATCATTGCTCTGGCATAATCTGCAACATTGTTGTGGTCACTTGTATTTATATAATAATAATATGAACCTACCTCTGATATTCTGACTAGAAAAGTCTTGGATTGGTTTCATCCATGCTTGTCTGATCCATATATGTACTTGTTTTCGGAGTTTATTAAGATTTTTGACAAAATTTGCTAAATTCCACACTAAATATGATACCAAATGCTTACAACCCAAACATATCCCTTCCATAAGTAGACTTCTCTAATGATCCATTTCTATAACTGCTTTGACACAAGGGTCTTAGGAGTATTTATGTTATAAATTTTTATTTCCATATATATATTTTAGCTCTTGCCAAGAACCAAAGTAATGTACCAAAGAAATATGAAAATGAGAAGAGAAAAGGTAATAATGTGCCCTTATCAGCTACAAAGCCCAAGGCTTGCTTTTCAACAACTGCATCCAAAGCCAGTGCAGATATGCAGTCGCAGTGCAGCTCTATACCCAGTGTTAAATCATTTGTTACAGTAAGTTTTTTTCTGTATGTTCAAATAATCTTAGGAAGCAGTTAATTTTATCCCCATTAATGGTTTTAATTAAGATTTTGATGGATAAAACTCTTGGTATTGTTTTCAGCCAAAGCCCATAAAAACCTCAGTTTCCACCAGAATTCACAGCTGTATCAAGAAACCATCATCTTGTGTAAAGATCAAGAATGAAACCAATGTCAATGATGAAATAATCAAGGCACAAGAAGTAGAAATAAGGTAAAAATTTAAATACTTTTCAAATATTATGCATAAGCAATATACATAAATTGAACATAAAAATATTCACACCTTTCAGGGAACCCAAGGTCCCTGAAGGGCTAGCAGTGGTGTGACCCACACCTACATTAATCCAGAGATTATACAAATTCACC
Source organism: Drepana falcataria (assembly GCA_945859725.1). Lineage (NCBI taxonomy): Eukaryota > Metazoa > Arthropoda > Insecta > Lepidoptera > Drepanidae > Drepana > Drepana falcataria. Next base: position 4,864,754 of record OX243926.1, read on the forward strand.
TATTAGATTCTTCTCAATTGTATTCAGGTTTCCTCTGGCAACAAGAGCTCTTTTACATAATATTTTAAAATCTTATAAATAAATCTTATTTTAAATTCCAGAAATAAAGATCACACAATCTCAGAATATAATAAACGAATTGAGGAACTCAGGAATCAAATATCAAGTCTCCAAAAATTTACAATTAATACAAACAGCACTAATGAAGATATAATTAAACAACTGTCTCAAATCACATTATCCGATAGCAACAGTCAAATACCAAACACACAAACCCAGGGAGTTAGTCACTCCACTGATCCCGCTGACACTGTCTCACTGTTAAAGACCAAAATATCCAAACTAGAAAACCAATGCAAAAAGCTGGAACAAGAACTATGCAGCAAACAAGTAGACCTCTCAGACCTTGAGGAAGTGATCACTATTCGAGACAGTTTATGCAAAGATCTTCAAGACAAATTAACTCAAGTAGAAACACGCCTAGAGGAAACTCGCCAAAGACTTGAGATGGTTCAAGGGCATCATGCCCTGGCTCTAGACGCTAATGAGAGTATTCGGCGAGAGTACAAAATAGAACTTGAAACACTTAAGACTAAATTAGAAGAAGAAAAACAAACAATCATTGCAAAGAGCAAAGTTGATCAAGAAAACGTTAAAGCAAAGTACAATAAATCAATTGAATCTATTAAAAACGAGATAATGAAAGAAAAGGATGAAGAATTGAATGAATTGCAACATCAATTGGATATCAAAGATCAAGAAATGAAAGCTAAATTGGAGCAAATTGATGAAGCTACTAGAGAAAAACTTAAGTTGTGTGAAATACAGTTTGAGGAGCGCAGTAGGAATATGCAGGAGCACTGCTCACAACAACAAACGCATATTTTGTACCTAGAAAAAGAGATGAAAGAATTGCAATATGCATTGACTGTGACTGAAGAACAAAACAATTCTCTCCACAGAGAAATAAAAGATCTACAAAATGAGAAGAAACTACTACAGATTGAAAAAGAAAACCTGCTTAAGGAATCACATGCCTTGAAAGAAGACTTTAAAAAGAAAGCTATTGACTTTGAGAATGCCATTAACAGACTGACTGTGGATGTAGACAAAGCATATAAAGAAAAGAATAAATTTGAAATGTCATTATCAGTGACAAGGGATATTGTTCAGGTTCTAACTATGCGATTGAGGGACTCTGATAATGAACTAGAGCATTTGGAGGGGAAAATACAAACACTGACCAATGCAAAGGAAGTTCTTGAGAAAGAACTATCCACCTTTAAGAACAGTTTGAATAATACAACTATAGAATGCAATGAGTATAAAGAAGCTCTTGTGAACATTCTTAAATCGAAAGCAGCTCTCGCTAAGGAACACACTCGTATTATGGAGCACAATGTGACATTAATAGAGAGTTTGCAAAATGTCGAGAAAGAAGCTTATCGTGAACTCGGTTCTATTCAAAATGATCTCATTGAAGATGTTGAGATGTTGAAAAAGGAATCTAACACTCAAATTAAAATGCTTCGTGACGAGGTGAGCCTAAGTATAAATAGTATACAATTTTTTTATATCAACAATCAAAAGTATTTACTGTCACTGTCGTATATTAATAACTTCTTCCTCCAGGTTGAAAAGAAACGTGTGTTATGCGAGATGGCGAAAGAGCATGCTGGACAAGCAACTGTCGCTGCTGAGCAGTCCCGTATGCTTCTCGCTCAAGCGGATGCTGAAATATCCCGCCTCGAAGCCCAAAATGTTGCATTCCAACAACAGGTAAACAACATTATGTCAATAGCAACTTGTGGTAATTCTACACAAATTGAACTAGTTCTAAACTAAGCAAAGCTTGTACAATGGGAACTATGCAATATACATACTTGTATAGATTATAATTTATATGTAGGATATCCAAATCAGACTTCAAAATATTTGTGTTCATCACAAACAACCACCCTCACTGGGAATCGAACCCAGGAGCTCGATGTGCAGTAATGTTGTACTTATTAATTAATTTCTAATATCTCTCACACAGATACAAGATCAGCAGTCTCTCGTTGTGGAGATATCGTTATTGCGTCAAGAAAATGAGGAGTTAACCTTGACGGTCGCGAAGCAGTCCTCAATTATTGACAAAATGAAGAAAGAAATGGAACAAACTCAGCTTAAACCTAAATCGCCGTCAGTTATTAGGAAATCTCACAAAATTGGCAAAGAGAATATGCCGAATGTTATATCTCCATTACGTGAACGTAATCATTAATCTATGCGACTTTATATCGCGTTTTACGTGAACAAATTATGTTTCTGTATAGACAAAGATATATTCTGATCGTGACCTAGTATTGCTCTTTTTTTAGACAATTAAATTATTCTCGTTAAAATATCATTATCTTTAAGCATTTTAATTTATTATCATTGTTTCGTCTCGTTGTTTATTTATTGCATTTCTATAAATTCTATTTCTGTCTTTAAACCTTTATCAACCTTATTTGTACGTGTTGTACTGTTAGTATTATATATCGTGTGCCTAAATAAAAATCTAAAAATAATTATACTTTCTTTTAGTGTGAAATTCGCAATTTTTTTATACATAGTGATCTGTTTTTGCTGTTTCCACCCGCGGTGGTATCAAACTATTTGTTGATTTGTCGCGTCGTCTGAAAACTCGGAATACGAGATTAAAGACGTATGTATATTATGTATCTAAGATATCGCCACTTTGGTTATTGTCACGTTGGTTAGGAAAATATATTCTTCGACAAGTTGGTTTGAGTCTACCACAACCATGTTTGTTATTTCTAAGGGAAGTAAACTGAACCAATTTCCTAGTGTCTGCCTTACATGTGATACTTAGAATTAAATACTATTGAGCAGCTCTTCGACAAATTAGTTACTTAACTTCAAACTGGAATTGATTCCTTTATTCATAAATACAATGAAACTTGTCCCCGTGTGATGGATGGAGTTTCAATCTTAGCATATGCTGCGGCTGGTGCCTTTGATCTCGCAATTGCCGTTAAACTTGATAGTTCCCGGATCCAAGCCACGAGACACCCAAAAAGGTGGAATAAAAAAAAGACATCAGTCTTACACCAATTTATTATAATCAATGTACAAAATTACATAAAATGGCTTACTAATACTACAGCCGGTGCATTCAACTTAATTCACGCGACGCTATTTGGCAACAAATTGTACTGTATACGACTAATAATCTCATTACCTACGGTTGTTAATTGAGTAACACAGGTACATGGCTCTTTGGATACTATCGAAATCACACTTGAGACTGCACAAATATGAAAAACATTAAAACACATGGAGCCGATCCCAAATATGTAGTATGAGAAAGGAGAACAATGACAATACTTTTGTAGCTTCCTCAATCACACTATCCGTAAAAAAGGCAAAGAGAAGCAATTAAAACAACTGAGATCGCTAACATGACCGCCACAAAGTTAAAACGTGCAAGTGACATACGAGTTTAACACATAGATGTAGTAGTGGAGTAGGTACTTATGCAATAATATTTTAACTCCATGAAACTAATACTAATGCTGGTATCAAAAGTATAAAACACTAAGTAATGAAATGATTGATACATTTAGTACACAATCTAATCCAGGTAAGACCCAGCCTACCAGGTATTAAGGAAGTACAACTTAATCAGTCTTAATAAAATAGTATGCTTAAAAATGTAAAGATTCAAATGGCCAATACAAAATTACAAAAAAATATCAAGTAATAAATACTTTGTACTTTAAAAATTCCAATTCATAATCATAATTAATAAATTACAGTCTTATTTACCATCAGATCGAAGTAAACTAATAATTACTATAAAACACGTGCACATAAAACACATTGAGTATCAATCAGTTCTAACATCTAAAGTTACACAGTACTGGGGCAAGTTAAATATTAAGCCTATGTTATATTTAACAGACAAAGCTGAGTGTTCACTCAAAGCGATCACATATATTAGGTAAAAGGTGGAAGTGCAAATTAATCGACGTGAGCATAGCGCGGCACGATATCCTCACGGATGAGCAGGTCGCAGACCGGCAGGCCGGGCAGAGGCAGCAGGTCCTGCCCCACTGCCAGTAGTCCAGAGTCAGGCCCCGCTACTGTGCCATGCCATACATAATAGTAAAACAGTTGCTGCATGGCGGCCATAAAGCGACGTTGCTCGGGCATCTCCGAATCGAAAGTTCCCAGGATCGCCTCCAGGTCGGAGTCTCCATCAGCGATAGGCTCGCGAGTAGCACCGGCGGTCGCCCGCGCCACGTACAACGGCGCACCCAAACGTAGCCGCGCCAAACTCACAAGCGGACACAATGTGCGGATACTGGATATCAACTCCACTAAGCCCTCGTAAGTTTTATTGAAATGCTCAAATACCGCAGAGGTCAAATTCTTTTGCCCAATCACACTTTCGTTGACTAACTTTTCGATTAATTCAGCAGTCCAGTTCAAATGCTTCATCTTTAGAAGATCGGTGTGACTAGAGTGTTGTGTTGTCCCAAACACCATTGGCTTGAAAACTTTATCTTTGCCAGACTTTTTGGCCTCTCTTTGGGTATCCCAACTTTCGTATGCATGTTGACGTAGCAAGTTACCGTCGAGTACTAACCAAGACCGTTTAATCTCATCTATCATAGGTAAGTTACGAATGTTGTTATCCCCGACCCAAATATCGGGTGTATGGGAGAGAATCTCAGTCGTCGACATGCGTCGCAAGCAATCAACATCGCTACACTTGCTGATTTGTTTGAAAGGCTCATTATCTTTCATAGAGTTGTCTAAAGCATCACCTGGAAATATCACTGAGGGAGACGACAACCAAACCCGGGAATAAAGCTTCTGAGCCTGGTTCACGGTAGTCAGAGCTGCTGTCAATGTTGCTCCGGCTTTGTGGCCAAGTAAAGTCACCGACTCTGGATCACCCCCAAAATTTTTTATATTTGTGTTGATCCATTGCAATGCTACCAATAAATCACTTAGGGCATAGTTTCCAGAGGTCGGTGGATATCTAGAGTTTGAGAGTATATCAAGAGCCAGAAAACCGAAAGGACCTAATCTGAAATTAGGCCGTACGAACACGACCTCCTTAGTGCGAGCATACATGGCAGAAGGTTGTGCCGGACTTATACCTCCTGAGAGCGTATTAGCTCCAATGAGGACTACTACTGGCAGTGGGGAGTCGTATCTTACGTGGGGTGTGACAATATCCAGAGTAAGGCAGTCTTCTTCACCAATTATTGTGCCATTTTCCAAGAATTGCGTACATTGGTTCCCAGGCTCAGTAGCATCCTTGGTTCCATTCCAACACAGGGATATGTCATTTAAAGGTTGGGCATATGTGAATCTCTTTTCACCTATTGGTGGTACCGCATAGGGGATGCTAAAGAAGTTATACACACCCTCATTGTACACTCTGGAAAAGACATATTTTCAATTATAAACTGTACTGTACTGTAAAGTTATAGAGCTTAAAACAAATAAGTGAATTAGTTTACACTAAATATACCCAATAGCAATTTAAAATCATTGTGAATCTTTCTATGTATTACTATGATTGTATGGACGAGAGCTCTTTTATAGAACGCAAAGGTGGGAAACAAGTATGCTGCCTACATGATTGTGAGCGGTTATCAGCACCTACCTTAAACACATACCACCTGAAGTTACCTGAATAAAATTGAATTGACAATAACTACCCTTTCATCATGAATAATAATTAGAATGAAGAAAAGACATGGGTCAAGTGCAAAACTTACCCTCGGACAGGTCCACAGCCAGTTGGTACCGGCATATAGCGGCCGAGGAGCAGAGGACGTTGCACTGGAGGCCCAGCCCGAGCACCCACCACAACACCCACAATAACTACCAGCAAAACTAGTATGACTATACAACACACTACTATATCATCTGTAACAACAATATTAATCATTAAACATACTTAGGTATTTAATTAGGAGAGGAATAATAAGAATGGATCTGACACCTGAAACAAGGTTTGCTAAACATTAATTAGTACTGCAAGAGTTTTCACACCTCAAGATTTACCATTGTAAGAAAGAAATTCAAAGAAGTAACTAGAGTTGGCATAATTGATAGCGGATAGTGAGTCTATGCCATATTTCTATGCTATCTGTTGTTCTACTACACACGTGCCTACCCCTTCAAAGAGACTTGTAGGACTAAATATGTATATGTATAAAAATAATAGTAAGTACACATTACCAATAATGAATTTCTTTTGACGAATCCTCTCTTTCAGTGGTAGTTTTGTAGCCACTTTACCATCTTCAACATCCTATAAAATTAATATAATAATTTATAACACCAACATATTATAGATTACAACATATTACAGTAACAACACACATTGTTATCCATCCTACTAATAATAAAAAATCTGTAAGTTTCTTTCATGCAAAACCTACTAGACTGAATTGATTCAAATTTGGTATCCAGCTAATAAATCAATCTCTGTAAGGTCAAATAAGCATAAAACTCACAATTGGATCCAGCTTAATGTTTTCCATTCCATCATTTGGTGTGTCAAGTTTTTCATCAAGTGTTTCCATTGAAGCTAGAGTTGCTTCTGCATTATTAGTGGAAGTTTTTTGGAATATCTTGGGGTATTTGATGTTGAAAATGCCCTTTTTATGACTGACACCACTATCATCTGCAATCAATATTTGTTTTAAATAATATTCTTATATATTTTCAGGATAGCCAACATGTAAAAGAAAATGTTACTCAAATATACAATACAAATCAAGACCAGACAAGAAGACAAAATCAGTTTGAGGGGGCTGAGGAAGATCACTTTCTAACAACCTGGATCAAATTGATTGGACACTTGGATGGGAATGTGAATGGTACACAAAACCACCAAGAAAGTATGGAGAGACTGATGAATGTGTATGAGGCGAAAAGAGACTGTAAGTCTAGAAAGAACAGGTGCTCTACTCTCTCTGTCTACCCTTGAGTGACTCATCATGTTGATATTTATGTATATATAACTGTTATGATAAGGCTATAATATAATGCTAAAGCCTCACACATATCACATCACAACCCTAACAGGGCAAGCAGGTAGAACAGTGTCATACCATTTACTTACCATTCCTCCACTGCATAAACTTTCAGTAAGCTCTATTATTTGATCATTTTAAGGGTAGTGATCTATCTGGTTACACATCTCTACATAGATTCAGATCTTCATAATGTGTTATGATAACAGTGATGCCAATTAATATAAAACTGAATTGAGATTAATAAAATGTTTTATACCTGTTCCATCTTGAGGGTGGTGTAGAAATTTGGTAAGCGGGCAACTATGCAGGAATTGGAAGCGACTAGCTTTGGGCTTCAAGGTTTCATCAATCTTTAATGTTTCACTTTCCTTCTCTATAACACCATCTTCATCCTTCATGAATGAAAAACATTTATTGTATTAAATTTACTGGTTAATTTTGATTTGTTATAAAGTATATGTAGGTCTGTGCAACAATAACTTTATATTTCCAAGAAGTCCAAGATGTGTCCAAGGGTTTAAGAAACTATATTTATGGAAATATATCACATACAAGATATGATCAATGAAAATACTAATACCTTTGGTTTTTCAGCATTTCGGGTAAAAAACCCAGGCATTTTTATGGCGCCTATCGGGATGAATTTGGGCTTTACTTCCCGACCCTGTTCTGTCACATCACCGGACAGCGCCGCTTTTACCGGGCCTTCTGCATCGTCCTTAAAGACTTCTTCTATGCCTTCGTCTTTTAACATTATTTCCTTCTCTTCGGCCTCTATTTGTTTCTTGTCCATCGTCTTGCCTTCATCTTCGTATTCAGTTTTCATTATCTCCGTTCCACTCATGGCTATGACAGTAAAACTGATTCTAAAAATTTTAATAAAAATTACAACAAAGAAATAGCTAAAACTGGCGTATCGCGCTAATATTGTAGGCGCACTGAAACCAAAAACAGTTATGAATACATTTTGTAAGATCAAACATCAGTTATTTATCAATTTTCTTACAACTCAACCCATGGGATGTGTAGCTAACCCTCACTTACCCTATCTATAGTAATATTTTTATTCTTAAGGGTAGCTTCGCTCCTACTCAAATCAGGCAGCAATCAATACAGGACGTTATATGTTCCTATTCATACCACTCACCGATTCAATATATTCAAAACATCAATTACTTTTTCGTGTATTAATATTTAAATCAGCGTTGCACAAATTGAATGCAATTTAACGACATTTATTTCGTTGTACATGCGGCTCCCCACCTCACTTCATCTTACTCAAGCAAACAAAACAAAGATGCCGGCTGCAGTCAGTACAGCCAACATTAGAGTTTTTTCATTTTGTTTATGGTATAATCGCAGAACTGGAAACTATAGTTCGCGTGGGACTAGTTAGCAGCGGTCTAAATAAACCTACCTATATAGTATGGAGGGTAGAAGTAAGGAATACCATCTTAGGGGATTAGGTGAAAATATGTCGACTTATAAAGAGCAAATTATTGTTCGAACACTCACCGAAATAGCGCTAGAGTAATTTTGTTCCATACTCATGCTTGTCTATATATCATAATAATTTTAAAAAATGCGCTGTAAGAAAACTGATCTTTTTCTTTCGTTTTTTATTTAGTATCCTACTCTAATAAGCTGGGACGCTTAAAATAGTTCCAGTTGCTACTATAGCGCCACCTTAATTTGCTCCCTTTCAACGGACACTTTTTAATACACTGAGATGGTACTCAGTTCAATAGTAGTCATTGTTTTTTTTTTTTTTTATACCACTTGGTTGGCAAACAAGCATGCGGTCCGCCTGATGGTAAGCGGTTACCGCCGCCTATGGACGCTTGCAACACCAGGGGTATCACTCGCGCGTTGCCGACCCTGCAGGAATCTTTTCACACCCTTCTTGAAGAACTCCACGCTGTACTCTCCAGGAAAAACCTCAACGGGGAGCTCATTCCACAGCCTGAGCGTTCGCGGAAGGAAACTCCTTTGGAACCGCGCAGTGCGAGACCTTTGTGGTTCCAAGGTATGGGGATGAATTCCCCGTCGATGGCGAGAGGTGCGGTGGTAGAAGGTGGAAGTGGGCATCATGTCGAACAATTCTGCAGAACACTCCCCATTATACAAGCGGTAGAAGACACACACAGGGAGGCAAAGTCTCTCCTCAAAGCCGCCTGTGAGCATGGGATCATCGACTATTCTAGCGGCGCGTTTCTGAACCGCGTCAAAAGGCCCAAGCTGGTATCCAGGGGCTCCAGCCCACAGGTGGCAGCAGTACTCCATATGTGGCCGAACTTGCGACTTATAAAGTTGCAGCCTTTGTTGCGGTGTGAAGTACTGCTTAGCTCTGTTGAGCACACCGAGCTTCCTCGACGCCAGCTTAGCCTTGTCCTCTAAATGACCACGGAACTGAACGTCGCTAGAAATATCGACCCCAAGGATCCTAATGCTTTCCGAGATGTTCAGGGGAGTGTTCTGGAATTGTGGAGCCACAGCGAATGGAGTTTTTTTAGCGGTGAACGCGCATACTTGTGTCTTAGTGGGGTTGAAGTGGACTAGGTTTAGTCGACCCCAATCGGAGACACTGCGAAGTGTACTCTCGATTTCAGACACAAGTCGTTCGCGACTTTCCTCCACAGTGGAACGAGGGAGATAAGCACGGCCCGTGTAATTAATATGCAGGAGAAACAGAGTCGGGGACAACACAGAGCCTTGCGGGACGCCAGCATTAATGTCCATGCTTTCGGAGCAGCTACCGTCAACGACGGCTCTTATGCGTCTGCTGGACAGAAAGCTGGCGACCCATTTGCATAATCCCTCTGGCAGTCCGTAGGATGGAAGCTTCGATAGAAGACCGCGATGCCAGACCCGATCGAACGCTTTCGCCACATCCAAGCTAACAGCTAATGCCTCACCTTGACTCTCAATGGCGAGTGACCAACGGTGCGTGAGATATACTAGAAGGTCACCCGTTGAGCGACTGTGGCGAAAGCCATACTGTTGGTCACTCAACAAACCGTGACCCTCTAGATATCGCAGGAGTTGCGTGTTAATCACTCGCTCCATAATTTTGGAGAGGAGGGAGGTGATGGCGATCGGCCTGTAATTCGATGGGTCTGATCTATCACCCTTTTTGGGCACTGGGTGCTCTTTACTTCTACCCTTCATACCAGGTAGGTATGCGATTGGTGAGACAGAGGGGAGAAGGGCGATTGCTGTGATCACTCAGTATGGAATATATGTGTTCTGTGGTATGGCCACAAGGATTTCAATAGCCAGATGAGCCCGTCGATAAAGAGATAGACTAAGTAAAAAATGTCGATTAATTAAAAAAAAATTACATACGTACATACATATCATCAAAAAATGTATTCATGGGATTAAGGCATAGTAAAAAGAAGAGAAGTAGGTTATCTTCATACAAACGCACCGCGCGCGGCTTGTATGTGTGCGCTATTGTATCTATGTGTCGACGCACGCACACTTTAACAAAATCTCGACCCGTTTCTCAGTGCGCCAATCGGGGCTAACACTGCACAAGGTTCGCGCGCGCGTCACGGCTTTTCGGCACCGCTAAATGATTTATTCATCAATATCATCATCAAAATGTCTGATAATCGCAGAAGAACGTATTGCTGTGTGTTTGGGTGTCTTAATAATTCATCGTATCCAGACCTGTCTTTGTTCAGATTACCTATTGAACAGGAAAGGTAAGTTAGTCACTCTAATATAATTTTACTTGATGATGAGATACCTACATACTTACATATTTTTTGTTTGTATTAGTTTTCTATCACACAGGAAGTAGGTAGGTAGGCCTAATTTCCTACTAGAATTTATTAGGTACTTTTGATCTGGCAATTGGTTTGCCGCTATTTCTTTGTTTACGTTTAGTTATGCCGATTTCTCAGTATTGTAGGTATAGTAACTAAGTACCTACCTACTTACAGAAAATCGTAATTCAAAATAAGTATGTACGAATACCTAATTGACTAATAGTAAATAAATAACATATAAAACAAAGTTCGAATCATAACAACAAATTCGATTATAGTCTAAGAGACAGTCGTTAGTTCTTAATGTTGTTTTTATTTCTTTTAATGATAATATTTCATTCACTTTATTCATTTTTATTATAGATACCTAATTGCCGCTGTTCATGCATGCCATTGCCGTTGCTAGCGAAGCGCGAACAGCCGCGCCTAATATTTAGCTAAAAGTGACAACCCTAAGACAGTAGGCAATTATATCGCGAATTGGGCCGGAGATAGCCTACTCCCTCTTCTTTATACTATGATTAAGGTTTTTCAAAAAAAAGCCGACGCTGATATTATGGTACCTTTGGTACCTATATAAAACTGAATCCATTTCAGAAATTCCAGAATCAAGTTAGGTGATTTATCTGAATAATTTCATGCAATTCGTTTTACGTTTATTTAAAATGACTACATTTTTACAATAAGACATCTGACGAGTCATCTGACGGCATGATACATATATGACATGTTAATAGAAAAGTGATTATGAGAGAATAATGAAATCTAGAAATTTTACTATGTAATAAAGAGACATTAAAAGAAACATTTTAACATTATCAGCTATATTTTATTAATAATAACACTTGAGTAAACATAGTTTGAGAATTTTAATGCTTTTCCAAAGCCTTAACCAGCAAATCATTGATGTGCGTTATTAAATTCCTGGGATCCATTATTAGGCCTGCCGTGACCATTGCATTCGAGAATAGTTGCTGCGCGACCATGCTCGCTAGTTCCTTGTCTGTGGATACTAGTTTGTGAAGCTTCTTTATGATGGGATGTCTGGAAAAAAAAACAACGTTATTATCTTTCTGTTGCAAAAATAACGGTCAGGTGCCAGCATCAACACCTGCCCGCCCTTACAGTCATCACAACTTAATTAGCTATAACAATTTGAAATTATGCGCATATGTATGTACGCACACCCACTAATAGAGTTTTAAGAAGTCATAATTATCTGAAATAATTTGGTATTAACCAGTAAGTACCTACATTTCTTTTTTGCTAATTATACATGAAAAATATACGCATGTATTTATACAGAAAAAAAATGGTTAACAATAAATAAATAGAAAACATCGCGAAGGAACTGCATCAGAGCACAAATGTATTAAGGTCAAAGACAGGTGTACAGTGTTAATAAATAAAGGCTTTTAAAGTTTTTAAATAAATTAATTTCACTTAACTAAATAAAATACTTTACTTTATTAATAATTTAATTAGTCACACCACGAGCTGTGTGTGTGTGGTGAATGAAAACATCGAGATCGAGAGGAAACCTGCATACGTCTGAGAAGGAATTCAAAGGCGTATGTATAGTCGTTCTAGAGTAAGGGCGATGGACTCGCCATCTGTCACGTTGGGACCTAAAATATATCTCTTGCGAAAAGTGGGTGTGTGGGCATTACCTATACACCTCTACACCTACCCCTTCGGGAACCCTTATGGGGAGGCGTGAAGATATATTATTATTATTATACAATTTAAATAATTAATTTGTTACTTACTTCGCATTAATTTCCAGTTGAGGCCTTAGTAGTGCAAACCTGTTCTCTTCGCTCAGATTCTGAGCTTGAGTGCGTATAAAATGACGAGCCGCTGCCATTTCGGGAACAACGACCACGCAGGGGTGAGAGTCCAGTTTCTGCGTCGTTCGTACTTCGTGAACTTTCCCGGTTAAATTTGACTTTAAGAATGTTATCAGTTCTTCTAGTTGAGTTTGTTGCAAGCCATCGCTTCCTACAGAAAACAGTGGTTAAATTTAAATGTATTGTAGGTAATCCATTTATTACTACTTCATAAGATTTTTTTTGTTTTTTTTTATACCACAAGGGTGGCAAACAAGCATGCGGTCCGCCTGATGGTAAGCGGTTACCGCCGCCTATGGACGCTTGCAACACCAGGGGTATCACTCGCGCGTTGCCGACCCTGCAGGAATCTTTTCACACCCTTCTTGAAGAACTCCATGCTGTACTCTCCGGGGAAAACCTCAACGGGGAGCACATTCCACAGCCTGAGCGTTCGCGGAAGAAAACTCCTTTGGGAGCGCACAGTGCGAGACCTTTGTGGTTCCAAGGTATGGGGATGAATTCCCCGTCGATGGCGAGAGGTGCGGTGGTAGAAGGTGGAAGTGGGCATCATGTCGAACTATACTTATTACTTATTAATTATATATTTACTTATTATTCTTGCAAGATTTGTGAGGCGACAGATACTCTTTGCGTTGGAAGCGTCCAATGGGGACGGTAGCCACTTACCATCAGGCCGGCCGCATGCTTATTTGACATCTTAGTGTTAGAAAATAAAAAAAATCATAAGAGAAGAGAGAAAAATCATAAGCCAAGAGCGAATAGATACCACAAAATACATATAGTCAATTACCAATAATAGTGTCGGCCTTGTCGCTGGGATCTGTCTGCATGTCATTCTCTACAGAAACCAACGCTCTTCCACCAAACTGTTTCAATTCCAACAACACCAGTTCATCATACATTTCATAGCAGAACAATACTTCCAAATCCCGTTTCTTTAGAGATTCATAGTATGGTGAAGTTTCTGCTAATTCTCGACTGAAGGAAAAATAAACACGTAAAATAAAAAGCTGCTGTACTCTACATTCAGTGGCATATTTACCACTAGTAGGATTTTCAAGTGTTGTGGGAGTGTGGGGTCTTCTATGAGCGCTAACTTTATACCTACAAGAAGCACTCAATAACGATTAATATTCCAAATCCCGTTTCTTTAGAGATTCATAGTATGGTGAAGTTTCTGCTAATTCTCGACTGAAGGAAAAATAAACACGTAAAATAAAAAGCTGCTGTACTATACATTCAGTGGCATATTTACCACTAGTAGGATTTTCAAGTGTTGTGGGAGTGTGGGGTCTTCTATGAGCGCTTACTTTATACCTACAAGAAGCACTCAATAACGATTAATCTTACTAATATCTTATCTTACTTCTTACTAATATTATAAATGTGATAGTTTGTAAGTTTGGATGTTTGCGGTTCTTTCACGGCCAAACGGCTGAACCGATTTGGCTGAAAGTTGAAATGGTGTTAGCTTATACCTAGGACATAGGCTCCTTTATTTTTTTTTTAATCTTGCAATATTTAATTTTCTTATATTATAATGTATGATGCTCTTTCACGGCATAGCGGCTGAACCGATTCTAGCAGGAAAATTTCCAAAGCAACTTTTTCGAACTCCACGCGGGCGAAGCCGCGGGCATAATCTAGTTTTTTTTTAAATTTTCGAGACGAGTTATTTTTAAATTTTCCGAGACGTGGCTCTACAGTGTTGGAGAACATCGAGAGAAAACCTACATACGTTTGAAAAACAAAATCGTATAAATAGTTGTGATTGAGAAACGGCGATGAACTCGCCGTCTGTCACGTTGGCACTTAAAATATATCTACGGTGAAAAGTGGGTGTATGGATGTGTGAATGGATACCTACACACCTTTGAATTTTCCATAAGTTTATATATATGTTTTTTTTGTATTCTCTCTCGTAGCGTGTTCCGGGAACTTTTGCTACTTACACGGGCAAAGGCGAGACCTAGGCCTCATCCCCAAACAAATAAATATATCTTAAATTTCCTCGCCCTAAAATCTGTCGCCCGAGACTCCAGGCTACTCGGCCCATTGGCCAAACTGCAACTGACTACACTAAAGTACTGAACAATGCTCACTTACCTAGGCGCAGCTAAATAGTAAACCGTTTTTTGGTCATCTTTTTGGCGCGCGCTGTAGTCAGCTAGAGACGTGCGTTGTCCACTTTCAAGTTTAGACGATTCGAAGCGGAGTAGTTTGGCAATTTCCTCCTGTTATGAAAGAAGATTTAAGCTGTTTCCGTCATGTCCCACAAGGGTCACCGGGAGTAGGGAGCAGGGAAAGGTATAACAATAGCCCGGAGGTGTAATTTAATGCCAAAAAATTTTTGGCGCTTTGGCTGTACAAAAAATCTCAATCAAGAATCTTAAAAACTTAAGGTATATTACTATTGGCACATTATGAATCGTCAGGACAACTCGAAACCAGAGAACACGCACTTCTAGACTCTTCAGTCTAGAGAAAACTGGCGCTGTACATTCTTTGCCATCCCCGCATTGGACTCGGAGTTATATGTATCCATGTCTAATGCTTTACGTCATTAGAATTTTTTTTAGGTGTATCCACAATAACTTTCCCCAGGGTATATTGCTTCAACTAGTAGGGGCGGGTAGATTTAGAGTAGCTCTAGCCCCTCATCACTATATGAATAAATAATAATATATCACATTAATGGTCAATAAAGAGAACAGAGAAGTAAATACATTACCCTCTCCATAGGGTTCTGACTGGTAACTATGCCCTCTTTAAAAAATAATGAATAATCCTTGTAAAAGGCTTCATATGATACTGGATCTTTTTGTGCCATGTCAATCATGTATTTAAGGAAACGGTTAGTCAGCACTGTTCGCAGTTTTCTGAAACAAATAAATGTCTCTCATATCAGAAAATATACAATCCTACAGTAATCCATGCAAATTGTACTTTACATATTGTACTTACACAATAAGAGCACTGTTTTGCAAAAGCTCTCGACTCAAATTAAGGGGAATGTCCTCCGAGTCCACCACACCTGGAGAAGTTACAAAGGTTCGTAAAGGTTGTTCATAAGAACAATATGACTACTTAAATACATGAAATTGCTAATAAACTAAAATTTTACCTTTTACAAATCTCAGCCATTTTGGTAATATATTATCTGCCTTGCTCTTGATAAGAATCTTTCTCGAGTAAAGGGAAACACCAACATCAGAGTCCCGGGACAGTTCAAACAAGCCAGGCTTCCCTTCTGGTACGTACAAAATCGATCTGATGCTTAAAGGAGCATCCGTTTTGTAGTGCAGTGTGAACCTTGGCTTGTCATAAGAGTTGCTGATAAACCTGTAGAATTCTATGTGCTGTTCCTGTGTCACTTCTTTAGGCTCCATAAGCCAAAGAGGCTATAAATTAACAAATTTAACAATTTATAACCATAGACTAACAGAATGAGTATATAATAAAACAAATACCAGACAAAATAACATCTTAAGGTCTCCAAGAACGAGTGCGAGTAGTCTAACAAGAGATACTATTTTTTTCTTTTAAAAACAGGTTGAGTCAATATAATAATATATCCTCAAGCCTTCCCAGAAGGGTCCCCGAAGGGATAGGCAGAGGTGTATAGGTAATACCCACACACCCACTTTCCGCCTGAGGTATATTAGGTGCCAACGTGACAGATGGCGAGTCCATCGCCGTTACTCAAGCACGACTATACATACGCCTTTGAATTTCTTCTCAAACGTATGCAGGTTTCCTCTCCATGTTTTCCTTCACTGTAAAGCTCGTGGTGTGACTAATCACTGTACTTGAGTTCAGAAAAACTCATTGGTACAGTCGGGATTCGAACTTGCGACCTTTGCGTCGCAGGCAACTGCTCGAACCACTCGGCCACCACGGCTCAGGCAACAATAGTAGTAAAAATATCTATTGGCACACATAAGGACTCAGTACTCAGTAAACAACAATATACTAAAGAGTGATGAGAGGATATACCTTTATTGAGTTCACTTGCTCATTGTTCAGCAAAATGGGGCTACCAATGAAATTACTGTACTTCTTTATGATACCTGAAAAGCAATTACCAATTAATTAACATACATGAAGGGTACACATTAATAAAATAATTAATATGTGACTAAAAGAAGGATTTATTACTTTTTACAGTATCATCATCAGAGAATTCCCTGCAGTCCGTTTTAAGATGCACAACAATTTTGGTTCCAATAGGTATACCTTCAGCTTCTTGGATTTCATATGTGCCAGATCTGTAATTTTTTATTATTGATTGAACAGAAATTAAACAGAATTTTCCAGTAACATATACATATATAGGAATAGTATATATATATATAACGTATTTTATGAAATTTACGAATAAAAAATATAGCATAGAATTTTTTAGCAATATACAACCATTTAATGATATATGCAAAACAACTTACCCATCAGAAAACCATTTGTACCCAGGTGAACCACTTTTGCTGCTTCGTGTATAAACCTCAATTTTATCGGCCACCATAAATGCAGAGTAGAACCCTACTCCAAACTGTCCAATGATTGAGCTTGCCTGTTCTGCTCCTTGTTTCTTGATCTCTTCAATAAATGATTTGGACCCAGAGCGGGCAATAGTACCCAAGTTTTGTGTAAGCTCCTCTTTGGTCATACCAATGCCTGAATCCTGAAGTAGCACATATGTACACATACTATGTTTTCAAAATTATTGTATTCAGTCTTGCAATTAAATAGGGATTTGCAGCCTTGCAGAGAAGGGCCCACCCAATATAATTATTGTATGGAATATAGCAATAATTTTATTTATTATGCTAAGACTACAAAGGCTACTACTTGAACCAGTCTGCTACTGTAGCCTCCAACACAATGATTCCAAGTTCGAATCCCGACTGTTTCCCGACCCAAAGAGTTATTCTTGAACTTAACAGTAATAAAGTCACACCCTTCACAAGACCTTTATAATGAGGGAAAACTTTGAGAGGAAGGAGAAGGAAGGAGGAAGTTGTAACTGAGAAACTGGCTGGCACCTAAAATATAGCTCTGGAGAAATTTGGGTATGTGGGTACTACACACTTCTGGCTACCAGTTCTCAAACCTTAAACAATAATAATTCTTCAAAGTAGTCATAACTTACCTGGAATGTAATAGTTCTATTTTGTTTATCTGTAGTAAGCTTTATCTCAAGTGGTCTGTCTAGCTCCTCAAGTTTTGGTGCATCTGGCAGGGAACTTACACTCAGATAACGGAACTTCTCTAAGGCATCACTTGCATTTGAGATAAGTTCTCTAATGAAAACCTATTTATACCAAAATTGGATTATTATAAAACTATATTATAAACATGTAACTTAGCCACCACATAGGAAAACATTTGTACATAATAAGCCAAACAGCTACACTGTATATGATATTTAGGATTACTTATATAAATTTATGTAAATACCAACAAAATACATATATTAAATTTATGTGTTTATATTTGCTTTTAATATATCAATAAAAGCATAGTGATAACTTACTACCAGGCATGTTAAATGCAACATCCTTAATAACAGGTAAGTGGTGAAATGAATAGGAATATGTGTTTACCTCCTTATCAGAATAAAGAGATCTGGCTACTATATCAAGTAACATCCGAGTTTCAGCTTGAAATTCTCTTTTTTCTGCATTACCTTTCTGTGTTTCATTTTGTTTTTGTTCAGTAGCAGTTGTGTAATACCTCTGGTTTTTTATTTGCAATCCTTGGCCTGTTGAATAAATGAAGATCTACATAAGCAACTAATTTAAATTATGAATTGTTTAGATGACATTTGCACGTATGTTTACAATCACAATAAGAATAACACGTTAACCTGTAGAAAAGGAACGGCTGTAAATTAAAAATATACTATGCTTACAAATTGGTCTCAAATTTTGCCTTTGAATAGCAAATCTGCTATACGAGGAATTCGCCGATAAAAATAACCTCGACGCACAAGTTTTTGTCGAATACAATGTTATACGTAAAGCAGACATTCTAAAAAATATCTTTAAATATTATGTCCGTATAAATGTATTCCCGACGATATGAATCAAAGCGGTTTTGCGTTCAATACATTTATTTGTGATAAAATTATGTAAATATTAAAAAAACGCGACAGATGAGAGGCAAAGACTACTAATAGCGGAGAGGTTCTTTTCTTATTCCAAAGACTACTATTGAATTGAAAAACTGGTCGTATTCATGTTCAAAGTAACCACAGAGCATGACATGATATGAGTGACAGAGAGAGATCCTGTCGCTTGTCAGTTTCTGATTTTCCGATTTCAATCTGTTAATTTTTTATTGAGATTTATGCTTCGATTATGAAAAACTCATTTGCATTTTTTTTAATTAGGTCGTTAGTCGTTTCCGTCATATGTATTAGGTATATTTTGGACTATAAAAAAATTGGCTAAGTTACGTAGCTTACTTATAATATTTTTTTTTTTTTTTTTTTTTTTATACCACTTGGGTGGCAAACAAGCATGCGGTCCGCCTGATGGTAAGCGGTTACCGCTGCCTATGGACGCTTGCAACACCAGGGGTATCACTCGCGCGTTGCCGACCCTGCAGGAATCTTTTCTTTTTTTTATATACACGGCTTCATATGACGCCTTGTATATAAATTATCATAAACATTCTGCAATAATTATAAATAATCTGATTAATCACCCCGGGTGATCTGTATCAGTATTTTCCAGAATTAATTAAGTTCAGTTTGCTCGCAAAAAAAATGTATTTCAGACATAAAAAAAAATGATATATGGTTTAGCCCGTGATAAATTATAATAACATCAGCTAGGAAATGGGCGTACCTACTTAAGATAATATTTCGTCTATGGTACAAGACAATCTGGTAAAATTCACTGATGCTTGATTTGGCCTTAGTTTTATGCCTTTCTTGTTTTGGATTGAGCTCTGGAACGCTATAGTGAAGAGCGTCAGTTTGTGTCACAAAATTTTAGTTGATGTTTGGACATGTCTTGCAAGTGGGGTGTGAGAATTGTGGAATAAAATGTATGCAAGGGAATTGAACATTTTCAAACATTTACAATTTATTTAAATGTGTTTACATTACGGGAATACGCTGTACTTAAAGTGTGCAGTAACCGCTTCCTCAACGTTCAGGAATCTTAAAAACTTGTAGTGTTGACTCCGCTGACTTGTTTCAAAATATTTATAACAATTGACGTGTTTCATTTTATTTGAAACCTGACTGTGAACATTTTAAAACCAGCAAGATCAGTTCTTAGTGTTGGTTCGAAAACTATTCTATCCATGAATTACTGAGAGATACATCCAACTCGAATAGTTGGGACACGCTAGTGACAGATAGAACATGATGTTGAGAGTGTCCAGGACGAATTGTAATTACTTTTTGATAGTGCTTTCTCATCTGCGCTGTAGTACTTGAACTGTGTGAGTTTGAGACTTGTGGAGAATGACGGACGAGAGGTGAAGTGGTATCAGACACCGTGGAGCACTTGGTGGGAGGCGGCGGCGCGGGCGGCCTGTTGCCCGGCGCCTCGCCCGCCCAGCATCCTCCTAACATGCTGCAGCCTATGGAGGAGATGATCCTGCAGCCCAAAAAACAAGCTGTTGTTGATCGCTTAAGGTAACAACATTCCAGTAATCTATTCCTGTATTTTTAAGGACAAGAAAGTTTTTTGATTATTTGTTTGTACTATAGTAATGTCAATAATTTCCATTTCCTAATCAAGTTTATCTATATCTTCCCTCTGGGGTAGGCTGAGGTGAGTATTACTCACACGCCCACAACCTTGCTGTCTATGCTACACTCATGAAAGCTTCTATGCTCTGTGTAGGTCAATAAAATTATAGGCAATGGTATTACTATGCCTAAAGTCTGTTGTTTACCAATGTGGGCAGGATACCCCCATATATAATGCCAATATGTGTATGCTCACAAACACAAACAAGGCTGTACTTAAAAAAAAAGCCTAGAGTGCGCTATGGTTGGTTATAAATCTATGAGTTGTGTGTTAAAGTGAAAGAAGATCAAGTGCGTCAGTATATCATAATATAGTGCTAGGTCAAACTCATTACCAGATAGATCATTGCCATTGATAATAAATGTATGTGGACGTTGATGGTTGTGGAATGGCATTGGATTGGCCTAGTCTTATTTGAGACAACAGATGAGTCGCATGTTGGTCCCGTGATGGCAACGTGGTAAGAGTAGTTACCTGCAACACAATGATTGCAAGCTGGAATCCCAACTGTACCAATGAGATTATTTGAACTTAAGTACAGTCACACCATAAGCTTTACAGTGAAAACATCCAGAGGTAACCTGCATACGTCTGAGGAGAAATTCAAAGTTATAGGTGTAAGTTGTGCTTGAGTAATGGCGATGGACTCACCATCTGTCATGTTGGCACGTAATATATATCTCTGGTGGAAAGTGGGTGTGTGGTACCTACATGCCTCTGCCTACCCCTTCGGGGACACTTGTGGGTGGCCTGAGGATGAGCAGCATATGCTAGAAGTGAGTTCTAAGTTCAGCAGTAAGTAGACTTACTTACTTATGAGCTGGAAATAATCAGTTTATGTACTGCATTTTTTTCTGATCCCCAGTTATTTGTCACAGTTCTACCGCAAATATAAAACACTAGCAGCACGTCACGGCTTCGCATGGGTGGACATTTGTTTGTGCAATTAAATTAGCCTATATTAATCAGTAATAATGTAGCATTCAAATGGTGAAAGAATTTTTAAAATCGGTCCAGTACTTTTTGAGCCAATTCCTTACAAACATACTTACATAGAAAACTTTCCTCTTTATAATACATATTAGTAGTGGCTCAGTCTGCGTATGTTAAATGGTAATGAAATAAAAAAAATAGTAGTAGTACCCATTTATGTTGCTTTTCCATATAATATATAGCACTGTTTTTATATTTTGATGTTTGAAATGAAATTAAGTATGTAATGAAACTCTTCTTATTACATACATACATACATATCATCACGCCAAGTCCCTAGCGGGGTAGGTAGAGAGTATAGAGCGCCAGTTCTCTCTAGACTTACATACCTCTTTCGCTTCGTCCACATTCATCAGTCTCTTCATACATGCTCGTCGGTTTCGAGTACTCTTCTTATTAAATTTTATTCATCTACATTACTAGAATTTTCAACGTTTTACAGTTTTCAAATAGTAGGCGAGGATAAAATATATATATACTTTATTAAAATATCCTGGAATTTCACTCCCTCATTGCATACCGACCCTTTTCAAATTTCATTTATTTACAATTTTACATTATTTTTAGTAGGTAGTAGCATAGAGTAGTCTCAGAGTTAAACGAAATTCGCATAGGACAAAACGATCGGACTTAGTTTTTCCATATGACTATAAAATAACAACTGGCAACTTAAACTTTATGCATGTATTATGTGTTGACACAATTCAAATAACGAATACAGTTCGGAGGTAAAAGTAAACTTCTTATAGTACAGTACGTACGGTATAAATAATCACGTACCCTACTACATCAGACCATTCACACTGGTCTAAAGACATAAATAATGCGTAAATGAAATCCAGGCCGACCATCAGCAATTACGATTGAGAGGATACGTATTTTGGTTGTTCGTTAGTTTTTATCGCGAGCTAAACTTTGCGCTAGAAATCAACGTGAAGCAGGGAAAGTAAAGCAACGGGTAGCGTTCGACTCGGCTAGAGTGGCTAGCGCACAAATTGTGTGTGAGGTTGGTGCATCGTGGTTTGCAGTGAAATTATGTCGGAGTCTCACTGTATGCCTAACGGTACCGAATAGCTAGCCAGTTGCACGTAAACGCTTATATATTTACATGGCGTGCATCTTATCTGTAACCCGATATATTATGTACTAGCTGTTGCTGGAGAGTTCTTCTGCTTAGATTTACACATTTATAGTGTTATCTTAACGTATAGATGGTGCCTGCTACATCGTTTGCGCTTTAGAAATGATAGGTTCTGCTTAAAATGTTACCCTGTTTCACCTCCTTCAAGTTTTATTTTCGCGACAAAATATAGCCTTTGTCTGTTTAGAAGTTGCCATCTATGATATTAATTACCTAGCCACATCAATTAAAATTGGTTTGGCATTGTAAGTGTGAAGTTGTAGTCGACGGACAGAGTTATATTCGCATTTATAATATAGGATTAGTATGTGTACATTTATATGCAACAACCACTTGATTTTCGATGACAAATCTTAAGTACTTGCTATCACGCTGACATTGTATTTAAATGAACAGAAAGGTGGCATTTTTTATCTTAATGTTTACGCCTTGCCTGTTTATATTCAAGGAATATATGAATGAATAACTTGCTATAGTTAGTTATATGTACGTAGGTATATATACCAAATTTATTATACCACTAAGTTGGCAAACAAGCACGCGGCCCGCCTAAATGGTAAGCGGTTACCGCGGCCTATGAACGAGCGATACCTGCGATATAGTGAATACCTAGATAATAAAAACCGTGCAAGTATTAAGCCACAACATTGCATTCATGATGATACAGCGATTAATAAATCACAATGTAATTCTCTAATTTTTCAGTTTTTTTATGCCGCTTAAGTGGCAAATAAGCACGCGTGCAGTGGTAAATACCATCACTCGGACCGCGTGCTTATATGCGTCCATAGGCGGAGATAACTCTCCGCCTATGGACTCTTGCAGCAGCAAAAGTGACGCTCGCGCGATGTCGTCCTGAGGGAATCGTAGCAGTCCCTTGTAGACACTAATGTAATAATTTTACATTCTAGACTGTAATTCTCATCTGCCAGACAGACAAAGCTAAAATATCTAAGTTATTTGAGTGTAAGGGGTAGAGGGACTTTACGCGAGCTAGTTGCTTTTCCAGCGATCAATATTGGCGCGAGCAGAGCGAGGGACGATCCCTCGTGTTAATGGGATCATTTGTAGGGATACACCCTGATCGGCGAGACGGCCTTCGATACACCTTATTATTTATATATGTATGTGTATACATATTATGTAGGTACATTGGGTACTCAGTTCGAATGCATTGGCTATAACACATCTGAGTCAACAAATATCATAACATTAAAACCGGATGAATGTAGATAAAACCATGAGGTATGCCAGTCTAGAGAGAAATTAGTGTGAGAGACTCGGCAAAGATATGTATATTTATATTGATAATTAAAAACAGAACAGAGAACTGTCGCCAGATATACTATGGAAACTGGAGGTTCTACTAAATACAATTGATAGTGGAAACGGATTCCTAATAGGCGTGAATATCTGCATATAATAACAGATAAGCAAACGGTCGACTAATAAGCTCCTTTTTGAAAATCGGTTGAATACAATTTAGACAATTTAGTTTCGGTTTGCCCTTACCGAATCACAAGTAATCCAAACGGACTTGTGGTGCAAGAACGTTTCATTACTATATTATTATGTACTTTGAAAGGTATTACACTCAATTAGACGGTTTCACGGAGACTTGACAAAGAGCCAAATCTGCGTAAATGAAATTTTGTTCCAAGTCCGGGCCATCTGATGTGCGGAGCCCTAGGAGTGAATTTTGTTTCGTCAATAAATGTAATAACTCTCGAATATACCACGTTAAAACTAACTAGATCAATAAATCTACACACAATGATAGGGATGAATATATTATTCTCGAAACTGGCGAGAATGTATGAAAATTGAAAATACTGATGAATGTGGATGAAGTGAAAAAGGTCTTCAGTGTTCTTCTAGAACTGGCGCTTTATTCTCTCCCTGCATAAGTAAAATTATAGTTGCAATAGAAAAGTATGATAATAATAATAAATATTATAATACTTAGACAATATTTTCTAATTGGACCGCATCAATTTAAAATATTCCGTATATTTCTGGCTAGAATTAGATAGAGTTAATATGTAGAGACATGAAAGCAAAGAAGTGAACCACGATCCTGATAGTGGTAATGTTTGTATCTGGTGTGGCGTATATCACAATTACATAAGGATCAGAGGATGGCTATGTGGGCGGTGTCAGTGACACAGCGTGACATACAATCGGGAGTTATCGAAGACGTTGTTTGCCTAGCGCGACAACCACGCCTGGTCAATGAACTAAACAAAAACACCTACGAGCTTACATAGTGTAGTGCAACGCGTGTGAGACAGATCGGTACGATACCATAACGCCACCGCGCCGCCGCTGCCACCGCTAGGCAGAGCACAACTCACAATAATTTTCAAACATGTCTCATTAGCAACATTCCTGCATATCTATTGATAAGTGCGCACTGCAATTAGTACACTATTGTCAGTCATCACGATGGAATCGTTATAGGTACAGATATCAATATCGAAACTGTTTTGTCTGGTGCTGGTGGTAGCAAAAAGGTAGATGTATCACCATCTTAGCAAAAGGAATTCGCAAATAGCGATAAGCTAATCGCTTGCTACTTTATCTGAATATACGCAGGTCTGTGTATTATCGTGAACGTAAAATTTTAGTTATTGGTTTCAATGTAAGTTCACATACCTAAGTTTGTGAGTAACCTTGTAAGTAACCTTGGTGAGGCTTCCACCTTCATATCGCTGGGATGCCAATTGTAGAAGGACATTAGGCCTGTATCCACTAAGAATAAAGACTTCTTTATAAAGTAAAAATATCGGAGTTTCTAATGATTAATCATGATATATAAAGATAACTATAAACTATATAATTAATGAAGAATAACCGATAATTATTCTATTTTTTTAAAACAAATTTGACAAAACTAGGCATTCAGTCACGTGACTATAAACACCCTTCAGATATTGTGACGTCACTGTGTGGTCGCTAATGTAATTCGTAATTTTAATTTAATTTATAACGTTTTCTCTATTACTTATATCTTACAAAACGAGTGTAATTCGGCCTAGAATCAGGATTTTATGAAAGCAAGCACCAATAATTTTTGCCTAAAATTGACGCAGTTATTTTGGCGAACTGATCGAATTAAACTGATCGAAATTCTTTGTAAAATTTTGTAAGTAAAGTACAAGTATACAGTTGATATACCATAAGCTCAAATATACTGCCTCAGTGGCACTATGTAGTATCTACGTGTAATAAGATGAATTAATTATTATTAATTACAAGATAAAGTAACAGCTGTCGGTTACAAACAATATCGTTCTGGTTTGTTTTCAACGGCATGACGTCATTCGAGACGCCATGACAGTGTTCGCGTTTTCGTGTCAAATTTGAATTGTAATTTTTTAATAATAATATAATATATCCTCACGCCTTCCCACAAGGGTCCCCGAAGGGGTAGGCAGAGCTGTTGGCCATTCCACATATGGAGATCATATTACTTAGATATTCATAACCTATATTTTTATTTTGTCGGCTAGCCCAAACATGGTTCGAAGGGATTGGACGAAGCAGAGATTTTGGTAATTGAAAAGTTTACTTCACTTATGTAGTGTCTTGTTTTAATACATCAAAATTTATTATCGCTCCATGATATAATATAAGCAGTTAGTAACTCTTGTAGCTACCACAACATAAAATGTGATACCCGTAACGAACGTCGGCATATTCTCTTAAACACAACATAAAATGTACTTATGTTATTATGTGTGATCTGTTGCAATTGGTTTGCCATTTTGTAATTGTTCTTATTTGATCTGTACAGAGTTGGATCTGTAAGTGGAGTTTTTTTTTTGAGCTTTTTCGAACAACATAAATTGGTCATATACATTCCGTCAAAAAAGTATCGGGAATGGATGATTTGTTTATGGTTCCAAATTTTTTTTCTGTTGTTTTTTGATTGGCACAACTTACGTCTTACGGTGAATCGACTTTATCAAAATAGGTAGAGGTGTAACAATCAACCTCTTTTAGTCGGAGATATGTTTAGGTGCCAACGAAACGAATGGCGTGTCTGTCGCCGTTACTCAAGCACTACTATTCAATTTTAATTTCCTCAGAAACGTGTGTAGGTTTCTCTAAATTTTACTCACCCCAGAACTCGTGGTTTGGTTAATAACTATACTTAAGATGAAATAACTAATTTGTACATTCGGTACTCGAACTTTGTGTTGGTAATTTTGGTATCTTTGCATTGCAAACGGCTACTTGAATTACTCGGCCGCCACGGCTCGCTTAAATTCAGTATTGATCATGATAATAGTTATTTAATAGACTGATTTACTGTAATTACCATGTCGTCGGTACCATATCGGGAAGGGGACAAGACTGGCAAAACCAGACAAAAAGCGGACGATTCAAATTCAGAATCAAAAGAGTTTAGGCTAACGGCTACTGTTACCGAAGTAACGTGTGCTGCGTGGCTGTGTGTGATATATAGGACTTATGTAATTCTTGTACACACGTCAGATCTGTTACGTAACCGCTTGGTAAGTCGCATTTATGCGAGTGATATACATACATAAGCCGTTATTGTATTAGCAGGCTTGACGTACGGTACCTCTATGGTCTGTAGCATTGTGCAGATTCACAACCTGCCCCCAACATTAGAAAAAAATCAATATAATATTATGTGATTTTGGATTCAGAAAAAATCTAACCTCGAGAAGAGATTTCAACCCCTAACTTCCTGAAAGTAGCCGTACCATTCCGACTGAGCAACGCGTGATCCTACCTCAGTGTCCCCAACAAGGATACTTAACTATGACTTTTGAAATATGTAATTTTATATTTCAGTAATATTAAATCATTAACTAAAAGCGCTTTCTAATCGTCTGGACTGAAAACAGTCCAGCAATAAACTCTCAAACACTCGTCTTAGAGTAAATGCTTAGTTATATTTTAATGTAACCTCGAGTGTTTTGCTGTCAGTGAATGATACTGTTGAACAAATGAAAAGCTTTTAAACGATTTTTTATATAGCCGACCGCCGGAGTGTCCGCATTAACATTCGCTCAAGGTGACCGCGCTCCGAGTCGCGGCTGACTGAGCATCATCGGTTGAAATATTGTTGTTTGTTACACCTACAGTGTACCTCAGCTTGTTTTGCACACGACTGTTGGCTCCGGACACTCGGCCGTGCCTGCGCATACAAATATCACCCCGCTCTCGTTAGCCAATTATGTTATATGTTTTATTAAAACTAGTTTTGCCTAGCGGTTTACATGCGGAAAATTTATTTTTTCTGGGAACATACATTTTCCCCGTTTTTGCAAAATCTTTCATTGTTGCTCCGCTCCTATTGAGCGTAGCGTGATGTTATACTAGCCTATATACTTTCTCAATAAACGGGCTATCTAATGCAAAATATGTTGCTGAGATTAGCGCGTTACCAAACAAACAAACGAACTTTAATTTTATAATATTAGTATGGATGGGTGACTATTGTAGCTAAATTCGTTCACAAACAAATTTGGTCTGGCTAATTTGTTTTCGTGATAAATTTTCATGCTTAAAAGAGGGTTAAGTAGTGCTTAATTTATCAGAGTTGTCAAAATAGGCGATATACAATTCGATTCAATACATAAGTAGGTCTTGAATTATTATTGAATATATTTATTTACTATTCTAGGGTCACACGTCATTTTGTATAGAACCTGTGAATTTCATAGAAACCCTTAAAATGTAAATGTAATCAGCATTATACACGTGTAAAATATGTCTTGTTACAGGCGAAGGATAGAGACGTACCGTCGTCGGCAATCCGAGTGCGTGCCGCGGTTCGACCAGTCATTTACCGGCGCCTGCGAGCAGCAGAACTTGGAGACCAGTGCGTTGCAGAAGAGGTTTCTTGAAGGCAAGTCGAAGAGGCAGGCCAAGAAAAGCGAGCGCAAACCAGACTTGCCAGCTATTAGCGGCAATCTTCATAGCAGCGTCGTTCATGTGGTAAGGCTGCCTAACTAAATCTGTCAATTTTATTCTGATAATACTTTGGAATAAACATACATATAAAATACATACATATAATCACGCCTCTTTCCCGTAGGGGTAGGCAGAGACCACTTCTTTCCACTTGCTACGATTTAGGGTACTCTTGACCTGACCTTTTTTCAAGACGTCCTTTGGGATAAATGTTGTTTCAAATACATCTTAGGCACGATTATGAAACGACAGAGCAGAGAAAGAATTTTTTTGTGTATGTGGTTATTCATTAACACTTCTTTCTCCTACACTCTTCTATCTCTTCTTCTTATCCTCTACGGGTGCCACGAAGTGGGAATTAGAGTTAAGGAAAAAGAAAAAAGTTGGCTGAATGTATTAAAACCTGAAGCAGCTAAGTAGGTTTTACTGAAGATAAATATGTCTATGGATGTTTCAAATGGAAAATTTTGGGTATTCGTATAGAATAGAGGGCAAGCGTATGAGAAGCTAGTTAAATGCAAAGTCACTATTACACTAATTGATTTCTGTTGTTCTAGTTTAGCGCCCATTGTAGATCCTTAGATTCTATGTCTATTGGCCTTGAATAGTTATAAGCAAACTTCCTAGTTACTGTTACACATCACGTGACAGGTAATGTCGTATGCACATCTTGCACGTGTGTAGGTACTTTGCTTGGTCACACGACGTTATTAAATGCTTCTGTTCTTGCATTATCTATTGCTCGATGAAATCATCTCTCAGTGGATGCAATCATCGTTCAATTTAATCAAATTAGAAATGGGACATAGGAATTAGGCAAAGGACATTTCCAATGGAAATGTGGAGTAAAGAAAATATACCCAGTCGTCCAGAAATTGTGGTAGAGGTAAGACGAATGATAAGCGGTTACCCCAGCTATATATTATAAATGTTTTTAATACTAGAGGTAGCTAGCATGGCAGCCGTCTAGCTTACTGATCTTGCTTAAATTGAATCGTTGTGTAAGCAGCGCAAGAGACGAATGTCTCCGTCCCTGTGCTGTCAGCACATCGACTCCATATTACGTTCTAAAAACCTTACTCGCCGCCGGAACACAACACCGTATAACCGTATGTATCGTTTCAATGAGAATTTGAAG
This sequence comes from Drepana falcataria, assembly GCA_945859725.1. NCBI lineage: Eukaryota > Metazoa > Arthropoda > Insecta > Lepidoptera > Drepanidae > Drepana > Drepana falcataria. Next base: position 4,894,431 of record OX243926.1, read on the forward strand.
TTCCAATTTTTAAGGTTAATTTCCATCACACATAAACATAAACTTGTCACATAAAGCAATTAGGTTTTACACTTTGAGTGCGCATTAGTAACTATAAGCTATAAAATATGTATTATCTAAATGTTTCAATCTGGATATCGATTTACAATCACAAGTTTCTATGTTCTTTATCTCAAAGAGTATTTTTCTCATACGTGTGTGTATACTTTCTATTGAATATAATATACCAAAGGCAACGTATACAGTCTGAACACGGATTATGTTGATACGTAGATTAGCTCGAAGGACCACTATGTCACGCACTTGATATAAGTTAAATTATTACAAATGGCGACTAAGCCTATGAAGAAATTGGACAGTATCGGTACATTACGATAACTAGGCGTAGAGTTCTAGAATATTTAAAAATTGCGAGTTTCGATCGTTGATGAGTTAATTGCTATAGCACGTGCTGTGTGGACGCGCCAAGTCACCGCACCGGACGTGGCTGACAATTGACTTGACCCCCTGCCACCGCATCCCGTGCCGAGGCGCGCTATACTTACTCCGCACGCGACAATCTTATTGCTTACTACGAAATACCTTGTCGTTTTAAGGTAACTAATTTATGTCCCAATTAATGAAGGACGCTTATGTCGTCCTTTTGTTACTAACAGCTAATGTAAGTCCCTATTTCCATGATATTCTGACGTTTTACAACAAATACGTATTTGTATGCAGCTTTCCCTTTTACACTGTAGTTTGTGTTGACCTTCGCAGATGAGCGTTAGACGTGGATGTGGTCTCGTTGATATCGTTTAGAAAATGTATAGGTATAGTAAGACAAGGCCTGGGTGGCTTTTGCTTTCTAGTTTCGGCTGGTTACGTAGTCATGCTTGGGCTAGTTTTTAATACGTATGGCAATGTGACGTAGAGCTTAGTTTACGTGCACTATAGGTGATGTAGTGCCGGTACAGTACGGTAGGGCAGTCAGTGGTTGTGCAAACTGCGCAAGTTTCACAACAAACGCCTCGCATTGTCTCGCGCCGCTCACCGCGACGACCTCCGAGTGCCTTGCCTGTGCTGTTTTCTGACACATTTGATCACACGAACGAACTATAATAATTCACTTAATGAACAATACATATAATATCTGATCTTATGACTAATCTACTTCTACATACAACGCCTGCATACATATGCATATACATATATGCAATTACTGCAATTAGATATCAACGTTGTAATAGTGTACTCAGTAGGGGCATACGTGTCGAGCTAAACTGTCAATCTTTACACGTATCTGCGTCTCGTTTTTTTATATTTGGATTATTATAATATAGTTTGGCGCATGTTAATTGATAAGGAAGATTTTTGTAAGGTGCGATCAATTAATGATATTAATTAAACACTCAGGTGAATGGAACGCTTTTCAGATAATACATAGTGAACAAACGTCAAATCAGATACGACACATTTTATTTCAATGTAGTGTTCCGGAAATGATATAAGATAAAAAATAATTACGTTGAGTACATTAAAATATCAGTAAGTATATGAACGTTTATCAATGATTTATCGCATGTTTTATATGGTAGTTTACGACGTGTTATCGTTGTCATGTAATTACAACTCTACTCTGCGTGATCTCGTCGGAAAGGAAAATTATTTGCTTCAATACTTCTGCGGTACTTCGAGGAAAGGTGTCGTATGTATTGAGTTAAATTTAAGTCTTGCAGTCCAATTAACCAATTATAACCATAGTCGTCCATCTATCATCTACCGTCCAGCTATTGATCTGATATAGCCAGCGGATACGAGTGTGCCAAATTCTTTATATTTATCCCTTCCTATGCACACCTATGTTTTTTTTATTTATAATATTGAACATTTGGATCACAAAGGGCGAAAATTACAAATTATACAATGTACCTTTAAATTACCAATGTACAAAGGTACCTTTCAAACCTGTGGATCTTTAATCTAATACGAGATTTAAAATAGACTTATAAGTTACCGGAGATCTCGTCTAATATACTGAAACTAATACAACATAACATTGAAAATGTTTGATATTTAATATTATATTTTGTTGCAGCAACAGAAGTTTGGATGCGGCGACTACGAACCGCCGGCGAAACTGCAATGTGGAGGTGGCGGTGGCGGCGTCGGGGGAGAAGCTCTGACGAAATTCTCTGTCGAAATAGTTCAGCAGCTAGAGTTCACTACCTCGGCTGCAGATTCCCAACCGCAGCAGATTTCCACAAACGTTACAGTGAAAGCCCTAGCAAATGCGGTGAAGACTTCCAACTCACCGCCGCCCCAGCCACCGCCGCGCATCCCCACACCGCTTGATTGTGAGCGCGAGTGCAAAGCCGAATGTAAATCAGAAATAGCTGATGACGAATTTGTGGGTCTAGACGAGTGTGCGGCGGCTTTGGAGCGTGATGCTGCCTCCGCGTTCCCAGGCCTTGCCGATTTGATTGGCGAGGACGACGGGGATGACACGTTCGAAGATCTCATCACTGAGATATCGGGATACCCTGAGCTGATGAAAGATTTCGACTTGGATGGGGGCAAAGTGAACGGTGGGGGAATGGGCTTGGAGCCGCCCGAGGGCGAGCCAGCACCTCGTCCGTACGGCGCGGGCGAGATGTCCCCAGCGGCGCAGACCCTGAAGCACATGGCAGAGCAACATCAGCAGGCAGCCGGCGGCGACTGGCGCTACCGCGGCTATGGCACCTACCGTCCGCGGCCTGCGCCGCCTCCCATGGAACACCTGCACATGTCGCAGCAGCAGCAGTTACACCTCACACAACCACACCATAACCTACAGGTAAGTGACTTTATTTTTTCTATCTGCTCTAATATGGATATCAATGAAGACCACGTTCCAACAGCCGATCGAATTGGTCAAACACTCTATGATGAGAACCTCATGATCGATTTGGATGAAGGAAAAGAGGTCTGTTAGTCTAGAAAACGTGGCATTGTACTTTCTCTGCTTATCCCGTCAAGGTTTCGGCGTGATATGTCAAATTCAAAGACATATGTACATAGAGCTGTCTTGAGAAACCGCAACAGGCTCTGCCATCTGTCACGTTGACACATATATCTTGCGCGAAACAAGGCAGGCAAAGTTACATTAAAATACGTTGTTTTAATATTCCAATCTTTAAAGAATGAATCAAGCTAGTATCCAGATTGGCAATTACGTTAGGAAGACCCTTAAAAATCATATTAGTCGCGTACAATTTGTTGGTTAACGCGGGCGTATTTCGCGCCAAATTCAAAATGTCACTTTATCGTGACATCAAATGATCGATTGTCATATTGCGATTGGGCATTTGTAACAATCATAAGAGAATATAGGTATGCTCATAGTTATGTGAGGAAACATTATATATTTTCGAGACTATAATTAAGTGAATGCTTCCAGTAATTATTGAAAGTTTTTTTATGAGGCAATTGGTAACGTGAAAGGACATAAAAAACATGGAGTCTGGTGTGGTATCGACCGGGGCTGGCGTGCGCGCGCTGCCAATGACTGCCGCGGATGGCGGGGCGAATGATGTGACGTCTGTCCTCCTACCGTCTCGCTCTCTCGCCTTTACACCCCAAAAGATGATGTTTGAATGGAAACTTGTTAAAAGATCATCTGACACAGCGTGATGATTTATTATTTAGTTTATTTTACGACCCCGTACTCACGCGACAGAATATATCTGTATATCAACGATCTACTGTTAAAAAACTCATCCGAGTGTATCCGATGGCTCAGCGGATGAGAGTCTATCTCTGCCAGGTAATTGGTTGCATATGGGTGTAAGCGTTGCGTAACATTCCAGACAGATTTTGAAGTCCTATCTAATGACTTTTTCTTTGGTACATCTCAGTATAAGTGGCGTTCACTGATGCAAGTATACATTAGCACTAATATATTATAGAAAGTGAAAATATTCCCGGCAAAAATGTTTACTGCAATACCGCTCGATATAGTATGTACGAGATAACCCCGCAGTTTGCACGTATTATCTCAGTGGATAACCCAAAAACCATTGTTACGGTCTTATTTCGATAGCGCCTATCTGCACAATAGTGTGATGAGTCTGGCTTGCGACGTAGTAATATAGAAAAGGCAGTAAGCTCCATCTTCATATTTGACACATCTTGTAACATTATTATAGGTTTATTGTTAGTGATATAAAACGTGTAGTTCGCATATGTATGTACCTATTTATATTTAAACACGTGCGTCCATTGCGAATAAGCAGATGTGTCCAAACCCATATGTTTGACATTGTTAAACTATACGTCTGTAAACAAGAGCATGTAGAGTATGTACGTATGAGAGTTGTATGCTGTGAATCACGGGTGTTGATGCATTTTACTTATGTTGTGACCCGTTTTGTAAACAACTGGGTATTTACTTTCTAGTATTGTGTACCAAATTGAGTCTTGGTCTCCTTTTGCATTTTGTAAATAAAACAATTGACTATACCTCTTAACTGACAGGGACAATATAGGCCTATAATAAGATTCATTCTCGACATAACGCTCGGCGGGATATAACCACATTACGCCAAGTGGGTTTCTAAGTAATGCTGCACTGATATTGTGCTTTTTTGTTTAATTTCCTATGAACAATATCAAAATATTAATAATCATGTACGTGATTCATAAGACGAGGAAAATGTTGCAACGTTTGCTTAGGTCTATGTTATCGAAATTCTGGTATTTATTTAGTCAGTACTATAGCTATTGAATACTATCGATTGAGCAAATATGTTTGTGAACGTTCGAATCATCCTACAAATATATTTATAATATACAAGGGTAATATAGAAAGTCTGTTGTAATATCGAGATGGAAGTGATTTGATGTGTCTCTAGATGTCACGGCCGATGACATTAGAAGTGTCTGAATAGGATAAAAAGAGTAAAACTCTCGGGCGATCGCTTCCTGTACTGAGACCACGTGTCGCGCCTCCCCTGCACGAAGAAGCTATATACCCACACTCTAAACTCATTACACCACTGTTGTTTTTGTTTCTAACAAAGTAAGCTTTGATCGTTTTGTGGACATCCAACAAAAGCAGAACTTTAATTTTTCGTACCAACGAAAATTGTAAGATTTCCGTAGCATGTAACTGGAAAATTACCCGCTTTGAAAGTATCTCAGCGACTGGTCGGGTTGCATAAATCACGTTAATTGTGGATGGGTAACAGTCAAATTAAATTTATAAATCAATTATTGCTGCGGGATAATGGCAAAGTTATGCTTAATGTAAAAGAAGTACCAAAGATGGAATTGTCTTGCTCATTATTGCTATGCCTGTTTATATAAACAGGTTGTCTTCTAGTAGTTGTCGGGTATTGTGTACCTAATGGCACATGCAATCAAACACATAGTTTCGGAATCCAGAGATAACAAAATAACAACATTATTAAAGAGGTAATATTCACTTCGGAACGTGGTCTAAGAACGCGAAAAATAAAAACGAAGTCAGAATTTACATTATTATTTAACGTTACAGCAGATTATGAAATTAAATTAAAAAATGCGGTAAAAAATTTTCAACTTAGAATGTGTTTTTTATTAGTTTCCTTTCATTGTGCCCAGCCTACTACATATTTAAGCAACTGCCCTATTTTCTGAGACTCGGTTATATGTGTATATAATGTATGTACTTGCTGTCCCGCTCGGTTTCGCTTGGGTGAAAAAGAACACTCTTAAATGATCACAACGCCACATATTATTGGGTCCAATTGTAAATATTATAAACCAAACATAGAGCACACAAAAATTATCATCAAAATCGGTTTAGACTAATTAGTTTGATCTTTTTGTAGATGACGACGTAAGTTTACACGTACCTACAAAAAGCATATATGTATGTATACAGACTAAGCAAAGTTACATGAAGCTAAAAAAATATGATTTAGTTACAGGAAGTTTACAAAGATAACAAATAATGTAGATTAATAACATAATTAATGAGTTTGAATCGCAACCGGATTTAATAGCATTATTCTCGTAGCGATTGACATACGGAATTATGGGTTGAGCCATCTTTGAACTTGATTCCAGCCCTTGTGACGTGGGGTGTGTGGGCCGAGTTATTTCTAGCTCTAGCCAGCCGGCGAGATCCTGACGTCATTCATATTTGCAATCAGTAGGTACCTCTACACGCAATTATTTGTCAGCTAATTTTGATTGCATGGAGTACGACGTACTACGTTTTATGATACCTACTTATTCGCAAGGGTTTATTAGCTATACGTTTACGTAAGGACTAAATAATAATTTTGTTACTCGAAGAACTCACTCTTCACTTCAATCTATATGTTACTTTTACGTGTACTTTTAATATTTACGTTTTTCCACAAGGGTTCCCAAATAAAGGTGGCAGTGCCTTCATTTCAACGGAGATATATTTACGTGCTAACTGGACAGTTGTCGAGTCCATTGCCGCTACTTAGTACGACTATACAAAACGTCTTATCAAACGTATGCAGGTTTCCTCATAATTTCCTTCATCGTATGATATGATAAGTCAATGTACTTTAGTCCGGTCAATTTAGACATGCGAAGTTACCTAAATTCCCACCAAGCTGAAAATCGTTAAGATTGTTTAAAATATCATTAAAAACAAAATTTGAAAGTTCCCCATCTTTCCCCTGTAAGGAAAAATTTTTATTCAAGGTCAAAGGTAAAAAAAATGAGTTTTTCGCGATTTTCAGCAAAACGGTAAGTTTTATCATAAAAATACCTCAGACAAGAATTGTAGATCATAAAATTATCTACAAAAAATTTATTTATACTTTTTTTCTACGAGCCACCGTTTTTGTGATATAACGATTCAAAAAGTTGTAAAAGTTGTAATCGTCATAATATGCACACGCTTCCTCGCCATTTATGAGGTAGTGCTTCGCGCGTTTTTTTAACGTGGTTTCCCCAGTAGGCCTATTCCACGGGTCAGTTTTGATCCTGTTTAATTTGAAACTATTAAAAAATAATGGATATTAGCAGAGATTGAAAAGATAAAAGCAATTTAAGTTAAAAAAAAGTAGTGAAATTTAATCGTCCGAGTCGTAACTTTCAAAATCTTCTTCTTGTTCTTCTTCTTGATCTTCTTGTTCTTGTTCGTCTTGTTCTTGTTCTTCTTCATCTTCATCCTGAGTGCATGTAAACTGCGTTAATAGTGATGTATCGCATGTTGCCTCGTTGGAATCAAACGGATCCTCTACTGTTGGTGATTCAATATTAGAGCACAACCGGCCTTGACAATGTGTACATGCCGGAGAACAGAACAGTCCGACTTTTTTGCAACCACATTTAGCACTGCATCCCTTTTTTCAGTTGCAAAAAATCGAGTTCAGCAGTTTTCACGGCGCAGGTGGAAGTAAAGTGTGCACTGGTTCTAATGAATTGTTGACCAACTTCCAACCCCAGTCTGTAGGGTCTAGCAGCTAGACCCTAGCTGATAACCAAGCCACATTTGAACTTGGTAATATACCCTAAAAAGATGTTGATGAGCAGCAACTGAGGTTGGAGGAAGACAAGCTAATTGTACTTATTTTAACTGTATTTGTAAATATTTTAACATATATTACAACTATAGAGATGTATATGGCGTACGTGGCGTACTCATGCGTATTATGGCGATTACAACTTTTTGAATCGTTATATCTCGAAAACGGACAAAAACTCGTAGAGAAAAAAGGATTTATAATTTTTTTGTAGATAATTTTATGATGTACAATTTTTGTCTGAGGTATTTTTATGATAAAACTTACCGTTTTGCTGAAAATCGCGAAAAACTCATTATTTTTACCTTTGACCTTGAATATAAAATTTTCCTTGCAGGGGAAAGATGGGGAGATGAGAAGTTTTTAATGATATTTTAAACAATCTTACCGATTTTCAGCTTGGTGGGAATTTAGGTAACTTTACTCTTATTTTTTGGTCTAATTTGACCGGGCTACTTAGGTACAGAAAACCACTCAACTCTAACCGCCAGGTTCAAACGGGCGCCTGCTTAAATCAAAGTCGTAGTCTACTGATTCGCAGTCTTTTTTTATTTATATAGTTAGAGTATAGTACAAATGATTTAAGTGGTGAGAAGGTCCAATCAAAAATAAACACCTAAATTACAGTAAATATATCATCACGCGTTGCCGAACTTGTATTGAAAGTCCCCGTCCCAGCAGCGTAGCGGGTCTCATAGGCGCACCCTATATTTTGCTAACACAGAGCTCGTTCATGGCGCTGGTAACCGTACTTTTTCTCTTTCGTTCTTCTTTGCGAGCTGCTTCCCTGGTTATGTTTGATTTAACATTACCCAACGGTGTCGGAGCTAAGGGTTCTTAGGGTTAATTTAGTGACTCACATTATTATTGGACACTAAAATAATCCTCGAATATAAAATGGACTCCGATTTCATTAATATACATTTGTACAAATAAAATAAAAAATATTTTGGAAATATGGTACTTGACAAGCGCCGTAACGACACGCGATTGTATTAGCACAAGTGATTTTCTGTTGTTTTGTGGGAAGTTCCGTCACTATCGTTAACATTTTAAGTTCTCACAAATTGTCCCGAAAATATCGGATTTATCTGTTTATATCCTCACGCCTTCCCACCAGGGTCCCCGAAGGGGTAGGCAGAGGTGTATAGGTAATACCCACACACCCACTTTCCGCCGGATTTATCTGTTTAAATATATTAATTAAAAGAACCATGAATTGTCATGAAAATTTTTACTTTTGATGGACAGTTTCCAAATTTTATTAATGATAGCAACATATACTATGCTCCAACTTCAAAGATGAAATCGACCAAATACTCATTTCATTGTATGGGAATGGTAAGAATACTTGAAGTGGACGAGCATGTAAGAAAAGACTGATGGATATGGATGAAGCGAAAGAGAACTGGCTTCGAGTCTCCTTCTACTGCATAAGAAGGAAATCGGCGTGATTGATTCCCCTGGTGTTGCAAGCGTCCATAGGCGGCGGTAACCGCTTACCATCAGGCGGACCACATGCATGTTTGCCACCCAAGTGGTATGAAAAAAAAAAAGATATGTATAATATAAAGATATGTATTTATGCAATATTGCCTATTAACAACAAGAAAATATTTTTTCCGAACATTGATTGCAATTATAAAAAAAAATATGCCTGCATTGAATCTATATACCTATGCTATATACTACTTTGGCGTTGTAGGATAAAAGCTTGGATGTGTAGGCGTTAGCGTTTGGATGCGAAGGGCGGGCAGGGTGGCGACACGGTCGATTCCCTCATAAGACCACCCTTGCTCCACCAATTTCGCCGAGCAGTACTATACAAAATTTTGCTATATTACACTCAGTAAATACAATCAAATAAACACAAGGCATTTATTGTGAAACCATGAAACTATTTTTCAACCAACTCTATCGGCATGAGAACAGCTATTCACATTATGAAAAAACCAACGTTCTCTAACTACATTATGCAAGTCTTTACCTTAAATCACGTGTCATATAGTACGAAACACTTAATTTTGGTCGGTGTTCGATGCAAAGAAATACTAAATGTTTGTACCTACTATGAACTAAGTAAACATAAGTACACTCGTTTCTTCACTATAGCCCTTGAAGCCGTCCCTATAGGCAACAATGTTATATTATCTAGAACGTGTTCTGCAGGAGATTAGCTCATAGCCTATATGAGTTCTTTGCTATGATAGGACGATTGGAATGCAGTGCGTGATGCCGTTCGTAGCTGTCGACGTGAAACACCGGTAAACTTCCGCTGCAGTGTAAATACTCGTAGTGGTTCTGCGCAGGAATCAATCCCTACAACGAACACCGGTGTTTATTAAATGGAGAGAATTTAATTAACTTATCTAACCTCATAAAAATTATACAAAAATGTATACTGATATTGTGACGAAACTCAGTTTGTTTTTTGAATGCGATAAAAACAACTAATTCGATTAGACATTATAATATTAGGGTAGGTAATAATAATATCCTCACGCCTTCCCATAAGGGTAGGCAGAGGTGTATGGGTAATACCCCACACACACTTTCCGCCAGATATATATTAGGTGCCAACGTGATCGCGAGTCCATCGCCGTTACTCAAGCACGACTATACATTGCTTCTCAGACGTATGCAGGTTTCCTCTTGATGTTTCCTTCATCGTAAAGCTCGTGGTGTGTATTATTCCCTGTACTTAAGTTCAGAAAAACTCATTGGTACAGTCGGGATTCGAACTTGCGATCTTTGTGTCGCAGGCAACTACTTGAACAACTCATCACTCAACAAACCCTAGGAAAGGGAGTTGTACTTAATCATATATAATTTAACGCGGGTAAAACAGCGGGACACAGCTAGTAATATATATATGGACGGTAAGAACAATAATTTGATCCCTGGAAGCGTTCGTAGAAACTTATCTATTTGCCGACGCTGCGCAGCCTCTGTTACCTGGCTGAGCTTGCGATAACAATCAATGGGCCAAATAAAAAACGATACGCGGACAGATAGCGGATTCCGTTACACCGTCTGGCTTAACAATATTGCATACGCCTTAGCGGGTTTAGCGTGCCAATGTTAGTTAGAACAACAAAACTGCGGGTGCAGGCGCGCGCCCGCTCCAGCCAAACAGGTTTGGGTCGCGCACTCCGCGTGATGATGTGTGTCCATCCTTAATTTGTTCACCTCTATGACCGATTGGCAGCTGTCACCGCCGCCAACCAACATCGCCGATCCATACTAGTCCAATCACTCCTTACACTTTTGTTAGAAAACCTTTTTGAACGCCAAAACTGTTTCTCACGCTCTGCATTACACTCAGTTGCATTACTGCCAGAGTGCTCGATGTTTATCGCAAGTTAAACACTTTTAATAAATAAGTACTGTGATTATTCCAGAATAAAAGTATGTCAGTTTAAAGTTATACAATAGACCTTCGAGAAGTGAAATTTGCATTGAAGTAGGTCAGTATGGTTTCAAATCACGCTACGTTTCGCTATAGATAATGATCGCTGTCAGTGTCGTCTATCCCGGATATAATATAATATAACGAAGTGGGATGTTTTATTATTAAAAAAATAAAATGTTATCCTAGAAGGCACATCCGCCTGAGGGTGGGGAGTGGAAACTATATGAGAAGGATATACATTACGCCGAGGCCCTCCCGGGTTAGGCTGAGAGAATAGAGCGCCTACACTTCTAGACTTCAGACTTCTCTAGACTTAGAAACAAATTATTTTATCTATCAATAACTAATCCCCAAACGTCAAGCCTGTAGAAATTATAGTTCTTGAGATTACGTGATTCAGTAAGTGATATATGGCATATCTGTTTATGACATGTACGATAGGTTTCGAAGGTGTCTGTGTATTGTATGATGATGTTGTGTCAGGTGTCGGCGGCGCAGCACATGCAGGTGAGCGGCGCGGGGGGCGGCGGGCACGTGTCGGTAGCGGCCCAGCAGGGCATGTACGCCAGCTTCCAACACCAGGGGACGCCCTCGCCTCAGCACCATCAAGGTACTAACGATTTGCATATTGATGAAGGCTAATAGTAGGTACTTTCATTCATTTGTACGTTGCTTTACCTGATTGAAACGTTTTTTTATGAGTCGGTAGATTTACCATTTTCCCTTTTTTCACCATAATTGTCAGTTACTTAAAACATATGTGCGGATTAATTGCTTAGCTTTTTGTAAACTGGTTATCATGTGATAGGAGTGTTCGAAACTAAACAAACAAGTTTAACTTGATCATAATCATTATGTAGGTAGAAGTACAATGTATATACAAAGACAATAAAGTATTATCTCTATCGAACGCACTTAGCGCCAATCTAAGCAATCACATGCTGATTCAATTATGGAATATTTCAACCATCACGATTTGACACACCACAAGTTTCAACGGTCAATGATCGTTTAGAGAAAGATCTCAAACTTAGCAGCTTTTATGAATATTGTATTAAATATAGAATCATTGCACGCTATGTTTATTCTACTTAAGCACTACTTTAGCGAATACATTGTTTGGTACACGTATGTATATCTTCATAGCATACGAGGCGCCCGCCAGTAGTCTGTGGATGCGGTGCCACTTACACAAGTAGGGTCTCTATGGCGTGGAGTTAGCGGCGGCGGTGGCGAATATGTAAAGTTGTGGAGCGTGCCATAAGTGTGCGCCCGCGGGGAGGAGGCCGAGGTTGACGATCTGCGAGAATGCGCCAACCGCGCACCTCAGTCAGATGAGGATGACATTAGATTGACGTGTATATTGCACACCACACACTGCTTGCTACTGCAAATGCGCTTGCTTTGCAACTCATCCCAGACTCATATATAACAGTTAGATTCCGGAATGGAGAAAGTAATTAAAGTAACATCGGGATGTGAAAACGTTTCCAAGTCTAGTATACCAAAGTTGAAAATATTTGTAGTGAGCCGTGACAACTCTCACCTAATAGCTATGTATAATCAATGTTGAATTATTAACCACACGACACACACAGATAGTAGGTACTGGCTCGTCAAGATATCCACTTGCACAGCGGTTGAAGGTCAACATCATAATAATTAATGATTACCTACGTTATACATATATAAGAAACGAATATGAAATGGAGTAATAGTGTATTTTTTATAATTTTTCATGATAGTATATTTATATTCCTTGCATTCGTTCTACATACGGGCTGGTAATGACATTGGTATATCTATTGATGTAACGATAAGATTGTACGATTTACCACGACTGGCGGAATATCAAGTGACTATTTTAATGTGCACGCTTAATTAAAACTCTTGGAAAACACTTGGAAACAGTGCTCCCGGTATGGACTTGCAACACAACAGAAAACAACCAACTCGTCTAGTTCGTATAAAATCACAACGTATCATAAAGTAACACACATAAAACAGACGGAAGGTGTCTCCCTCTTTTGTTGTCTGCCTTCTGAACTTATTTTGATGCTGTTTTCACCTTCATTTTAATGAATAATAAATATATTATATTGAATATGAAACATTTTTTTCCAAAGTTCACTTATAGTCCAGGCCTGATAGTGGTAGAATCTATGCAATAAATTGTATGTTTTTTTTCTATCCGCCAGGCAGTGGATGCGACACATATTCAGTGTCTCAGTCGCAGAGCATCAACTTCTCACAGGCAATGCGCGCGCGCCCTACCGCACACCGGCCAGCTGCGCCCGCGCAGGGGCCGCCGCTAGGTAACTGACTACACTTTCATACTTTTATTTGTTACAAAAACTATATATTCCATACTAGCTGGATCCCGACATTTACACTCGCAATAAATTAATATAAACCTACTAATATTATAAAAGCGAAATGTTGTGAGGATGTTTGTTCCTTTACACGGAAAAGTGCTGAACGGAATTGGATGAAATTGGGCACAGAGATAGATTTAAGCTGAATCAACACTTTTGTATAAGTATTGTTTCAGAAAAAAACAAATGTAATTTGACGCGGTTGTAACCGCCGGTTACGGGCCTAGTAAATAAATAAATGGAAGGGATAAATAATCAGCGCAGAAACAATTTTATTGTATATATACGGGTACTTAACCTCAGATGGCCTCGCCCTTACCCCCCGCAACCCAATGGTACGGAGTCCGATACAACCGGCGGGAGATATGGGTGTAATCACCAGTTATCACAACTAAAATACACTTTACTGTCTCGCCGTAATAAACAAATACGCTCATTAGACATGTATGATACGAGCGAGTAACGCAGCTACGACTATAATATTGATAGCTTACAGAAGGCAAACATATCCTGCCAAAGTACCAACCAAGTAGAGTTGTAAGGAAGTTATCATAAATTCAGACATCCATACTAATATTATATATGTAGAAGTAACGAATAATTACGAAATTTTGCCCTGAGATAGATTCTATCCTGGGGAAGGACATTGTGAAGGGTGTATGTAAGTCTAGAGAGAACTGGCGCTCTATACTCTCGTTAGTGACTCGGCGTGATGATATGTAATGCATAATAGGGATGGAAAGTTTATATGGACGTTCCATAATCGTTTAAGTTAGCGATCGAAAAAGCATGAGGCTTTTGGGTAAGAAATAAAGAAATACGTGTAACATGTGTGTACATAATTGAAAGATAATCCAATATAAGTAACAAGTCTTTGTTAGTGGACGAAGTCACGGGTTACATCTAGTTTTCGATAAAATGGGTTCGAAATATCTGAGGTCATAATCGTAGTCAGTACAGTAGGTTAGGTACCTGGTTTACAAGGTTGTTTTAAACAAATGCTCGCCAGGGCTACGCAGTAGGCGCGTATGTGGAAACCTTGTTGAATCGTCAAGTGGTGAAGGTAACGTAAACAGGAAAGTTCCTCTCATGAATACAATCATGACAACAGTGTTTATGCACGCGACCTGATAATAGTGATATGCTAATTGCGATGCAGCCGAACAACAATTATTTACATTATAACATTATTTATTTTGTTGTGCCACGGGTGTCGAGTCACCATCGAATCAAATACATTATCTTTGCGTTTAACATCCTTTTTGAGGGAAAGGACATTGGATGTTTTGATTTATATTATTTTTATTTAAATATAACAGCTTTTTGAATACATGCCTCATCCATGTAATAATTCTGTAGGTATAGGTACCTGTGTTGAATATGCAGTTTGGAATACCCAGTGCGATTATTTCAAACTGCACACGTAACGTGTCTCTCATCATGCGTAATACATGTAATGCTAGCTGTACCCCGTGGTTTCACCTGCGTAACATAATTTTTTTGTAATAATACATCTTATGTGTTAATCCAGCTAATAAACTATCTCACGCCTTCCCATTAGGGTCCCCGGAGGGGTAGGCAGAGATTTATAGATAATACCCACACACCCACTTTCCGCCAGAGATATATTAAGTGCCAACGTGATAGACGGCGTGTCCAACGCGATTACTCAAGCACGACTATATGTACATACGCTTTTCAATTGCTTCTCAGACATATGCAGGTTTTCAAACCAAATTTCATCCAATTCCGTTCAGTTTTTGAATCAAAGAGTAAGAAAATCCTCATAAGTTTTTGCATTCATGGTATAAGTGTGTCACTACCATTTATTTCACGACTTAATGTTGCCTGTATATGTTAGGTGTTGCAGCGGCGGGCGTGTCGCACGAGCAACAGGCCAAGATGATGCAGCAACAACAGCAGCAATTGCTCCGGGCTCGGGAACAGCAGATGCGGCCGCCACCGCCCGAGTACAAGGCGCGCTTCGTCGGCGGCATGGGTGGCATGGGCGGCTTGGGCGGTGTCGGCGGCGTGGGCGGCGCGCCGGGGGCGGGCGCCGGCGCGGCGGGCGGCGCGCGCAGGCCTGCGCCCCGTTTCGCGCAGCAGCCGCGCCAATACGCGCCCGAGTGGCGCCATGTGCTCATGCAGCATCAGCCTGCCCGCCACCAGTTCCCGCACCATCACCAAGGTATCGATCCTTTTCGCACACACTTCAAGACGTTTTAACCAAACAATGAGACTGCTGATGATAATAATATCTCCCAGTTTGCCAAATATGTGCCATCACTGAGATTATGGAAGCGGCAGTAGGATTACAATCCCCTTTGTCGTATTGGATGCGTTCTTTTTCGATTTTTGAATGATGCAAAGCCGCCGAGCTTGTTTGTAGAGACTGACTGATGAAGCGAAAGAGGTATGGAAGTCTAAAGAAAACTGGTGCTCTTCTCTCTGCCTACGCCGTGAGCAACTTTGCGACTCGGCACATTCCTATAGAAACAATATTATTAGATATAGTTGTAGCGAGATAGCTCGAACTGTTTGTTGGACAAACCAGACAAACAAACAAGACACACTGATTACTTATAAGGAAATGTGATGTATTTATGTGTATTAATTCCATCGCAGGGTTCAGTATGGGCGGCATGGGAGGCATGACGCAGCAGCAGCAGCAGCAGATGCAGCTGCAGCAGGCGCGCTTGCAGCAGCAACAACTCATGCAGCATCAACAACAACGGTTATTATACTAACACACTCAATACTTATCTAACAAAACATATTAATGATTGTTTTTATGTTTTATATAATTTGTGTCACTAATATATAAAAAAAAAATATTTTGGTCATAAAGGATTATTCATTTAGGCATTTTTTATTGAATTATTATCATAATAATTATTGCTTAATTGATAATTTCTATGAAAAAAAATATATTCAAAATATAAAAAGAGAGATTACGGACACAGGAAACACCTAAGAAATTAAAGAGTATTTAAATATAGTATTACATTAAAATAAGAATAATCGCGTTTTAAAACCTGTGGAGATGGTTAGTAAATCTAGAAAGTCTTGCCTTTACACTGGGTCTCCTCGTCACGGACTTGTCATTATACTCGTATGTATTTATTGTGTGTTAATACTTCATATGCAATTGTTGCAGGGCTAACAATCAACAGCAGTCTTCTATGTCGCATCTTATTATGCAGCAGAATCAAATGATGAGTGTGCAAGGACAAGTGAGTTAAGATTCTTACAATGACATACATTTAGGTGTATGTATAATTTTGGACAATCTTTGGGACTTCATAGAAACTGAACTAAGTGAAGCTTGTACTGCGATATATTTTTATGTACTCGAAACCGGCGAGTATGTATGAATGTAAATGAAATTATTTGATTGACTAGCAACAGTGCGTCAGTAATAATGTCGACCGTCTGGTTTTAGTGGTTAGAGCCCCTGACTGCGAAACTTGAGGTCGCGGGTTCGAATCCCGCTGAGGGCAGATATTTGTCTGATGAACACGAGTATTGCTACCTTAGTCTTGGATGTCCTATGTATTTATGTATATATCTATCTATATAAGTAAATATATCGTTGTCTAGTTACCATAACACAAGCTTTGCTTAATTTGGGACTAGGTCAATTTGTGTGGAACTGTCCCAGGTATTTATTATTATTATTATTATTATCTCTTATATGCTTTCCTTTGACTACCTACATGATAATAATAATAATATGATATATCCTCACGCCTTCCCACAAGGGTCCCCGGAGGGGTAGGCAGAGGTGTATAGGTAATACCCACACACCCACTTTCCGCCAGAGGTATATTAGGTGCCAACGTGACAGATGGCGAGTCCATCGCCGTTACTCAAGCACGACTATACATACGCCTTTGAATTTCTTCTCAGACGTATGCAGGTTTCCTCTCGATGTTTTCCTTCACCGTTCAGCTCGTGGTGTGACTAATCACTGTACTTAAGTTCAGAAAAACTCATTGGTACAGTCGGGATTCGAACTTGCGACCTTTGCGTCGCAGGCAACTGCTGCTCCGGCACCTAAATGATAACTAACTTATATATTCCCATATGCTTCCAGATGCCAAATATTCACATGTCGCAGTCACAGAGCATGTCGATGCAGCAAGGAGGCATGGGCGGCATGGGCGGGCCCATGCAGGGCGGCCCCATGCAGGGCGGGCCCATGGGCGGGCAGCCGGGGCCCATGCACGCGCAGAGCAGCCCCATGCAGGCCGGCCTCATGGCCGCGGGGCCCATGCAGGCGCAGGCCAACTCCCACTCGTTCCCCTCGCTCCACAACACGTCTTCCTTCTCCGGCCAGCCCGCAGACTTCAACCTGGACTTCCTCGACAACATGCCTTCCACGGACGCCAGCAACCTCACCGCGCAGGAGCTCCTCAACTCGCTGGACAACTCCTTCCTAAACGACATCCTCTAAGCACCACGTGGGCCGCACGTGCCAGTGTCACGGTGTTATATTATTCCTAATTGACCCATTTAGTCAATTAGCATTAGCCGTAAGCGGTGTTCACTGTCTAGGTGTATGTAGTTATATCTGAAGACGGGACTACGACCAATACAGTTACATAATGACCAAAGTTGAGAGTTTAATATGGCTTGCGTGCTTACGAGCGCCTCGTAGGTAACAATGGACATTTTCCGAAGTTACATAACTTTTGGACCACGTTGTTTTGTAGACAATTTATTGTGAAATCCTCCATTTAGTAGTGTTTACTATTGTTAATTATTATATTGTAAATACGATATGTACTCCTAAATGTTTGTTTATTGTGATGTAAGCCAATCTATATGATATTATACATCCGACTGTCTCGGAACCTCCACAAAGCTGACATCCTGTTCTCTTCTTATGCTCATATTATGATTTCTCTACGTTGTAGGTTAATATATATTTATTGCAGATTTTATCGTAGTTTATAAGAAGAAATGCACAAAAGACATTATTTTATTTACTCGTTAATGAATTTATTTATGCAAATGCTGGCATGAGTGGGGCAATAGATTTTCGAGAAGTAATTTATTGGTTCGCACCTGAATTTGGTTCGCGCAGGCGTCTACAGTACAGTCGGAACTTCCGCCTGGGAAATGGCCCGTTTATTTATCATAGTACCGTGTAAATGTAAGGATATTCTAAGATCATTCCTGTACCTAAGATAAACTAGATTATACTGTGATGTCGGTCTCAATGGTCAATAGGTCATAATAGCATCAATTATTATAAAATAGATTATTGTTATCGATAAGGATCTCATGGTATCATTTGGAGCGGGGTTCGAGGGATTCTGGGATTAGGCGGGTTGATAATGGTTTTATTATACAATTGTGTGTTCGCAATCAAGAGCTACTATCTATTATTATTATTTATGGCGAGTTTGTATATTGAATCACGAGATTTTTCCTTTAATTTGACAGATAAATTGTATATACAAATCTCCTGTTGTTAAACAACTTGGTATGTTCTGAATGATAGCCGCAAGTAGTAATTATTAAATTATAAATAAGAACAATAATTATGTTTATATGTAAACAGACATAATGTGTTGAGCTCTCTGTTATAATAACACAGCTGCATAACCAATTATCGTGAATGATAGCGACATTCCATTGTTAACAATGTTTTAACTTTAGGACCAATTTTTGAACGTTCTTTTGAAAATAATATTGCATATTGAGAATATGGCGTTTTATTTAGACACAAACAAAAAGAAAACAATACACAACTCACTATGCAGTCCAATAACGCTACGGAGTAAACACTTAGAGAGACAAGTTCACTACTTCAGAGTATGTAGAGTTAAACTTCACCTTGCATGACATACCACAATAATCATTGTACTAAGTTACATCGACAGAAACTATATATGGCACTAGTTTTATTTTTAATAATACTCAAAAAATAATGTCATAAAAATCCATTGTATTCGACTCTTCACCACATGATAGACTCGGCCTGGTGCCTGTACACATACTCGGAAAACTTCTCCAATTTCCTCTCTAAAGCATTTATCTCCGCGGTTAGATCTCATAGCATCTCGTTGGGCTTGTTGGGGAAGATGCGCGGGTTTCGTACCCTGGGGCTGTAGAAGTTGTTAGGTTGGACATATTTGGCCATTATTGGCTCTCCATGGAGCCTGCTCTCGTAGATGTTCTCGTTTCTGTCCACCGATTGGACAGTGACGCTATGTACTATTTGTCTGCGTCTTCGGAGTTGAATGCAAGAGAATACAGTGCTGAGGAGGATGCCGAGCTTGAATAATGCGGTCACGAATATACTCAGCATCAGTATGAAGTATTGTTGCTCGTACCATTCTTCCAATTTGTCCAGACATCCCTGAAAAAAAAACATTCAGAACCAGTTACAAGGTGGTTGATAAAATTATAATCAATGCATAACTAAAGAACGACACATTGGATTTTCTATAATTAAGACATTTCAAATGTTTTAGTCCAGCGATTAAACTGTGTTTGCCAATTTCACTCAATTTCGTTCAGCCGTTCTGGTGTGATTGACAAAAAAACCTCCATCCATCAATCCAAACTTTAACATCAATCGCTGCGTTTATATATATACTCCTCCTCCTCACGCCTTCCCTCAAGGGTCCCCCTAAGGGGTAGGCAGAGGTGTATAGGTAATACCCACAATGTTTTTGAAATCAGTTTTTTTTGTATTTGCGTTGAGATTAATCTCTCTAGGTGGTTTAGTTTATTTACAATTCGACCCGATAGGTGGCGTCAAAATTTTTAACAAAACGAAGCAGGGCGGGACATAGCTTATAATATTACTAGAGAGGTCTAAATATTAGTATGTACCAACCATCCATCCAACCAATCTCACATGCTACTAATATTATAATTGTATGGTTTCTTTACACAATCAAACCAGAACGGAACTGGATGAAATATAACACAGTCATAAAACTTAAGCAGGATAACAAATGGATATGTTTTACTGCAGAAAAAAATCTGTCAATGAAATCAAATATTACACGGATGTCACCGCGGTGTACAGCTAGTATGTGTATAGGTATGTATGTACGGGCACGTGTCTGTAGGCCGCGTTGGGCAGGATGTCCTGGCAGCGCGCGGCGTCGAGCGGCGCGGGGCTGAGCGCGTCGGGAGCGCCCCGCTGCACGCAGCAGCTGGGGGGCACCGACAGCCCGCGCGGGCCCAGCCGCCGCAGCTGCCACACCGACATGTCGTAGTTGCGCGCGTCCGACATGCCGCAGCACTGCAACTGTCACACACGCCCGATTCCAGCATGCGAGCTTTGTGCGTAAAGCGTAGATAGTGCCATCCACGAAGTCGCAACCCACCAACTTCTAGTCGAGGGGGTTGTGTGGCCCGAGTGCATTGATTGTAGTGTGCGTGTGCACTCATAGGTAACCAGTGTGTACAGATAATACTCAAACATAAGTTAAAGGTTGAACACTTATAAACTGTAGGAAAGAATAGTGGGGGTGTCTTCGTGGACTGCACTATCTATACCAATTAACACTGATGGCAATAGGTCCTACGTACATGATTTATTAACTGCCCATTTCCCTCCTTGTCCAAATATATGGAGGATTTACTTCCAGTTTGCGCCGGGAGCCTGTACATTTTACGTATACGCAGACTCGATAGACGACGATAAAAATAATCTTAGGCGTTTTCTGAATAATTACCTACTGAAAATGTGTCTTTCATGTCGTTGTGGTCCGTGAGTACATTTCAATTTATTTCGTATTGATCATAATTTAGACAGACCAAAAACCTAGAGACCATTTTTTCCGTAAAAGCACTTTTTTTTTTCGTAAAAAGGCAAAGATCTTGCGTTAAGAAATAATGAACCTGAGTCTGCGCCAAGTCGACAGCGGCGGTGAAGTGTTCATAATCGGCGAGTGCGTAGTAAGCCTGTAGAGCACCCACGGCGCCGCCTCGGGCGCTCTGCAGGCCGAGGCAGCGCGGCCATAGAGCCGCCAGCACGCCGCCCGCGCACAAGCAGAGAACCAGCGTCAGCACTATCAGGAAGTACTGAGAAACATGTCATACCACTAACCTCAAACTTCTTTTTTTTATTTTTTTTCTTAGCAGCTCCGGGGCTAAACGAGGAGGGAATGTTAACTTTTTTTATTCTTTTTTATACTACAAGAGTGGCAAATAAGCATATGACCGGAAAGCACTTGATCGGAAGCGGTTACCGTAGCCTTTTTTACATATATATATATATATATATATATATATATATATAGCCTTTTTTAAACTCACTATATCGTAGTATTACTTGCCACTCTGTGTTTGGAGAGTTGTACTGTGTTGGCAGCGTAACGGGGCTAGCCCCTCTGCTGCCAACACAATATAACAAACCACCCCCTCTTCAAGGAGCTCATTACTGGAAACCTAATTCATCGCGCAGGACACAAATCCATCGCCGTTACTCAAGCAAGACTACAAATATGTAAGCCTTTGAATTTCTTCTCAAACGTTTGCAGGTGGTCCCGATGTTTTCCTTCATCCGTAAATCTCGTGGTGTGACTAACCCTATTTCCATTATATTAAATTGGCTTTAATATTATAGTTCTCTTCAACTTTAATAAACACTACCTACTTAATATACACTGTTCGTCAGGACATTCTATTAACACTCAGTATTCTTCTTATATTTATACTCAGGTAATTCAAATTTATATTCCATATCTAGCATAGGTACATCCATCATGTATGAGTATATATTGTTGTGTTATGACAAATAAGAAAAATAACAAAGGATGCGCATTCATATTCATATCTGTACCGAAGGGAAATAGCCGGTAAGCATTTCTCAAATGAACTAACCACTGTGAGGATTGCATAAGCAGGCATGTAGGTGGCCCAGCAGCCGAGGGCAGCCGTGGCGCAGACGACCAGACCCACGGCCAGCAACGCCAATGCTAGGTAATAGAAGGGAGGCTGCTCCAACTCGCTCTCAGGCGATGCAAGCAGGCGGGAAAGAAGAATCCTCTTCGAGTCGGACAACAACAGAAATCCACAGACCACTTCAACGAAACCGCATGCCTTCAAAAACATTAACGCTCCGTTACCCACGAATACAATTGTTAAAAAAATATCATAACAAAGGAATCTTACGAAAAACAATGTGTTAAAAGATCCGAACAGCACTTTGGCACTGGCGCCACTTCTGCACTTCATAACTGATAATTTTCTAGGAAGCCTAAAAAGTTAAATTTCCTAAATTTCAGGAAGAGAATGCTCGCACGGCGTTATTGTGCGCTTGTGAATAAACGAATAAACAAACGTACGATGAATAGATTCGCCGGTTGAGGGAGATACGCTCTGGTGCACAGGTGGGGTGACTAATAATTAAGCTAGTTTTGTTTCATATTAATGCTTCAGTTGCGCTCACACATTTTGACTATGAACCAGTTCCATTATGCCGCCTGGTATGTTGCAAGCATTGCAGCACATTCTTTGCTCATCCCATGATCTCTGAACAAGATTATACAAGCCATATTTTACAAATAGTTTTTATGTATCCACTACATAATATATGATACATTTTCAAGAACTTTGTCGTCCATTATGGTTCCACTAGATGCCATATGAAACATTACTTTCTTTGGCGGATTCATGTTTGATATATGGCGACTTTGTCTCAGTCACAACTTTACGATCTTGAATTTCTTTAAAAACATGCGCAGGTTTCTGCACTATGATTTCCCACCATTAACTTCGTGGTATGACTAATCCCTGTACAAGATCAGAAACCAGTCAGATTTCTTTTCCTTTACCCTTTTTTCGCCTCGGTTTCAAATGGGAATTTCGACGGTCCGCTTGATGGCAAGCTGCTATCACCGTCTATAGATAGTAGGTGACTAATTTGGTTACCATTGCTTTATAAAAATAATAACATTCAATATTAACAAGAAAATATATATTATAGTATTTACATTATGGTATTTAAAAATCTATATCTTTCTTCTTAAATCCGCCGCATGTAACATTTGGCGTGGCAGTGATGTCATCTTGTTCACGTTCACTTGTTTCTTGTAGTTCTGAAATCATATTTCATAATTTCAGACACATGTTATATTATAAGCCGTTAAGTCGTATAAGTATGTAAAAGTCTAGAGAACTGGCGCTCTACTCCTTACTACTCCCTGCCTACCCCGTTAGTGACTCGGCGTGATGATATGTATGTATGTTGTATAAGGTGGCACATAATTTTTCCTCTTCTATTCTGGATTGTCTTTAGCAGTAATATTCTTTCGTCAACTATTTTGAAAGGGATGTGAATGGCTTAAACAAGTACTATATATGTATAGCACACGGTAGGCAGAGAGTCGCTTCATCCACATGCATCAGTCTCTTCATACATGCCCGCCGGTTTCGATTACTAATGACGATCTCATAACTAAGTACCTACCTGGAGGTAAATGTAGTTTCTCAATAATGAACTTTTTCCGCTTGAGTTTGAAAGCCAAGTCGAGAGTGGGCGGGACAAATGGCACAATCGAATGAACGGCCGCCAGCTTCGTTATGTGGAACAAGCCGTGGTAGTCTTTGAAAACAGGGTTGGTCTCGCGACTAGAGCCCGCGAATGATTCAATTCGCACTGCATTATCTACCGAGTTCAGAAGTCTCTTCATTATGTTGTCATTCTGTAATAAACATTTAGTAAGCTAATAGTTATAAAACATCTGTCGGCGCTTTTCTATATTTATTATTTATAATATTATTTTCTATATAGCTTCTTTGAAACTATTTTCAGATGGATGCCTCTCACATTATTTTCTTCACTGTAAAGCTCACAGTCAATTTTGTACTAAATAAAAAAAAACTCAATGGTATGTATGTACCATTCTCCTTCCTTCCAACTCCAATCTGGACTTAGCAAGTTACTACTTGTCAACCACTTGCCAGCCACCAAGTGTTTTAAGAGTTTTTAAGAGTTTGGCTAGTGTCAGGATCCTTAATATAATTCCATCTATTTACTTCTATTCAGCTACATCTTTTTACCTGTCTATATTTCATGAGAGACACTTTTCTTTCATCTGACTCCTGTATAGATAAGATTAAAACACTTACATCAAACAAGTGTGAAGGCACAGTGACAAATGCAACTGCATTGGTGTCACGAAGTACGACTCGCAGGCAGTACATGAACTTCAAGAGATCCTGTCCAAAGTTATGTCCATCATTATCCTCGCAGTCCATTGCTGTCCATATGGGAGAGCCTAGTGATTGTATAGTCATACGCAGTATATTGCTACCTTTGCTGCTACCCTTGTACTCTTCCCTGGACACAATGTTTTTTATGCTCATTAGCAACTTATAATAAAGTCCATTTCTGAAAGCTGAAAATGAACAAAAACTTTAACTGAAAATTTATCAAAACTCTGACTAGCACCCATGATAACACTTATATACATACAGTATCCTATGGTTCACGACTTCAAAGGAAAATAAAGATTTTATTTTAAATGCTGCACCAATTTAGGTACAGTATTAACAATCTAATATATACTATTCCTATCTTGATGTGATGATGTACTCATACACTCATCACATCGCACTGA
Source organism: Drepana falcataria (assembly GCA_945859725.1). Taxonomy (NCBI): domain Eukaryota; kingdom Metazoa; phylum Arthropoda; class Insecta; order Lepidoptera; family Drepanidae; genus Drepana; species Drepana falcataria. The sequence continues at coordinate 4,919,323 of OX243926.1, forward strand.
GTCTCCCACTAGGTTGAGTGAGTAGAGCATTAGTTATCACTAGACTTTAGACAAATTTTGCTTGATCCACAAATAATTGTTTTGCTTTCACCATACTCATGACATATTATACATGTAATATGTACAAGTAAATCCAAAAGCCATAAATACTAACCATTAACATTCCCCCCTTCATCACCTGTCCTCAAGTCACAATATGCTATATTAATATTATTGATTGTATCCGTATCAATGTGCTTGCTCAAGTCAAAATTATGACCAAAGTTAGTGCTGCCACCAAAGGAAGATTCCACCTGACTGAGACTCTCATATCTCCAAGCTATTTTCATCTTATCCACATCTGCTCCTATAGAAGCAATATTTTCCTCTACGGGTACTGTGCATGGTTGTGGTAGCTCATTAATCTGAAATATTAATACAGATTGATCAATTAAGAGAAATTGAATATTTTTTATGTTGTAGTGTAATTTTTTTTAATTAATTTAATTTACATTTGATACAGTTGTTTCAGATGTATATGCTTAGTGTTGAGATAAAATGTATTTAATTAAAATGATTATTGCTGTTGTTTTTAAAATAATGTATTATTTTATTTCACAAATATTTTCTATTCTCAGCCTACCCAAGAGGTAAGCAATATTTTTTAAAGATGGTTTCATCGCTTGACATTATATGTCAATGCCACTGTATAGTAAGGAATAATTCTTATAAATCATAATAATTATTTATTGACCTACTCACAATTTTGTGTGGTTCTTCATCTGCAGATGCAACAAACAGGTCATGATTGCAGGCCACTCCTTCAGCCAGGAAATATTTACTGAGAACCCTGCTGTAGTTGCCCAGCACATCCTCTTCTGAAATTACAATGAGTATAAAACATACTTAAAACATGATTCATCTGTAATTCCAGCTTTAAGTTCAGAAATATATAGAATAATACTTTTAGCGCGAATTAATATAAAGGAGTACCACTTACTCACCAACTATGAAAACACCACCAGATGGCAATCCTCCTCCTGTAATGATTATATTGAAATAAAAATGATTTAGGCTAAAGCTGAAAACTAAGGTTAGATTTTGGAAATTTGATTTATATTACCAATAACGTGATCAAGGGACGGAATTCCTGATGAAGTATGTAGTAAATTATTTTTCAGCTTTGTACCGATAATAGAAATACGTGAATCGCTTGCTTTATGAAAACTCATCGTAAGTAAACAAAAACAGTGAATCAAAATAATCTATTTGACTGCTTGATTTGATTTAGTAGTATGGTATATAATCTATGGTAACAATTCTGCCAGTATAGTTAGTTATTTTTATGACAAAAATACTAATCCTCCAGTGGCTTGCAGAATATTTTTTGTTGGCCACGTACGAAGTACATATTAAAACATAAGTGCAGCTTCAAAGTCACAAATAATACCATTGAGTCTATTATGAATAACTTAAGATCAACAATTTTTTTCCATAATTTTTTTATTTGGTTTCCCGAAAAAAAACATATAAAATATTTTTAGTTATTATAAATAAATACCTGGGACAATTCCACACAAATTGACCTAGTCCCAAATTAAGCAAAGCTTGTGTTATGGTAACTAGTCAACGATATATTTACTTATATAGATAGATATATACTTAAATACATAGGACATCCAAGACTAAGGTACAAATATTCGTGTTCATCACACAAATATCTGACCTCAGCGGAATTCAAACCCGCGACCTCAAGTTTCGCAGTCAGGAGCTCTAATCACTAGACCAGACGGCCGTCAATTATATATATAGATTTGTATGTATAATAACTAAATAATATTTTTTAAGGTTTTTTAGTTTTAGTTTTTTGATATTAAATAAATACTGTATAACATTTAAATATATCTTACGTAAAGACTGATATCTATATCATGATGATATATAAATTCTGTGCTCTGTGGTCTGACAGGCAGACAATAAACTCGATGACGACTGTTCTGTCAGTTCTGCTGAGTTCCTAAGATATTCTTTGGTGATTTTGTGACTCAAGCAGCATATGTATTATCACATTTGAATTTATATTTTCCACTTTTTATTGAGTATTATAAGCAAAAATAACTTTCATTTGGCAAGATGCAAGGGCCGGCAGTTTTTATGGACATATCGCTTGAAGATCAAGTATGTAGACTTCAACATAACCTACGCGAACATGTCTAGTTATTGTTGTTATTAAATGTATATTCTTTTAGGCATTAGAACTTAGAAAGTATTTCAAGAGCCTGGGTGCTGAAATCGCGGAAGAAAAGTCACCTAAGGGCATCGAGGATGATCTTCACAAAATTGTAGGTGTATGCGATGCATGCTTCAAAGAACCAAATGAATCCGATATAGAAGCAATTCTTAACAGTATTGTTTCAATAATGGTGTCTGTAAGTATTCCTTAATATCTAATGATGATGTATGTATTATATGCTGAGTGATAAAGTTATCATATCTCAAAGTATTTAAAAGCTGTAGTGACCTAGTGGATACTATTACCATAGTCACTTACAGAGTCAATATTACAAGTCGAACCTAGCAGCTGTATCAATGAGTTTTATTATGAAGTATAGTGGATTATCGCACCACTAGCCGAATGGTGAATAAACAGTATTTAAATCAATGTCATTAATGTTTTCAAGATTCCATTGGAAAGGGGAGAGAACCTTATTCTGGCATTCAGTGAAAGACTTACAAAAGCTCCAGGTAGTAAACTAGGCATGGTGGCTCTTCAATCGTAAGTTCAAATTATTTTAATTTCTGATAAGACATTAAAAATATTTATAAGAACTTCCATTAAATAAATTACCATAAAATAAAGATTTTATGGTAAGTTCTTTGAAAATATATTGTGATACAATACTCTCATAACTAAAAAAATTATTCAATAATCTTATTTTGGTATATGTACCCTGTATTCACCCACATGCATTTAGGTAAAAAGCATTTATTTTACAAACAGACACTCCAATTTTATTTATTTGTATAGAAGATGTCTGAAAAGAACTGTCTTTGTACAACCTCGTTAAATAATTATGAGACATTGATGTAAGTATTTTTATTTTAGCTTGTGGCGTTTGTACAACAACTTCGAGGCAAATTCCCCACTGCGCTATCATGTGTACTATCATGTAATAGAGTTGGCTGCACGTATCGGCTCAGTCAGGGATGTCTTTACTGGAGTAGATCAACTTAGGACAGAGTTTGTCGGCTGCCCACCCTCTAATGAACAAATGCAGAAACTCTACCGACTTCTACATGATGTACTTAAGGATAACAACAGGTATTAACTGCAATCAAATTATTTATTTTTAATTCTACACTTTTGAGACTCATTGGAAAACATCCTACAGGAAAATTAACACTCAGTCAATAATAATAATAATTAAAATCATAATCAATCAAGTCAACCAGATTCCATAACATGCTAGACTTGTGTCTTGTCCTGTGGTGATACTCCTTACCATCAAGTTATTTGTTAGCTTGCCACCTCAGTTGTGTAAAAAATTGTAGAGTTTATAATGTACCAGTGATACTCCTGGTGTTGCTAGCATTAATGTGGTAACTGTAAACATTTGGATGGGTCGTATACATGCTTGTTTTATACCAATTGAAATGGATAGTTGTATACAAAATGATGAATGATTTGACTTTAATGTTGTTTGCAGTGAGCTGGCATCAAAAGTGATGATTGAACTATTGGGCACATATACAGATGAGAATGCATCTTCGGCAAGAGAAGATGCCATCAAGTGTATAGTGACAGCATTGGCTGACCCCACCACATTCCTCCTGGACCCACTGCTGGAATTGAAGCCTGTGAGGTTCCTAGAGGGAGAACTCATCCATGACCTTCTTAATATATTTGTGTCTGAGCAGCTGTCTAGCTATCAGAAATTCTATGATAACCATAAAGAGTTTGTACAATCCCAAGGTATGAATAATTTATTAATATTGTATATAATTCTCTATATGATTAATAATTATTTTCTATGCATGTTTTTAAAAGACTGGGAGAGTGTTATGCTATATTTTCTTTCACCATGACATTTGTTGTGTGTCATTAACAACTATAAAGAAAATAATGGGTACACAGAATGAAAATTGTATACAGAGCTAGTGTAATACAAAGGATTCTAATATGTGGTCATGGACTTCACAATCATTGCAAGATTGTTATTTCAAAGATATGTATATTCAATAATTTTCAGGTTTGAATCATGAGCAGAATGTCAAGAAGATGAGAATACTGTCATTCATGCAGATGGCTGAGAAGAATCCTGACATTACCTTTGATGAGATTGTTACTGAGTTACAGATTGAAGAGAAGGATGTGGAAGCGTTCATTATTGAAGGTATGTGTGTAATAATATACATTATCATCTTTCTAATTTGAAATGCTGATATAGCTAAATAATTAAATAATTATTCAAAAGGGACAGACAGCTAGCTATTAATATGAGTGATATTTATTTGTTATTAATTATGCATGCACTTTACGATAATTAACAGCATCTTACAAGTATAAAGTATATATTTTGTTTATTTACAATAACAGCAATTAACAATATTTACAAAAAGCAGTTGTTTGTAACTGACTACTTGCAGATAAAATATTTGACTCAAATCGGTATCCCAAGGCAACGTGCCAAGAAGACTAGCAGCATTGCTACGCTGGATAGCAATGCTAAATAAATCAAATATATCCTCACGCCTTCCCAGAAGGGTCCCCGAAGGGGTAGGCAGTGGTGTAGTCCACACACCCACATTCGCTGGAGATATATTTTAGGTGCCAACGTGACAGATATGTTATTTACATAACAAAATACAGTTTATGTATCTAATGCACTGTTGTTGCCGGTTGTGCAGTGTTGAAGACAAAGTTGGTGCGCGCGCGCATGGACCAGCGCGCCAAGGCCGTGCACGTGTCGAGCACCATGCACCGCACGTTCGGGCGCGAGCAGTGGCAGGCGCTGCACTCTGTGCTGGCGGCATGGCGCGCCAACGTGCAGCAAGCTCACGACGCCATGAACTCCGTCACTGCCGCGCAGCTCGAGTACGCGCAGCAGCAAACGAAGGCCTAACTACACCAGACCTGCCCTCTACCACTCACTGCTCTAATTTTCACATGTAAGAAGTGACACTGTCCAGTTCGTGGTCTTTGCTAGATTTGTACTGATGTTTCTCAAAGTATTTCTTGAGGTTGCCATTCGAATGAAAACCATTGTAACCTGACCTGATGTAATGCAGTTCATTTCTCGAATTAGAGCGGCCGCAAGTCATGTGCTGTATTATTTTTTATAATATAGACGTCACAAAATTACTATTTCTTATGTTATTTAAATTATCCCTACTTATTGCCTCATGAACAAGACCACTAACACACGTTTGAGCCTGGTGACAAAGTTATTGTACTTACGAATAATCTGTTAGCCAACATAATAAAAACATCTTGACAAAAACCTGTGTAAGTACTCCTAAGAAAAGTTGGTAATGTTTCACCTAAGTACCCATTTGGAGATTCTTCTTCAGAAGTCGTGATGATCTTAAACATAAATGGCAACCAACAGCGGTATCACTCGTATTGCCGACCTATTTTGACTGGACTACTTCACCTAGCAGAATTTGCTCATACTAGCATGTCAAGCCTCTTTTTCATCTTCCTCTTTTGTCTTCTGAATACTCAAGTTTGACACAAATAGCGTAGAAGGATGTAAAGAACCTGTCAGCACATCAAGTGTATTTTTACGTAGAACTTAGAAAAGCTTTGTGTGAAGTTTGGATTCAGTGCTTCTATGGAATACGAATACGAGGGCGGCTATCTCCGTAACGCGTTCAGGTGGTTTGTGTGTATGGCGCTGACGACACTGCTAGGGCTGCACGTGTACACATACCTATGGGGGCCGGCCGACGCGCTCGACGGTGACTTCTCAGACATCAAGTATGTCGTGATGCAGCTCACAAGAGGACTCACCGAGGTTTCATACGCTCATCTATTTACGTTGGACAGCAGTTGCGAAGCTAGGTAACCAAAGAACCTGGGCGAAAAATAAACTAGGGCCCCAACTGAACTGTATAAAATCCTTGTTCCGTATTCGTTCTTTTCCAAATTCGATGTACTCCAGATTTGTCGTAATCCAGATTCCTCTGAGGGCCCCCTGAGCTTGGGAACAATACCCCGTCTAGCCCTCCGGTAGCTACGCCACTGTAGGACAGTAAATAAAGCTAATAAATACATTATTGTCTAATAATATTACGAGGTCAAATAGTAAAGTTGCTGGATATCTCTTTCCGTGGTAGTTTCTCTGGCCAAGACTTAAGGGTCTAGTACCTCGGTGCCGTCTTTTCTTGGCCTTTCTTAGGGTCACAATGTGTAGATATAGCGCCAACGACAGCGCAACAGTTGCAGACAGAGCAACTCTAAACATGATAACTAAGGTGTATTATTGTTTTCGTAACATCTAAATATGGACAGAAGCCCACTTTTAACTAGCGTCATCTAGACTAGAGGTCACGGCTTGTAACTAGGAAAAAATTGTTCGAGAGTTCAATTTACCTCTAACGTAAGTTACAATCATATTGAAAAGGATAAATATTAGGTGAACCGTAAACATGAACGATTGCAAAACGAGATGGAACGCATATCAGCCGCGTTGCCCGCGGTGGAGGCGGCGGCGGATCGGGCCAAGGACGCGCTCGAGCCTTCCCTGCGCCGCAGTCCGCGACACTCGCTCGAACTACAGGACTATGATCGACAGGTTGCTTTACTGTTTTTGTAATATATATATATATATATATAATGTATACAAAGTGGCAACCTTACCAGTGGTGGATTTATTACCAGGCTGAGATTTTTTAGGCGACATATTTAAGTCCAATTACTTGTTGAATTAAAGAAAAAATACGATTTTGAAATGCCAAAGGCAAATGTATAAAACTCTCCACGTGGAATTCTGGAAATTTGCTCATCGTAGGTAATACAGAAACTATCCAGAGAAGTGCAATTTTGCTGCCGTTTAAGGTCTAATATCCACCCCGGTCTGGTACGGTCAATTACGAACGGGACTTCTGATATACCCTAGTGTAGCCAACAGCATTAATTGTCCATATAAAAATGTTATGATATTACTTGCAATTGCAATTGCTGGTCTTACCGAAACGATTGACGTTTTGGTCGGAAGTAGAAAGTATAAATGAAATTGTAGAGTATATATGCCCATTAGGTATGATATAGACTCACGATATAGGTTGCTGACTACGCGCTGGAGACGGCCGGAGCCCGAGTGTTAGACACTGGAGATACCATAGAGCACGTGCTGTACGAGTCGCCGGTGGGCTGGGCCCTGCACCTGCTCGCCACGTGGATGTGTCGCGAGTGCCACGGGGCGCGCGCCATCATCAGCCCCGGCACCCTGCCCGGCGAATGCTGGGCCTTCAAAGGCGATCGAGGCGAGGCCACGATCCGCCTACTCGGCACAGTGCGCGTCACGGGCGTCAGTCTCGAGCATATCTCCCCACAGATTTCACCCACCAGGTACAAACTTTGGCCACATACCCAATTTTCGCCGAAGATATATTTTATCGCCGGCCTATCGCCGTTTCTCAAGCACGACTATAGGTACATACATAGTCAATGAATTTCTCCTTAAACGTAGGTATGCAGGTTTCCTCTCGATGATTTCCTTCACCGTTAAGCTCGTGGTGTGACTACTTACTATAATCAGAAAAGTCATTGGTCCAGTTGAGATTCGAACTTCCCATCTCTAAGTTGCAAGTGACTACTCGAACCACTCGGCCACCACTGCTCTTTTTTTATTATGGCCATAATTGTAGATATATAATGTAATATAAATAAATTTATAGACTGTTTCATTTATTTATAGAGAAATATCTTCAGCTCCGCGACATTTTCAAATAGAAGGTTTGGAGTTTCGAACAGACCCATATCCGCACGATTTTGGTACCTTTGAGTACAGTAAGGATGGGAAGCCTATCCAGTATTTCGAGGTGCTAGTTCCTTCAACAAAGGGCTACAATTTGGTGAGAGTTCGAGTGCTCTCCAACTGGGGGCATTCTGTCTATACGTGCATGTACCGACTGCGAGTGCACGGAGACCTGGTGACAGGTCCAGCGCACCGCAACTCACTTCCGGACGATGCTGACCTGAGAATTGAAAATGAGTAAAAGATGGCCAGTACCTGGATGATTTCCCTGTTTCAAGGCAAGTAGGATTCTAATAACAAAATTAGAACTTACCTACATATTTACACTTCACTAAACTAATCTACCTACATGTTAACTTCTTATCTAAACTTGAAAACTAGCAAAATCTTTTGTGGTGCTAAATTAATATCTTGTGGATTTATCTAGTTTGAATAGTTTTTTTTCGTGGAATTGGAACAATCATTCTCAGAAACTTTCACATTTATAATATTGTTAGGAAAAAATTAACTTTAACCAAGAAGGTCCTATCACATTATTTCCTTCTTTGACTGAAAAAAAAGGGAAAGATTAAATTTTTATACATTTATATAAGTACCTACATAACTTACTTCATAAGAATCCTGCGTACAATGTCTGATAGTTTTTTGTCCACATATCCATTATTTTGCATCCATTATAGAGCCAGGTGCTCGCTGCCCGGTTAGATTTCCTTTGTGCATTTGCACAAAACGAGAGAAAGCCAAAACCAAGGGTATAGATGTTAATCTGGCGATTCGGGTGTCCGGCAGCCGAATGCTATAAAATGCACCTATTGTTGCGCACAAAGCGACAAAGCACATAAATTAACATGAGCAAAGTGATCATGAGCCCCCGCCGCGCGCGCACTAATGGGTTGACCAGCCCTTTGTACCGACGCTAGCGTTGCACGGCCCACGGACATTATGAAACGACACTTTATATAATTTATTATCCAAGTTAACTGAAACTTTTATAGAAAAAGGTTCGTGGCAATACAATATGACAGCCTAAGTCTTCTATGTAAATAAAGTCGAGCAAAGACTTTGCATCTAGACGACTTTGGACACAGTTCATAATTACTTTTCAACTCATTAAATTTCATTCGGTAAATATTTTCCAGTCTCCTAGACATTATGCCACCTATATATATTATATTATTATTTAATTATAATTATGACAGATACGAAGGCAGTCGTAAAGTCATAATTGGAAGCTAAAGCAATATGTCAAGCCACCTTAGCCGGCTTTATCCAGACTCACCCTGAGGAATTCCAATATTTGGTAATAAATCTTATAATTCCGAATGGAAAAATAATATGGGCCTGGAGTAGGGGATACTACACGTACGTACGTATGTAGGTACCTACGTAGTTATTTGTACCTGGTGATTGTATTATCATATCTCAATATATAAAAGTAGATTACTTTTATTGCCTTTTATTAATTATACCAACGTTAATAAATAACAATGTGGTAAAATTGTTGTCGTATCTCAAAAATAATGACAACATTATTATTTAGACGCCACAAGGCCTCTAACCACGTGGACTCAGTATACATTAGTAGTCTTAGCGTGGACTGACAGAGGGTTATCGCTTTCTTTCAATAACGATTGGCAGCTACTATGAGTTTATTTTCAGACTTATGCTGGTTCCTTACGATACCTTTATAATTTATAAAAATAAAAAACTTTTTACATTTTAAATCGATAAAGTTCGTGGTAACAATACTGATTATTTTTATACCGCTTACCATCGGTTACCACCGCCTATGGACGCTTGCAATACTAGGAGTATCGCTCGCGCGTTACTTACAGTACAATACTTTTAAATTTTTAATTATTTAAATTAGGGTGTGTATGTGGCCTTGTGTATCGAGCAGTCGCCTGCAACACAAATTACCAATGAGTTTGTCAAAACTTAAGTACAGTAGTTACACAAGGAGGAAACCTGCATAAGTTTTAGAAGAAAGTCAAAGACGTATGTAAATTAATACCTAAAATATATCTCTGGCGGAAAGTGGGTATAAACCAACCTTACAACTCATTACAACCTTATAACTCATTTCATTTTCAAATTCAGTGTTGACTAGCAGGTGATTTAAATCACTCGGACACCAAGTGTCCTAGAAATATAAATCACAGCAGTTTTCTTAGGTTGATCTTATTATAGCTTCTCAGATATTGTTACATTAATTGAGACGAAACATGGTTCCATAATGCTGATTGTCTTGTAGCGAGCGCAATCGAAGACAGGCGTAAAATCGATATCATTAGTCCGTTAATGGGTACCTTATCGACTCGAGCAGACAATTATTTAGGCGTCTTTTCTTTCGCAAGTTCAATACGTGTCCTTTATGTGACAAATGGACAAGACTCGTAAAGGGTGAAAGCAGTTCTCCATGAAATGTATCCTTTCCGACCGGCACCGCCTACATGTACTCAATATTAATGATGTGATCTTAGTTCGACCGTCTTACGCACTCCCACTTGACATGTATTAATGAACACCATTCTATGGCCAGATTCGTTTGTCCACTCACCTACTTAGGTGAGCTCCGGCGGCCGATATTTCTTTTCAAGTTTAAAGGATTTCGCACGCCGATAATGTTTCCAATTCATAGAATAGTTTGGTAGAGATTATTTATTCGTTTTAAATACATAGTAAATACATTGTTATTTTTTTTGTTAAATACCAAAATTAAGCCCCAGAATAGATATAAGGGATTTTTACTACTGTTGCCACATACATAAAATTTATTTTGGTATATATTTTAATATTGGAAGATAATTATTTTAAGCTATAGGTAATAATGTATTTTGCAGTAGGTCGGTTGTATGTATAGCGTGATATTGTGCTATTGGCTCTGGCTGTACGAATTTATTTAAATAAATTGAAAATAAATAAACGGTGATGAGCTGCTCTTCAATATAAAGCGTTGTTTCATTGTCTATAAGTAACTGCAAAGCCGCATTGATTGGTTACGGTTACAATCAATATGTGACTACGGCACGCAAATTTAAGAACGCTGTTTTTATAATATAAAATGTTCCCCATTTCGTGAAATAGTCTTAATAAAAAATGGACTCAACTTATTATGTGTTACACGTAGGTACAATTAGTAGTCCACGCGGATCTAATTGGCCGCGCCTTTAGGTTTGTGAGCGGTGAGACGGTACAGACGCACATGAGATTTCTATAGCAAAATAAGTCCGCCGCTAAATAGACAAGTGAAGAATGTAATATTCAAAGTGCGTGTATTCCAAAACGGACCAATGTTGATAGTTTGGAATATAAAACTTACTTATATAAGAAACTCCAGAGTCAAGTGATTTAGAGGATATAACAGAATAATTTCATATATATTGTTTTGGTTTATTTAAAGTTATTGCATAATTATAATAAAAACTTCAAAACTATTATTTAATTATTCAATTCACTTCTATTGTTCACTTACTAGGCATGATATATCTATTTAAAAATGTATTAAGCTTGATCACACACACTTAATACCACACTATGATGACTATCATGTGTATAATCTCATGTGCGTTTCATGATAACCTACATGATCACAACCTAAGGAGCGGTCAACCTGTTCGGCGCGGGCTAAAGAAGATACTTTTACATGACTCTACTGAAAAGCATAATTCAAGCTAAGTTTAATCACCAGTATATACCTTCTCCTAAATATGTCTTGCCTATGTGTTTAAGTCGGTGTTTTAAATACTACCTAGTCTTAGAGGGGCAGGTATGTGTGTATTGGTACCTACTACGACATTATTAATTAAATTGATAGATTGATTTGATTGAGTGATGCATACTCGTAAGGGATAGTAATCAATTTAAACCTTTTACTTAATACATATACCTACATAACATAAACATTTTTCATCATTTCATATCGTCTCTATAATTGGTGATAGTTACATAAAGGGAACAATGGATCTGCCGCCAAAATATTTGACAATATTACATATTTCTGGTCTGACGCTCGTGAAAGGCTAGGATAGTAAAGGATTGGCGACATTGTTGGAACTACTTCTTGAAGCGTAGTGCGAGCTTCCGCTTTTGGTGGTCCAAGTGAAGAGCGATTTATGAAAACACTTATAATTTTATGCTGTTGTCTTATATCACATAGTTTGGACAAATAGAAAGGATTTGTGAAGAAACATTATCGAAACATCTATACTAATATACTAATAATAATATTATAAAGAGGAGAGAAGATTTGTATGTAAGTATGTTTATAAGGAATTGGCTTAAAAAGTACTGGACCGATTTTAAAAATTCTTTCACCATTTCAATCCTACATTATCACTGATCAATATAGCATATTTTAATAGCATGAAAAAAAATTATGCCAAAATGTTTAAAATTAAATTCGTAAAAAAAAAAGTCCACCCGTGCGAAGCCGGGATGGGCCGCTAGTTATAACATAAAATGGGATAGTGTTTGAAAGAAGAGTAGAAGACAGACAGAAAGACCTCGTCCCAACTACAATCCAGGATGGAAACGTCATGAGTGCTCAAAACCGGCGAGCACATACGAGTATGAAGAGACCGATGAATACGGATGAAGCGAGATGACTAGAGAGAACTGGTGCCCTACTCTCTTTTTTTTGGAAGGAAAATCTGCGTATGTCGAAATATCAAAGCTGTAGCCTTGTCAACTGTCACGGGGAAATGCCAAATAAATATATTTATTTTGACAGCTTGTGAGCGAGCATAGTGTGTTTTACATTCTTATATTGCAGTTCAATCCATTATGATATTATGAATTGTAATTTTGCTTCAAATATTTATTATTATTATTTGGGATAACCACGGCCATTCTGTTTCACTAATTGCTTATAACTAGTGTCAATATACCGCCCTAATCTCCAAAACTTGTTAGTAGTTTGTAAATTGGGCCACACAAAAGTACGCCAGTGTGTGCGTAGGTGTCGTCGAGGGATTCGTTTTAAATAGTCTTGGGGGTATTGTTTGGGAGACAGGCTTTGTCCCGGCACATCACGAATACTCTCGTGTGCGCTCCACTGGCCATGGTAAATGTCGCCTTCAGGAAATGCGATTTTAACAGCGAAAACATCAGAATTACAAGTCATCACGACACACTCCATTGCCTCCGGGTAAAAAGGGTTTGTTGTCTGTCCTAACCGTCTCATCTCAGTCTGTTTTATACAAACAACTAAACATTAAACCCAGTTCTTTAGAATTTTCTTTGTTTGTCGTATCTACTCACTGTTTGAAAAACTGATACATATTATAGTTTTTATAGTATTTAATTCGTTGTTAAGTTGCCTGCATTCGATAGAGTTTACTACCCTTTCAATAATACCATAGATAAAGAGTTACTATTTTGTTGTATAGATTTGCGAATATAGAGTATACATAACAATTCATAAAAAAATATGTTGGTGTATTTATTAGTCTCCCAATTGCTTAGCAAATAGTATCTAAGTATATAAATAAACTCTGCAAATTAAATCAATCGAAAATTTTACTCATTATAGGTATGAGTGGGTAAGGGTTCGCAGGTAGGTCCGTATGGCGTGCGATCAGCCCTTCAAAATTCACAAAAAGAGCCATTTATTAAACTAGAGCCCTTAGTAATTATTATTGGGACTCCATTCGGCATATTCGCTATCGCTACCTGCCAGCAATTTGCCATTCGGCCCTTTGTCTGTCGGTGTGGCGCCCTAAAGGGTTCTAATTTTAAATGCAGCGTGTAACAATTTGGCCCTTTATTTGGAAATTTCTCTTTCGCGGTGGTTAGTCCGCTGGACGCAATATGGCGTATTTTTTGTCGCGGGCAAGGGTGAGCAATTAAGTGGCTACAACATACGCTTTGTTAAGGCTTTGCGGTTGATCGACAATAATTACATTTACACGCATTGAGACACCGACGAAATGATTACGTGTCGGTGCGTATTTGTGTAGGTACATTTAGACGAGGCACGGTTTATTGTTGCCTTTTACGAGGCTCTGTTTTGATATGCCGTTAAATATAAATTAAATGCGACGGCAATAAAACGACATCGGATTTTCATGCTTATCATTCTCATGAAATGTTTCCACACTGCGTTACCAAGCGCGGTCATTATTGTTCCTATTTCGATTTGTGTTCACCAGAATTCTTGAAATACTAATGGGTCGGACCGTCTTCGCTTTAGCTTTATTTAGCAATTGGTGCCATTATCCATCATATTCAATATCACGGTTGAGTCCAGTCCAGCTAGTGTGTGTAAACAGCGGCGCGGCGTCCATCTCGCCAGTTTGTCAGTAAACATGGATCGAATGAATATAGACAACCGTGTTTGCGATCAAGGATCGCGTTACAACAACAAATAACGTTACTAGTTTATTTGTAACTCCAAATCGATGGTCAGGGATCGGTCGCCCCCGGCCTCCTAATGCGATGCAGTTGCTATGACTACTGCACTCACCCTACACATGGAACACACGAGATACCATAAAAAACGGGAAAACGGAGACCAGAAACTTGCTCGAGTTCACCCCGGTTCCTGTTGACGCGAGCGTCCGAGAGTTCCCTTCTTTCAAACATAATTTATGGTTTCGGGGAAATAAACATAAAAAATAGAAAAGGAAAAACGACAGCACGCACGATAAAAAAGCTCGTCGTAAAAGTGCGAGTGCGGGGGCTCCGCGCCGCCCAGTCGGGAGCGACGCGGGCGGCAACCCTTCCGCTGCCCGCCCTACGCCCCGCCACCCGCACGCCGCACACTAAAGGGTTAGGGCGACTAACCCTCGTCACACACACGCACTAGGATACCACCTACTTATCCATATACTACTCGACTATCTAGTACACTACGTATGAGCTAATATTACAATAAGTGTTTTTTTCCTTAATTTTAAGACAAGCAACATGTGGCCAGTATTATATTTGAAACCTAGATTTAATATTTCATAATATTTAAATACACATTCTCGTGAGGCAGTTATAAGGTGACTAAAATGCAATTAGTAATGCAGTAAAGCATTTTAGTGCTATTTTTGGTAGTGTGCAGTCAGTACATAATACCAATAGGAGTAAAAAGCTGATGGTCCCTGGAGAGACATTTCCTCGGAGCAGTTTCGGGTGATCGGGTGTGTATCGTGATACCGACGCGTCTGTAACGAGAGTTTGATGTAAATGTGCGGATCGCGGATCGTGCAACTCACGCACCCTCTGTATGAGGCGGCCGGCGACCGTCCGTCTCGCCGGCCACCCTCACAGCCCTCCACGCACTAAACAACCACACAAATACCTAGTTTGGACTTCTGATAGGGATTAGCCTACATCGATATCTTAGCATTTAAAACAAATGCAATTTCATTTTTAATGGGTTTTAGTCGACAAAGACTAGAATACATTTTTGACGAGAAATATGTATATAATTATATTCATAGCCAATAGAGCCACGGCTTACTTTATTAATTACTGTAAAATAATCCACTCCTTTTCCTCCAAAATCTTAAAAAAAATGTATTAAGCAAAACATACATAGTCTGTCTCTATTGTTTGTTTAAGATGTCCTGATTCATATGTTATTATGTACTGTACTTAAAAGAAGAAGAGGCAGAGGAAGGCCACGTTCCAACTACCTGGATCAAATAGATCGGACTCTCAAGGACGGGAACGTTAAGAGTACTCGAAACCGACGAGCATGTATGAAGAGACTGATGAATGTGGACGAAGCGAAAGAGGTATGTAAGTCTAGAGAGAACTGGCGCTCTATACTCTCTGCCTACCCCGTTAGGGACTTGGCGTGATGATATGTATGTACTGTACTTAAACTAAGTATTTGTATTTTTCAGTGCGTTTTACAGTGTCTAAGTGGATACGATGTCTCATAAATAATATTTCCTTTGATAAAACCTCAACCCGCCTTTATAGCTAGCCAAACAGTCCCGTACCGATGATGAATTATCCTGGTAAACAATCGCAAATCCTGAAGATCTTGATCAAGATAATGAGACAAACTTATTAGATTATTGTATTGTCATTGGCCCGAGACAAGTGTGTAGAGTTTCAAGTAAATCCGACTTTTTGAAGGAACTGAAAATCGCTTTTAAAGATTCCGTTACCTAAATACATATATAATGTCAGAAACAGGTGAAGCTAATGAAAGCGTGTAAAAAACTCATTCGATCTAGCTTATATACTTGGTGGTTTGGATGACCAGACTAGTCCATGAACGGACAATAATAATATATTCAAGATACATTCCTCTCAGTTTATTACTTCCATAATTGGTAAGATTTTTTGTCATATCGATATCGATACAATCCTTTTACATTGTCCGAACGCCATTTCTAAGATGATTTTTTACTTTGTTTCCGCCCAGAGCGGCCACGCTCTGCTTTTTGGCAATCTTATTTATTGGCTTTCTATAGATAACTCCGAGCCGCCGCCGGAGGAAAACTCACATCATGTTAATTTCCTGTGTGAGCTCGGTCACTCGATGTTTTTTTAGGTAACATCGAGACGTATTTGGCCCAATACATACGCACAGGGTTAACATATAAGTCAGCAATTTCACTACATCTTGTCTACTGATATCCTTGACACTTTCTCACAGGGCTGCCTGAAGGGATGTTGTAATGACACGCAACTTTCAGATATGGATTTGGATGCTAACTAACTCGCAGTCTAACATGTAGGACTATCTCCTCCTCATTTGCACGTTAACGTGTCTTAACTGTAATGTTTTACTGTAAATTGCTTATCAAACCACACGATTAGTATTTCACATTATTCTTACTTACTCACTCCCACTTATTCTTAATGATAAATAAACGAATTTACTTTCTATTTAGCAAGGAGCGATAATATCAATGAAGCTAGTACATAATAGGGTAAGAAAACGATCGTTTGTTACCTACAAATATTAAATTATATACGACAGAAAAGAGGCAGGGATGGTGTCGTGCCAGTGTCATTCCGTGTATGTGTTTGTCGTTAGAGGGCCGATGTTAATAATGACCACGTTTATGCTAAGGGTTCCCGAACAGTTCCTACCCTAGCCACTCCACTTATTTAAATTCCCTTTTTTGTATCAAATTTACATTAAATTCCGTATAAGCCGAGATGTCAAGGTACAATAGTGAGACGCCGACGTCAGGTCCCTTCTTGTTGTAAATTGGGGGTCATACAAAAACCGTTGGACCCTTACCGGACCCATAACGTCCAGCCGCTCGACCATGATGACGGTGAAAAAGTACGGTTCTGATTTTTTGCTATTCTTTTGACGACCGCTCGATGCGATTAACAATTCGCGATGTATTTTTTTTTCTAAAATAGTGTACGTCAGTAGGTACCGGTGCAATGGATGGTTTAAATTTTGTAAAAAAATGTAAAATTACGAGGGGACGATTATAAACACATGCGCGAGCGCGTCAAATCTTCAGCCGGCGCGCGCTGCTCGTTCGGGGACATTATGGCTTTTTTAAATCTACAGTAGCGCAGGGGAAGAGTTTTTTAAAAATAAATTTCACTTTTTTAGTAAAAATCGTGTCCCCGTGTCGAGTCCAATTGTTGCGTGTCGGATGAGCACGAGTTCGATTTTATGTCTTGAAGGGATTTTTTATTGCGTGGTGTGTGCCACGCGGTGTGGCGGAGTTGGGTGGGGCTTTCATAGATACACATCTTGACGCTCGACACGCGTCTTCACGTACAAACCCTTTGGCCACAGCACGACACAGCTCTTTGTCATAAGAACATTGCGCCGCGGGCGTGATTACCCTTCTGCTGCACGTAGGTATAGACGTCACAGTTATCTATTGTCATGGGCCGTTTGCTTAGTAGATAAGTGTCATTCGAATTGTGACAGTTGCGAAATAGCTAGATCAAGCTTGTCGTCATTGACTCAGCATTGAATTGAAGCAAGAATAATACACCGTCAAATCTTACTAATATGTATTATTAATGCGAAAGTTTGTAAGGATGTAGGGATGTTTGTTACTCAATCGCGTCACGGTTGAACGGATTGAATGAAGTTTGGCACTGACATAGATTATTAGCTAGAACGACATAAGATATGTATTATTCCATAATAATGCACGAATATTAAGGATCGAGCAGAATTCCCTTCCTATACCTATATTCATTCAGCAACAAGCAATTTATTCAGCTGAACTGCAATGATACATTCTATTTATTAATTGCTTTCCGAGTATATTCCGCTGAGAGAAGTATCGGGCTTAGCATCTATGAATGTATGTATATAATAGAACACAATAAAAAGTACGAGAGTAAATCGAGCCTCGGAGGGCGACACCGAAAGAGGTGAACAAGTCACAACTACTTTTTACTCCCTTCGTGGGGAGGGTCGGCCCTCCCTCGCACACACTCGCGCCGAGGGTCTCTGGAGATGAAAGTTGTGTGGGGTTAACGGAGCCAACACACACGCACGCGTGAGACAACAAACGGCGTAGTTGCCTAACTCTAACTTTAATTGTGTCTTTTCAATCGATAGTTGTTGGGAACCGAACACATCTTTCATTTAACGTCTCCCGCCTATTTGTTGAGGGTCCATTGTCTTTTGTCCAACATATTTCATTCCTTAGACGGGGAATGCGGAATCTAATGCCGAATTCTTTTATTATTGCGTAATATACCTATTATATAGATACTAAACTGTGGCGGCCGCGTGGTTCGAGCAGTCGTCTGCTAACACTAAGACAAGCTCGAATCCCGACTGTACTAATGAACTATTCTTATCTTAGGTACAGTGATTAGTCACACCACGAGCTTTACGGCGAAGGAAAACATCGAGAAGTAACCTGCATACGTTTGAGAAGGAATATGGAGAAGTATTTATGGTCGTGCTGGAGTGCTGTCACGTTGATTTTATACGTCCCGTTTTACAGGCCTTACTTATGTAAGGCCTGTAACACGGCATTAACATTAATAATACTGGATGGGTTCATTAAATATGAGTAATTGCATTCAAAATTGAATACTTAAAAAAAATTAAGATACAGATGAACTTCGGCGAAATCCTTAATTTATGAAGTGCACACGTGAAATTTAAGAATGTTGCCAATTACGAATAGCACAGTCCATTGAAAACAACTCATTATTATTACTGCCTTTTCTAGGGTATTAGAAGCTTTGAATACCTTGGAACATAATACCAATGCCTATTGAATTGGTGAGTTTTATGAGAATTAGGTATTCGTTTTCCTTGTATCTAATTCCCAAATACACGAGATAGTGTGCATGATGGGACTGCATGTACGAGTTTATATAAGACATATGGGTGCAGGAGTCGACCCCTGCGTCCGGCGGGCGCCCTCCGTGTCCCCGCAAAAAGCGGACAATTGCACCCATGGCCGTAGCTTTGCATAATCAATAGCAACATCAGCTATTGTAAGACGGCCTTAGTTGGGGTGAGGTAAATACAAAAAGTCGTTTCTTATTAGCATCACATATATGTATTTATATAGGTACTACTTGAATAAAGTTCGAATGCATGTTTGTCAGCTAGTCATAATAATAGAATGAAGACAGAGGTTTTTCTGTTGTTATGAAATGATGTAATGGCAAAGTCAAGAGTCGTCAAAACTGGTTAACATTTATAAAGAGACTGATGAATGTGGATCGAAATAGGTTTCTTAGTCTAGAGAGTACTGGAGCTCTACTCTGTCCATCCCAGGAGGGACTCTTGATATTACGTTAACATTTTATAACGATTTTCAATGTCTAAATGTAAAGTGTTTTTAAGCTATATTGCATAGATAATAATGGAGTCTAGTACGTCGTAGAGTTATTCAAGAGTGCGAAATGGATACAATTATCGCTACATAGTACATAGTATAAAACAAAGTAGCTTCCCTGTCTGTCCCCTGAATGTATGCTTCATTCTTTAAAACTACGCAACGGATTTTGATGCGGTTATATGTATAATACATGCATAATATAGTTGAGAAACACTGATAGTTTAAGAGGTTTCTAAGGTGATGTCGTAACATTGTTCTTTGCGCTTACGTTGCAAACGCTGGCTGAACCCTACGAGATATATCAAATTAATGTACTACAGAACAGGGATGTTACGGATGCCGATTTTTTCACATCCGCGGATGCGGATGCGGATGCGGATATATGAAGGCTCACATCCGCGGATGCGAATGCGGATGCGGATGTTTAAGATTTGATATAAATCTATACAAATAAATACAATTTTACTTAATACATATGGATGTAACACGGTACCTATAAATTTTTTTTTATTTTTGTCTGTTTGTCGGTCTGTCTGTTTTTCCGGCTAATCTCTGAAACGGCTGGGCCGATTTTGATGGGACTTTCACTGGCTGGTAGCTGATGTAAAAAGGAGAAAACTTAGCCTAATTTTATTTTAGAAATCAATCAAAAAATGTTTTGTTAAATTCCTCGCGGTCGAAGTAGCGGGCACATATAGTATTACATATGAATGAAGAATTATAACAATCATAATTAAAAAAGAGCCGTGGTGGCCGAGAGGTTCGAGCAGTTGCCTGCGACGCAAAGGTCGCAAGTTCGAATCCCGACTGTACCAATGAGTTTTTCTGAACTTAAGTACAGTGATTAGTCACACCACGAGCTTTACGGTGAAGGAAAACATCGTGAGGAAACCTGCATACGTCTGAGAAGAAATTCAAAGGCGTATGTATAGTCGTGCTTGAGTAACGGCGATGGACTCGCCATCTGTCACGTTGGCACCTAATATACCTCTGGCGGAAAGTGGGTGTGTGGGTATTACCCATACACCTCTGCCTACCCCTTCGGGGACCCTTGTGGGAGGGCGTGAGGATATTTATTTATTTTTTATTCATAATTAAAATTGTTATTAAACAAAATAGTAATGTAAAGTGCTCCTATTTTTTTAACTTCACTTACTAAGTTTCATATTAGTAAGTGAAGTGAAAAATAGTCGCATTATACTAAATAAACAGTAATATTGCCGCCTTTTCTAATTCAAGGCGGTTACATTACAATGGACGTGACAAAACGTAAAATTTTTAAGCGGAAAATGCGTGTTAAATGGAATTTAAAAATTGTTTTCTTTTTAATTTTAATGTTGATTTAATTTAAAAAAATAATAATTAATCAGCCCTTTTGACTGAAACACCAATCACAGCGCATGACGTCATACCTACGAGCTGCTTTCGCGGACTATTGAAAAAGTAATTAAAAAACGGCTTTAAAGTACGTTAAACCTTAATTTATTACGGAAAAAGAGGCTATTTCGTAAATAGTAATGTGTATTACTTCATTATAGGTTCAAAATCTTTCGTCATGCCTATTCCATATATTACTTTGTGTCGGTGGTGATATTGTTAATAAACTTGTTAGATAATCAATAACGGGAAACTCGCTGAAAAAATAAAGGATATTGTTATAAAACAATAAAGTTTACCTACAATAAAACGTATTGCCGGTGTAACATAATGGCATTTACCTGGCGATTTTAAAGTTATAAGCTGAGCTAAGGCTAATATAAAGATTTCCCAATAAACAATTATTTACACTCAATGATCACTGTATCACAATAACACTCAAAATATATGTCTATACGATAAGTAATACACAGCGCAAACAAACACGTAATGATTTATTTACAAGAAAAACGCGTCGGATCTCGTCAACCATTTTTAACGCTCCTATTGGTCATTTTCACATGCGAACGGCACGCTTGTATAACATCCGCATCCGCATGAAAATCCGCATTGATTATTGCGGATGCGGATGCGGATGCGAATGTCAAAATTGATGCGGAAGCTCCGCATTTGCGGATGCGGATGCGAATATTCGCAACATCCCTGCTACAGAATAATGAACAAAGATAATAGTACACCTTAAATAGGTCTACAAAAATCCGCCATGGTACATATTTATATCTCTAAAGGTTAACCCACAGTAACCATTTTTATCTTTTACGTAGTACTAGTAGGTATCTACATTGCAACCGTGCGAAGCCGGGGCGGATATGTATATACAGCAAATATAGAACTACAAACAAACATATCTGAAAATAAATAGCTGAGTGGCCTTCAACATAAATATTGCAAGCTCGAACCCCGACTTTCTGAACTCAAGTGAAATCTACAGTGATCACACCTCGTGCATTCTATATATGAGAAGAAATTCAACGACCTATGCTTGAGAAATGGCGATGGACTCTCGATTTGTCACGTGAGCACCTAAATATATATGCTGTTGTGTTTCGCCGAAGGGACTAACTACCCTTTGGGAAGGCGTTAGACGAAAAAAATACGCGGAATAATTTACTATTAGTGACTAGTCTAATTTACTATCTGTCATGGTAGTTAAGTATAGAAAAACTGATCGGTACAGACAGCCCGGGTTCGAACCTACCTCTATTTTAACTTCGCCGGTACCTGAACCATTCGGTTTCAATAAGTCTGTAGAGATGGCACACACAAAATTGTTTCTGAGAACGTTCTTCGGGTCGCGATATATGTAAATTTTTACATGTTTACACGTTTGCATTGGGTTGATTTATAATGTTGACGAGTTTGTTTTTTCCCCAAGTGTTCAGTAAGATCAACGATACCCCGTATATGTATCTAGTTTGCACACAATAGGAGCTTCAAATGCGATGACATGTCTAAGTTATTTATCTTAGTCTCCTGACAAATTTCCTTTTAAAATAAATCGCTTTCCATGCAAAAACACCTTTATGCAAATGTCATCAACATGATAAAAATCTATTGTCTTTTGAAACTTAGTTTGAATGCTCTCAAGCGTCCACAGATCCAAGCATATTTTTTTTATCTTTTGCATCAACCCGTCAGACGCGCAGTTCTCCAAAAATGCGGAAATCATCGGGCGGAATATTTAGTTTTGTCATCGATTACGCAAACTGTTTCAAGGGTGCGTTGTGCTTGGCCATTGTGAAAAAATATGAGAGCGTATATAAAAACTGATGCAGCTGTCGGGTGGCACACATGCGAATTGTAGCGAGCCGGCCTCGGAGCGAAAGGGCGCAAGCGGGGCGAGGAGTGGAGCCGTTGTGGCGTTGTGGAGCGGCGCGGTGGCGGGCACATAGGGGACTCGCACATAGCCTCGGGAAGGGTTCCGCAGCAATCCGCGCCCTGGGAAGGGTTCGCACGGCCGCGCCGCCGACGCGCAAGCGCACGCGAACTCGCAAAAAAACAGCACAATGCACACAGCATCGCTGTTTTTGTTGTTAATACACCAGATTGTTCGTAAATTTCCTTTTTTCGCAAAAAATGTAATATCATCAACTCGTTCACGCCCGGCCTTTCAAAGGGAGCTTTTTGAAGAGGGAACGTAAAATTGTTAAAATCTGGTAAAAAGTGGGTCAGAAAGGGGTGCTTTTGAAACTAGTAATCACTACCTCGCGCCGATCGATTGCCGTTATTACAAAAAAAAATCCTTTTTTGAGAATCGACAGTTGTGAATTAGGATCTTTTATTATTACGGATAAAATAGTAAGCAAACGATTTTGTTCACTCACTAGGTAATAATGAAGGGTTCTAATTGCACACACTTAATTACTATAGCGGCATTATTGCGACACAAGTATGATATACAATATTGTGCAATTGGAAGGTACGTTAGAGGGGATGAAGTGAAACGGAGTAGCGCTGGTCTTTTCACTCAAATGTGGATACCTAATCCTTTGTATTATATAAGTATCTAGGAAATAGTTAGTTAAGGCATTTCAATACGCATATATATGTACTACTAGATATATATTAGACTAGGCAAACTCCCTGCAGTTCAAACGTAATATGTAGGTAGGGATATACACTTTACTATATATACGTCGTATTATATAAATAACTTATTTGATCATCTCATCAACAAAGCGATAACCAAACATATTTGTGATTGGGTATCCAGACTTTCACACGAGGCGACTGCGTCCGACCTTCGCAACTATTATCTATAGGGATGATTAGTTAAACCATTTTAACCAGACCAGGAGGTTTGAACCAGTTATACCATTGAAGGCTCTAAACCACGTCAAAAAACGTGTTCAATCAAAATCAACATCCAAATATTTTATTTCACATAGGCCTAGATGGCCACTTATAAAACGTCGAAAGAGGTGCACGGTTCGGGTTGGTCGTTTCCACAGAGAATAACCGGCATGAAACTCCATGGTTAGTCTTTTCAAATCATTTGGTATACAATAACAGTAAGACACTTAGAACGGTATCCCATCTAATTATTGTCATAGTCTAAGCTAGCTTAACTTCACAGAACGTTCGTAATGCACAGTAGCAGCAGTACCCTTTTATTACTCGACCGATGTGAGATCACTGTCTATGGTGATATAACCCTGTTTGTATAACCACAATGGCAATAACTCAACCATATAACAACGATTTTGTTATCGCCTTTTTCATCAATACTGTGCGAAAGAATGAAGTCTCAATCATTTATAAATTATGTCCGCGGACAGATACGCCGTTCTTCCTTTTATCAGTTTACAATCGACCACAATAAAAGGGTACAGATTGAATGTTACTGCACACCTTTTTATACTTTTTTATTTATTGTCACTGCAATTTATGGTGTATTTTTATGAAAGCAACTATACTTTATACCGTATTAGGATAATGGTCCTTGAAACCACTATAAAACGGGACAATATTGGGTATACTAACTTATTTATAACATTTTCCGATCAGATCATAATCCTGAGAAGCATGTGTATACTTTGTAAAGTCCTATATATATGAAACAGGTGTAATGGTATAATTTATTCAATGCCTCTTAAATTAATTTACGTAAAATCAATTATCCAACTGCGTGGGTAGATGAGCGCGTAATGGTGTATTGTTAAAGTGAACCCTTTTACCTGTGTGCAATTACACGATGTTTACACGGATGTTATGCCTTCCCAATTGTTCCCCAACCCTTCCTTTGTGGGTTTTTTGTGCACTTGTGCGCCGGCGCAGCCGCGTAATCGAGACCTGAGTGTCGCGTACTGTGCACCGCGGACCGTAACCAACCCGCGAGACCACAGGTAAGTAAGGGTTAAGTTTCACTTTTTAACTATTTCTTTATCAAAACCCCTTTTTATAACGACACGCGCGAGCGGTTACAAGAACAGAAATTAATTTTATTTTGAATATAGCATTAGTTTTTGTAGGCCGGAAAAAATATCAGATATCTGTGACAGTTGAGGCACCTAAACAACTCTCTGCGGTCACGGTATGTTTTTTAGGTGCGACACCTGTTGAACTGAGGGATTATTGAATTTGATAAAACAACATGTTGCGTTAATGGATCTTGACAAAAAACATTTTTTTTTCTATTTTGTTCCGTAACGAAGTTTTTTTACTCTTATTAAATTATATATAAGTATTACAAAGTACCAGGTATATTTTAAAGATATTTGCGGTGAGACTGATGCTATTGCTTACACAACGACATATTGAAATATTTATGATACTCTCGCCATGGTTATTAGGTCATTGGCCAGGAAGAAATGGTATTCTACTTATCGGTTAGAAAAAAGCCCTGTTGGCCGAACTGTTAAAGTAGCTGCAAAGTCATTTTTTTTGTTCAAACTGGTAGTCTGTATCAACGAGTTATTCTGAATCGTTCAGAATTACGGTACAATTCAGCACTCCACCAATTAGACGGAAAAAGAAAGAAGAAGAAAGGACCTAAATATATCTCCGGCGAAAGGCCAAGAAGGTTGTCACGTATCTACCTATTTGCTTATCATTATTTTTATTTACACCATTTGTCATAAGGAGATAAGAGTAGCTCATTTTACGGTCAAGAATTAACATATTTTCGAGCGGCAGATGTGAAACGCACATTTTTGTGAAAAGGTTATCGATTATTGTATGATCCAATTAATTGATATCGAAACAATCGCTCGTTTTGAGCCTTAACTGTGCCCAAATAGCTCTATCAGTATCCCGTCGAATTAGGGTTATTCGATAGCCAAAGCTTTTTTTCTAAAAGCTCCATCTACCCCTTTTTTAATCGGATTTCGAAGGCGCGTGTGCCACGGTGTTTTTATGTATCTCAATCTCAATAAAAAGTTAAATCCACCTTATTGCAGCCGTTAGGGGTCAGCTTTTTATAAGTTTCCGCCGAGACGCGGTAGGTGAATGTTTTAATTAGCTCCTAGCTATGCCTCTGAGGCGCAATAATTGTGAATGCTCATTTATTACTTCGTTAGAATAATTTAACAGACCGGTGCGTCGTCGGTGTTCGGGCAGATAATATCAGCCGACTTGGCTTGAAAACAATTCATCTTAAGAAACCTCTCTTCGGACTTCAACTGCTTGCAGATTATACTTAGTAAGTAATAAAGTATGTGAAAAGTTTTATTTGCTTCCTAACCTGATTCGGGCCTGAAGAGCCTGTTGATCCTTGTAACTATCAGAACTGATTGTGCAATCATAAAAACTATTCGTGAGACGTGCCAAATTTCTTGTTGACTGTGCTTTTACCAAAATCTGTGAAAGCAGATAAAATCTAACCGTTGGACTGATTCGTATGAAAATTGCTACAATTAGTAAGATGTCCTCATACTTCCTCGTCGTCTGCCATAAAACCTCAAGATACGGACTACTGTATAATGTACATTTCTTTTTATAAAATGAAGGCAAACAAGCAACTAGCCTGCTTGATTGTAGCCGTTTGACACCAAGGCGTCAGTACCCCATGATACATGGGGTACTGACGCCTTGGTTCTACGTTATAAAGAAGTATCGCTATTGTATAGCTTACATTATGTGTATTATTAGTTGGCTACTATACGCGTCGGAACTATGTGTCAGTGGCGGGACCTTGCCTTATGAAATGGATTGTATGGACGAAAAAGCTTTGGAATGTCATTAATATTCGAAACATAACGGGGAGGGATTATAAAATAATAGCAGTAATTTAGGACGGCACGCGTCCGCCCGCCCGCGCTCTTGGTGGAATTTCTTGATAAGATATGCATGGAAATATGTCCGCTTTATTACATTTTTCTATTGACTCGAGACTCTAGAGCCGTGGTGGCCGAGAGGTTCGAGCAGTTGCCTGCGACGCAAAGGTCGCAAGTTCGAATCCCGACTGTACCAATGAGTTTTTCTGAACTTAAGTACAGTGATTAGTCACACCACGAGCTTTACGGTGAAGGAAAACATCGTGAGGAAACCTGCATACGTCTGAGAAGAAATTCAAAGGCGTATGTATAGTCGTGCTTGAGTAACGGCGATGGACTCGCCATCTGTCACGTTGGCACCTAATATACCTCTGGCGGAAAGTGGGTGTGTGGGTATTACCCATACACCTCTGCCTACCCCTTCGGGGACCCTTGTGGGAGGGCGTGAGGATATTTATTATTATTTTTTCTATTGACTCTGACTCAAACGACCCATATTTGACCCCTATCTGTAGTAATGTATATATATTTAATGAAAAATATTTTAGTTGTTAAATTTATTATTAATTTGAACTAATATATTACAAAGTGACGAGTAAAAGGAAAACGTCTTAGGAAGCCTGTATTCGTTGGATACGAATTTCAAAGACACTTGAAAAGTCCTGTTGAAACAACTAGGTAAATGTATATCTTAACCCGTACATCGTTAGTAACGTGTGAAGGTATAATGCTTGTTTTCCTAAGGCTTAAGAAAATAGGAATATCTCGTTTGTTTAATGAGACATACATACGGTCCTCTTCGAGTATGTAATTAACTACAAAGGTATGAATTCTATACCTACTAATGTAATTAAAAATATATCTTTGTTAAACACCGATTTTTAAACAACCCTATCATTAAGTTCGATTCAAAAGTCGTTTTTTCGGAGTTGTCAACTGCCCCAATTAGGCAGGCTGTAATTATAGCTTGTTAGATTTCCCTTCTGTTTCAAGCCATTACTACGGCGACGGCCCAACGAGTAATGTAAATTAATTTCCAGTCCTTTCTAATTTGGCTTTTTAACTTTAATTATAGGTGTATTTTATTCTGTAATTTTTGTTTCAAGTTTGAATTTTAAAATTTAAAAATACACGTCGTAGAAAAACTTGAGCGTAGCAAAACGGTTATGCAAAAGAGACGCTGGGTTTCTGTGAATTGGAATATTGACGTGAACTCTTTTGTGGAAGCAGTAAAAATATGAAATATAAAGGACAATGAGAACAAAGCACGGACATTGCAAAAAGAAGCAACGAGTTTTACATTTTATTGCTCATTGCTACACTTCTTCAAAATGACACGCTTTTGCACAAAGATGCAAAAAATTTTTCGCTTAAAATGTGACGTTTTTTAAACGAGTTTTCGAACAATTATTATTACTCTATGGTAATTTGAAAGGGAACTTTTGTATTAAGTTCTATGACTAAAGATGGTAGATGGAAAAAATGGGAAAAAAGGGGTACTTTCTGATATTAAGCTAAAATCAAGCTTCTCTTCTTTGTCCTCTTAAAAGCCGATCTTAGTGAGATCTTAAACGTCAATATCATTAATTTGTTTGAAGTCAAGTTATAAGTTCCCATTCTCTGCAAAAATTTTTAACAAAACCTTTTTGGTAAAAAAATTAGAGCACATTCAGAATAATACAACGGTCGTTTTGTAGAAACAATTTGTTATGCGGTTGACAATATGAATTTTGCAAAAACGTATATACTCTGGTATTAGTTAATACATAATACATTTCTAGGTAAAAGGTACAATTAAGACAATGTATATTTTGCTATTGTTAATGTTAAATTATGAGTCCCGTTCTTTCCTTACCCTAGTAAATTAAAAAGTTGCAGTAGCTTCATGACTTTAATTCATATTATCCATCCCATCGCTATATCATAATGAGTATATATACATATATAATGTGATTTTTTTCTCAATTTAACAGCAACGCTTTATCAGACCATCATAAGAGGTAGAACAATAGCATGAGGAAACCTGTAAATTGCTCGTGCTTACAAGTTAGCACCTAAAGATATCGCCGGTGAAAACAGGGTGTTACCTAGAACTTGAGCCGTGGTGGCCGAGTGGTTCGAGTAGTTGCCTGCAACACAAAGATTACAAGTTCGAATCCCGACTGTACCAATGAATTTCTCTGAACAGTAGTGATTAATCACACCACGAGCTTTACCACAGTGACGGAAAACATCGAGAGGTAATCTTATGCAGGTTTCCGAGGAAGGCGGAGGATATATAATGTCACGCTTTCCCAACAAGGGTCTGTACTTAAGTTCAGAAAAGCTCATTGGTACAATCGGGATTCAAACTAGCGATCATTGTGTGGCAGGCAACTACTCGAACTACTCGGCCACCACAGCTTCTTAATAGATAATTATATTATTATTACTTATAACTCTTACTTATGTATTAACAAAAACACAATTATAGTATTATTCTGGAAGATACATGAAAGAACCAGCGGTGTTATTTTAGTAATTAAGATATCAGACGAGCATGTAACCTGCACGGGAATAATATGTGAATAGAAGCGTTCGGTAGGCTGATCAATCATGGGGCCTACCCCTTCTATCCCGCCCCGGTGAAAACAAGCGGTTGCTAGGCAACGCGGGCGGCGAGACGCGATCCCCCACATGTCAGCCTCGGCATCTCACACACTCGGGTGCATACGCCAGCGCCATAACTATATCACCCGATATAACACGAATTATACCTACACTGTATAATTTCGTGAGCATCTTGGTGTTATAATTGCGTGTAGGTTAAGTCCCGTTAATAATGGGTGATTGTAAAAATGAAGCACATATGCTATAGACATGGTACATACATAGTACAAAGGTTTGGTCAGTTTGGTCATAATATTTTGACCAAACTGATTTAAAATGAAATACTCTGGGAGAAGAGGTGGAGCAGTACTACTCTCCAACTAAAATCAATAATCAGATCGAGATAACATGATGTAATTAAGATATACCTACTTGCAATAATAATAAAAGAAAAACATTAAAATCGGTTTATACACGATGAAGTTATCCGCAAACACACATAAAAAAATATATAATATGTACCGTCGCATTTAGTTCCTACTTTTTTTGAGTTGGTTAATATAGTCTGCAGGCCGACATACATAACAGGAACTCAATTTCTCTTGAATAGCGCTAACGTGGAGAATGTATAATATTTCTTGTAAATGTAAAACGTGTATAATGTGTAAGTGTAACGGAGAACAGTAGGGAAGCCGGCAGTCGCGCGGCGATCCATCATCCCGCTGACCGCCCCCCCACAACCCCACTCTTACTTTTCACTTTCTCTACATATTTTAAGGAGCATAAAACTTTCCCCCATCGCTTTTATTTCCTCGCCGGAGTTGTAATAGAGTTGCGGACACAGAGAGATTCGGGACACTTCACGAATCTTAGTTGTCTCGTTATCGTCCGATCCGATGTCAGCGACCGAGGACGGCGCTTAATGTAAAATTCTTTATCTCAAACATTGGAATCCTGTTGGGGGTTGACCGTCCACTTTCATTGATCACGTACCTATCCTTACGTATTTGTTGTCCTTATAATTTCAGCTGGTTTGTCATACTCACTATAAAATTATCCATAGTATTCAATTGGTTTATGGAATGTGTTATTACAATATAAAATTGATGTTTTTTAATGGAGTCTTAAGGAAATTCAAAAACCTTCGTTATATTAAGAAATGAATACAGCGCTGAGTAAACAAAACTTGTAGCTCAATTAATCTAACGCAAGTTTAAGATGTGCTAGTGGATTGTGTTGCGGTAGTGTGTATAATAAATGAACGGGCGCGGGGGATGCTGACCAATGGCTGTCCCTCCCTCAATCAATATGATGGACTCGGTCGCGAGGGGACGATCGCTCACTGATTTTTTCCCTCGCTGACAGGGCTCGGTGGCCGTTTTTGTTCCCTTCGTGCACTCGCGGGGGGAGCGGCAATTAATAAGTGCGCTGGACGCCGCAGCTCCCCGGTGCCCGGTGACTGGGATCTCACTGCTCTCTGGACACTCCTTTTTCTTGTAAGCTTAACAACTTTTGTGGTTTGGCTTTATATTAATTGTTCCGACACGACAAACTATTCACATGCTGCCATAAATGTATGCAGTTAGCTATTAAAAGTACAAAGTTACTTATCTCTTATGACAATGTTTGTTCTGTCTTTTATACGTTGTATCACTTCACAGAAATAAGAGTTTTGTTACTTGATGAATCCCTTATTCATAAAAAGCAATTAAAAAGCAATTAGACAGGATTGCTGTAGATTCACATCTCTCAGCGAGAGTACATTATGTTTTCGGAAATTCTCTTGGAAACATCTCGCAGTTTCAAACATCGAAATCTTAATCTAAGTTTAAATTTTCTTCGGGAATCGGCAAATTTTGCACTAAGTCATTAAAGTATAAAACTTCGGTCATTTCGCTGGCGTTGCTTAAAAGCCT
Organism: Drepana falcataria; assembly: GCA_945859725.1. NCBI lineage: Eukaryota > Metazoa > Arthropoda > Insecta > Lepidoptera > Drepanidae > Drepana > Drepana falcataria. The sequence goes on from OX243926.1 coordinate 4,950,687, forward strand.
TTTTAGGCGGAGGAAAGTAATCTTTCATTAGGGGGGAGGAGCTAAAACGGAAGTTCTCTTTGAAAGGAAAATTACACGTCGGATATACTAGCGCGCCGCTCAAGGAAGATGGATTTTAATTACGTCAAACAAAGTTGGCAGGATGAAGTTTAGCAAGTGCCAGTGAGCCATTGCCATTAGAGGCTGAGCAGCCGGGCATGGCGGGGCTTGGAGGCGGGCCTGCCTGCGGCGCGGCTTAGTACGTAGCGCTAATGACCCCGTGCCCTTTACCTAATACACCGCTCGTTGCTGATCAAAACTCCACTCAAACTACAAACTCCATTAAATGAGGACTGAGTAAGCTCACAAGTCTACCTAATAAATACATTATGAAGCAACAAATAATTTGCTTTCGTAGGGTATAAATGTATTAATTTGTTATTTATTCTATGACTAGCTGCACCCAGCAAATTTCATTGCTAATCACAATTTATTTTTTTCTTTTGGCCCAGGAACTTTTGTGTATACCAAACCATGTGTATACCAAATACATCCTACCAAAATTTCATCAGGCATGGAGGACAAACAAATATATAAAAGATTACACGATATAAGCCATGGTGTCAAAGCAATCGATATGATAAATGAACGTAGTTTTGCTATAGATGTAAATAATGTTGTAATGATAGTCATTGGAATGGTCAGAAATGTGCGATAAATCGGGCGCACCCGGCGGCGATGGACGCGCCGCGGCGGAGTGCCGTGGAAATGTATTGCGATGCCGGCCGCGTTAATCAGAGTTCAGTCGCTATTAATTTGATTAGGGTTAGTGGGCGCGGGTCTATCAATCCGCCACATTACCATGTCCACGAGCCACCTCAGGGCTACCGACACGCTTGTTCAATTGTCCTAGATGAGATTATGTTTAAAGTACTACTAAATTAAAAATTCTTATTAGTTCAAAACTCTGGTCATTGTCGATTCGTTTTTTGTTACTGACAGAACTAGTAGTAATTGATTTTCTAAGGCCAATAAGATCGTTACTAGAAGGTAAGGAGAACTTTTTTTGAGAATGTTTCATCGAATGCCTGCGGAAATGTTCAAAGACATCACGATGAAGACAGGATCGCTAACCAATCGGTTAGTTTGACAGCCCTAAGAGTTATAAAGTGTAATTTGGACCGATTCGTGTTGAGCACTTTTAGGTCAATTAGGCAGAGTCGCACCCGCGAGCCTCCGACTAATCAGTGGGCACGCCAAACTTTATACCGTGTTAATTTGACTAATGCGCCTCGGATTACACAGTGATAAACTAGCCTGCCGTGTCCGACACCACCATAAACCGTTGGTGCTATTCATCATTCATTTATACTTCATTTGTTTATGCCAACGGTTTTTTAAATAGTCCCCAAATTACAGACCACTGAAAAAATACGCTACAATTGATATTATTTCATAATTTGGCGTGTGATAGTACTTCTGCCATGTGACGGGAATCCATGAGTTTACATCACAAAAAAAAAATCATAGATCACAAACGTACATTCACCGTAACATTATGGTATTTGTTCATTGTCATTTCCTCAAAACAGTCATTATGAAAAGAAAGATGAACTTGCATACCTTTAATGCGAAAATCAAAGTCATACTACATACATACTATCTTTCTGTATATATTTCTTCTGTCACTGGAGTTCTCCTAAACGTCTGGACCGATTTTAATACATTTTTCTGTGTGTTTTCAGGTGGATTCGAGAATGGTATAGATTTGCACTTGGATCGACTTTCAGAAAATTTTATTTTTTTACCCGGGTGAAGCTGGGCGGGACAACAAGTATACAAGTAAATTCGCGCTTGTGAAAATGGGAAATGAAATGGACTCAAGCATGTTCGTAATATGTATTTCTTTGGAGAAAACGATTTTTTGAAAAAAATTAAGGTTATCATTTACATTATTAATCTGACAATTATAACATTAATATATAGGTACTAGTAACTACTTACTTACTAAAAAATAATAATAATAATAACAATAATATAATAACTAAAAAGTATTCTTAAAAGGAGTCCCTTTAGGCAGGGTTCCGAAGATACTGGCAGCGTTCCCCCTTTGAATAGCTAGGCTAATTCTTTGTCCGAGGTAGCTGCCAGCTCTTCGGTCTCCTGTGATGTCGACCAACCTTTTTGCTATTTCTTTAAATAGCTTTGTGGCACTAGGACCCCACGGACCAAGGGTCTCGACACCGTATATACCTTTGCACAACTTCTGAGACCCTTGCGGGAAGCCGTGAAGATATGCTAAGTGATGAGTTTTTTAAACTGGAAGTTTACATACAACTTCAGGCGGAATATCTTTTCCTGCGATGGCGTCCAGTCCGATATTGTTGTGAGGCCGGTAAAAAAATAAATAATGATGATTATATGTAATACAGCCGGAGGATGGGAACAACAAAAGTACTCGAAACCGGCGAGTATGTATGAAGAGACTGTTGAATATGGATGAAGGGAAAGAGGCATGTAAGCCTAGAGAGAACTGGCGCTCTATTGTCTCAGCTTAATGATATGTATGTATGTAATATAGATTCAAACCCATTCAATTAATTATTAATAGGTTAATAAAAATACAGTTATAGCAAGGAGCGAGATGTCGTGTCCAGCGGCAATTAGGTTGTGCTACTTAACCAATTAGAAGTGAAACAATCGCATCGCCCTCATCGTGTCGTGGCACTGTGAATACGCCCCTATCGCTGAACAAAACGCGCTTTTTACAATACACACATCTTTAACTGCACGTTAAATACTCCTCATTACAGCAAAAAGGGAAATTCAGCCGATACTGGTTCGTTTGCGAGCATGGGGGACAATTTATGTTCCCATACTTGTATTCCGTAGTTATTGTTGTTCTGGGAGGTCCATCACGTGTGACCACACCATTACTTATTCTAGTCCGTGCCGGGCTTTTAGTGAATTATTACTCCAATCAATTGTAATCATGCACATCGAAACATGCTAATGTAACAAAGCTTTGGCTTTGGCGAGAGGCTAATATATGTTGCTATCGAAACTCGGTTGTATTATCACTAATGATTTTCGGCAATGTTGGTAAATGTATGCTGTATTGCCAACATTCATGAGTGCAAAAGGGACAGGGTTAAAGACGTCACTTCTGTCCCTTGAGTGTTATTGAATAATTATTTCTATACCTACTCGTGGTCTGGGACCGTAATTACATAATGGTCCTAACAGCAGAATTGTTGAATTGTTTCAAGAGAGGTAGGTCGTTCGAATTTGGAGCTGCCCGACTGGGGAAGAAACGACTTATAGGAGTCCGTAGCCAAATAAGATTTTTTTGTTTTGTGTTTCTCCGCGATGAATAAGGTTTCCAATAAAGAGCTCCTCGGGAAGGGGGAGATGACCTAACACCTAATACATATTAATTAGGCAGACTTTATTTTAAACTTACTTTAGTTAAAGAAATGTTAAACTTATTTATTACCGACTTAAAAAACTATCGAAGTTCTAAATTGCAATTTTACAAGATCGATTACTTGAAAGTCATATATATTTTTTTAATTAAGTAACTTTAATGTCTAGTGTATTACAAAATCAATTACGATTCTAATCACAAATACATCTGTCAAAGAATTTATATAATTTTCCATTTAAGTGTAACCGGAACAGCAGTTCGTCATAAAATTGTTGATTACCATAAGCGACATAAGTGATAATTTGTAAATATGTGGTCACCAATTGTTGGTATACTCGCGCACATTAGATATTAGTCCTCATACAATTGAAATACTACTTCTAACTTATGAAAAACGCTTCACCATGTTCTTGGTTATCTTTTTAATTTCCAGTTATTATTTAATTTCCTATAAAAACATATCATATGCCTAGCTAATAATCTATCCCTGTGCCAAATTTCATCCAAATCCGTTGTGTAATTTGTGTGAAATAGGACTAAATATCCTCACAAACTTACATACATACATATCACTACTACTACACACTATATTAGTAGGATTGAGTTTGCAGTATGTGCTTCTTTTTCGACGTTTTATAAGTGCCCATCTGGGCCTATGTGAAATAAAAAGATTTTGATTGATTTGATTGAGTATTATAAAAAAGAAAACTACACTACACATATTAAATTTAAATTCTAATATATGAGACGTCATTTGTTTCCATATCTTAAATCTAATTGCGTTCTCTCATTTCGAACCGCAAAATTCTAAATAATGAAATATTTGATGTAATGTTACTTCAATATTTTTAGACTCGAGTGTACCAATGAAATGTAGTCAGTTATGTTCAATTGATAGGAGAGGGTGACTGCACTTAATACATTTGTGGTGGTCGCTATGTATGCGGGACCATTTATGCGACCAATATTCTCTATAGCTTTCAATATATAATAGGATTCTTTTAGGCCTTTATAGGTATGTATATAATTAGCGGAATCACAACTTGAAAAATATTTAAATTACTAAAAGTCAAGCTGAAAGTATACTTAAATATCATCACCGTCCGTCTACATCATCGTTCACGGGGTAGGCGGAGAGAGTAGTGTCAGTTCTCTCTAGAATTACAAACCTCTTTCACTTATCGCTGAAACTATCAATGTTATTATTACTGAATATACATTATTATTTACTGAGCCGCAGAGGATTTGCGGATTAAGTGATCCTGCAAAGCCAAGATGACAAGTTTAAGATAAAATTCTACTACATATGTAACTATTCATCCCTGAGAGATGGCGCAAGAGTATCCATAATACACGTTATTCATATCCATACTCACTAAAGTTAATGTATATGTATACCTGTTTCAAAAAGTAAGCTCACATTTAGATCAGGGCATCAGCCCCAACTCAATCGTGATTGGTAGTTAACCCTTCCACCGCCAAAGGGTTATTATTAACCTAGACCCCTCTCCGAGGCGCGCGCGCGCCGCGCTCCGTCTTTTACGTTTTTTATCGGCGTTGTTTATTTTTTACCGACACAACTCGCGCTTTGATTGGACGAAAGGGTTAGAATATAAATAAATCCATGGCGTCATCCAAGGAATCCAGCTTTACAATGGGCGGTGCCAATTGAGAGTGAAAGGGTTGTGCTGATTGAGTATATAACCCGTTAGGGGAATTATGGATGGGGTTGAAAGGCCGATAAATCATTGTGATGTGTTATATTCGTATATAATATACCGCATGTGTGCACGAGCAGTTAAAAACACTTCTTGCTTTGCTTGCTTGCTTACCTTTAAATAATGTTGTATACGAAATTACAATATTTCTCTGAAATCATATGAATAGTAGAATTGTAATAGATAAACATAATTAAAAATCATTTTACGGCACATTAACATTTTATTAAAACGGCTTCTTTAGGTAGTAGGTAAGCCTCTGATCGGCTCTATTGCAATAATTGGGTTTGTGTAGAGTTGTAGTTACTATATGTATCAGACATATTCACATAAAGTGTCTTCACTGAGTTTCAAGCCGGTTTTTTTTATCAAAGGCATATTTTTAAACCTGTGGCTTAGCCCTTTATTAATAACTTATCAGGGCCTAAAATTAACGAGTGATTGGCATTTCAAATAGGTTCAAATAACTTGTTATTTGCTGCACATATTTGGTAATACTAAAATTCCGCAATAAACGCAAGTTAAATTGCTCTATTGTCAAAAAAATTGTTAGAGGATCTCTCGTATTAAGCAATTGAGGGTTAACGCTAATCTGCTGACATTTGGTATTAAGAGTTGTTGCTTTAGGTGCGCACGAGTGTCATAAATGCAGTGAGAACTGTGTATACGTGCTCGTTACCTCTGCGCCAGGATTACTGGCACTCCACCTTGGTGCAATTTGCAATGGAAAGCTTGTCAACGCGGTAATAAATGCTGTTTCGCCCGAACGGCTCTATCTAAACGGATTAAAGCTTTTGTAATATGCATGCAACCGACCCAACTTACATGTGGTGATACTACGGAATTGATTTATGCGGTTATTTATTAGATTTGCCTATGTATGCATTTTTTATTAATTAATTAGTTTGCTTTATTTACTGTTTCATGCTCACATTTACCGTAACTAATGTAGTAAATAACTCCTTTTAATATAATGACAACTGCTTTAATATCAATAGTTTGCAAATGTCAATTTATTATCATTATTATTCCGTGGTACTTCAAGATACGGCAAGAGAAATGAAACGCGGAATGTCTCACACCTGTACATAAATATGAAGACAAAACTAACAATTAAATACAGGTTTGTATTATGATAACAAAAGAGCCGCAGCAAATTATCTTGCCAAATCTTAAATATGAGTTCGAAGATGTGTATGGTGCCAGGAGAAGACCCAAACAACCCTAATATTTTAAAGCGTCGTATCTGGGCTGACGTGCTTGGCGGCGGCTTCATAAATTATCTATTAGCTGAACATCACTTGACGTGCCCACAATAGGTTAGGTTAACTTTTGTGCAACCGGATCGATGCTTGCGAACACAAAGAGTATGCAGCTCGCCTCGGACGAACCCTTCCCCACCTGCATTCCCACGATGCCGTAGAAAGTGCGACCACGCATCGAAACTACTAAAAAAAAAAACTTGCGCAAATACATTTAACGTCAAACATTAAAATTTTACTTACACGAAAGAGCCCGATTTGACGCGCGGGTATTTGAATAAAAACACGTGAGGTTGCGTGGGAACACGACCCGTGTGAATGATTACGTAAGTAGCAAACTATTACGATACAGTAGTGACAATTGTTATATCTATTATTATTTCAAATTGTGGGGGATCGGTAAGAATTAATTTCTTAGTAGCGCGCAGGATAAAGGAAGGCTCATTTATGGAATTATTTTAGTAGAACGGTGAAAATACTTTTACATCGTTTTATGTACCTATTATACGATCACGTTATTTTCATTTCCATTTCGGGAATATATCAGAAGAAAAGCTATGTTTCTAGACACATTTATGGAACCGGTCAAAATAATATAAAACATTATGAAGCAATGAATTCGTTTCATGTTAGTTGTAAAGAGCTTGAAATTGAAACTGTATAGTTATATTTTTAATGATGAATAGTTAACAAAGTTTAGTGTATTTGCGTACTTTTCATATTACAATTTCTCACTTTCATTGCCATGACTCTGATTGGTAAGAAAATAAAAGATCACATACTCTCATGTTTGTTTTGCTTTTATCTTCAAAAAATGGCACTATTTTCTTGACACAAAAACTCCTGCTTATTCTAAATTCAGCTTCGTGTTATCAATTTAAAAGTATTGTTCGGGTTTTGCGATCATAGATATGCCATAAATGTAGAAGAACTATTTACGGCTTAAAATAAATCTGTTATATCGTCATCGTAATTTGAGAAAAATGTTAGTTAAAATTTTATAAGACAGCCGTAATAAGTATCAAGAGACTTGTATGTAATTCGAACAAATACATATAGCAGATCTACCCTTAAGATTAGCTGTGGGTTGACCTTGCACAAAACGCTCATCATTCGCCGAAGGATCATCGATAGCGATCGGATGGGAATTGATGCTTGCTGTCGGGTCCACACATACGTAATACAAGGAACATTTGAATTATTCACAAGGAACGTACAAATTATTTGAAGGAAGGTTTTGTTTCATTCTTAAGGATTTCAAAAATGCCTTGCTGGATGAGGTTATAGTTTGATATATCTATATACTTTCACTACCATGAAGTAGGTACATAAAGTCGTGCCTGAGAGACGGCGACAAACTCGCCATATGCTACATTGGTCCCTTAATATATCCGGCACGAAGAAGGTGCTGTTATTATTTCTCAGCTTTCTAGGAAACTATGAAGATATGATAATAATGACAACAATACTAAGTCTTCATTAGTTTGAGATGATGATAAAAATATAGCATTCCTGCAAAAGATGTCTGGACAAATGAAGACGGCTAGCAGGTCACGATACTAAGCGTTTATTTGCTACATGAGTGAATATGCAAATATGTACTACCTAAGCTCAGCTGACTCGGTCCTATTGAAAAACCCACTAGTCAGTCATAGAAATGCATGCAGGTACTCCTATAAGGATCGTCTACCATCCTGTTATCGTATCCAATCGCAATCCTTATTGAATGCAAATAGTGCAATATCAGATCGCGCGTGAAAGCCCAAATTCCCACGTGTTTCTACTTAAAATTTGCTACAAGACTGTGGCGCATCTGATCGCCACAAAAACGCCGAGGTCAGCAGTATACGATTTGAGTGAAACCGGGCCGCTCTCGTATTGCATGGACCCTTTCACTCTCGTCCTGTACCTGCGCTTTTTACTATTCCCGGAATCGCCCCCGAGAAGGGACTAACGATCGACTTTTGAGCTTCTCAAACTTTTGACGAACCATTGACGTCTCAAATATTTTGCATGAAGTTAATAAAACAGAAGATCTAGTATTCGTAAACAAATCAACATATTTGAAATTAGAAAAATATGTATTGAGTATGAAAAAAATATGTGATAAATTTTACACTTACTTTAAATTATATAAATTAAATGAACTAAAGTTTGAGAGCCGTTGTAAATGGTATCCGAATGGGCTGCAATATTTCGCAAATTCTTATTTTCCGAAAGGACCTTGAAATAAATCAAATGAATACTGCGTAGTCACAAAAAGCCGGGTTAATTATTCGTTTTTGGGCGCTGCCATGAAAGGGATGGATCATTTTACAAAGTGGGCAATCTTTATTATTGTTACTACTTTATGTTTTTCCAAATTTAGTATTGTATATGTACTTATTTACTTGGTTTAGTGAGTATATCATAAAAATAGTAGGTCATCTTATAACAGGTGAAGGAAAACATTGTGATGAAACCTGCATACGTTTGAGAAGAAATTCAAAGACATATTATGTATAGTCGTGCTTGGGAAACTGCGACGGACTTGCCATACACGTTTGCATCAAAATTTATTTCAGACGTAAATAGAGTGTTGTCACTATTTTGCCTACCTCTCGGGAACCATTGTCGGAAGACCTGTAGATATTCATGAAGTATTATTTCGTCTGAATTTTTTTATTAGCCACTGACCATCCTCATTGCCACTGACCCCTGTCCCTGACAAGGCACATCGTATTATCTAGTACCGTTTTCAGGTTCGGTGAGTATCATTATCCAAGAAAGTAACTTTTCTTATTATGTTAATTTACCAAGATTGAAACACATACCACCTAAACATTTTTTTAATCGGGTATAGAAATTAAATTAGACACAAGGTTTTGCAAGCAAACTTACATATAAATGCGAGATTTATGCTTTATTGAATATCAGGTAAAGAGTAGTTTTTGCCTGTATTCGTCAAACATATTTAAAATGAAGCATTATTTGAATACCACAAGGTATAGATTCGGTTGTATATCTTTTGTAAGTCGATATCGACGATTCGATCATTTATAACTCGCGTCTGTCGGCCAAACAAAGGAATAGAAAAAGTGGCGGAATTCGAAGCGAAAAGAGTGGAAATGAAGTATTATTGCAACACTTGCACTCTCTATAGTGTCCTTTGACAGATCCGATTCCAGAACCGAACCGTCTTCGGTTTCACAATGGCTTTAACAAATAACATATACCAACACATAATTTATAGGAGGTTCAAAAACCTCATCAATATTAATTATAATACTATGTTTTGCCCGCGATATTGCTCGTGTTAATGAAGATTTCTTTCGCAATACCACCAGTTCCTTTTAATTTCATTGTAGGCGATGTTGCTATGTCTTTGTTTCAGTACTGAGACCGACGAAAGAAACTATATAGATTTTACTATGACTCAGAAACAGTCCTTTATTCTGTCTCTATACTTTATGCCTTTTTGACGAAAAGGTGAAGAAAAAATAAATATATGAAAAAAATATATATTTGGGATTTGTACGTACGTACTAAAGTAATCAAAATTATATTATATTCTTTAGTTTAGTAATAAAAAAGTTTCAGCCTATTTATAGCTGATCTAGAATTAAAAATACTTTTAGTCTTTAAACTACAGTAAGAACTATAAACTACGGAAGTATGGTGGTTCTAATTGCTTGCAAATATGCCTGCCTGCCTAATTTACCATCAATTTTTTGTTAGCAGCATTGTGTATTTATCTATTACTGATTTCATATATACTTAAGTACCACGTTATTACCATATTATCAATTCACGTTACTTTCTAGTGGATAAGTGAACAATTAAGTGTGCATTTGTTTACATGTTCCGTGGCCTACTAGTGCTTGTTGAGATGTTGGAACTCCTTTTGTCGGCACATGAGTGTAGTTACTCTACAATAGCCAGTGTAGTGATTTCACACTCCACCGATTTGGTGCAACGCGGGACCCCATTCGCCTCGTTGGGTTGCGAGACCGCAGCAAATTGTATGCAATAAAGAGATTGTATGCAAAAAACCTACATGCATGTACTGTTACATACCTATTGAATTTACGTAGATACTTATTACTTACTAGCGGCCCGTCCCGGCTTCGCACGGGTCTAGAAAGTCTAGAAATAGTTGGAATACTAATCGCTTCGCCTATCGAGTAAGGATCTCGGCGTAATTAAATTTATGTATGTATGAATGTCAATAACTCACTGTATACAATATTGAAGTTAGGCGGGTAGGTTTTACAGGACTTACAGGATAATTGCTTAGAAAGCTTTTATGCAAATCATTAAAACTCGTGCGAAGTCGGGTGAATGAGCCAAGTTTACCTGTAAGTATGTGTGTAGTATTGAATCGAAGTGGAGCGAGCTATTGGGTTATAGAGTATCGCACGCGAAGACTTTCGCTCGGTGCGTCGAGTGGCGGGCACACGTGCAGATTATGCCTTTCAAAGGATTTTTTACAATAAAACATATGCCGCTTTTTGCTTAACCCACTTTAAGCTCGATTATAACCTTCTTACCTACATTTGCTCCGCTTTTTGTACAAATGAAGCCGGCAGAATGGTTACAAGTTAGTCTTTACTCTATTTAATATTCCCTTTTGGTCCTCAATGCCGACTCAAATATTTACCAGGTTACACTACCCATTCATTTATAATACGTGTAACAAGAGTAAATAATACATACATATCGTCACGCCGAGGTCTTTCAATGCGTAGGCGTAGGAGATTGGAACGCCTCTCCTGACTTACGAACCTCTTTCGCTTTACCTTTGGGTATTTTCATCAGTCTCATATATATACCCTCACGCCTTCCCACAAGGTTCCCCGAAGGGGTAGGCAGAGGTGTATAGGTAGTACTCACACACCCACTTTCCGCCAGAAATATATTTAGGGGTCAACGTGACGGATGGCGAGTCCATCGCCGTTAGTCAAGTACGACTATACGCCTCTGAATTGCTTCTCAGACGTATGCAGGTTTGCTGTCGATGTTTTTCGAATTTTATATAGTGTATATAAAATTATACATAATAGTTATTATACTAGCATCTACTGATACACTACTGTGCACATACGAATAAATAAAACGATTATTTCGTGTAATGTCGTTTTTGCATTATTAAAGAGAAAAAAACGTTCAGGAAATTACATTTTTTCATTATATTATATATTTATTATTATATATTTATTATTATATATTTAATTTATATTAGATGATCATGATTCTAACTTGTGCCAATCCATTTGCAACGGAACCCTGGACGCAAATGGAACTCGCTCTTGCCAAGGTTTTTGTTTATGATTAGACAACACACTGTCTTGATGGTCCGCACATGGCCGCGCAGGAAGGCCTCGCAGAATGTATACCTATTACTTGTGCAATGATAACAGGGCTGCCACACGATAAACTCACCTTAATATTAATTATTGTCTATCGGGGGCTTAAACTACTGCTATTTAGGGCTTAATTTATATTTTAGCTTAATTTACTAACTGCCTAAAAACACAACTATTGTGAGAATGTTAAAAACGTCTCTCAAAGGTAATACATATTTTTAGTTTTAAGCTTTAATGTGGGGTTCTTTATATAAATAAATAATTAATATTATTTCAAGTTGGAAAGTACTTGTGAATAAAAAAAAATGTGAGCCGTCACGGGACGCCTGGCAGATGTGAAACATCGACATTATTTTGTAAAAGTAATATGCAGAAAAGAACAGATTGTGATAGGAACTAAATATGTCATAATGATAAAATAAAATATTACGTTTTGTTTTCTAGATAACGATGACTATTTATTGAATAAACATTTATTTTCATTAAATACAAAAATTTACGAATTTATTTCAAATCGTAACGTCGTCGACTTCGGTAATAGTTATATTCGATGTTTCCTCTGAGGAAGGTATTACTGTGGCAATTGGTCGATGGTAACTGAAGAATAGTAATAAGAAGAACGCCAGAAATCGGTTTTACGTGCGGCTATAGATGTATCACATCAAAAACTTCGTCAGACTTACTATCTTATATGTTGGCACCTAGATATATGTCCAGCGAAAAGAGGTTTATATAACTCGTAGTGTTGGTAGGCTTAGCGGGTCGACCGATGCACATGAGCCCCTAATTCGTCCTCAAATAAATTTTCTGATATAATAACCGTATAGCTAAGTAGTTTCGTTCGAAAATTACAAACATATCACGGCTCAAAGTTTGGTAGAATTACTTACCATTGGCAGCCCTGGAGATGTTTGCATCGGGTCCCACGGTGGCTGTAACCGGAGTCGGGTGTCCGCGGCTTCCGTCCGGCTTTTAGCGGCGTCTCATCGGTCACCGCGCCCCCGCCCTCTCACCACTCGCACTACACCTCGTTCACTCCCACCGCACACCTCCTACCTATCTCATGTGGTTAAAATTACATAGTTGAGTCATAATATCACATGTAAAGCGTCGAAGTAGCAATAAGAGCTGCGGTGGAGGTGTGAGCTAAAGAAAGGCGAGGTGGCCGGCGCTGGCCGCCACCCTAGCTCATTAATATTAATTAGGCTCGGTGGTGCCGCCGCTCAGACTCAATACGCGGCTCTTTGCTTCTGACTCGCTGCGAAAATTAATTACTCGCAATCTTTATGTTCCAATTATAAAGGCCTTCGCAACAAATTAAATCTGTCCGGAGCAGGCTTCTTTTGAGAGAGGTTTCACTCTCTTTGTGGGCTTGATAAATGTTCCTTTGCAAAAATTCTTTGAATTCAGCAAAATGTTGATATTCGACTTAATACTTTAAATTACGGCCATTTGCAAAGGCCCTAAAATAATTATTATCTTGAAGAATTATAACAATGGAATTGCGATTATAGCAAAAGTTCGTTACGGCCTGAATGGGTATGTATTTAATTGTATGTTACTACGTATCGCGGTTGCGGAACATAATAAAAACGAAACCGATTTATAAATTCAGCTTTTGCATAAATGTGTACACGACTTCCGCGTTCAAGGAGCAAAAACAAAATTTGGCGAAAAAACTAGCAAGTTTCCCTTTCATCGGGAGGCTAAATATTTAACGGCCGTAACCGGATATCTTCGCACAGCTCTTGGAAACAAAGCAAAACCCACCAACATGTTATTACGCGAAACCAACATTTAATAAGCTCGTTTTTTATTTTGCATCGGTTTTGGTTATCCATTAATTCGTTCAGTGAGCAAAAAATATTTGGGTTGGCAACGCCTGTGTATTTGAATAGTTCTCTGGCGCACTCATTGTTGTGGGAAGATGCGGAAATGGGATATTTTCTTTCGAGCGAAATATCATATTCGGTGGCTTTATGTTGACCCATTGCAGAATGATTCCTTCGTATCTGCAATTATTGCACAATATATAGCCGAACAAAGCGAGTTGGAATGAGCCAGGGTCTATGGACATCTTCTAAACCACCAATACGATCCAGCATCCAGGTTTTAAACAAATGTATATACCTAATTAAAATGATTTATATATAAACATAGAGATAAAAGTCTTCAATGGTTCGTCGGCAATTGAATGTGTGTCGTATAACAAAAAAATATATAATTTTGAGTGACACGCCCACACAATAGCAAATCCGTATTAAATGCTCTTTTTCAGACACACATTTTCAATAGCATTCGATTTAATGTGACATCGGACAGGAAACGGTGTTACTAAAAACCTCAAAAGATCGAAATGTCATTTTTGATGATAAACACAATAATATTGGTACGACGCAATATTTGCAACACAAACTATTTCACTACTTACAGTACGAGTATCATAAAAAGGATCGAAGATATCTCTCAGAATATAAATAATGTATGGTCACCACAGTATCATTGTTATTAATTAAATTATCTAGCATTCGTAACGATTGTATTCTTATCATTAGTAATATGAACGTTCTTTACCTAATTTCGATCTGTTAAACATGATGTATCATTCGGGGATCTGCTGTTCGGTAATCTTGGGAGAATCAGCTCCCATAATGAACAGGTACAAATGCTACTATAACAGATCATGATATGAGCAAAAACTACAATCAATTTCCTGTCAACAACTGACCATACACAAGTGGATCGAACTGCAAAATAAAATTAATGAATTTCAAATTAGATACGTCCGAACTGAATTGAAATTGGACTTTTAAAATCGGAAGTGCGGAGTGCGTGTTGAATGGTGCAATATGTGATGGATTGTTGCAAAATTCGTTAAAAAAAGTGCTCCGTCCGCAAACTGCCCCGCAGCTGGCCCCAGGCTCCGTAATCCGATCAATATTTTTTACTTACTTTTTACATTCAATTGTAAATTGAAGGTATTGAACGTCACATACTTCGACGTTAAAGCATCCGTCGCACATCAATTCGGTTTAAAAATAACTAATTGTCCAGTTTTCCAATAGCTAAAGTTGCAAATAATTGAGCAGACATACTGAATACAAAATCTGTAGTAATATTGCAAGGAGGTAGAGTTTAATTGTTTGTTTATATGAACGCGCTGAGCTCAAGACCTACTTATCCGATTTACAAAAGAAATGCACGTTAAGGCTCATTTATTGAAGATGGCTATGATAGGCCTTCCTGAAAAATATAGAATTTATAATTACCTATAACATCGCGTGGTTGAAACCACAGGCACAAGTAGTAAGTTAATATATGGTTGTTTACAATATATTGGATTATATTCAGCCTTCTTAAGTGATTTCCGTAACTGTTCAGGTCGTTAGCTTTCTGTAGGGTTTGCTTACCTGGATAATGAGGAGTCAGGGCCGCTTACGGAGCTAGGGCTCAACTAATCACCCGTTCACAGATGAAGCAATGCTCACCTTACAATAAATCGCAGCAGACAAGGTCATAGCACATAGCAACGTAATATAATGTAAGGTAAGCGATTGATCTGATATATATAAAAAATAATGTTTGTCTGTACGTCCTTTATAGAATCGTAAACGGCTGGACCGATTTTAATGAAATTTTCTGTGTCTTGATTTTTGACAAAAGGTGGCGCTGTGATCGTGTTTCAGGAAATTAAATATGTTTCAAGCAAGCGAAGCTGGGCGGCATAACTAGTTTTTGATATAAATTAAACTAGAGCTGCTTCTAAATCAAGATTGAAAATGCTTGTTAAAAAAGAGTAGGTATAGTCATCTCCTATATGTGAAGTGACAAAAATAGATAATATTTTCGCTTCCTACATGAATATTGGAAATAGAGCCGTCGTTAGCAGTTGATTTGTAGTTCGTACAGCGTATGAAATTTCCCGTCAAGTGAGAAGAGGGTTGTTTGTAGGAGAGGTAACGCAAGGGCTGTTCTGTAGATTGCGTCAAAGGTGTTGTCAGAGCCAGAGGCGAGGGCTACAAAGGTCGGCCGTCCGGCGTTCGCCGTCCGCCACTCACGCCGCGTCAACATATCGGAAAGGATTTGCCCTGTCCAAAGCTAAGCACTCGTCTATAACAATGCACTGATTTTTATTACAATATTTGGCTTTTCTCCTTATACGGTAATTCAGCCATATTTCATTTTAAGTAGCTACCCAGACTACTTTCTATAAAAATTAAAACTGTTTTGCTAAACTTAAACTTGTTTAGCGGTAATTAGGCTACCTGGTTGCTCGTAATGTATGCTTTGATTTTGGCAAGCAAGATTAATACCAGCCTTAAAGTATTTTTATACATATAAATACATAGGTAAAAAATACGGGAGGTCATCCTTCCTACAATTGACCTAAAAAGGTTGCTTAACCATACGGTTAAGCAAACCCAGTCTCTGCTCTGCCCCTGCAATATATAAATATTGCAGGGGCAGAGCAGAGACTGGGTTAAGCACTACTTTTCTACGATCTTGTCTTAAATAAATGTCCTAAATAAAATTACTCAATAAATAATCCTTAGGACCTGTGTGAAAATGCCCTATGCTCCACAGGGCGTAAATTGCTTCAGCGCGTACCATTGAGATCATACCTATATATATGTGAATACATTTTATAGAAAATATACTCTTATTTTTATTACGTATTCTAACGAAGACTAGTTTTTAAATCTCTCAAAAGATTTCAGTTCTCGAACTAGACCATCCAGATTTTTCTTATAACAATGTAGCCGTTTTCGTTTTTCAAGCTTTTCTTTCTATATTAGGTAATATATGTAATATGTGCTGATAAAGTATCCGATTGGGTGTACAGTTACTAAAGAAAGATAGTAAAACACTATATTAAAAAGGTAAGGATGCCATCCAAAATTCAAAGGTCATAGTGCAATTAGGCTGTTTTTATAAATATTACGCCAATATATTGTGAGAATATGACAAGCAACGTGTGCTCAAGTTCAAAAGCTTTAATTTTGCTAACAAAGAATATTATATCATGCAAAGTAATATCTCTTATATAACGTTGCACCTGGACGGCGATTGTGCGATGTCCACAGGTCAAAAAAATTATAACAGACCCGACGAAGTTTAGTTACATAGCCGCCCTCTGGGATATTTTTTAACTACATATTTTTTTTATAATAACCTAAAAAATCGACATGTGCTCGACAAATTATGCATTTGGCTGCATCACAAAAGGCCGCGTCGCCTGCCATGGCACGAGTACACGATTTAAAAAAATTGCAAATCGATGTCAAGCTAAGCACCTTTTGTGTAAGTCTATCGTGTGGCTGCTTTTTACCGCGTATTTTAAGCTCATCATTTACAATAATAGATTTAAACAGTTTTTGTATTGCGATTTCAAGGAATGGAATGAGCTTATGGAGTGACCAGCAATGATTGATGGAATATTAACGACTTGCTTAGCGAATTTAACTTTATGTAGACGTCAAAGGACATCTTTGAAGATAAAGATCTTTTTCGTGTTAATATTTGGATCATCGCACAATATGCCTCAAATTTAAATACTGGTAATTTAAAACGATTATATTGAGTTCATGAGAACTCGCGGAAATCGTTTTTAAAATTAAATCAATTAGCCACATTGGATTAAATTAATTTCCGACCAATCTATTGGACATTTGATGTGTCCACATCAAATAGTTATTATGAATTATATATAGTAATCATGTGTAAATACAAAATATACCTAAATTTGATTTCATTCAGGTCCCCAATGCCTATGAAACGATAAGGGACAGGACACGTCCCTTGTTTGCACCAAACAAAGATTCCGTAACGCTAAACGTTATCTAACGTTTGCACAGGAACATACAAAAAATGTAAGTCGATGTTATTTTTGAATTTGTGCAAGGCGTTTGACAGCGGACAAGACGGAGACACGTCACAAAAGGTGACGGCTCCGGCGCGGTGGAAGGAGTGCGACGGGGGCACAAAGCCCACGAGACGTTTGAAAGACGTTATGAATGGGCTGGAAAGAAGGAGTGATCGAGTGTCCGCTGGCCGGGCCACGCCGCCGCTTCGTCACAATGCCTACACGATAGCAGAAAATGTTAGCAACGGACAAATGAATGATTTACATAGTACGCGTCCTGATCGCTTTCACATCGCCTACAAAATTGATATACCGGATCGGAAATAAATTGACTGTCTCATGTCAATGCCATGGTACAACCATGAGATAACAATAGAGAAAAATTACATCAGTAGAATAATCCTCACGCCTCGCCATAAGGGTCCCCGAAGGGGTAGGCAGAGGTGTATAGGTGGTACCCACACACCCACTTTCCGCCAGATATATATTTTAGGTGCCAACGTAACAGATGCGAGTCCATCGCTGTTACTCAAGCACGACTATACATACGCCTTTGAATTACTTCTCAAACGTATGCAGGCTTCCTCTCGATGTTTTCCTTCACCGTAAAGCTCGTGGTGTGACTAATCACTGTACTTAAGTTCAGAAAAACTCATTGGTACAGTCGGGATTCGAACATGCGATCTTTGCGTCGCTCTCGAACTACTCGGCCACCACGGCTCAGTAAACATATAATAACAATAAATAATAATAACTTATGTTAATTATATATATATAAAAAAGCCGTGGTGGCCAAGTGGTTCGAGCAGTTGCCTGCGACACAAAGATCGCAAGTTCGAATCCCGACTGTACCAATGAGTTTTTCTGAACTTAAGTACAGTGATTAGTCACACCACGAGCTTTACGGTGAAGGAAAACATCGAGAGGAAACCTGCATACGTCTGAGAAGAAATTCAAAGGCGTATGTATAGTCGTGCTTGAGTAACGGCGATGGACTCGCCATCTGTCACGTTGGCACCAAATATACCTCTGGCGGAAAGTGGGTGTGTGGGTATTTATTACCTATACACCTCTGCCTACCCCTTCGGGGACCCTTGTGGGAAGGCGTGAGGATATATTATTATTATATAATTATTGTAATTGGTGTAATTGTTGAAATAATAAACAACAAGATGCTGCAATGTGACTCTGACTTGCTCTTGTCCTCTGACTTATCCGTCTTAATCAATAAATTATATTTAAAATTAAAATTATATGAATATATAATGCTTACCTCAGATTTTGTTATTAACAGAACTTTACGTGATTTTGAAGACAGACGTTTTGTTTTTTTTACTCGCCATAAATGTTGCGTTAAGTATATTAGTATGGAAAGTGACCATGATATGCAGTTTTGACGCGGTATGAGCTGAAATATTCGCTCCACATGTGACATTCACACCTCAAGATTTAAGATGGAGAAAAACATCGCGACGGTATTCGACATTTGAATCAGAAAATACAATTATATGTACTACAACTTCACGGCTAAAATATGTGTACTAGGGATACCTATTAGACGGTGACCGAATGTCTACTGCCATATTGGCAACAAATTTTACTTTCGCAGAAATTTACGTTGATACATCTCTGTTTACTACTTAGGTCACCATTGTGCGAGGTGCGAATATATAGAAAACTAAAGCACCGCGTATTTTTTACTTAAATTTGTGTATAAGACATATCTTGAGTGTAAGGAGACAGGCTTATAGCTAACAAAGTAAAGATGACAGAACTCTAATGTGAGAAGGTCACCTTATGTAATACAACGGTGTTTTGTCTGCAGGCATATGAACACGTTACCGGTCGTAATGTTCAGTTGGGGAAAACATAAATCCAGCTTTAGCGTTGAAATAAAAAGAGGAGTTCTGTAAGTGGGATAGTGTAGGATATAATTCACATTTATGCGGAGCGGTCGACGGTGCGTATCGAGTCGCCGGAATAGTTCGTAAGGACAATTCTCTCCCGGAGAAAAAGGGAATTATTCATCACACCCGGAAGGGGAGAGCCCGTGACGCAAGTATAGAATGGCCACCTGCTGTTGCACAAAGGACGTAAGCGCCAACTTTATGTGTATCGATTTCAAACTTTGCTTTGCGAACAGGAGGGACTATTTTAGCATGACGATAAGTAAAGCATGCCTGTTCCATCGATTCCGAGGGTCCAGTTGACTGTTGCCAGTTGCGGAATCAAAAGTTTAAACGGGCGAGGAGAACAAAGGGCGCTCGGACAACGTTCCGCGGCCTGGGATACATATTCAATGCGAATCCTTTGGAGGCGATATTTTATATTTCATTCAACTTCGATTGTCACTGGCTCTCACCTGCGCAATGTAGCGAAACGATCCGCATAATATTGTATCTTAAGAATCGTACATGAAAAGGTAGTGCAGGGGTTAAATAAAATAACGGAATTTTAAAAATACGCATTTTAAAGTTGTTCGTTGCATTTCGTGTATGAATGCTGGTGGCTGCAAATCTTAATTACTTCACATTGTATTTGATACAAATTCAAAAATTATATAAAGTGAGTACTTGTCAGTTGAATGTAAATTTGAACAAAAGGCTGCGTTTACAATAATTGTATTAAAATCGTTACAAAAACGATATAATTAGTACAACCGTCGCTTAATACCACAGATTTATTGAAACGTCAATCTACGCAAACAAGTTTGCAATCAATCATAAGATTGTAATAGGTATACGCTACTTGATCAACCGCCCTTCCGTACAATAAAGGAAAACCAGATTTTGTGCAAAGTTTACCAAAAATCTACATTAAAATCACACACAAATACAAAAAAAACTGGATAAAATTCCAGTTCATTGTGTTCGATTGATTCGTAACGGCCGAGCGCGTCATAATGTGAATGAAATATTCAGAATTTTTGTAATTTCGATGGCGCTTGCGCACATCTGTCGTTCACACGGAAGGGATCGGCGCTTTTGTACAACAATAATTATTAGATACCTATACATTGAACAATCTTGCTCGCCAACTAACTTAGTCTTTCCACCATTTGACTTGGACAAAAACAATGTAACGTTCCTGGTTGTAACTACCAAGTAACCGGCCACTGGGCATACTTTTTGTCTATTTAAATGAAGAATCAATATTAAGATAAGATGGCCTTGCTTTTTTATGGTAGCCTTGGTGATTTTCTCGGCATCCGATTGGTATTGTTTATTTATAAACAACTACTGCAAAAACTTCGCAAGGCTTTATGTAATGAGACAATACGCTACATCAGGCCATAAAACCGTGCCCTGTCCTCATTTGTGAAACTAGTCTAAAATTAGCATTGTTTTTAGAACAACGCAATATAACAAAATGTCTTGCGCATGTCGGAACACTTTGTACCGAGCTCTTTTGTTTACTTTCGCTTTTACTTAAATGTCAGTTTTATGACGCGAAATCGCAATTTTAATAATTATTAGTACCCCATATCTTACTTATTATACACTATAATGGTTATTACTTCGTGTTACTATCTCACTCAAAATTTGGATTCTTGAATCAGCTTCGCTAGGCAAATTTGTTAAGGAGGTGAATACCTGTGTTTTGTTTTATCTTGCACACGAAGAACTGACCCTTAACTAAGCCGAGCATATACACATATACTATCACATGTCTACAGGATATAACAAGCTGTGCTGTAACATTTGCCGCCGTAGTGGCCGTATGAGCCGTAGTGGCCGAGTGCTTCCAGTAGCTGCCTGCAACACAAAGATTGCAAGATAGAATCCCGACTGTACCAATGAGTTGTTCGGAACTTACGTACAGTGATTAGTCACACCATGGGCTTTAAGGTGAAGTAACACATCTAGAGGAAACCTGCATACGTTAAGAAGAAATTCTGAAGCTAGCTAAGCTAATGTCTAGCCGTGCTAGAGTAACGACCTAAAATATATTTCTGGCGGATTGTGGGGGTGTGTGGGTCCTACCTATGCACCTCTGCCTACCGTTCGGGGACCTTGTGGGAAGGATATAATTATAATTCATTCAAATGTTCAACCATATGTAGTTTGAAAACTATCCAAATGTAAAAACTGGATATTTCGTAAGTTTTCGTTCCTCGTTTTTTGAAATTACTTCCCAGTTCATAGCTGAGATAGTGTTTTGTTTCATAAAAAGTAAAAGGCCGACCTGTTCCATACAATTCTATCTATCGAGCCTGAGAAAGGGTTTCTTTTTGTTTACGCAGCTAATGTTGAATACCCGCTCGAAACAATACACATTTTGTGCGAATAACACTCGCGGTATGAAAGGAAAGTAAAAGTGCTTGCAAGATTCTTTTATTTAGGAGCAAAGTGATGCGTCCTTGAATTCTCCTCGGCAAGGCTTAATTGTGGTTTCACGTCTACAAAGAGTTGGTTCCTTTGAAGAACGCGCCGGAGAGGGGTGAAACTCCGAACCTCTCTGCGTCACAAAGAAATATTTGAGCTCTCATTTTCAATATAGCTAGAATTGTGTATGTAAGTTGTCCTTTACTTGAAGAAACATTACAGCTGAAAATTTAGGTTATAGTTCAAAGGACTAACCTATATATATAATTTAGAGCAATAACCCAGTCACATTTGGGAACCTCGTCACTCGGCGTGATGATATATTTGATAGTGGTATAAACGTGTGTAGTATACATGTAGATAGGCATTTGAATTTATTTACAAGTGCTGTACAAAATCTACAATCGACGAAGATACTGTACGTAAATGAAATTTGCACAAAGCATAAAATTAATATAATTTCTAACGCAATTGTAATTAATTTTCGTACGTTTCCTTATCAGCACGGCAGTCTGCTAGTCCGTGAGTATGTCAATATTTTTTACAATACCACGAAAACATCATCCCTGTATTGTCTTTCGAGGGCTATAAACATAAATCAACCATCACTAATCATCTAAGCAGAGTCCGTTGTTATATTTACTTTAATTAATAGGACCGTGTTGATTGTGATAAGATCAGGCGAAAGCAGCTGCCACTATGGCAAACTTAATTGTTTGTCTGCGAATAATAAAGGGACATAGATGTCGTGGATGCCTAATTTACTGATACTGTAGTGGCTCTGTTCTTGAGACGGCAAGGTGCGGCGTGTGCGAGATAACGCGTCTAAACATCCTGCTCAATAGGATGCAGTACACCCAAACGAGAACTCCCTTTTTTATCTAAAAAACCTCCTTGCAGTTTCTTATACCATATAATTCGAAGTCTTACCCTAATAGTAATAGAGTACATAATCATAAAGCTGTTGAAGGCACGCGACATAAGCAGGTGGAAGCAATGTGCTTAAAAAACTAACAATCTTTTTCGCCGAGCGCTGTTAAAAGAACGGTGTTGTCTTGGCTTTTGTTTGATTTATTGATATAGATAGGCACCTAATTGTGAGACGTTTAATATGGGGTCAACGGTATTAAGCACTTCTGTTATACTCGTATTATCAAGTATAACAGACCAAGTCCTAATGTCTAAACCTAATGTCCAAGACCTATGTGTAATGTCCTCAGAACACGTGGCCCTAAATGCCACTATGTGTGTTATATACGATATTATATTCCCCATTAATGACTAAGCAAGGGCTACATTTTAATGTGGGTTGTCAATCTGAAGTTCTAAAATTAGCGGCATGTAGTCTGCAGCAGTGGTTTATGTGCTTCCGAGTCGGGATAAAAAGCACAGGCTAGGGTGGCGCGTGCTCACTAAAATGGTAAAAATAAAGTGCTAAGAATAACAGTGGCTGTACAATAAAAACGCTTAATTTACGCGAGCCGCCGCCGCGGCCGACACTTATGCTTTTTATGCGTGTTGTCTTTGAGCTAATAATTGCTTTGAGACTGCTACACGAAGCCCGGAGTGTTGCTGCGGTAGACTTCTGTCGCTTGCCACTGATACACACTAATCCACGAATTCTTAATTGGATGCTTTGCATACCTTATACGAATATGTATCTACATGTATACGGCCACATATATTTAATTTAATCTTCTAATAGAAACACACCCTGTGACTTAATAACACAAGTATGTATATATATATTTCCCGCCCGATAAATATTTTTGGTGCCAACGGACAGATGGCGAGTCCATCGCCGTTACTCAAGCACGACTATACGTACGCCATTGAATTGCTTCCCAGACGTATGCAGATTTTCTCTCGATGTTTTCCTTATCCGTAAAGCTCGTGGTGTGACTAATCATTGTACTTAAGTTCAGAAAAACTCATTGGTACAGTCGGGATTCAAATTTCCAATCTTTGTGTTGCAAGCTACTCTCTCCATTCGGCCACCATAGCTCTTGAAATACGAAACTTTAATAACTTCTTTTATTCAAATAAAGTGTCTTGTCTCACCGGCAGCTTCAGGCCAAAACGAGAATACTAAACTATACAAGTACAGTAATTCCATTTATGTACTTACATACATACATACATATCATCACGTCAAGTCCCTAACGGGGTAGGCAGAGAGTATAGAGCGCCAGTTCCCTCTAGGCTTACATATTATTTATGTACTTCATGTATTTAATATATATGTAGTGCTAAGCAAATTGTATGAAGTGCTCTTAGTTTATTTCTAAATGGTTTAACTATTACTAATCATGATTAAATATATTTACATATCAAGTTTGACTTCCTTCCTTAACTTTGGCTTAATACGCATTGCATTATTTCACAAACATGTTCTCGTTTCCTCTCCATATTTTCCATACTGCAAAGCTCATGATGCGACTAATCAATATACTTAAGTTCAGAAAAACTGTATGGTACAGTCGGGATTCAAACTTACAATCGGTGTGTTGCAGGCTAATCGAACCACGCGACCACCCAGTTACTTACAATTCATCCAGTCTAAATAGTCATAACACAAATAAATAATGTGAATAATACCATCTTAACTCGTTTTGGGACAATTGATGCTAATGTCCTGTTTAATTTACTAAGCAGTACTTAAAATGTAATTTAACAACTGGAAAATCTGCTAAATTACCTTGTCATTAGTAACTGGAGTTTTGATATATGAAAGTGTTAGTAATCAATCAGGATAGCCCATTACAATTGTTGTCATAATTAATGGTTGTTCCATGACATAAACGCATACCTAACGTAATCATTAAAATGTAAAAAAAAAAAATTTTGCTCTATACTTAAACATACATACATATCATCACGCCAAGTCCCTAACGGGGTAGGCAGAGAGTATAGAGCGCCAGTTCTCTCTAGACTTACATACCTCTTTCGCTTCGTCCACATTCATCAGTCTCTTCATACATGCTCGTCGGTTTCGAGTACTCTTAACGTTCCCGTCCTTGAGAGTCCGATCTATTTGATCCAGGTAGTTGGAACGTGGCCTTCCTCTGCCTCTTCTTGCACACACTTTTGCTTTGTATATCTGTTTCGTCAATCTTTCTTCACTCATCCTTTCTATGTGTCCAAACCAACGTAACATGCCTTTCTTCATCTTTACAATCACGCCCTCATTCACGCCAGTTGATTTGCAATTCTCTTCATTGCGGATTCGATCTAATATCGTTACGCCGCACATTTTTCGAAGAGATCGCATCTCGACTGCATTCAAGCTATTTTCATACTTCCTCTGACATACACAGGATTCGCTGCCATACAATAAGGATGGTACCAATATCGCGTTGTGGACAGCAACTCGAGCATTCTTGCTCAGACTTTTACTGCCCATCAACACCGACATGGCTCCATTCACCTTATTTCCGGCATTTATCCTTCTTTCAATATCTTTTTCATACTTTCCATCTCGTGTGAACATGCTTCCAAGATATACAAATTCATTCACTTGCTCTAGAATTTTCCCATTTACCGATATTGCACACTCGGTCACTTGTTCATCTCTTTCGAATACCAGAACCTTAGTCTTACCTTAGTCTCTATACTTATAATAATAATAATATCCTCACGCCTTCCCACAAGGGTTCCCGAAGGGGTAGGCAGAGGTGTATAGGTAATACCCACGTCTAAGTACCACGTGGGTGTGTACCCACGATGTACTTAGATGTTTTATAATATCAACTTATTCAACGAAAAGCATATGAATATATTTATTTATACATGGTGTGTACTAATAACATGTCACATATTTGTATTAAATAACATCATTATATATGCGGTTGTAAGATTCCGATAATACAATATCATTGGACAAAGCAGTTGTAGATTTAACTTCATTGATTACCTTCGTATTCTATAAATAAAAGTATTCAATATTGATCATTAAAAGCCCCAAACAAACAATCATAATTAATACTGAATTGTGAGATAGTGCGTAAGTGCAAGAAGGCATGTTCTCGAATTAGTTGTATTGAAAGAAAGCATCAGCCGCCCCGCACGGGAGCAACTCGTAAAACATAAAAAGTGCTTATGTGGCGCTCGCTCTGAGGGCTAAAAAACGATCGTCAGGAAGGAACATAATGTAGTAGCGGCCATAAAAAGTGAATGCATTGCGTGCACGTAGAGTGCACCGGGGTGTGTGCGGGGCAGCGATGCGGGGGGCGGTGCGCCGTGGGGGTGTGTTTACAGCGGAGGGGCGGCCGCGCTCGCCGCTCGGAGCCGCGCCGCGCCGGGCCAGTGTTGTGGTAGGTCGCACCGGCCGCGCTCGCACCCCGACACGATCATTCACTATCGGGACTCCGCGCCGACACAACATGTAATCCGCTTCTTTCAATCTACATTGGACTTTGTTCTCGATTGATCAAAATTTAAGACTTATACAACGGACAATTCGAGGCTCGCGATATAATTTAATAGTGGTGCAAATAAATGCATTTTACGTGAAATTGATGTGAGATGGCCCTGTCGCTGCAGTCGACGCAGAATTCCAGAGGTTTGTGGATTTATGTATTGCGTGTTGTCTTGTTGCTTAGATTTGCTGAAACTGCAAGAAATGCATATGTGAAAACTTTTGAAAGTTAGCGGCGCGCGACATGCGTGGGACGAGCGCCGCGATTGGCCGTAGTCGCTACGCGGTTCTCGCACACATGTTTATTTGCATTCGAAGCGAGCTTTGCAGATTCAGTGAACCGTAGGCGGTAGAGAGCGCGTAGCGGTGTGCTACGTCTCCGCTACGGAAATCGTAGTGCGCGGCTACGAAAGGCTTATTTTGTGCTTATTTTTAACTGTAATTATTAATTCCGTGAGTTATGTGACCCGTGTCTGTATATTAATTCAGTCATGAATTACATATTTTGTAATGTAGCGTAAGTAGATAAATTTAGCCTTTTGAATATCCTATCTTCCTCCACAATAAAATTATAGCAAAAAGATTGATTAAATTCCGATCTTAACTCCCACTTCATAATTATTATGATTTAAATTAAATACGTGTTATTTGAAAATGTGATTACACGGTAATATCAAGTGGCACATACCTTCAATAAATGTATCCTAAGAAAAGTGTATTATTACCTTAGTAATTGACTTTTATCATAATCCCTTTTTGACAAAATATATAAAGAATATAGAAATTACCAGCCGCATAGAACGTAACAATTTATACTTGTTTTACGATTCTACTATTATTTTGTTCTTTTGCTCTTAGAATATATATTACTTATAAAAAACAGTAGGTTTTAATGATTGCACGACAACTGAATTGAATTTAATATTGCACACGAGAATTTTGCATTCAGGGTCAGGTCTGATACAGGTCTAATACAGGTGCTGAGACATCGTTAATTATAATATATCTTCACGCCTAGGGTCCCCGAAGGGGTAGGCAGAGTTGTGTAGGTTTCACTACACAACTCTGCCAACCTAAGAGAGTGGGTGTGTACACCCACTCTCGTCCAGAGAAATATTTTAGGTGCCAAGAAACCAGATGGCGAGTTCATAATCGTTACTCAAGCGTGACTTGAATTTTGTTGTTACTCTGAATTTCTTCTCTAACGTATGCAGGTTTCCTCTCGAAGTTTTCCTTCACCATAAAGCTCGTGGTGTGACTGTGGGTAATCGTTGTATTTCGACTTGCTACATAAAAGCTCAGCATTTATCAACCATACGTATGTAAACTTTATGATCACCTGGACAGGTTACAAATCTAACTAGGCACAGGTAAAAAAAAACGGATTTCATAACTGGAAGCAAGACAGGTATTTAAATTGACAGAGCTTAGCCGACACATGCCTATTGCTTGAAATTTAAATGCTCAACTCAAAGTAATTCAAAAACAAAACGGGGGTATCGCTTGTGATTAACGAACATTAACGAACTTTAGTCAAATATCTAATGTAATACTAAAGCACACGCTGGATACAGAAGCCACATGAAATTCGGCGCGTGTACAGCGCTTAACCCTAAACCGAAACCGTACGGGCTCTAATCTGTGCGAGTGGTTACGTTCTCACTGTGGTCGCAGGTTAATCCCATTATGTGGTCTCCACTCCAATTAGGTCACTAGCGTCGTTATAACCACTGTCAAACTCAACTTGTCCAATGTCACTTATCGATATTAATCTATTAATTGGTCGGTTATATTTCACTACAAAAAAAAATTTACAGACCTCGATGTATGTACATGTTTCGATTAGTTGCTTAAAGCTTTAAGAACGGGCTCAGATTCCGATACAGATTATCAAAATTTTCACCAGTTCCATTCAGTCAGTACCATTCAGATTATAGCCAGATAATATTAATCGAACATTTTTGTAGAGCGAAATATGTGGTGGAACTTTCTTCCTTCCACTCGAACATACACATGTCGTAGAAGAACTTCAATGGTATCCAAAACCTACCAAAATAGTCAAGACCCTCTGTGCAGGATTGTGACCCAATATCGCTCATCCTCATAAGGTAGTCAGTTACTGTTACTTCAATATATATGTTAAAAGCGCAACTCAAAACAATGCAACAAAAAAATCAAAAGAATCAAACGAACGAACTTTCTACCAATTAAAGTAAAAATTATTACTATTTTTCAATTGCATTGTAAAGGTACCCATTTTAGTTAAATATGGGTTTTTTTGTTGCAAGGCAACAAATTATACGTGATATTACTATTTAGTAATTGATTGAACATCTAAATACCTTACATTATATACTTAGTCGAGTCTAAAAGTCATGATGTAATTAAAATATAATGAACCGCGCCGCAACATCAAACATGAAGCACAAAATGACCTTTATATGTGTATCATAAAGGCGCACTTTAAAAAATCTTAACATTGTCGTCGGTGACAAGTGACCAATAAAGATATCATTGACACGTCCGCTGTATAGGCATGAACCCTTGCGCAATAATGAGTTATGGAGTGGCAGCCGCAGGCGACTCCATAAAAGTATTCAATATGGGTTATTGACAAATATTTATGGCGTATAAAGAGGGGATAATTACAACTCTTTAGCACATAAAAAGCAGCCACGGAAGGGTGCGCCGCGCTGTAAAAATTTATCACCAGCATTGTCACCCGTCGGCACGACTAATAAAACCGATTATGATCCTTTGCTATTATAACTAAATGTACGCAATATGGGCTCAATATATTTACGCAATTGGAGTCACTTTTGTATTATATATCTATATTTATGAATTGGTTGCATCGAGTTCTCATAAACGTCCAGGTTAAATATCCGATAGAAGGGTACTATTCTACTAAGTACTAGACATGGGTGACATAGCCTACCTATATAAAACAGCCGATGTGATCGAGTGGATTAAGAAGTCAAGATTGCAGAATAGCAGATTGCTTTCCTAGCTGAAGCGCAGTGGTTATCAAATCACGCACGAGCTTTAAAATGTCAGGACATTAAAAGATGTTCGTAAGCATGTATCTGAGAGGCGGTGACAAACTCGCCATCTGAATCTTTAGTCCCTTTGTGGACTATTGTATTGAGGAATGAAAACAAGAACCTTGCCTAAAATTAATATCACCACTCATGATGATTAAACATTGCTTCAATGAAAAACTACTTCGGAATATTTTTGTATTAAAACTTATGAGTAATTCTTATTACATGATTTAAGGAACCGTTAGCAAATTCATCATCGTTTCATGAGTTGCCTGAATGGTAAATGAATATGACTGAACAGCCTTAATATATACTTGTTAAAACTTTGACATAAAGCCTGTTATTATAATTCTGATCACATCACGAGTGCGGCTCGCTGTCGTCCTCGAAACAGTGAGAGGAATGTTATTAAAAAGTTATGGGATAAGCTTGCGGTACGTGTTGCTCGCGGCGCCTCCTCCTAATCACAAACTTTAAAATTATCTTATACTGCGTACTTTGTGTGTTTGTCATTTCTTCAAGGTTCGATATGGCCTTCGACATTTAACATCGAAACATCTTTATTGATACTTTTTCGCGCAAATACCTACTCAGTTCAATCTAATAAGCAAGGGATCTCGCAGCGCCTTAGAGGCGACAAAATATTTTGCCATTTTCAATTAAACGCGATGGGCGAGACCAGAGCTCGGCCGAGAATTAATTCCACGGCTAAGTAGATAATGTAGGAGCTCCCTCCTCGCGCCGCGCCGCCTCTTCACGCCTCGAGGAGAACTTTCAATTATGATTTTGTCTAATTTTAATTAAGTGCTCTTATATAGGCTTTTCTTCAACGAAATTAATATTTGAATTTAATTTGGGCGGAGGCGGGCAGGCGGAGTTTCCCGCTTGACGAATAATTAATTCCATTATATAGGTAAGTGGTCCGGTCGCTCCGGCCCAATCTTTGTGTTCCCTCTTTGACACTATTAAGTAGACTCGACTTCAGCCGCATTTCTAGCAGATTTTTATAGTTATTTCTTCTGCTTGCACTCATTCATAACACTATCTCGTAAAGTTATATAGTCTACTCGTTTAAATATACATATATGTATTGCAGTATTCTTCAGTTAGAAGCTAAACAATTTGCGCAACAGGTCGGGGCGGAAGCGACCTGCAACGGCGTGATTGCGACCAAATGTTTCCTCCACAACGTCTGGTTCAGTTTTTGCCGTGTTTTTTGCGCCTCTCTTGCTGATAAGTATGCTATCGATAGTTACGAAAGCGTTGTTTGTTTAGGTCGAAACTAGCTCGCGACGGAAGTGATCGCAACCAAGTTGTAACCCGTTTCTACACACATGATATAACGTTCGGTATTTCCTCCAAATTACTGTAAGATGGTACTCTAATCATTATATTGTGTGTATGTTATATCTGTATTTTGTTTGGCGCAGGTGTATCAGTGAGGCCCCTATCAAGTATGCGTCAAGACTCGTTACCCATGTTGGCGGAGCGGCTGCTGGCGACGCGTGCGGCGGCGCTGGTGGCGGGGCTGCCGGCCGAGCTGTACTCGGGCGCGCTGCTGGCCGCGTGGCCACCTTCGCCGCCCGCGCCCCTGCTGCCACCACCTGAGCACGAACGCGCTCGGAAAAGACGTCGTACGCCCAAACTCGACGAGACCACAGCAACTGCGCCGCCCTCCCCGCCATCGTCTGGATCCTCCCCTGGTGCTGCAGACCCGCCCCGCGATAAGCTCTTCACTTGTAAGGTCTGCTCCCGATCGTTCGGCTACAAACATGTGCTCCAGAACCACGAGCGCACGCACACTGGCGAGAAACCGTTCGAGTGCGGCGAATGTCACAAGCGATTCACGCGCGACCATCACCTCAAGACGCACTTGCGGCTGCACACCGGCGAGAAGCCCTACAGCTGTCCGCACTGCCCACGTCATTTCGTTCAGGTGGCCAACCTGCGCCGCCATCTCCGCGTGCACACTGGCGAGCGGCCATACGCGTGCGCGCGCTGTCCTGCGCGCTTTTCTGATTCTAATCAATTGAAAGCACATGCGCTTGTTCACGATGGTGACGCTCCGTTCGCATGTCGTTGTGGCGCTCGGTTCAGGAGGCGGCAGGCTGCTGCCCTACACCGCTGCACTGGGACAGGGTGCCAACCAGACACGCCCAGCCCGCCCGGGAGCGCCGCACCCGATTGGCGCTGGGACGAGTGGCCCGAGCAGACCGAGCCCGAAGACCTGTCTTTGCCGCGCAGGCCGGCCACGCCGGACTCGCCCACCGACCTGCGCGTGCACCCCGCGTAGTCGCCGCGCGCCTCGCTCCGCGCCCTGCTGAGCCGGTATACGAGTTCCTCCCGCGTAGACCCCGCGCCACCGCCCGCCACAACATGCCGCCGATCCGAGGCTCGCTCCTCAAAGTGCTCCATAGCGTAGCTCCCAATGTATAAATCATCCTTCCTTATGCACTATACATAATGCAACGGTTACTTTTTTAATATTTATTGTTTGTTCTTCCCGGTAAGACTACTGACGTAGTCTAGTTAGGTAGTCGACCATTCTATTCTTACGATTTTGCATTTGCAAAGTCTGTCATAAAAAGTGTTGTTTTTCATCATGTTACAGTTTACATTTTATTGTCGTGCCATTTGCATAATCGCAAGGCAAGTCAGAGCAAAAACGCACCCAATTTTATTCTTTTGTGCTGAAGCTTGCAAAACATCAAAAGAACGTATTGCACAAAAGATCTTATTGATTTATTGGTTCAGACTATTGTTTTGCGATGAGAAACAAAAAACATTTCTGTTATGCTTGACATTTATTGATTTTCAATCGATGTCCTCTCTCGCGCCTAACGAACGGAATAGCGTCCGCTACAAGAAGGTCGCGACATTGACTTATTATTTTTGTGATAAAAGCTTCTATACTCCACAGTCAGTAATTACAGAGAATTGATACTTGGCACACCGAAAGAGTAGCAGTTATCTTACGAGGTCAGGCCCTGGCCCGGTTCTTCTTAAAAAGTTTCAGCTAATCCCCTTAATGTAGGACGGTGTACATAAAACTTTTTGTCTCCAATAAATTGAAATTGTAATTTTAGTTTATTGTAGATTAATAAAAATTTATAATGTTAGTACTAAAGGATGGTCTATGGACCGGCTAGGTTGCGTAGAGGAGCGAGCCGCGGCGGCATGCCGGCCGGGCGGCACCGCGTGCTTCTGTAAATAATGCTATCTCATAAGACATATTTATTATTTATCAATTAGTTTTAGTAGTTTCGCTAAATCTACGGCATTTAATCCGTAATAATAAATATGGTTATTGTTAAAAATATATGTGTATATTCATATGTAATATAATGATGTGTAATAATAACCGTTGTGGACACTTGGGTATCGTTACAAACCATAGATTCATAGTATACAGATACCCGAATACTTCACAACAGGCTGTGCTGAAATGATATTGAGAAGTTGAATCTACATAAATGTGTTATATATACATATATATAATAGAGTAAGTCGGGCCATGCACATTATGAATTTGATGACATGTGTTAGTAAAATAATTTCCGTGTAGTTGTAAGGCAAGAGTCATAATATTTAAAGTGGAATTTGTAAATAAGTGTAGTTTAGTTGTATCGTACGTAATCTCGCCTCGTAGTGCGCATGGCCCGAGTAGCGGTAGTGGACGAGTGTGGACGAGTGTGGACGAGTGTGGACAAGGAACACGGAACTGTGTGTTATTGCAATTTGTTCTACGGGTATTAGTTTCCTATTAGGTATAGTGTGTTTATTTTGTTCGTTTTGACATGAGTATGTAGGTGTTCTCAATGCAGCGCACACCATTCATGTTTATTGTATGTATTTATAATCAATACGAATTGTTGATTTATTCTTATTTTATTTTTCATTAGTCGTAAGTATTCGGAACTTAGGGTCTTCTTAGGGTATCGAAATAAGCATACGAAATAATATTTTTCCCAAAGAAATTATTGGTACAAATATGAATGTGTACAAATTAAATAATACTATTGATTAGGAATTCCATGTTGCAATGTTGTATTACGTAGTTAGTGTAAAATAAGGTAATGTTGCCATTATCTACCTCAGTCGGCCACGACTCCGCCAACCAGGGTAAGCAGCCAAATTCTTGGAATAACACTCTATTGTTCGTCTCAGTTATGATAACGCGCTTCAAGTCAGGGATACGTACCTGATTGCGAACTGGCTATAAACATGGCAATTACTATTTGAGACTGAATTTTATTTATTACTACATTATGTTTTAATGAGTTTCAAGTTTAGTCGTAACAATAAACATGTACTATGTTTGCAATCAATTTGAGTTCCTATTTAATTATTCTTAATGTATGTATATTGTGTTAGTTGTTTTCAGTGCCATTAGTTGAGGGGCCGCTCCATGATGTTCTATTATCACCATTATTCAAGAGTGCGTAAGGGGTATATTTCTATGTATATCATATATATCTGCCCTTTAAGCATTCTTGAATTATGGTCCCAATAGCCATGGTGAGGTCCCATATTGGCCTTTCGTTAGTTAAATAACAGTAATTGATAATAATGTTGTCATTACATTTTGCACGTAACCAAACCGACTGCTATTAAACTGATCTACCTCGTATTAAAGGGTCCTGTTAGGGTACCTTTAAGTGATTGATGTAAGCACATTGAGCTACGAATAATCTATATGTGTACAAATGTCATTATAATTATACCATGAATATATGTATTTCTTTATCAATGTCCAGTACATAATTATTATAATAAAGAGATGTTTGTTATTTATTATTATATTTTCATTTCACACTTGCTATAACCGATATTTTTAACCATAAAACAATGTGGTACGCTAGTAATTCATGTAGACACTTACAGGATCAAGATTCCAGGATCGAGCCCCAGTCGTCCTTATCAATGCATTTTTCTATACTTAGGTTCGTTGATTTATCATTCTATGAGATTTTCTGTGAAGGAAAACATTGTAAGGAAACCTGCGTACGTTTGAGAAGAATTCAACGACCGGAAACGAATACACATACGTACTTACCTCATTCATGGATATTTTCGTCTTCAGATATAAGTGTGGATATCTTTGCCCGGCGGAAATGCTCATATTAAAAGCTTTGCTTAGTTTGAAATTGAGTAAATTGTATGTAATCTCGATGGCGGCGGACCTAAAATATATCTCTGACGGAAAATGGGTGTGTGGGTACTACTCAATACACCCATTTTCTCTGCCTACCCCTTCGGTGACCCTTGTGGGAAGGCGTGAGGATATTTATTTATTTTATTTTGTAATCTTGCTTAGCTTGAGACAAATGAGTAAATTGTATGGATCCTTACCTAGGTAAGTAATATAATTATTACTATTTGGTAAACTACTCCAATATGGACAAAAAAGGATACGTGATGCCCGATAAACAGTACCTACCTAAAGTCTGCACACTACAAAACGGCCGACTTCCACACACGAGCAGACCGACGCGGCCGAACACCACAGCTAAGCGGATGTGTATCTAACGAGTGTGTAATTTATCTAAGATCAACCTTAAGTAATGAGTTGTTTCGCCGATATTACGACAGTTCTCCGGTAATATCTACACGCACACAGTTGCAAGTATACGCACACAAATACGAGTAACAGCCACCCTCGTCTTAGAACGATGGCCGGGATATGGAATAGCCAAATTTATTCCCAGTTCGATTGTTTATAATTACAGAATACAGTTGTTACTTAGGTACCTACCCATGAGTTGACGATACAAATGCAACTTAATATGCTAAATAACTACTATTAGTTGAGGATCGATAATTTCTTCATAATTAAGTATATTTAGCTAATGCCATTCCTAAATATTTATAGTGATTGTATGAACCTAATACATTGATGATGCCTGCAAAACGATATTCGCATTCTTTCGGATGTGACTCATACCTTGTTGTAATGTCGTTCTTAAAACAAACTCATTGGATCTCTACATCCTTCTACAAAGGCGTCGGCACAGATAACACTAGTTTTCGCTCAATCTGTAATATCACTGTGGTTAACTAATATACGCATACATACATATAACGTTTATGCTATGTAGATTTCTAGCTACGTGAAATATAGGACATAAAAAATATTATTACTATTAGTAATTAATGTAAAACAAAAAAAAACTTGTACTTTTGCTTCTAAATATTTTAGGTAGTATATAGTGGACATAACCAGTCGCTCTTACTTACAATCGTGTTTGCAAGTGTTACTTTTGAACGTATCCTAATTCAGGATGCCGATTAAAATGTAAAGTGCGAATGTCTTTGTGAATAAATTGATCAGGTTACCACCAATATCCGATTAGATCGGTTGCTGACTACTCTAAGAGCAAGAGCGATTTCTATCGTTATGAGTCGTGAGCCTCAGCTGGGATTATGCAAATAAAATACAAATATGTGGTACAGATTAATAAAAAATACGTTATCTTTAAATTCGGAGAACTTGCAACTTGTGTCTGTCGTGGCATCATTATTTTATTATTATTTTTATTATGTTTTGTATATTTTTAAATCTTCTCGGCATTATTGCCGGCGTTTTTATAATATCCACGGGCCGAAGCCAAGTGGCTATTATTATTATTATCTTGGGCGTAGAGAGAATGTTGTTAAACATGTTAAATCAAATCAAAATATTTGATTTCACATAGGCCTAGATGGGCACTTATAAAACATCGAAAAAGGTGCACGGTTCAGATTGGTCGTTACTATGAAGTCGAACCGGAAAGAAACTCCATGGTTACTCTTTTCACATAAAGGAATGCGTGTAGATGCTTAATTGAGGTGCTACTTTACAGTCATATATAATAGCCGTCAATAATAAGGTAGGTACTACGTCGGAACAAAATTCGCAAAGCCACGCACGGGGACAACGCATAGCTAGACAAACGTACTGGAATCCGGTTAGTATTTATTAAATTAATCGCTCACCCTACACCGACACCTGGCTGCCACTCCGATTATTTCCTTTCTGTATCTTACACGACTTATTTATTCCTTTAGTATCCTATATGACGAATAATACGACTACAACAACCTTCTAGATGGTCATTCGGATAGCTCAACTGACCACCGATTACTCAAAATATCGAACCGCCTCCCTCGGGGGAACTAAGCCGGCAATTTTTACATTTAGTAATCCTTACTAAAGGTCACTCAAGAATGAAATGATAGAATCCTACATTTATTCTATCGAGTTAGATCTGCAGACACGGTATTCACCGTCTTTTCAGTGTATGAAACTGCGAAATACTGTTAAAAATAACTACATGTTATTACTAAATGTAACAAGGAGTTTTATTGACCAGGGGGTCCTTAAGAATCAGCATAGATAACATTTTTCTTTTCACATTTAAAAAAATCGAATTCTTAATGGATGGATAGCTATATTCTTTATAGAAAAATAAACACATAAAAACTGTGTATTAGAATTAAATTAAGTTTAATAGGTGTATAATCGGCACGTTTGAAACAGTAGTCGCGGGCTCGAGGCGAGGACGAGAGCGAATTATAATTTATTTGGAGAAGTGGCAACGAGCCCCCCGCGCCCGCTTTCCGCCCGGCCTACCCTTTGCTTTCGCCCTTCGTTACCAACACACCGCCCAAGCGTTGCAACTCGGTAACATTTTCACTATCACATTCAAGTTTACGAGGTTTGTGGAACTCCAGATATGATGAACAGTTATCTTCTTTGAAAATGTATCGGTAGTCGATTTATCCAGTATACATAATTGATGTCATAAATGAAACTTATAATCAAATATTGCGTCACAGAGAATAAAAATGCATATCCTAACTCAATGTTATTTAAACTGAGTTAATTAATATACAACATAATAACTTAACAGTTACCGTGTAGTACACCTACAATTGGTTTACTGCGCGTAACGTCCTTCAAATAACTGAATTCATCTTAAATTTATTGTGTGTTCTTCAAGTGTTAGGTTTCATTTCTCGTTTGAGCAATCAGAATCGTATAGTAATACATAAATGAAATGGAAAGTAACACTAGAATCTTGTGGCACTCTTGTAGTATAAATTACTTTCATACGCGAGGATTATCAGGCGGAGGCGGACTGTATCTTTGCTTGCCAACTTAATAGTACATATGTATATAAAGAAACACCGGTCACTACGAATTATTGCATAGGGGTATTAGGGGAAGGGAAACATCGAGAGTAAACCTACATCTTTTTGCAACAAGTTTGACAAGAAATTCAAAGACGTATAGTGGAGCTTGAGTAATAGCGACGGACTCGCCATCTGTTACGTTGCCACCTAAAATATATTTCCCGGCTTAAAGTTGATATGTAGGTACTACCCACACACCACTGCCCACGCATTTGGAGACCCATGTAGGAGTGCGAGAAGATATATTTATTTAATTAATTAAGTTACAACGCATTGGTAGTGAACTTTATACTTTCTGTTTTTTCTCTAGGTAGGTTGCGTTCAAAGGAGCTAGCGGGGAGCGGGGCGAGGTGGCGGCCGCGGGGGGAGGACGGAATTAAGAGGGAGTCGGGGGCCGCCCTGGATACTGAGAGGAGTTTTAACCAATTAATTTTGTTCCTCAACGCAAACTCCGCTATATAATAAGGTATAAGTAGGCATTAACTGAGGCGCGCCGATAGCTAGCCCGGCCGGGGGCGACGCGTCTCCTAGCTTCTTATAGCTGTGTTTTATTTCTTGTTAAGCTCTCTGTTTCTCCACTTTAATATTTAATGGCATTTTCATGGCACATTTTTATAGCGCACTTACAAATTTCTGACATTAGCATTTCTGACAATAATCGGCGTTGTTGTTTTTCAACATCTCCTGTACCTTGTAATTACATCTTTATTCATTTGAGGATTTGTTGATACATAAAATATATGTGAATAAGATTTTTTTCCGTCTATAAGCTGCGGTAACCGTTAGCATATACAATACATATTAGACTATTGTTAAAACGGATTTGTATGTTTAGGTTTTACTCTTTCTGCACTCTCAACATTGCTGCCAGTTACGATTGTGTATAATATCCTACAACCGAGAGCAATTATACCACCTGCTTCTTTACTATCTTTGTCTAAAGAAGCCATATGTTGCGATGCCGCTCGTGCTTTACCCTCTCTATCTCCGCTCCGCTAACATAATGAGTGTTACATAGAAAAAGCAACTGTCTTCCCCTTTACCAATCCGTGACTAAAGACCGGGGTTTCTGTATCTTCCATTTACTCGAGGTGAACAGATTTAAAAATACGATCCTACAATAAAAAAAGAACGATCGCGCCTTGAGCTCGCGGCTCGCGTCAATATGACGCTCTTAAAAAACAGTTTCTTAAACAACGGTATTGTGTTGTTAAAAAACATGAACGCATCACAAAAAAAAACAAACCACAGAGTTTGGTTAAAAAACGAAATGCAGCACGCGAGTCTAGCGAGACACCCTTTCCCTTTTGCGCGACGCGAGCTACGTTTTTTTCTTTATCTAAGTGAGGGTTGGGTTTTTACCGCGATGTTACGTATAAATTAATAACTGAACGTGCTCATAATCTGCGGCTTGGAACACTTTCGTCTTTGTTTTTTTTTTGTGATAGTTCGTGTAGCCTTCATTTGTTTTTATGTTGGTGCCGGAAACGAAGTAGCTCTATTGATTGCGTCCGCTGCCTTTTTGAAGTGACAGGTGCTGCAGTTTGTTAATTTGTTGTATTGCGCCCGCGCAGAATTAATAACTGTCTGACTGGCCCTATATTATCAATATCTAGTTTTTGACACGTAAGTATAAATTGATTGTATAATTACTATACTTATACATTCCTTAATTCATTTCACAGCTAGATTGTTATAAAGGAGCTATACAAGAAAAAATACGAGTATGTTCATAATTACATGCTGTTGGTCCAGAAGATGTATAAGCAACATAATGTGTATGCAGCCTAGGCTACGATGTAGTATGTTTTGCATCGTGTGTGATTAGTATCTGAATACTTTTTTATATAATTTTCGAGAAACAAGTATCAAAAATTTGCCTATTTGGTACGTTTAAAATAACTATAGGTATCACTCACACTGTTGCAATTATATAAATCACGTTCATATTATATTTACTTCATGGGCTGTATGGCACGTTGGAGGTGGGCCCTGCCCTGTACCTTCGATCTTTGTCCTGTGTCAGTATATAGTTATTATTAGTATATATCAAAGTTCCTTTATCGGCCTTTACATTCGAGTTATAAAACTGTACACACCAAACTTTCGCAAATAGCGTCGTCATAAGTATGTTTTCCTGGCCTCAGGAATCTCCTCAGGACCAACATTTTGTTGTTACGACATATCCATAAGAGGATCACTGCCTGGGTGTAAAAACAAGAAATAGTCCCGGAAGGTGCTTCAGGAAGCGAATGTGGTATAATTATGGCCCGCGTTGGTTTTTGCCCACATTCCCTCAAATGTTTCAAACAACTCGAAGGAGCGGCGCGTCTACCGACCATTTCAAAACACTATCATCATTTAGAATTTTATTATTTTACAATACCTATAATCTAAGCTAATAGTGTGATAGTAGCAGTTGAGGAATAGCGACGAAGTTGCCATCTGTCTGGTTGGTAGGTACCTTAATATGTATATACTGCGAAATGAGTTGTTTGCGTATAAACAAAGCTTCTTTGTATCTTCTATAACGTATGCGATCATTTGAGTGCGGGTAACATCACGTTTGTAATCTTATCAAATTAACATGGTGGCAAATTCTGGTTCATTTAAATGACAACTCGCTACTACATCACTGCACTGAAAACTATTGATAATATTTTGACACGGCTTTCACCGTCTTTTCAGTTAGAGATACTTTTAAGGCTGTTATGTAATTATTAACATTCTATGGATACTACATACATACATATCATCACGCCGAGTCCCTAACGGGGTAGGCAGAGAGTATAGAGCGCCAGTTACTAATGTTAATACTAATGTTCCAAAATAGCGCCATTTTGAAATGAGAAAGGAAGCAGTAGCAAAGTAAAGGTTGGGAATATGTATATAAGGGCTCTATTTATTTCCTGAATATTTATTTAAACTGGGTATTACCTATACACCTCTGCCTACCCCTTCGGGAACCCTTGTGGGAATGCGTGAGGATATATATTATTATTATTATTTAAACTGAACAATGGGGATGAAGCGAAACAGGCGTTAAAGTCTAGAGAGAACTGTCGCTCATCTCTCCCTGCGTACCCCGTAAAGTACTCTCGGTGATAATATATGTGTATGTATATACATATGTATATATATTGCCCGAAGGCATTTCAATTTACCTTTTTTTCCATATAATATGTGTCGATTGATTCTACGAGTCCTTTGAACCAAAACGCACACTTGATCAATAAAATTCAATACAATTTATGAATAGGACAGAAAAAGTTGAATAACGATTCTCACTTCGTGGAGGTAAGCAAATACTCGCGTAAATAGTAGACACTATTGTGATTTTCGAGTGACTTGTGTATGATAGACGCACGTGTGTCATGGGCTCGGCTAACATTATAGGTAGGTATTGAATTAGTAACAATCAATTATTGCGCTCTGTTTACCCTTTTTGATATTTTGTAACGTTATGTAGGTATTCTGTAATCAACTAGCTGTACCCTGCCACGCTTAGCTGCGGATATGTGATTGATGCAAAAAATAGATAAAAACAATCCTTGATGCGGATTATATATATATCATGCTAAAATTTCAGCTCGATCGGTGCTGAACTTTTTGAGTTTTTGAAGCGTACCCAAACCAACATAACATTTTTATATATATAGATTCTGTATGTACGGAGCTGGATGAAATGTATGTATGGATATGGATAATCAATGTACTTGAGCTCAGAAAAGCTCGTATAGGCGGGATTAGATTCTTGCAATATTTGCCTCGCGAACGACTGGCCACCTAGGCTCTATTCCACTATTGTAAACACGGCAATATTCTCATTAGTTCATAATATGTGTGGTTCTAGCCGTGCCTAGGGGTTTCAACCCGGTACAATTTATTTTGTTGGAACATTTTTTTTAGCATCGTATGTGTTAATCCAGCTAACAATCTATCTCTGTGCCAAATTTCATCCAATTCCGTTCGGCCGTTCTGGCGTGGCAAACACCCTGATGAAGTCTCGCATTCATAATAAATAAATAAATAAATACCTTGGAACAATTCCACACAAATTGACATAGTCCCAAATTAAGCAAAGCTTGTGTTATGGTAACTAGACAACGATATATTTACTTATATAGATAGATATATACATAAATACATAGGATATTCAAGACAGGTACAAATACTCGTGTTCATCACACAAATATCTGCCCTCAGCGGGAATCGAACCCGCGATCTCAAGCTTCGCAGTCAGGTGCTCTAACCACTAGACCAGACGGTATTAGAAGGATGTATGTTGAGTATACCAGACGGCATGTAAGGCGCTTCGCTCCGCCACTCCAGCCCGGAGTGCAATAAAAAACCCACCCGCGCCGCGTCACGCAGCAGCATTTATTTTGATAGTGACTCCACTAACCGCCGGCCATTGTCGCCGAGCCGCTTGATTATTGATTTTTACGCTAAATGTCCCCTTTTTCACATTCTCCATTCACAACAATTATAGCTTCCTTTTAATATTTTTGATGTATTTAATGTTTCACAAAGGGATGAGGCTGCACAATGTCATTAATAACCCGTATGGAACTTGTCGCGATTCACAAGTATTTATATAGACTCGGGGATTATTTGCGATTGATCACCTCACATTTTATACATAGAGTGCTTGTGCCAGTCATTGCATTTTTGTAGACAGTAGTAGATGGGAAAAGTTAAGTGAATTTACAATAGCTATCTGAAAATGACAGTGGCGAGTTGAGTACTTATTGCTAATCGACCTTGTAATTTTCTTCGCTAATTTAGCATGATAAATTATAAGTTGAGCGTGTACATTTATAAGCTAAGCGTGTACATACATATCAGTATTTTACTTTCATATCCATGATCATAGTAATGCAGCGAAGCCAAACAACCCCTAAATGCAACTGCTTTGATACATGGTGAAACAAAAACATACATAAAATCTATACCTATATTTAAATTTATATACGATAACTAATATAAATAAAATAAACTAAAATGAAATATTTGACACAAATTGGTAACGCGGTAACATGCCAAAGAAAAACAACATTGCGCCGTTGGATAGCAATGAATATTTAAAATCTTTATCCCAGTATAGATGAGCCTAGTGACATCGACGGATGATCAAAGCGTTTCTCAGGAAAGGAGTAAGCAATTGTAATTCACCCGAAGATGTTTGCTCTGGAAGCGTAATCCTTTAATCCTTCGAGTATCACATCGAGGCGGTGTGCTAAACAGGCACACCAACAATGCCTAATTGTCACTGAAATACTATACCAGTATATCTCGGGCTGGTGCCGATAGAAGCCCAGTCCAACAAAAGAGTTTGTTTGTGTCCGCTTTGCATTAGTTGTTTGTGTAACCACACAGTAGCCGTGGGGCTATTACAAACGGATTGTTTGCATTTAATCCGTTTGTAATGTCCTTTCTTCGATGTTTTCATTGGAGGGACAAAGCGACAAGCGGCACGTTAAATGCAATAATATGGGAGGCGCAATTCAGAACGCATTTTAGACACACAATATCTTTCTTCTTCAAACACAATGTTTCTACATAATCGTTCAGTAAATCTGAAATGAGAGTGTGTTCATAATTTTCATGTTCATAGGAATCAATAAAGAATAATATTTCAATTAGGCTTACCGAGTGACCTCTGTCTGGTACCTAATTATACAATATAGTTGACAATATATGAAGGTAAAAGTTAACAATAAAATAAATGAGAGAATTCAATGGAATAATAATGAAGTCACCCGAGCCTCGAGCAAAATAAGAGTTTTGGAAAGCTAGATATAATTAAAAAGAACTCTTAGAAACTGATGAAACTCTATCTTTGCGAAATAAGATCCCGGCCGGCTTCTCCCAACTCCCGGCACTTGAAGAAAAAGCTCCTCGAGGATTTTTTCTGTTTTCTTAGTAAAAAGTAAGGTGTAGGTAAAGCGGGGCGGACCCACAGCTGTCGCTAATTTTAGAATCGCAAAATGTGCTGTTGTGTGGGTTGTATTGCAACAAAGGGACTTCGAACGGAGTTTGTCTTAGGACCAACATGTATGTACTGAAGTGTACCATATCTATTCATATAGATATTTATTCCATTTGGACACTACAGTAT
Source organism: Drepana falcataria (assembly GCA_945859725.1). Classification (NCBI taxonomy): domain Eukaryota; kingdom Metazoa; phylum Arthropoda; class Insecta; order Lepidoptera; family Drepanidae; genus Drepana; species Drepana falcataria. The sequence goes on from OX243926.1 coordinate 4,994,363, forward strand.
ACTTACTTTAGTTTTAGCCGTTTTACTATTATAGAGTCGTGGTGGCCGAGTGGTTCAAGTAGTTGCCAGCACCACAATGGTGCCAAGTTCGAATCCCGACTGCACTAATGAGTTTTCCTAAACTTTTCCTAAGTGCAGCGATCAGTCACACTACGAGCTATTATTGTTCATTATATGACTAAATATGAATTGAACAAAGATGTCATGAGTGTAAGTCAAGCGAAAACTTACGCTCTACAATTACCTAACCCGTGAGTGACAGCGTGATTATACGTATGTATGTATTTATGTACATTAATTGTACAAAGACAAACGCGAGTCAGACACTACAAGCCCCGACACAGTATTATGTAAAGCGCACTCATCGGTTGTCTCACAAAAACCCGTCACGGGTGAAGAACACCAAAGGGGAAACTTTTTTTGTGATTAAAAAAGAGTTTTACAAAGGCTTGATAAATAGAGTGCGTATAACGGGCTTGCAACTTGATAACTGCTAACACCTTGATCAATGTGGGTTAGTAATGTCAGTAGGTACGTACCGGTGCTAATATTTTTTTTCATAGATTGTTAAAAATGAACGGGTGTTACAGTTATAGAAAAACGATATTCGCTTTCCGGTGCATATTATTGCCATTGTAAGTGGAGTATTTATGGAGAACGTTCTTTACACTACAGCGCAGTACTGGCCACATAGATTTTTATTCAAAAATCAAAGAAGGAAAAAAAGTGTCAAATTAATTTGAAGAATTAGGAGTTTTAGTTAAAATATCTTCACCCTCTCTAAAAAGGTCCCCGAAGGGGTGGGCCAATTGTGATTTGAATATCTTATAAATCATTATGTTGTGTACTACTGAAACTGTTAACTACATTAAGATCTCTGTTATATCAAATAACACTGAATACCTACAACTGTTACATACTGTACAACCAGTCTCAACTGTACGATTAATACAAAACATAACTGGGCCTTGGATTCAGTTATCAGTAAAAAATATTGATAACTATTAATATTTTTTTACTTATATATACTACTACTACTAATAACCCAAGTAATGCACCTACGTGGGTCTCCTAAGAGGTAGGCAGAGGTGTAGTTACAACTTTTTTATCTGAAACTTATTAGTGTGTTAATATGACATTGGCGAGTTTTATGCATACAGATTCTTCTCAGACACATGCAAGTTTCCTCATGGGGTGTTCCTTCACGGTTACTCTTTTGTCTTGTTGTCAATAAAATAGTCCAACTAAATGTATTGCAACTACAATTTGTACCTGCAATTTTGACTTACTTTTTTGTCATGTAATCTAAATAAGATTCCACTAGCGAATGGTTGATAAACAAAGGCTTTAATAGTACCCAAATTGAATAAGTATTGCTTATAAAGTCTAAAATAGAAATACCAAGTTGATTTGCACTCTATAGCACTCACATCTGATTCATAAAGAGGCGACCTTGAGCGTCAGTAAAAATCAATAGCGTAAGATTACAAGTGCACTATTATTGAATCAGCTGATCTTTTGTTGGAGGTCAACGCACCTTATATTCTGATGCGTGGTTCATAGTGAAAAAACTGCATCACTAAAAAGCGCGTCGGGTCCATACAAAAAAAACTCAACCCTACCATGCAGTCGCGTGGCAGGTACCCCACACGCAACCCTTTACAAAAACGCTTACAAAAAATACTCTGGGAAACGAAAGGGTAAAAAAGGGTTGTTATTACGCATGCGCCCGACGGGATCACTGCCCTCGTTTCTCATTTAATAATTTCTACTCAGCACATTCAGAATTTACAATGAGCCTTTTGTGGGTCTTGTAAAAAAACATGCGTTGAATGTGATATGAAAATAACGCAGAAAAATTTAAGAAAAGTACGCAGAAATTAAAATATTACCTACTTAGTTTGCGTACCATAATCATACACTAACTTACAACTAGCAAGATCAAAATAAATTAATCATACAATGAATGACGGGAACGGCAAGAGTTCTCGAAACGGGCGAACAAGTATGAAGATAATAATAAATGCGAATGAAGCCATAGAAGCAAGTCTAAAAAGATTAGAACTCTAATTTCGCTGCGTCCCCATGAAAGATTCGATGTATTAAAATATTTCAAAATATGTATGTACCGATAAATTATGTATGTATTTACATATAAGAGAATCAGATAGAGATAAGATAATTTAGAGATGTAAAAGACTTATCGAATTGCTAACTAATTTAAAAACTATAACAAACAATATATTTATATCCTGAGCTAATTAAAACAAAAAAAAAACAAGAAACAAGTGGGTACGTTAAACAAGGGCCTGTACAGCAGCTGTATTAGCATTTAATACAGCCCGAGGCTGTATTATATACAAATTCAACATTAACGACAAACGCACGTAATTCGATAATAACACAAGCAGTTGTAGCAAAACACGAGCTGAGCTACCAAACAACGGAGTGGAGGTATAATTAAGTAAGATAAATATCGTTTATTACTGCTAGAAAGTCGATTAGAAAAAAACTACCCCTTTCACCCCACAATTTGTAACCCGTACAGTGGGCGCCGTCGCCCGACACGCATAAAAACCCACGAGCGGCGCACATTTATGGAGGCAGCTTCTGTTGCTATGTATGTCGTCTCCATAATATACTGATTAGTTTTAAAGGACAACAGTTCACTTAAACAGTAAAGTTAAACCTACCCGGTCAAGTAGACCTGGCCAGTTACGCTGAATTTTTTGTCAGACGTCAGACAATCTTCCTCACAATATTTTCCTTCAGGGATATATGATATATGTTTTTCTGCAAATAACTTCAAAAACCACACGACAACACGACTCATAATTCAATTCAATTCAAATTCAAAATAGTTAATAAGAATAAACTCTGTTTGAATAAACAGAGAATAAACTCTGAACAGAAATGAAGGGTTTTAATAAAGCAGTAAATTAGCTTTGTAGGTGGGAGTCAGGAGCCCTAACTAGGTTGCCTTGTGGTAAGGGTCTCCTGGCCCCCCTCTTGGATTTAAGGATACAATGATAACGTGGAAGTGCATAAGAGAAAGTAAGAAGTAGGTACTAAATCTATTAAGGTATTTTACACATATTTTTTTAAACATAGAGGTGAAGGCTAACGTAAAAATAATGATATTTATATATACTTAAAAAAAGCCGTGGTGGCCGAGTGGTTCGAGCAGTTGCCTGCGACACAAAGATCGCAAGTTCGAATCCCGACTGTACCAATGAGTTTTTCTGAACATAAGTACAGTGATTAGTCACACCACGAGCTTTACGGTGAAGGAAAACATCGAGAGGAAACCTGCATACGTTTGAGAAGAAATTCAAAGGCGTATGTATAGTCGTGCTTGAGTAACGGCGATGGACTCGCCATCTGTCACGTTGGCACCAAATATACCTCTGGTGGAAAGTGGGTGTGTGGGTATTTATTACCTATACACCTCTGCCTACCCCTTCGGGGACCCTTGTGGGAAGGTGTGAGGATATATTATATATATTATATACTTCATAGGTACATATTTACTATTGCAACATAACAGATAATAAGTAGTAGGAATATCTTCATTGGACACAATATTTTTTGTCAAACATGTGCACCTTTTAGGTCTTAACACTTCAAGGGTACAAATTATGTAGGTATAATATTTAAAAAAATGGTGATGATTTTTGAGTTTATTGCATTCAACAGCGCGTCGGCGGCTTTGCATTATAAGTTGTAGAGTTATTTTACCAGAACAAAGATGCTTATTCCATACTAATGTAGCGAGAGGAAAAAATGTTACAGTTACATAACGCTTTTCCATAATAATAGAATCATTATCGAAAACAGAAGAGCGGGCAGCTGATTTATTGGACGATAATGGCTGCTGTCATAAATAGCTTTTTTCTAATGAATGTTTTTTCATCATGCGCGTAGACACACCGGGCTTGGGGCAGCTTTTTACTGACGCACTTCTTCCAATTACGTATGCACGATGTTTTTCAAACAACTAACATAAAAGAAGGTCACAAAAAAAACTAAGTCACCTTTTGTCAAAATCCTGAATTTAATTAATTGTTTTTTTTGTGTGGCAACAGTGAATTTTCATTTGTTTTAAGACTTTTTCGTAGATACCTAAAAACAAATATTCACCAAGCATAAAATTAGTGTAGTGATAAAAATGTATTTTAAAAATGTAACAAAATACTTTTATTATTAAGTATGATTCTGGAAATAAAAACAATAAATTAAATCGATGTCAACTACACATGTTCTTCATTGTTAAGAGTTGCATCCGATTTGAATAAAGAATGCAATATATCGCTCCTTGATTTATGGTCAGTCGGGCTCTGATCAAATATTGGTTGAGGCAAGGGTCGCTGTCGGATCAGACGTGGCCAATACTTTCATCACGCACAATTTTCACAATATGCTGTCGTTCCGGTAAAGATTTAAAACGACTTAAAAATTCAGCTTTCCCCGTTGAAAAAAAGAGTTAATATTGATCGTAGATTTCTCGTCGTGGGGTGCAGCGGCCGGCTGAGTCACCCCACGGTTTTTTACTCACCCTAAGTTATATTTTTTGTAAAGCCCCCCCTCCTCCCCCCGGCCCGCTTTAAAGGATGAGTAGTCTCTATGGAAACGGCTCGATCTAATTTATAGGCGGGAGAAAGTATACGGATTGCTTAATTAAGAATTTAAAATGTGTCTGTTCAGTAATTAATTAGAAATTTTCTGTACGCCTCCTCGTAGCTCGAGATTTTTCCTAATTTTGTCTAATAACGCGACTCAGCAACAGAGGAGTAATTAAATATTCTATTGCCTACAACAGATTATTATGAATGTCAGTCTAGTCATATCTATGGTTGAAATGTGTTTTATCTATTAGAGGTCTGACGATTATGTGACCAAACAAAGTAAAAAAAAAACTCATCACAAACGCTTCACCTCCCGTCGGATTGCCGCGGGCCGCGCGTGCTACGTATCGGTTTATGAATACGCAAGGGTTGATCACGAGAGAGCGAAGTGGCGAGGGCACGCGCGGGTTAAAAAACTGTGGGTCACGGCCGCGCCTGGTGTGTCAGTTGGCGCGTTTTTGTGGCGTCGAGCGCGCGCTCTCTGCACACCGCGCGCGCGCACCTCTGGCTTTCAGGTGAGTTGACTATTTATTACAGTACAACTATATAGTTATACTAGCGGTTCGTCCCGGCTTCGTACGGGTGGACATAAGATTTTTTATAAAAGAACATATAACCTATGTCACCCAGGGTGAATGTAGCTTTCCAATGGTGAAAGAATTTTTCAAATCGGTCCAGTAGTTTCGGAGCCTATTCAATACAAACATACTTACATACAAATCTTTCCTCTTTATAATATGAGTATAGATATAGATAAATACAGAGAGTTATAACATTAAGAACTTCAACGTAAATGTTGATATCAAGACGAATCCTGCATGCTTTTGAGAAGAAATTCAAAGGCGATAGAAGGTATTGTCGTGCTAGAATAACGGCCATGGGCTCGCCGTCTGTTACGTTGGCATCTAAAAAATATCTTGGCGGAAAGTGGGTGTGTGGGTACTACCTACATACCTCTGCTTACCCCTTCGGGGAACTTTGTGAAGGTGTAAATATATATTTTTTTAAATAAG